>JANHMN010000024.1:17270510-17308693 GCA_030674055.1 Rhabdomys pumilio
AAGCAAAACTTGGAGGGGAGCCAGCCAGCGATGGGGAATAGCTGGAAACACGGGTTTAAGCTTTGGGCAGGAAGACGATTGTACCTGGGCTATCCTTTTCCAATAGCACTGGAATTCTTTTCTCCAGAGTTTGCTACTATCTCTACTCATGGGGACAACTCATGTGAATAACCCAAGTACAATGCCATTGTTGCCACTGGGCTTCCTCCATAGTGACACTGCTGGTCATTCGTACCATCAAACAATCAAATAAATGAATCATACATGCTGTTCTCACTTCTCCTTTCTTTCTTTCTTTGCCTCTAGCAATCTAATTTTGGTCCCAAGTATAAAAAAAAATTATTATCTGCTGTTCTTTATGAAATCTAATAATCTGTTCCCCATTTATCGCCTTCCTTTAAGGGAGAGTGGAATTCGAGAAGCAAAGAAGGAGAGAGGGAAATTCTGGTGCAAACATGACTTTAAAATGACAGCATATAGGAAAAGCTATGAAATAATTGTTCAAAGGGCGCACAAAGCCTATGGGCAGTGAGAGATGAAATGTTTGAGGTAGAGGCAGAGAAAAACGGTAAAAATAGGACCCAAGTAAATCAAGTTGACTTTTTCATTCGAGTCCTCCTGGTTCAGATATAATTATATGGGCAGTAGGGCAACATTAAGAAAATTTTAGCAGAGAAATGACATGGAGATTGTGCTGGTTTAGAAAGATAAAACTGGCCTAGTTCTGAATGGTCTGTATATAGCTAAAAGCTGTGCATGTAGTTGGGAGAATTAAATTTTATTCAACAACATTACTTGAAGCTTCTGGTGGTGGATGTGTGACATTGTCCTATGACACTGTCCTATGGAAAAGCAGTGAGTCATGTCCAGGTAAAGCAAAATGCAAACAGGGCATAATATATGCTTCTTGGGAGATCGTGGATTCTGTAAAAAGAGCAACAGAGAAAACTTTGGATACATGGCTCTAATGTAAGACATTGTGAGAGAGATTTCAAGACAAATAGCCATGACATTTAGAGTGATTTTCAAGGAACGACTAATTAATATCTACTAAAGGTGAGTGTAGGCAGAGTGGCTTACAAAAGACACGCAATAGCATCCGTAGACTCTCCTGCCGTTGTACAGTCTGAAGGGCTCTCTCACTATTGCTCTAAGACTTGCTTTCCAGTGCCCCATCTCAAAGGTTGACATTGGTTGGGAGTTTCAGATCAATGGTATGAAGAGTTTGGAAGTGAACTGTGCTTAATCCTCTGCAATGTTCTCACTTGAGGGAAATCAAAACTAGCCTGCTGTAGCAATCTTATTCTCCCAGTAATGAGATATTGTTGCTATTGATTCACCTGAAGACAGCATTGATGATCTGTCCTGCTGGTGACTTGGGAGCAGTGAAAAGAGACAAGAACAAGAGGCAGTGGTGGCCACCAGGAGAGGAGGTAATGAAGAGTTCAGGCTTCCAAACTATGCCAAGAGATACTAATTATACTTTCTTGGGTTCAAAGCTTAGGGTAACGTGGTATCCCCTCATTGGAAAGAGGCACGGAGAGCTGATGGGACAGAGAACTGCGCAGTTTTCCCCCCACTGACTTTGCTTTTTGTTCTTGGGCGGATCATTTTTTCTCTGACTTATTGCCCCTACCTATAAATGGAAGATGATAATCCTTGGCTGTTGTTATCGCTAACTGGAAAATGAGATCCTGCAGGTGAAGGACTTTGAAGTCATGTGGAGAAAGAAGCTCTTCCATAAAAGTTCCAGGGAGAAGTGTCAGCATCAACAGACATCTAGGAACATTGTCCCGCACAGTATCCCACTGCGTATCTTACATGCCGGATTAACAAAAACTGCAAATTACCCTTGTTTGTGGAGTGGCTACGCATCAAAAACAATTAGCTGTTGAGATGTTATAAATACAGTCAGAAAAGAAAATACTGGATGAGAAAAAGGGAAAAAGAGAGAGAGAAATATTTTTTAATGCCTAAACCTCCAAGTTTGGCTCATTTAAGAATTTTATTTATTTATTTATTTATTTATTTAGTTAGTTAGTTAGTTAGTTAGTTATTTTTACCATTTATATGTCTTGTGCCTTCATCAAGAAGTAAGTAATACGCACAAAGAAGATGCTGAAGATGACTTCAGTGTGTGGTTATGTGCTGTCTGTGAGTCTGTTCATTGTAGAGCAGTGGACAAGAAGCTGGTAGAGCCCAAGAGTCCAGGGAAAGACACCAACACAGGTGGTAAGGCCTCGGCTCTGCCCTGGTTGGGGGAGTGAACTGAAGAGGTTTACAGAGGGTTGATACCAGAATCGGGCTTGACCTGGCCGCTGAAAGAGAAGTGGAGGTTATTTGTAGTAGGGGAAATAAGTTTTCTTCTTGCCTAGGGGCTGGAAAAAGCCATACCACCTTGCACATACCACGGGTCTTGGTGCTTCAAGAACCTCTCATCCTATGTGTGAGTGGAGCTATTTTCCCAAGAAAATTAAAGTGCCTTACTCAGTTAACCCGAAATTCCCAACTGTGTTCTGCTCTGGATTAGATGTTTTCTCCTCAGGCTTTGGTCAGAGAGCACTAAGACTGTCAGAGGTGGGTCTCCACCACCACCTAGTGGACAGTAGAGTATGGTCTACCTCTTCACCCTCATCACTCCAGAGAAGTCAGGGTAACCAACTCGCTAGAACACAACCGAAGCAGGAGTTACTTTTAAAAAAACATCTCACTGGGAGATCCATGCATCAGTCACCCAATAGGGTACATTTTCCACCAGTTCATTGAGCTTCTAAAAACCGGGAGTGAGGTCTACTTTTCTGCAAGAGGCAGGCACATACAGACATGAGATGTGTCACTTAAACAAAAAAAAAAAAAAACAAAAACAAAAAAAAAAAAAAAAAAAAAAAAAAAAAAAAAAAAAAAAAAAAAAAAGCATCAAGCCTCATCAGAAGCAAGCTGGCTTTGCATTTGAATCCAGGGAGCTCCCTAGTCTACTATATTGGTTCATTATGATAGACAGCTATAGACATTTCCATGTTCACTGACATCTTTCTGTTGGTCACTAAGTCACTCTGGGGACATGTGTTTTGTGAACAGATGCAATGCTTACTATTATATAAAGAGTACGGTGTATGTTTTTACGTATGGTCATAAAGTAGCTTAAACTTGATGAGTGCTGTCTGCAGGAGTTCTCTTGAGACTCTGAATATAAATGAGTTGCTGAGGAACAGTATTAGAACGTGATATAGTGTCAATCACGTTCTAATATATAGTGGTATGTGTCAATGTAACAAGACTGTGGTGCTAAGTTTCGGTCAGACCCTAGTCTAGTCGCTGCTTTGAAAATGTATGTAGGTCGGGTTTGCATTTCTACTGCTAGACTTTGAGTTACACGTACTACCTTCCATTGTGTGGAAGAGCTTCATCCAAGAAACCCCATCACCTGCTTTCAAAGGAAAGAGTTATGTGTCTGTAGAAGCCTCCAGAGGTTCTTCAGAAGCCAAATACCCTATCAGCTCCTCCCTGAGGCTATAGACTGCTGGCTGGCCTTCTAGAATCCAGCTTTGTCAGATATCATAATATCTGTATAAATTAATTTCTTTAAATGTTTCATTAGTATATGATGGGTAAATGGATGGATGGTAGATGGTAAATTGAGATGTTTCAGAAGTTAAAAGCATATATTGCTCTTGCAGAGATCCTGTGTTACAAGAGCTTCTAATTCTGGCTCCAGGAGGATAGGTAGCTTCTAGCCGCTATGGACACCAGCACTTATATACACATCTTCATAGAAATATCCATATATACATGTATTTAAGTTCTTAAATAGGCAAACAGATGATAGATGAAAATACACATATATATGCATACACACACACACACACACTGTGTGTGTGTGTGTGTGTGTGTATAAACATATACATCTATATACACATACATGTATGAAAAAGATCTGGGTGGATATACATATTCTATGGGTCAGATTCTCTAGAGAGTGCAGGTTTGAAAAAAGAAAGCTATTCAAACTACTACAGCATCATAGTTTTAATCCACAGAGGGACTTAGTAGTTCACGTCAATGGCAACACTTTAGGATATGTTTTCAAGAAAAGGCTGGTTGAGGTTCTCTAGATGAGGAAAAAGCCAAGGTAACTTTAGGTAGCTTTAGACCATGGTGCACAAGGTGGAGTGGGTTAGCAACTGAGCTATATTGGCACAGGTCACCTAGAGCAGACCTTGAAGGGCGTTGACTGTTAAGAGTCTGACTTCTGTAAGAGGCTCTGTGAAATCCAGTGTGGGCTTGAAAGTTTTACATGCAGTGAAGGTCAGAAGCAGAAAGTCTGAGCCATATCCAAGACTGCTTGGAATAGACTGCCTGACTGTATAAAGCACACATTACAATTTTCAACCAGGAATTCTAATAAGAATTATCTGGAGGTGTGAAGACGCCACAGTGGGCCACAGAGAACCCCGGAGACTCGGAAATGAAATCACTCTTCTCTCTGCTATTCTCTGATTACTAATGAAAGCAAGTGGAGCGTGGTGGCTGCTAGCTGGGAACTTCTGCTATGCCATAGACCTCACTAGGTCAGCATCCACTAGGCTATTTGAATCATCTTGTGCAAATTACTCTAAACCCCAATTTCCTCATTTACAAACTAGGGCTAAGAATAGCCTCTGCTGCCTGGGGCTGTTGAGGGATTAAGGGAGATCAGGCATGCAGAGTGCTTAGCCCAGCACCAGGCACCTAACAAATGTTCACCAAGCGTTACTTATTATTGGGTTACCGCTACCAAATCAAGACCCTACAAGTGCCTGCTGTATGGATGATATATTATTATTTTTTAAGGTTAGTTTCTAATACCATCCTAATCTTTTTTCGCTATAATTTTTTTTAAGTAGTCACACTGGTATATTGATTTGTCTTTGAAGATGATCCATTAGGACACAGTCGTGTTCTCTCTCTCCCTTATTTTTCCCTCGAAGGGAAAAGGGAAGAAAGCCTCCAAGTGGTTATCAGCCAATAATCCTAGGTACACAGAATTTCAGAGAACATAGCTCTTATGTGCATCAGTGATTACCTTATAACTAGACCCTCGAGGCTCTTGGGGTGTCTAAAGGAATAACTGTAAGAGTCCCTAAAAAAGGAAACTTGTTAAAGGGGGTCCACAATGAGCTCTTCTAATGTCAAGTTTCAAAAGGAAAAACTCTTTTAAAATCATCACTGCCTCTACCTGTCTGTGCCCTTCTTCAGGGCTCTAATCTCTGTAGCAAGCCATGGGCAAGAGGTAGAGTGAACGGAGAGCTAAATGATGGAGAGGTAGCCTCATAGGGTGATAGAGAGCCTGAGGCAAGCAGACTCTCATTAATATATCCTGCTCTGCCCCCAGGGCAAAAGTGACAACTGGACAATTGCACCTGTCATCCACCTAGAAGTTGGTATTGGCAAAGAATTTTCTCTTTCAGCATTAATGCTTGTTAAATATTCCTAGGGCACTGACACATGCTGTGTAACACAGGTGATCAACCTAGAGGTTCTGAGTCACCAGAAGCCTGCTCTACATGAAGATGAATGCGTCAAGCACATTATGCTCACGCCCATCCACACAAACATGCATACGCCCTATTTCCACTGTCAAAGGAAACTGAGTACTCCTGCCTGACATTTCTGAGAGAAGCCCTGCGTGACTACATCTTCACTGAGATCCCTAAGCGGGAAGAGCTTCTCCTCCTCCGTCAAGGAGCTTTCAGCGAGTTGAGACATCAACTCCAAGAAAGTTGAGAGTCACATTTTGTGCTCAGCTGCATCAGTGCTCACCGAGAGTAGCATTTTGCAGTGACACACAACATTAATTTCAGCCCTTGGGAGGTAGAAGCAGGTAGATCTCTGTGGAATCACATGTGCGCATGAGGGTAATTTGAAAAAAGGAAACAAACAAAATATCAGCAAACCAAAGGAACACCACAGCTGGAAGGCTGATCAACTGACAAGAACTTCAGTGAGCATGTAGAGGTTGGAGTGTGACCAGGCAAGCGCATAATTTCAATGTGTCTTGGACTATATTTACTCTCTTTCATAACCATTTTATTTTTGCCTATTTCTGTGTCTGACCTAGCATCTTTTGCTGATTAGGTCTATCTTTTGGACTATGCAAGCAGAACACTAGTTTCCACCAATCAAAAGTCTCAGAATGTGGTCAAGGAGCATCTGAGACCTAGAGCTGAGATTTCCCTTTTCTGTGATCTGCCTACCTGATGATTCTACCAATGTATCGGTGGCTTTTTCATTCTGTGTCTGTAAACACTTTCACAAAACCGTTACCACATTAGAAAATGAAACAATTTTAGGTCACCTAAATCTGTGCTTCTAGGCATGGTTAATCTATTTGACATCATATGTTTTATTGCCTTTGACGTGAGAGTTGTGTTCTTGTGTTGACAGACAAGAATGTAATTCCCATTTGTTTGGTTCTTAGCTTTTGGGTTTTACTTTAATACTCATCATTCTCCAATATTGTAGTTCTAATTAATCACAAACTTAGTGTGAGTATGTGTGTGTGTGTGTGTGTGTGTGTGTGTGTGTATGACATACATTCACAATTTCTAAATACTTTGCATAATTAGTAGCACACGTTGAGTGAACATCCTTAAACAAAAAACTAAAATGTCCCCAAACCTCAAACTGGCTACTCATATCACCTGCAGAAAATCCCACATTTTTTGGTTACAGTCAAAATGCAGGGAATATAAGGTATATTGTAAAAGTACTTTTGTCCTATAAGTATAAGGCTTATATAAATATAAATTATGTGGCCCCACCCCTAAAATATCTCCTTATATAAATGCAGACATTCCAAAATCCAAAACATTTCCTCTCCCAAGCATTCTGCATGAGGGATTCTCACCTATAGTACTAACGACATCCCAGAGAGCCTTGACTTCATGCTTCCAGGGAAATGCATCTTCCACCCCTATAACTAATTTATAACCACAAAAATTCTTTCCAAAGGCCTTCATAGTTATAAATCTTTTCAATCCTATTTCTATAAATCCCACAGCCCCAAGGTGGATTCTATTTCATCGAATGGCATCTCTGGTACCTGAGCGTCTACTAGGCTAGACGAAGGTTGGATTTCAAAAAGTACTGATATTCATTGAAAGAAAGAAATACAAGTCTGGGGTGGTTCTTTCTCTCACTGACAAATGGCTGAGGCTCTGGAGCAGGCTTTGCTCACCCAGCACTTGGGGGAGAAAAGAATTGAGGACAAAATCTTAACACAGATGGTAGATGCTAAAGAAATGGCCTCAAATCTTTCTTAACACAATTAACTGTAATGCAGTTTTTCCTTCTGAAATAAGACTAAATAGGATTGCACCATAAAATTTTAAGAGATATTTAAATATAAAGAAATGTATGGTTAAGCAAAAATTTAAAAAGATATCAAATTATTCCTAAATTGGTGAGTGTGGCATGTGACATTCCCTTTCATCTTAGCAACAAAACTGAAAATGTTCTCCCAACCTCAGCTGTGGAGCTTTTTGAGGATGGCCTCAGCTGAAGAAAACCACACCCCTTCCAAGAGATGCCTGCATCTTTTGACTTTGCAATGATGAAACACAGTGGTGTGGGTTGCTTGTTCTCATGACACCCCCAAGGAGGTCACTCAGCTGCCTGGCTTCCTATGGGGATTGGCTAGAAATAGAGTGTCTGGGAATCTGACTCAGATTAAACAGAAATGAGAGATTACACTGCTTATTGGATGATGGACTGGAATCAACATATGAAGAAAGAAAAGAGAAGAAGCATACTAGTTAGAAATATAAGATACAAGGAAGACACCCCCCCTAGCCAATTCTCTGGGTACCTCGGTTGACACAATAAATAATAATGCTTATTAGTGTCACATGATGCTTTAGGATATCTCATGCACTGTCTGCCTTTTCTGCATTTATCCTCTCATTTTCTTTGTGCCACAGTCTGCATAGGAAAGCAGTGCAGTGGACCAAATGACGTTACATGCATTAATTTCGAATGCCCTGAGTCAGTTCAGCCATACTGTCCTGTAGTAGTAAAACATGGGCAATACTTTTCCTAGCACTACTCCCCCTCATCAATAAAGCAGATCCTACTAACAGAATTAAGCTTTACTCTTTCAAAAACATTCTGAGAGTGTATTTTTTTTTTTAGAAGAGTAGACTCTCAGTAGTTCCTAAAAAGTCATGGCATGTTAATGATTTATGACTAGTGGTATAGAGGTACCACCATATACAGAGACCTGGGAAAGAGTTAAAATTGTCTTACCAGCATGCTGGAGAAAAGCACACAAACAATAATGACAACAATTCAACAATAGAGGAGAATTTCTGACTTGATAAGAGGCGGTACTCACACAGATTCAAAATGCTGCCAACAAATGTGATACTTTAGAGTTTAGGGAATGAGAAGGTGTAATTTTTCATCATGTATACTTCCTTTATTTAATGCTCTTATGAACAATGTTTCTGTTCCCTAACATTATACCTGCCATAAAAGATTAGGTCATTTGTTATTATTTAGTAAGCACAAAACACACAGAATGACTACCAAAATACAGTATGTGTACATATATATATGTGTGTGTGTGTGTGTGTGTGTGTGTGTATCGAATGCACACACATACAGATATATACGTGTATATGTATACACATATATACATACATACATACATATATCCCCATTTAGTACATATAGACCCTGAGTAACACTTAAGAATCCTGATCATCTGGGCTTGGGCTTTGTCCCACTTACCTTTGCTCAACAGTGTGAAGTGAGTAAAAGAGGTGAAGAAGAAAGCAGTTAGAGAGAGAGTTCAGTTACCCACCTTCCCAGTTGTCCCTCATCCAAGATTGATGGACCTCTAGCCCAGTGAGTTTGATGATCCTATAATGAAATCCTACAATCATCAGTGAGATACCAGATAATACAGTCCTGTTTCCTCAGCAGGTATTAGTATCTAAGGATAAGGCGGGTCATGATGTAGGACTCTGTAAACTAGGCAGGCTTGAGCTACATCCTTGAAATAAAAGATCACACTAGCCATTCCAATGTTTCAGGCCACATAGACCAGAACAGAACCTTAAGCTGTAGCAAAAGAAAATGTCCCCTCTCCTTCATCTGTACTGGGTATTTCCTGACAAACTATGGAAAGGAATGATGTGGTTAATAGAGACCAGCTGTAGCATTTATCTAGAGAAAAGAGGAAAATAACCACATTCATTACTACACAGAAGTCTAGTCCCTTGGAAGAGTACAGACTTTCCCAGTAGATGGCAAGGCGCCCTTGCCATCTGTTGCCTTCCAAAGTTCATTTACACCTTTTCTTACAGATCCTTGACCTTGGCTTTCCAAGAGGGGCTTAAACCTGAACAAGAAAACTTCTCTAGACATTGCCGCTTAGCTGTGTCCATCTGGCAGCCACTGAACCAAAACCCTTGCCATCTGGAACCACTGACCCATTAATTGGCAGCTTTCACTACAGGGTCAAATGGAGCTCTGTAGCCTATCGGACTTAGAACCCTGCCATGTTGAAAACCGAAAGGAAATAAGTGGTCTCGAGGTACCTGTACTTGTTTTATCTCAGTGGCAAAAGGCTAGTGCTTGGGGAAAATTACAGGAAGTTCATTTAGTAGGACTGGCACACCGTTTTAATGAGGGAGAATTAACTTCTAAGAATGCAGCCTCCTTCTTAGTAAGTGTCTGAACTCTTGTTTCGGACTTGGTTCTGTAGCTATAGGAGTTTGCTTAGGCACAATGAGGACATGCAGAGCCACGTGGTATGAAGCCTGGAGACAACAGAAGGAGGAAGTAAGCAAGTGAATATTGACAGACGCCAGCAATTCTGTCCATAAGCAGTAGAAAAAGTAGCTAGATAAAAATATTCAAAAGTACAGACACAAGACAGGAATTAGAGATCCCACAGCACACAGAAAGTTACTTCCAGAAGCATCTCCCTCCCCTACCTCGAGTGCTAAAGGGAAATTCAGTGGCTATTGACAGAGAGGTTGTAGCCTTGCTTAGGAATAACCTCAAGGTCACTGTCTCAGAACAGACCTGAATAGAAAGAAGGAGAGATTTACCCAGAGCCTCCTTTCCAGTGCAGTGTTCCTGCGGTTTTATTTCAGCTCCCAGGGAAGCCTGGAGAAAAATATGTAATGGGTTTCCTGCACAGAGCTATTTGTGTCCATTCTCAGAGTCAAGGAGTTCATGAAGAAGAAAGAATCAATACCAAAGAACAGCAAGAAAAAAATAGGGCCAGGGTCAAGACTGTTATTTTCTGGCCTGGACAAATGTCTATGGCCTAGAGCTTCCAGAAAATTATTAACGAAGATAACCCACCTCACTCTGAAGATTAGTATCAAATCTTCGTTAAGGAAACACATGATTTCTTTCTCCTCATTGTTTCTAGCTCTGGGATCTGCCATTCTATTTTAAATTCTAATTACAAAGAAAGAAAGAAACAAATGACAGGCAAAGACAAGGGAAGGCTATCCAAAGCTGAAACAGTCTCTAAAACTCTAATGCGCGCGCACGCGCGCGCACACACACACACCAGCATATAGTGAGGCTATCTGTCAGCTTCTGTACATCTACTTGATTGTGGTAGATGATCTTTTGATGTGTTCTTAGATTCAGTTTATTGAGAAGTTTTGCATCTATGTTCATAAGAGAGATTTTATCTGTAATTTTATGTTTGGTCTTTATGTAGTTTAAGTATCAGAGTAACTGTGACCTCATAAAAATAATTGAGCAATACTCCTTCTGTTTCTATTTTGTGGAATATTTGGGGAGTGTTGGGGTTAACATTTCCTTGAAAGTCTTGGAAAATTCTGCACTAAAACCATCTGGTGCTGGACATTTTTGGGTTAGGAGACTATTAATTACTGCTTATATTACACTAGGAGTCATAGGTCTGTTTAAATTGCTCGTCTGATTTTGATTTAATTTCTGTAGGTGGTATATTTTGAGACAATTATCCATTTGTTTTAATTTCTTCCAACTTGGTTGAGTACAGGTTTTTAACCTGTGACCTATGATTCTCTGGATTTCCTTTGCATTGGTTATTATGTTTACATTTTTCATCTCAAATTTTGTGAATATGGATATTCTCTGTTTTTCTTTTAGTTAATTTGGCTAAGAATTTGACAATCTCGATTTTCTCAGAGAAACGATTCTTTGTTTCATTGATTCTCTGTGTCTCTTTTGTTGTTGATTTTTTTTCCATTTTACTGATTTCATCTCTGAGTCTGATTATTTCTTCTCTTCTACTCCTTTTGAGTGTTATATCTGCTTTTTGTTCTAAAGGATTTGGGTGTGCTGTTGAGTTGCTAATATGAAATCTCTTCATGTTTTGTTTTGTTTTGTTTTTATATAAACATTTAGTGTATGAACTTGCCTCTCAGTGTCCCATAAGTTTTGGACATTTTGTATTTCCATGCCATTCTAAGAAGCTTTTACTTTTTTTTTTTTTAATTTCTGTTTTCAACACACCTGGACCAGTTTTCTCTCTCTCTCTCTGCTCCTCCTGTACCCCATCCAATCATTCTTCTTTCCCTACATTCCTCCATTGCTGGTGTGAGTGCCAGGTTATATAAACACTATAGAAATCAATCTGGCTCCTCAGAAAACCAGAATCAATCTACCTCAAGACCCAGCTATACCACTCTTGGCCATATACCCAAAGAACACCCGATCCTATCACAAGGACACTTGCTCATGGAGGCTTTATTCATAATAGCTAGAAACTGGAAACAACCTAGAAGTTCTTCAACCAAAGAATGGATAAGAAGATGTGGTACATTTACGCATTAAAGTATTACTCAGACATTAAAAATAATGATGTCATAAAATTTACAGGCAAATGGGTGGAACTAGGAAAAGAAATCAACCTAAATGAGGCAATCCAGTATCTAGGACGTTTTTCATCCCTTTTCTAAGTTCTTTCTTGAGCCACTTTTCACTCAGTGAGTTGTTCAGTTGCCATGAATTTGTAAGTTTTCTGTTGCATTGACAGCCAGTGTAGACCATGGTGATCAGATGGGATACAGGTGTTATTTCAATTTTACTGTATCTGTTGAGACTTGATTTGTCTTCTGGTATGTGATCAGTCATGAAGAAAGTTTTATGAGCTGTTGAAAACAATGTGTATTCTTTTATATTTGGGTAAAATAGTCTGTATTTGTTAGGTCCATTCATGACACCAGCTAGCTACATTAGGCTGGTTGGCATGTCTATTGGTGAGAGTAAAATAGGCGGTAGTCATCTGCCATCAGTGTGAGAGAGTCTGTGTGATTGAAGCTGTAGTAATGTTTACTCTATGAACCTGACTACCTGTAAGCTGTTTGCTGCATAGATGTTAAGAATTGCAATGTCCTGTTGGTGGATTTTTCCCTTGACAAATATTTAGGATCCTTCCTTATCTCTTCAGATGAGTTTTCACTTGAAATCAATTTTGGCAGATATTGAAATGGTTACACTGTCTGGGGTCTGTTTTCTTGAAATATCTTTTTCTGTCCTTTTATCCTGAGGTGATGTCTATCCTTGCTAATAAGGTGTGTTTCTTGCACGCAGCTGACAGATGGATCCTGTTTGAATTCCATTCTGTCAGTCTGTGTCTTATTATTGAGGAGTTGAGATCTTTGGTGTTGAGAGTTATCATCAATCAGGAATGTTTATTTTGTTGATTGTTATTATTTGGTTGTGGTGTGGGTCTTCCCATTTCTTTTGATTATCTGGTCTGATATTATTTATTCCTTATGTTTTCTTGGTATGTTTAGCCTCTTCAAGTTGAAGATTCCCTTCTAGCACCTTCTGTAGGACTGGATTTGTAGACAGATACTGCTTAATTTTTGTTTTATTGTAGAATGTCTTCCTCCACCTATTGTGATTGACAGTTTTGCTGGGTATAGTAGCTGAGCTGGCATCTGTAGTCCCTTAGAATCTGTAAAACATCTGTCTAGGTATTTCTGGCTTTTTGTCTCCATTGAAAAGTTGGGTATTATTTTAATGGCCCTGCCTTTGTATCTTCTCCTGTAGCTTTTAATAAACATTCTCTGTTCTATGTATTTAGTGTTTTTACTGTTATATGTCATGGGAAGTTTCTTTTCTGGTCCAGTCTATTTGATATTCTCTATGCTTCTTGTACCTTGGGAAGCACCTCATTCTTCAAGTTGGGAGAAATTTTCTTCTATGATTTTATTGAAAATATTTTTGGGGTACAAATAGGAATAATTATGCTCTAATTGTATTTTGTGAGAAAAGTTTTATTTTGACAGGAAGGGTAATATGTAGGAGGAGCTAAAGGGGAAGGAGCACCGAGAGGAAAAGATGGAGTAAGGAGAGGAGAAGATGAAGTAGATGAGAAGCTAGGTAATGAGAGAGAAAAAGAGAGAGAAAGAGAGAGGGGGCATGGAGGCAGAAGTTCACATGTCTCCACCAGTCAAAGATAGTTTACATAGCTAAGTTGAGTATTAGGTTACACTTCTGATTGAGCATTACCATACTTATAAAGCCTTTGATTAACATTTTAAAAAATTGTATAAAAGCAAAATGGAAAAGGGGGCATGAGATAGGGGTTTTCTAGGGAGGGGAAATGGGGAAAGGGGTTGGCATCTGAAATGTAAATAAAATATCCAATTAAAAAAAAAAGAAAATATTTTTGTACCTCTAACCTAGGATGTTTCCCTTCCTCTATTCATATTAGTTTTTGATTTGACCTTTTCATGATCTCTCTCTCTCTCTCTCTCTCTCTCTCATTTTCTTTGACCAGTGTATCCATTCATTCTTTATCTTGTCATCAATGACTGAGATTTTCTTTTCTGTCTCTTATATTCTGTTGGTGAAGCTTGCCTCTCGGTTTCCAATTCCAAATCCAAAAGTTTTCATCTCCAACTTGACCTCAGTTTGAGGTTTCTTGATCTATTCTCTTTCCTCTTGCAAGTTTGAACCATTTCTTCTTTTCCCCTGTCTGTGATTTCACAGATTTCCTTGAGGCATTTACTCATTTCCTCTTTAAGGACCTCTAAGATAGTCAAAAAGACTAATTCAAAATCTTTGTCTGTGTTCCAGCTATACTACATTGCTCAGTGTCTGCTGTAACAGGGTTGCTGGGCTTTAGTGGAGTCATGTTATCCTGACTGTTACTAATTGTGCTTTTACACTGGTGTCTAGGCATCTGGCTTTGGGATTATTGTAATTCTAGGTGCTAATATCTGGTTTTGTGTTTGTTGAGGTGTGTTCCATTTTTTGGTTTCTGTTGCCCTATCTGGTTCTTAGGAAAGTAACGTGGCTGTGGATTACCTAGTCTAAGATCATACCAGATGTGTGTATGATTGTTGGCCCAAGACCAAGACTGGCTCAAACACTGGGGATGGCCACTTGAGGAGGCAGAACATGGAGAATTTGACTATGCTTATCCCATGTTGCTGCTGGGGCAGGTGCTGGGCTGTAGAGACGCACTGAGGCATCGCTTCAAGGGTGGGAAAGTAGTGTGAGACATGAAAAAGCTGAAGCTAGTTTGGAGGTCCCTGAGCCTGTGATGAGGCCAGGGCTGTGAAACTCTCAGATTTTTGGATACCCTAGCAGTGCTGGGAGTCGCCGAAGAACAGAGAATAGAGTGGTGAGGGGGTGCAGACTGAGAACAGCATCTAGCCTGGGGCTGAGGGGCGGGGCAAAGGAAATTCCAGCTTGTCTCAAATGTAACTGTCCTTATCTTGACAGGCTTGGTGGCAGTTGAGACTAGGAGCTCAGAGAGGCCTTCTACAGAATAGGCTATGGCTCTGAAGGCCTTCTTCGTGGCTCTCCATGGCAGATCTTGCTGAAAACAGACAGCCCAAACAATTTATTGTCATGGCAGAAAATTGATTAATAAAAACATACCCCCTTCTCATGTTGGGCCTGAGTTTAAATACCTTTTGCAGGGAGGGATGTCTGGGAAGGGAAACTTATCGGCTAAGCCCCCTGGGCCTCTAGGTACCTCATTAAGATGGAGAACTCTGTTTTGGGGACTATATGACTACAGGTCACATCTCTTTTTATGTGAGAAGCAAGGCACATGTTCTAAGTCAGGAGTCTAGCAAGAAGCTAAGAGTCACTTAAGCCTTAGGTGACTCTACCTTACTGAACTTCCTGGCATGGTTTTACGTCCCACACATGTGAGCACCGGGGGTTCCAGTAGAATGTGTTTCTTGATATTGAGAGCTGACATTTATGGATGGAGATTGACTGGAGGGGGTCTACAGGAGAAAGGAAAGCTGTGTATACTACCAGAATCTATTTAGTCCCCTAAGACTAGGGACAGAGATGGAGGAGAGATCAGTACCTGCAGTTTGCTACGGAGCTGCTGCAGAGTACAAGATGGGGGAAGGGGTTGGATTGCAGATGAAGAAGGAGAGTGATATCTGAGGATCCTCCAGCTGCTTTCTTGATTGACCTGGCTGGTTCGCAGGGCATGCCTGTGGGGGTTAACAGCCAAAGTCTTCATACCACGTCTTTTTCATTTATAAAATACCAATACTTAGTTACTCCATCAGAAGATTATGAAGGGTAAGTATTAAGAATATACTTTAAAATGTTATAAACTATTCAACAATGTGAATTAAAGCAAACAAAATGAAAAGAAAACCATTGCTCCAATAGGGAGGCTTGAAGAAGAGAGTCTTGGCACTGAGATACAGTCCAATAACCATTGCTCCAATAGGGAGGCTCGAAGAAGAGAGCCTTGGCACTGAGATGCAGGTCAATTTAGAGGAGTAATTGTAGTTTGGATCAGGATTGAGAAGCCTCTGCCTTCAAATATGATATTAAAACGAAATGGAGGCTCAACCTCTGAATGATGTTTTCATTTCACATAGAAGCAACTTAGTCTTTTTAGTGAGGGTCATAGTCCAATGTGTCCACCAGATGGCAGCAGAGTTCTTCCCGCGCTACTTCCGACTTTCCTGTGATTGCTAATTAAAGTCTAACAAACTGATCTTTGGATCTTTGAAGCACCTGTTGCTGGTGGTATTTCCTATGGTGGTATTTCCTTCCAGACATTGTGCATGCTCTTTCTGCTCACCTTCCCTGAAGTTGAAACCAGTCATTGTGGAAGCAGGTAGCCTAGGCCCAAATAGGCAATTAAAGAGCCTGGCACCAAATTGCACCAAGATTCTGATTTCGTCACCCGGGCAATGGGAATCTTATTAATAATGACATTTGGAGTTAGGGAGGTTTAAGCTTTCACTATAGTTATGGCTGTAAAGAATGTTGCGTAGGTTGGGGATATATGCTAAACAGTCAACGTTGTCTCCTCGTCTGTCTTCGGTAGAAATGTCAGCGCTCTTGTGGCTGTTTGAATAAGAATGGCCTCCATAGGCTCATAAATTTGAACATTTGGTTGGCAGATGGTGAAAGCTTGGGGTATGTATTAGAAGGGGTGGTCTCTTTGGAGGAGGCGTGTTGCCCGTGGTAGGCTTTGAAGTTTCAAAAGATCCTAGGTATTCTCAGCATTCTGTCTGTCTCCTGCTGCTGCTCAGCCTCCTGCTGCCTGCCATGTCTTCACTCTACCATCATGGACTCTGACCTTCTGGAACTGTAAGCCCAGTTAAACTCTTTCTTTTTAGGTAGCCCTGATGATGGTATCTTATAACAGCCATAGAAAACAAACGAGCCGAGTAACAGATATGGCAAAGAGGATACAACAGAACTCTGAAGTCAGTCATTTCCACCTACATAAGGGGTTCAGTGCACCTCTGGGTGGTTGTGTAGAAATGGCTGCTGTGGAGGGAAATGGGCTGTGATGAACAAGCTGACTTACACAGCAGGATGAAGTTTGGAGCAGTTCTGTGAGGGTGGCATGCTGCGATTCAGAGTACAGAGAGATATATGGTCTAGAGCTCCTTGGTGGCAGGCTCGAGCCTAACAGACCTTAAGAACGGCTCCCATGAATCCAGATGACTTGAGAATGTAGTAGCATGTTGTCTTTTGATTCTTCTTTTTTTTTTTTAATTCTGGTGCTAGGGATTGAACCTAGGACCCCAAACATGCTAAGCACATACTCTACCACTGAGCCACACCTCCTTCTCTGAATAGTTCATTGTCCTGTGTAGTTAACCATGCTTCCAGTCTTCAAGTCTTTGTTAATGGTCTCCTCCTTGTATTTCTCGTGCTTTGGAAGTCAACATACATGGAGCAGAAGGAAGTGGCAATCGGGTGATACAGTGTTAATATAGCAGAGACAAGCAGAAGAGGAGGTGGACACTCTATTGGGTCTGCAGAATGCTACCTAATGCAGGGTGCATTCAAAACAAGTTAGACTTTGTAGCTTTAGAATATCTTAAATTTACCAGAAAATGCAGAAAAGTCATAGTCCAAAATTACCCACAAACCTTTTCCATAGACTCTGGTTGACATTTGACCCAATATACTTTATAATTGACTCTCGGTACATCAACATACTATCACATCTTTTTAATAAAAAGCCTTGAGGATTAATTATATACAAATGACACTTTACTTCTAAATATGGTGGCATACATTTTCTTAATTAGAATGTCCTGTCACTAACTCCAGTGCCACGGCCAATGTTCACAGTAAAGCCAACATGCTTGTAATCTGTAATCTGACACCCACATCACAACTGTCCCATGTCTCAATGTTGTCATCAATAGTATGTGTTTTCTTCCAGAATAAGACATAGCCTGGAGTCCATTAATGAGTTTTTCAGTCTGTGTCCCTGGAGCCATATCTAATATACAGCAACTCTAATTATTTTTTGTAGTTCTATGTAAAATGACATAATTGAAGAATACTACTTAGCCTCTATTTAAAAGGAAAACATTTCTCATTATGGTCTATGCACCACATAGATTCATACATAAACACAGAGACTATTTATTCACTGCCACCCTGAAGACATGATAGATGATGCTGAATCTACCTGGAGACATATCAACTGCCTCTTACTGATGAATGAGATTTTGATCACCTGTTTCTGATACCTAATTTCTCCACCGTGTAATTGCAACTTCATCCCTATTGCAATAAGCAATGTGTAGGAAGGAACAAAACTAAAGTGCTGTTTGGCTCTTTGTCAAAGTTAATCCCAAGATCTATGAACCCTGTTCTCACCGCAGCCAGTCTTTACTGTGATGGTTACAAACAATGGTTTTCTACCCCAGCTTTCCTCCAGTCAACACCAAGCACGCCACCTCCTTTGTTTGTTTATTTATTATCTATATTGACTCTAGACTTCATGAATCTTGATGGTCTATGGCTCACTACTGTACTGAGTAATCATGATGCTAACAGTCTCAGATTTAGCCAACAGAAACATTTTCAGGATGGCTGCCACCTCCATGTGGCAAATCCTCTCTCTATGCTTTTAATCAATTTCATACTTTCTGGCATAAGCAGTTCTGGATTATCTCATGACAATGACATCAGCCGTTGCACTGAGGATCTGTTTGCTTTCAGACCAAGAGACCACTAGTCTCTAAAAGTACCAAGTATTTTTAGCCCCTAGGCTATCCTTCAACATTTTCTGATGGACAGAATTGCAACTATCTGTTCACATATGCATATGGACATATGCTTGTATATTCACCTAAGGCAAGTATATTCGAATATAGACATATTCATAGCCCATACATATATACACATACATCTAAGCATTTTAGAAATGATGAATTCTTATTGACAGCTTTTCTTCCCACTCATCTCTGTGGGAATGTTTCTTTGTTCTGGAATGGACGACAAATAGTGTGCTTGAACTGAAATATTAAAGAAAAGTCCTTTCCCCCACCCAAAGCTGGGAGACATATGGTCTATTTACCAACAAACAATAGAGTTGTAATATTAGAAAAGAAAACCAGAAGAATGGGTTGAACTGAGAAAATGGGGAATATATTTCTGTTTATTTACAAATCCATACAAAACATTTTTTTTTCAGCACCTACAAGTTAACAGGGACTGTATTAGATATTGTGACACAGCAGAGTACAAGTTAAAAATCTCCCAGTTTAAGCACCACTTAAATGTTAGGAGACAAAAGGTCTAAAATTAATAGAAAATGTGTAACAGGTATTTGTAGCAAAGTGTATGTGAAAGACTACAGCAGGGAACGGAGTGCAGGGTGTCTGACTGGAGGGACCTGGGTCTTTCTGCCTGAGTCAAGTCAGACATGAAGGAAATGAAGGGTGAACCATGAAGTTACCTGTGGCAGGTCTTCCAGGAGCCGAAGGTGCCTCCTGGTGGCATTTGATGGGAGCAGTATAGAGACTAGTGCTAGAGAACTAGGAGCTGAGGAGGAGGAGGTAGGGGACGGTCACATCCCACAGGGCATCCCATGACAACATAAGACTTTGGCTCCTACTGTGTGTAAAATGAAGAGTCATCAAAAAAAAAGTTTTAAACAGGTTTACAACATGATTAGCCTTTGGTTTCAAAGTAATCACTCCAGCTGCAGTATGGGCAGAAGACAGGGAGTCAGGAGAATTCAGTTAGAATGTGGTAGTCGGCTGCAGTGAGTTTAATGTAGTGAACTCATGATGATATGGCTGATTGAGGTTACCACAAAAGTGACCCACTGAAGGTAGTGACCAGTATCCATTCTTCATGTCTCTACCGCGTGTCGCTGTGTATCACATATTATAAGGCAACCTGCAGAAGACAGATATGAACAAGGAGCTCACTACCTTGTGAGAATATGATGGGTGAGCCAGATACCCACACAGCTATTATGAATCCAATGTGATAATCCCTGGGGTCAAGATCAAGCACAGCCAAAACCAGCCATACTCACATCCATGGATGACTGTCTCTCTGTATCTATGTTCTCAAGGGAAATTTCACGGAGAGTATTGTGAAAAAAGGGTAGAGGCAGAAACAAAGAGAGGAAGCCATCTGGCAGGTTTCTAACTGCTGGAGAAGATATCTTCAGCCTAAATCCCAGTTCCTGTCATAGTCTCCCGATAGACTACACAGTTCCATCATTCCCATGGATTCCTGTCCTTCTCTGCCAACATTTATGTGTTCGTTTCACAGTCAATATGGAGTGAGATTATGTTTTTTGAGTCCATTGGCTCTTAGCTAAGACAGGAGCGTAAAGAATTGTAAGAAAAGACGGTGGTCACTAGTGTATACATGTCAAGGAAAGAGAGAGAGAGAGAGAGAGAGAGAGAGAGAGAGAGAGAGAGAGAGAACAGGATGATGTTCAGTTACTGATACAGATACGACGCTGGAATCATTTGCATGGAAAATGTCCAAGAAAACAGTAGAGCTGGTGAACTGGCTGAGTTTTCTTGCCAGTACGTTTGAGCTGCCTACAGATGTGATGGCATACCAGGATGCCGTCAGCCTTGCCTACAAGGCTGTGGTAATATGTAGGAAGAGTTGCAAAGGAAACAGCAAGGTCAGGCTACAGGCAAGAGAAGAGAAGCCAGCACAAACTAAAAAGCACTCGGGAATGAGGTCAGTCAGATAGGAGAGAAGGTGGACAATCAGCAGCGGTAATGGGAAGCATTTACAGAGAGCACATGTAAATGCCTTAAACATTAAAGGACTCCTTTCACTATCAGTCTTTTATTTCATTTAACCATATAGATGTAGTATCCAGCTGTAACTTAGGGGCTCTTTTGGATGATGCAGAATGTACAATGCAATGGTCTTAGCAGAATGCCACTCATACAATGATTCATCAATGTATGTACTATGATTGAATCCATGGGGTTGAATCTGTAATACCATGGGTCATTCTGTGAATTCTAAAGATGTTATTTCACTGAGTAGGTCTTTTTAAAAACTGGAGCCAGGGCAGACATGAAAAGGAATTCAATGCAAGAGGCTACAAATCAAAAGAATAAAAAATAATTTTAGATATGCATTGTCCTACAGAACTTTTTTTTGTAAAATCTTCACCGACTTTTCTGTCCCTTTGTAGTGTCTTCTTGGGATAACCTCCTCTAGTGTATTCCAGAAGAGTCCATCAAGGCGGTTCATGTGATTCTTTAACAAGCATCAAAATCCTCCCTCAAATGTGAGCTCTTCCAGTTGGTTTTGGTATTTCTAGCCCATCCCAGCTTTTCAACTACCTTGTCCCGCCAATTCCTCCCCTTCTCCTTGCTCGTGTCTGACCACAAGGTCACTTACTTGCAACCCTTTAATGTAAGGTAAATCACTGCACCTCTCTGGGCTATATTTTTCTCCTCTAGATAGAGAAGATTGTTTAATTTGTGCTTATAATCAACTCAATGCTTTCTCCTCTACCTAAGTCTATTCATCTTACTTCACAGTGGAGTCTGTCCAGACTCTGGCTACTACCTATGTGCCCTGGGCACTGCTTTTGTTCTACCCCTTCCCCATAAGTCACTCTTGCTGTCTAGGTTCGTTTATCTCCTTCGGTTTGGGGAGACACATCTCAGGCATCTTTGAAGCTCCAATGTCTTCTGTAATGGCTGAGAATTGCGTCCCACAGATGCTCTGGAGCGAAGGTAGCCGTAAAGAACATTATTTGAATGTCTAGTCCAACATACACTGACTCAAAATGCCAAGTGGAATCTGCATGTTGCTCTTGCTCAGGTGAACAGGAGAGCATGCCACGGTTCTGAAGCTCATTGTCTGCTTCTTTGTAACACAGAACTTCTCTGGGGTGAGATGAATATTGTAGAGGGAAAGAGATGAAGAAAAAAGTCAAAGAATCTTTTGGCATGTTCTTTAGGGACTTTAGGAAAGAATTCTTGTCTTTCCTAGTGTTGGGGCCTGTGGTAAGCAGGGGCTTGAACGGTGCCAAACAGTGAGTCAGGGAATGGGTGGCCCATTCTGTGGTTTTCAGTGGGAGGTGGGGTATGTGGGGAAAATTTAATATCTCAAACTGTCCTGTTCATGGACATCCTTTAAAAGTCAATTACAAGGGTGTGTGAACTTTAAAATCTCCTCTTCTCAAGCTTTGACCAAAGGAGAGCTTGTGCCCTGTGAGTGAGCTTAGAGGGGCTTTCCAGGAGAGTCTCCAAGTACAATAATGTCATTTTTCATGAACTTTTTCTGAGTCTTGAGTCCAAAACAGCCTGTGGCCTCCATCCATCACTTGTAAGCTAGCAGTAAAGACACCCTTGGAATGACTTATGCTCTCTGAGCCAAACCACCAACAACTACTCTTTCACAAAGGCTTCCTGGCCTAACCTACATTCTGCTAACCACATTGGCAATGGCTCTGCAATACTGTGCTGCAAGGAAGCCATCTTTCTGGGAGTAGGTATTTGAGACAGACACTTAGAAGACCAATTCTAATGTGCAGATTATAATTTGTGGAGCTTTGAGTGTGGGCTGTGACAGGGAGGGCACTAAAAACGGGTCATGCGTGATTTGTTTTGATAGGACCAAGTGGGGAAATTGTGTAAGAGGATTTTGTAAGAACTATTTCTAGGTAACATTTTATTGACCTCTTTCATTCAGATGCATATTAGTGATTGTTAAATCCATGTCTTCTCCTTCCATATTGCTTGGTATATGCCATACTGTCTATTACAATGTGCTGTGTATGAGTCAGTAATTAGATGCCAGTTTTCCGTCCTAGGCATATTATGGCAGGCATTATCATTTATCCTTCTGCAGCTCTCCCACAGAAGCTACAGTAGTGATGGTTAGCTTTCCCTTGCTTAATTGCTTTGCTTCGCCTGAGTAACTTTGTAATCTAGACAGAGGTGATACAAAACAATATTAGTGACATTTATGATAAGGAGACAGTGAGTGAAACCAGCAAAATGCAGGGGTCACACAGTGATCATTTCTGTGTTATTGATGAGCAGCGTCTGGTTGATAGTTGAGATGTTTATGACCAACAGGCAATCATTGCTATTTGAATTTTCACTTTACAACATGCCAACCATACAGAGGAAGAGAAGGGGAAGGAAGGGGAGATAGGATAAGGAAGAAACATGAGATTACACATAAACCTCCCTACCTACAATAAGTAAGGACTTCCTTTGTGTGCAGAGTAAAACCAGAGTTTCTTTCTTCTGATGGATAGAAATACAAATATCCAGACAACATACAGAACAGACATTGATCTGTGTAATTGACTGGGATTCCAAGAATGTCTAACAACTGGCCCTTGGAAGAGCATGTGTTGAAATAACATATTGTTTTAAAAGTTTTCAATAGGAGACTAAGATTTCAAAACATCTGAATAATGTTCTTTCTATAAAGCATCTAGGGTTAAAATGCGAAGCTAGATAAATAGCAGGAGCTTCCAAGAGAAAACATTCACTCAACTTAGGCACATGACTGCTGTTCATCACTAAAGTCAGAAATGTTACAGGCAAGCCCACTCTGGGCTGTCCATTTCCAGTGAGAGTATTTTTGAGTCCCACCCATTTATCAAATCAACAGATAAATTTCAGAGTCCCCATTTCTCATGAGGGAATTACTAAGGAAGTGAAGTTTAAGTGGCAAAATTTTACCTTCTTAGAAAAATAATACAATACTTCTATATATACATCCCATGACCAACATTCATGTGATATCTGTGGCAGAGATTCAATGAGTATTGACAGGAAAGCAGGCCTGTGCTGTGTTCTCACCTACTGGGTTGATTCAATTTCATAAATCTAAACCTTGTCTAAATACAAAGTATGTGACTCTCACTTTGAAAATGAAATTGACATAAGGGAAAGCCTGTGACACATTATCTATATCGTCTATTTCTATATTTATTTATCTATCTCAATAGATAGATAGATAGATAGATAGATAGATAGATAGATAGATAATTAGAATCTGAAACTCAAGCTTTCTAAGTGGCCTACATGAAAACATCAGTAGTCAAATAATACAGAGTGTCTTTGTGTTACAGTAAGCTGGGTCAAGTTCCAAACTTGAACATGGAACGTTCTAGAAATGCTGGTCTGGCATACCTCACTGGCGCCAATATTCGAGTCAGGCTAAGTATAATCCTGATATCTCAAAGCCAATATCTAAATATTGGCTCTCACCCCTCTGATCTATTTCATAATCAGGAAGGAAATCAGTGGACACGGTCCACAAAACGGTGCAGTGTATGCATACGCCTGTCAGGGGAGAGAACACAAAGGTTGCCCTCACTAATCAGACCCAGAAAAGATGGAAGAGATAGGATGAATGTCACAAGCATGATTAATGGGCAAAGTCACTGCCCATAGTCCAGCTCATTATCAGCCTCTCTCTTCCCATGAGGGGAGCCAGGGTAGAGTAAGCTAAAAGACAGGAAGTGCTCCCCATGTCCACAGCTGAGCTGGAGTTGAAAAAACCTAGCTGTGGGCCTACACTGATGGGTGTTGGCAACCAACAAAAGGAAAGGAAGGTCACCAAAGTTGACCTTTTCCTCATGAAAATAGTCCACATAACCCAAGGACTGTCAATTATTGCTTCAAATGCACAAATCACATCCCTGACACTGGAGACAACAGCACTATTTAGTCTCCCTGTTCTGCTAAAGATTCTTCCTTTGAAAATATATGAGCTATGTAAATTTTTAATTTTAAAATAATTTTAACATTATGTCACCAAAAACTGTAATTTCTAAAATCCTTTAAGTCTTAGCACGAGGGGCTCTATCCCACTCAATCGTTTCTTTAGATCTTCCAACCCCTCTGTATTCATAACCTTTTAGGGTGACACGCATGATCATTGCTTCCGTATTTCTAAATAATATGCCGATTCCACCAGACTTTAGCGCTACACATCATATTCTGAAAGCTGTCACTGGAGATAAAGATCTACTTTTCTGTACTCACTCCAGTCCCACATTCTCCCATGCTGGGTTCCTAACGTGGTTTATTATAGATGTGGGTTCAGCCAATCCATTTACATTTTGATGACAATCCAAAGATTCTTAAATCAGTGGACACATTCTTGTGACTGTCCCTGTCATTGCACTACCCCATCTGTTACCAGGCCACCTGTGGCTTGTGAATTCAGTTCTTGTGGTTTTAAAAAAATGAATCATCCTTAGACTTTTCTGCTCATGTACTTTTCTGTGAGTAAACAGTTTGATGGTTTCCCAGAGAACAGTCCATCTTCTTTCTCTAAGCTTTTCTCCCATGATCTTCTATAAAGCTTTTCCACAACTTTAATTCTTAGTAAGCTTACGGTTTCTGTCCTCTGTCCACTAGCCTTTGGAGGACATACTATCCTCTTCCCACTCTTTCTTTGCTTTAATATTACATTAAAGCAAACAAAAACCTCCCTAGGACCATTAATAATAATGATGATGATGACAACAACAATAACTGTAAGTCAAAGGAGGCATGTTCTACAGTCAGTTGTAGATAAGTGATGATGAGTTTACTTTTTAGTCCAAATATGTTTAAAATAGTCTACTTATACATCCAGTGGTCTATGTAGAGTCTGGTGCTGACAATCGTCTCTCAAAATTTGAACCAAAAGACTCTTATTCCCTAACTTCCAATCATACTGTTGAGAATCTCGCTGCTGATCTGACTCCCAAGGCTTTTAAAGTAAGGAATCCAGGACCCTGTGTTTAATTTCCTATTCACCCTACTTAAGAGTCATTTACCATGTTTATAAACTTTCCCATGTATCTTTTCCTTCTGTAAAATAAGGTATGATGAAGTTCTATTTTTATTAAGTCTATGTGGTGACCTGTGGGAAATAGCACTATTAAGAGGTGTATCCTTGTTGGAGGAAGTGTGTCACTGTGTAGGTGAGCTTTGAGGTCTCCTAGTGATCAGGCTCTACCCAGGATGGAAAGAAAGCCTCTCTTCCTGGTTGCCTTCAGATCAAGATATAGGACTCTTGGCATCTCCAGCACCAAGTCTGCCTGCAACCCTGCCATGCTTCCTGCATGAGAGTAAAGTGAATGTCTGAAACTGTAAGACAGCCTCAATACTTTATAAGAGTTGCCTTTATCATGGCAACCCTAAGACAAAAGTTGGTACCAGGGACTGGGGTATTGTTATGATAGTCCTGACCATGTTTTTGTTTAAACGGATATAGACTTTGGATTTTGGAAGCAGTAGAATGCCTTAAGTACAGCTTAATGGGCCATCCTAGTCAAAATATGGAAGACAGTTATGCTGAGGGTGAATTGAACTGTGTGAGCCTGACTCAAGAGGTTTCAGAGAAGAATTTTTAGTATGTGATCTAAAGATCATTCTTGTGATATTTTAGTGAAGAGTGTGACAGTTTTTTGCCCTATTTCAAAAGGTTTGTCTGAGCTTTCAATTAATTTCATTGACACAGGCAGTCTCAAAAAGAGCCTAGTTTGAACGTTGTCCTCTGGTTCACTCTTTGGAGGAGTGTTTTGATCAAGCGTAGTAAGCCTAGGAAGAAAAACACAAAATAAACAGTTGTAAGATTAAAAGGGCACCAGGAGGTAGAACCGAACTAAATTTTGTGTTTAAGGATATTAAATGGAATTAAGGGAATGGTAACCTATGGGCAAGATCCCACCCAGGTAAGCGTATTGTTTATGCATTTGCAGTTGAACAAGGGACAGTTATGTTAGGCGTGATTATGAAACGGTTGTTGGTTGTTGTTTTCATTTGGGCGTAAGATGATATGATAGTATGTCAAATTGACAAGAAATAGATTGTGAATATCTGGAATGAACAAAATCCAGAACTTATAAAGACCTTGTGAAAATAAATTAAGGAAAAGTCCAGGAATAGTGTACATGCCTTGAATCTCAGGAGACAGAGGCAAGCAGATCTTTAAGTTCAAGGGCCAGCCTGATACAGAGCAAGTTTTAGATAAAACAAAACAAAACAAAACAAAACAAAACAAAAACAGATTTTGTCTAGATGTGGTGGTCCACATCTTTAATTCCAGCACTAGGGAGACAGAGGCATACAGACCTCTGAGTTCAAAGTCAGTCTACAGAGCAAGTTCAAGAATACACAAGGTAAACAGTAAAGGAAATCATCAAAACCAGAAAACTGGTGATGATGTAATAGATCAAGGTTGTATTCAGTCCCAGCAGAACTTGGCAGCTTCAGCCATGTGGCTCTGGCTGTGGAGTAAAGAGTAGAAGGTGTTACTGGGACAGTTGATGCTAATTATCTGAAGCTAGGAAATTACTAGTGATTAAGAAGAGGTCAGCATTACTGTAGTAAAATATTTTGGGAAGTGTTTTCTGAGAACACAAAGAAGCTATATTCCAGAGATCGATATCTTGCTAAGAGCTGGACTGGACAATATGTAATATGTAAGAATCACTCAGGTGGTACTGTTTTTGAAGGCATGGAGAGATCACGGAGAGCAACTGAGGCTTGGCACTGTAGAAGGCCAGAAAAGCCAATTGGTGAAGGTGCAGCCTGAGTTGTACTTGATGGCGCAGGACTAAAGTGGTCATGCAAAGAAGTTAAGAATTGGCACTATGAAGAGAAACTATGAGATGCTTGCAGTGTAGCCTAGTTACTGGGGAAGACTTCAGCATACTAGAGATGCCAGTATTATGGGATGACCACCAAGAACAGCAGCAGCAGTGGAGAGGAGTCAGTTACCTTGGAGTGCTACAGAGGGCATAGCTAGAAAAGTGACCCAAATCCTTTGGAGGAGCCCAGAAGATCATGTGTGAATCCCAGACATTGGAATGAGAAACTGTGAAGTTGAAGTCTTCTTGGAAACCCCAAGATTTTAGAGAATCCAGACCTATGGCATATCTGCTGAGGAAAGATGCTAACAAACAGGGAGTCAAATTAGCCTAAGAGAAAGAATTGAGTTACAGTCAACAGACGAAAGCAGTTGGAAATCTGAAAAGCACTTTGACATCAGACATGGAAATGTAGAATTTAACATTTGGCCAGACAGTTTTCTGTCTTGCTTTGGTCCAATATTTCCTCATTATGATATTTAGAAATGTAATATATATATTATGATGTGATCTGCTCTTTGATTTTGAATTTATAGGGGATTACAGTTAAGAGATTGCATGAATCTCAGAAGAGACTTTTAACTTTGAAATTTTAAACATTGTTGAGACTATGATAATCTCTGGGGGCTTTTGAAGTTGGACTAAATGTATTTTGCATTATGCTATGGCTAGGTTTGGTCCCCCAAAGTCTCATGTGTTTGAAAAAGCCTGTGAAGCCAGGGAGTGGAATGTGGCGATTTGAATATACTTGTCCCATGAGAAATAGAACTATTAGGAGATATGGTCTTTTGGAGTAGGTGTGGCCTTGTTGGAGAAAGTATGTCACTGTGGGCTTTGAGGTCTCCTAGTGCTAAAGCTATGCCCACCATGGAGAAAGCCTCTCTTCATAGCTGCCTTTGAATCAAGATATAGGACTCTTGGCTCCTCCAGTAACAAGTCTACCCACACATTGTCATGCTTCTTGCCATGCTGACAATGAACTGAACCTCTGAAACTATAAACTAACCCTAACCCTAACCCTAACCCAGCCCCAGTTAAATGTTTTTCTTTATAAGAGTTGCCTTGGTCATGGTATCTTCTCACAGCAATAAAACCCTAACTAAGATAGTCCTTATATTATATATTATTAACTCTTGAGAATTTATTTTTTTGAGTAGAAAATGTCTAGATAAAAGTTACTTTGTAAGATATATCTTTTTATGAATAGAAAAAAATCAGTGCATAGTCTCTATAATGGAGATTTGTATGTTTAAAAATGTTTCTCCAGTTTTTGTTCTCGCTGCTGGAAGTCCTGCTAGCCTTAAACTCCTCTGTCATATTAAAGTTGAAACAACATAGTGATTGTGACATATTGTGACTGTGGATAGGAATAAGTGGCAGAGACAAATAGAAAAGCTAGGGAATGCTACCAGACATGATTGAGAAGAAAATGCTCTTTTTTCTGAGAAAGTAAATTGTATAGAGTTTTGATTATGTAAATGTCAAATGTCCCTCACAATCTCAGGCATTTGAACACTTGGTCTGCAGCTGGTAATCCTGTTTGAGGAGATTGTGAGATCTTTGGGACCTAGTGCCTAGCTGGCAGACATAGGTCACTGGAAGAGAGCCTTCAGGGTCTTGGCAGCTTCTGATTCAAGTTATCTGCTCCCTGATTTGTTGCATGCCTGACTTAAGACAGAGTAAAAGAGAAAGCCTTAGACTGTGGTGTGGGTCCACATTCCTATGGGATAAATGAGCTCTGGGGGAATCAACACTGAGTAGGAGCCGCATAAGGCTCCACAGTGGGAGGCCCTGATGGAGTAGCCTGTCAGCAAGGCTCCACACAGCAGGAAAATGAGCTTCTTAGCCCTGCAGCCAATCACACAACTAAAACCCTTCTCAATTTTCAGGCACATTATACATGTTCTAATTTGGTAAAGATCCATTATTTGCTTTTATCCAAGCATAATAACCCATTGTTTTGAAGTAGCTTCCCCTCAATTTGTTATGATAATTAGTGCTAGGAATGGCTTCACACCCACAGATGTGAGGCTGGGTTTCAGAATCTCCCTTACTTGATGATGATGGAGTATGTGGACTGTTTATTCCTATGCTCATGTGCCTTATTTAACCTCTCCTTCTCAGTCTCCCCATCTGCAAATTGCTGCAGCTATTCAATCATAGCATTCTAAAGGGTAAAATAATTTGTGTGAAAATTCTAAATAAGTTCTACGCAAATTACTGTTAGCAGGGACTGAGCCCGGGGCAATATTTTCATGTAATATAAATTCCTACAGAAGCAAAGGCTCTTCCTTCGTTTGATGCATGAGTATCTCTTAGAAAGAAAATAAATAAGAGTCTAGTTAAAGTGGTTTATATTGGAAATTCTATGTTGCAAACATTAAATAAGTCTTTTAAGCCTAACAAAAAAATTTAGAACCTACTCAAATGCTAACTAATGGTTTTCCTGTTCAAAATTTTGGGGGATGGTCATGATAGATAGTGTAGAAGCCTAATGAAGGTTGTTACTATCTATCCTTCATGCCATATATACCCTTCTCATCTTGGTATAGCTTTATTATGTCATAATGTCTTAACTAAAGATAATAACACTATGTTACATTGACTGATGACTTTCTGTGTTCCAGGCACTACTCTAGCAGAGGATCTAACTCCTTCTTCTACCTTCTGTATCCTAAAAGCACAATGGCAATCCAAGAATGCCATGCTTGCAATCATGATTATCTTTTATAACGTTTATTATCTTTTAGAACTTTGTGAAGAGTGGGTTGCACAATAAATCAACCAATAGTGGTTCCTTGGATCTTTGGCACCATTTGGTGGAGGTTAAAACAGATGATTGTAAATTGCTCCTCATTAGCATTCGTGCTTGGTGCAATTCACATTAGATTCTACGCAAGATAAAAGAACACTGACTGATGCATAATTTGTCAGACAAAAGGTTAAACAGATGAAAATTATCATGAGCTGGACATAGTGGCTACTATACCACATTTAATATTACATTTAATAATACATTAAATATTGACAGTCCCCATGGGATGAAAGGTCACCCTCCAGTCAGGTAGCTAAGACAGCAACTTCAGAGTGGGACATGGTGAATCACACCTGTAATTATAGCACCAGAGTAGCAGAAGCAGGATCACTGCAAGATGGAGAGCAATCTAATCTATTTAGTGAGTTCCAGTCCAGCCAAAGCTACTTAGTGAGAGTTTGTGTTTAAACATGCACACACACACACACACACACACACACACACACAGAGAGAGAGAGAGAGAGAGAGAGAGAGACAGAGACAGAGAGAGAGAGACAGAGAGAGAGACAGAGAGACAGAGAGAGAGAGAGACTGACAAACAGCGACAGAGAGTTACAGAGACAGAGACAAAGAGAGACAGGAGAAACAGAGAAATCTTCTGATGTATAGGGTTTAATTTGTTTAACGAGAGAATGCCTGCATACATTTCTTAAACTAAGTCTCAGTTGTCTTGTCTGAAAGTATGACTAAGAGTGCTTAATCAAATACCCAAGTATTAATAAAGATTACACATTTAAAAGTTTCCACTTTGTCTGATCCAAATACCTACATGGTTTTTTTGGGGTTTGTTTTTTTTTTTCTTTTTGTTGATTCTTTGTGAATTTCACATCATGCACCCCAGTCCTACTCATCTCTCCATTCCTCCTTATTCACCATCCACCCTTGTAATCTCCCTTCCAAAAGAAAACAAACAAAAAAATTTGACATTGAAGTTGTGGTACATCACAGTGTGTGCCACAGTATATCTTTTTCCACAAACAGTTTTACTTGCAAATATTCATTGCAATGAATCATTGGTCTGATTCGAAGTCTCTGACTTTGACTTACATAATCGATACTGGAGCCTCATCAGGTCTCATCTCTGATATCTTGTTATTGTCCTGTGTTATAAAGCCCCCAATGCTTTGTTCCTGCCCAACCAGCTTCTTCAGTTGCTGTGGTCCAGCAGTTCATAGATGGGGTAGATGTTGGAATGGGCCAACTCAAAGCCCTGGATCTGGGCCTGGATGGTAGTTGAGTCAGTTAGCCACCCTTCCTCCCACCCCCGTACTCCCAAACCCATGTTGCCAGGGCCAGCTCTACTATGCTACCCATGTAAGGGGTAGTGTCAGCTCTCCTGCCTGCCACAGGCACCAAGAGGAAGAGCAAAGGGTCATCTCTCCAATGCCCATACCCTCAGGGTTTGCTCATGGGAGCCCATGCCAATAGGGCCAGCTCTGCTGTGCTGCCTATGTAGGCAGTTGAGTTGGGTGGTGGGAAGTGGAGGCTCCAATTCTACCAAGTACCACAGCTGATGAGGGGTAGGGCCAGCTCTGAAGAGCCCTTGGACATTAACATGGCTCCAGGCAGCAGTCCAGACCAGGGAGGTCAACATTCCCTTTGGTAGTAACATGGGCAAGAAACATTAACATAGAACCCCCCACTGCTGCAGGGCCATGGATCCAGAAATGGCCCTTAATGGCAGCACAGGCTTGGGTATCATTGTGGCCTCAGGTGACAGTGCAGTTTACTCATATTCAAGCTGTTCCTCACCACTCTCACATCTCCGGTTCCACCTCTCTTCAGAGTGCATAAACCCTTCTGCTTTTCTTTCTCTCCCATCCTTCACCATATTCTTGTTCATTGTAGTGGTACCTGCCCATTGGCATCACCCTGTGGGACCAGATTTCCTGTAGTTTCACTATTTTTAATGACAGTATTAGTCAACTCTTGATGTCGTTGTCAGCTTTGTGAATTTTCATTTTGCTGAAATTTTTCAGTCTTCCTTCAAACTTACGGAATTCCCTAACCAGGCTGAACTCTCTGTCTTCCTACCACTTCAAACCAGGTTTCATTACGGAAAGCAACAACCAGTCAAAATGGAGAGAACAACTGATTTTAGGGTACCCAGCCACTTTGAGATATCTACAATACAACTCCCGAACCTAAGACTCAGGGAACAACTTGGAAGAGAGGGCAGAAAGGTTGTAAGAACCAGTGCACCAAAAAGTCTACTGTGAGAGTGGGCCTTGTAGGCACGACAAGAAAGTAGCACCCATGAAATCTCAACAGCATGGCTGCTGGAAGAAGATTTGAACATTTTCAACACCAGTTGACATCCTAGGTAGATTAGAGAAACCTCATGAGCCCCACCCCTACATGAAGAGCTAGAAGCAATGAACAACTGCTGGGAGGGTCTTACTATGTAACCATGGATAGCCTGAAACTCACAGAGATCCCCCTGTCTCTGCATCCCCCAGGTGTGGGATTAAAGGCATGTGCTACACTGCGTGTGCCAGTACATTCGTCACACTTATTAAATGCAGGGAGACCTCAGGCCCACGACCAGCATACTCACCTAGTTCTTAAATCACCAGTCTATCTGGAGCAATTCCAGTTAGGCCTTCCCATCCCAACATCTATGCCATCTATGGACCACAGCAACTGAAGGAGCTGGTTGAGCAGAAACAAAGCTTTGGGGGCTTTATAACACAGGACAATAACAAGGTATCAGAGATGAGACCTGATGAGGATCCAGTTTCGATTATGTCAAAGTCAAAGTCAGAGGCTTTGAATCAGACCAATGACTCATTGCAATATTGTATATAGTATACAATGTGTTCTGTTTCTCTCCAAGGCCATAGCTGAGAGTGTAGTATCAACTTCTTCATCAATGCAACTTGGGAAGTGACTGATAAATAAGAGAACAAGAATCCAAGTTGCAGTGCCGTTTTGTACAGGAAAGTCATCTCCACATATAAGGACTCCTCATACCAAATACGAATGAGCTACCGAGCTTATACCATTATTTAAAACCTGACCAAGTTTCTAGTGCTAGCAAAAGACAGATTGGAGAACAGTTAGAAGATCTGAATGACTCTTGGGACTTAGGAATTTGAAAGCCAGCTTTCTTGTCTCACCCCAGGTTGAGTAGACTGATCTTCACCTGTGCCTGCATCTCCTGACCTTAGCCACTCGCTAACACGGCCAGAAGAGATTACATAGCACAGAAGTCAAAAGAGCGTGCTCTCGGTGACATAAAGCAACACAAACAAACTAAATGTGAGCAAAATCAATTGACAAATGTCAAACGCTTTCTCCAACACAGCACTGCGTATCGACTGGAAATAATAATTCAGCATGATATTGAGTTAGACTTGAGTACTTACACTTTTATCTTCGATGATACTTTTATTTTATTTATATAAAACACTAGGACAAAAAAAAAAACCCTCCTCTAAAATAAACATGTGGAGATGTTAACACATTTGATCAATTTGCTAGCTTATTTATTTTTTCCTCGTTTTTTTTCCGTTTGTGTGTATGTCAAAAACACTTTACAACTTTTTTTGTGCGTGTGTGTGTGTGTGATAAAGTAGTGAAGGAAAGCAATGTATTTGTGAGACAGTGAAAATAAGGAGTCATGTATTTGAGTAGTTATTTTTACCACTGAGGAGATCGTTATTCTTGTCAGCCACTAATTTCTATCTACTGAAAAATTACAAGCCAGTGCCAGAGACGTGGTTCAGCAGTTAGGGCTGTTACTGCTCTTCCAGAGGAGGGTAGCTCACAATCTAGCGCCCTCTTCTGGCCTTCGTGAGAACTTATACACCACACACACACACACACACACACACACACACACACACACAATTAAAAATGAATCTTAAAATATTCAAAAGTCAAGCATGTTGCCTCATTCCTAATATTAGCTTCCAGGAAGCTGAAGCAAGAAATTGCCATAAGTTCTAGGTTAGACTAGGTTGTAGAGCTAAACCATGTTTCAAAATCAGTATAAAATTAGTTTAGTACTTTATACCTGCCTTACAGAGTACCCAACTGTTATATATCAGAAAGAGTTGATCTAATAAAAGTACAGTATATTGTTCATCATAAATCCTCCTTAAACATTTCTTAACCTGAAAACTGTTTTTGATAACTTTTGCTGCGTGTGTGAGAAATTCTACACGGACAAAAAGAAGGGTGCTGACAGATTTCTAACTCACCTGTGAACATGAGCCACTGCTGAAATGACCTACCGTTGACATCCACTGAGCAAGAAAATCAGAGCATCTCAGAGCAGACTAGATGGACAGGCAGAGTGGTGACACCGGAGAAGTGTTAAGTGAGTCATCGTGCCTAGTCTAGTTATGCTCTGCTAAAAGCTAATTTAAATTTCTCAGACGTCAATTTGACAAAGGCTTATGGAGGAAGAAGAGGAATTCTTCGGTGGAAAGTTTAAAATGATACTTTTATTTTATTTATGTAAAATGCTAGTACAAAAAAACACCCCCTCTAAAATAAACATGTGGAGATGCTAACACATTTGATCAATTTGCTAGCTTATTTATTTTTTCCTTGTTTTTTTTCCCTTTGTGTGTATGTCAAAAATACTTTACAACTTTTGTGTGTGTGTGTGTGTGTGTGTGTGTGTGTGTGTGTGTGTGTGAGAGAGAGATAAAGTAGTTAAGGAAAGCAATGTATTTGTGAGACAGTGAAAATAAGGAGTCATGTAATTCAATAGAAAATACAAGCTGTGGAATTACTCACCTGAGTTCTTGAATGAAAGCAAAAAGTGAAGGAATCTGGGAGGAGATAACAAAGTGCAGCAGGAAGAGAAAATAAAAGACAGGGGAATAGGGATGAGCCAAGAAGAGTTTAAAGGCTCACCAACGCCGAGATTCTAGCCCTCTAGGTGAGTAAGAATTATAAGGGGGGGGGGGGGGGGGGGAACAGTCCTGGGTATAACAGACACCAGGATGAAGGCCAAGAGCACAGAGGTCTCTGCTAAAGAACACCCAGGGAAGGAGGAAATTGAGGTAGGAAAATCTAAACAGGGTAAACAGGATGTAGCTTGTGATCCCAGAAGGAAGAAGAGAACAATGGGGACAGAAAGCAGGACAGTTTAAGGAATAAGTCCTGAGGCAGAATTTCCTAAAAAGTGAATATCTAGGGTGGGCCAATCTCACTGCAAGCTTGCTTCATGACAAATGTCACTGGAGCTTAGCTCTGCTTGCCGAGGGCAGACAGGGGGACATTAAAAAGAGTAAACAGGGAGACGGAGACACTCAAGTAATTTTTTTATTTGTTTTGGATTTTTTTTTGGTTTGTTTATTTCTTTTGTTGTTGTATGTGTTTTAAAATAGGAGCAAGAAGAGGACTGTAAACTGGAGATTAATATGTAATGTTTTAGTTAGAAATTTGGGGTAGGAAAAGGAAATTGCCTGGGAACCTGGCAAGAGACCAAGGACAAAAGGCAAACTAGTCATTTTCCTGAATTTCAGAGAAAATGGGTAGATACTTCCAAATGGAATCATTGATGTTACACCCTCTTAAAAATAGAATTGATTAAAAAAAATAGCTGTTCACAGTGTGTGGTCTGGACTGCAGAGGTACGAGAAGACGCTACATATGGTAGACACATAGAGGTCAGTTGGACAGACAAGTAGAATTTGGTTATTGGGATGCGTTTTTATTAGAACGTTCCTGTCAGATTTGAAGAGAAGCCAGCGAGATGACTGAGGTGCCAGCTGATCGCAAGCAGGTCGTCTGAACATGGCACTACACTTGCAACTAATAACGCAGATAGGAAAAAGTTTCCAAAGAATAAAGAGCAAACCTTCGACACAAATGGAAAGCCATCGGGATGTGAAATAACTCCAACTCCAATCAATGAAGATGTCAGTACTGTAAATAGGCCAGAGAAGACCTGAAGTTCAAGAGCTGGAGAGAAACATTCACAACAAAATTGTACAAATTATGTGATAGTATCAACGACAATGAACAGCAGTGGCTTTATGAAGTACCTATAATGTTTTATAAGAAATATGCATGCATTAAGTAACTGTGGTATCAGATCACAGGATCTCTGTAGAGTATTATTACACAATTAGAACCTTGCAAAACCTGGGTACAAATCCTGGCGGTTAGCCTCCAGTCTCCATAGTGAGCCACTGAGCGATGCTGCTGCTGGAAATTAAAAAGTGGGGCCTTAAAATAATTATGAAGATAGAGATGTAGGTCAGCATGGTACTTGCCTAACATGCTCCAAGCACAGGCTTCAATCCCCAGCACTGTCCCTAGTCAGCTTGCCTGAGGATTCTTTGCTCTGACTGGATGGAAATTCTAAGTAGTCAAGAAATGCTTCAAACACTGTTTCTCTAGCAATGTTTTTCTCCCCAGTTTTGACATGTGGGAGCAGGGAGGAGAAAGCAGCAGGAAATAGCCAGGTCATGTTATAGGCTCTGTGCAGACCTCCAGTATCAGGACTCCGGGCATTGGACAGAAGTCAGTGTCTAGAATGGACAGCCTCCATTCTAGACTCCAACTAAGACTTGCCCCTGAGGACTCATTCCACTCTTCCGGTGATCAAGGCCTAAGTCTCTCTCCTCCGGCACTTTGTACCATGCAGTCTACTGCCACTTTTCTTTGTCACTTCACTCTTCCCTGGCTGTCTGCCACTCTTTGGCTGTAAGTATGATGGAAATACATTGTATAACCCTCTCAGAGGGGAAGGGGAGAGGAGAGTAGGAAGGGACGGGTGGGAGAAGAACCTGGAGCAGAGTGCATTGGTCAGGATGTACAGTGAGTAGATAAAGAAATTAATGAGAAACAACAACAAGAAAACACTATACGAACTTCTAAAAGAATTAATCAGAGGTAAGTTTGGTACAAGATGTTTCAAGTATGCATCTAGGAGGTAGTTTTCCCAAAAGAAAATATGTAAGAAAATGTAGGTCCAGTCCCATTCTAGGTCTCCTGGATGTTTGGATACACAATAGTAAGTAACTGCTGATTAGGTGAACCGTGAGGTTGTTGAGATTTTTGTTTTTGTTTATAATTTGTGATTTTTGGTTTTGTTTTGTAATAGAGTCATAGTTGTAGCAGTGTTGAGGGATGTGTTGCATCCAGGATGACAATAGGAAGGCAGCTATGAGCCCTTACAAATTCAAAGCAGGAAGAGTAAGAGAATGGCTTGGTTTGTTTCCATTCATCATGGAAAGCACTCGAGTTGGTGCTACTTTCTAGTGATTGTGAATAAGGCTGTATGGGTGGGAAAGTCATACAAATTTCCTCAGGCACTTATTGTTTTTGGGTAAAAAAGAGAGGAAAAAAGAAAGCAATGCTTGCTTGCAAATTACTCTCTAGAAGTGGAAAGGAGGACTGAAAACAACCAAATGAAGATGAAATGTTGGAGATGAGAATTTAAATTTATTTTTTTTAAATAATAAAACTAAAGACAACAAGCATTTGAGAGCTTCAGTTAAAGAAAAGCATTCTCTGGAGTTCTTTCAAAGGAGCTTTCTGTGACTGCATAAGGAATGAGTTGTAAGAAAATTAAATAATTTTCAATCATTTCTCAGAGCTGCAGAAATAGTTCTGTCACCAAAGTTAACAACAACAACAACAAAAATGTCAGATGAGCTAGCACAAGCTGTTAGTCTCAGAGCAAGGTTGGTAGATTTGGGCAGATCCCTAGGACTCACTGGCTGGCCAGCCTAGCCTACTTGGTGACTTCTGGGACAATTAGAGACCATATGACCAAAGAAAGATAAACCATACCTAAGGAGTAACACCTCTCAGTTACTATCTAATGCTATGATAAAACACAGTGACTAAGGTGACTTAGAGAAAGAGAGTTTGTTTGGCTAATTGTTTCAGAGGGATAATAAATAGTCCATGGTGGCAGAGCTGAAATGGCAGGGGTAGAGGGAGCAGGGGTGGAGGGAGCAGGGCTGGAGAGAACAGGGGTGGAGGAAGCAGGGCTGGAGAGAACAGGGGTGGAGGGAGCAGGGCTGGAGGGAG
>JANHMN010000024.1:17308703-17353821 GCA_030674055.1 Rhabdomys pumilio
GAGCAGGGCTGGAGAGAACAGGGGTGGAGGGAGCAGGGCTGGAGGGATCTGGAGCAACAGCTGAGATCTCACATCGCTGACTGAAACAGGAACACTCACAAATGAACAAATAAATGATTATTATTCAGTCATTAAATTTAAATTGTTAAAGTGGATCTGGAGTGGCCCGTGGTTAAGAACCTGCTCTGCTCTTATAAAGAACCCCATATCCACATCATGGTGTCCACCAGTCGACCTAGCGGCATCTTCTGGGCTGTGTGGACACTGCATTCCAATGCACACATCTCCCCACTCCCTGCACATATATACACATAATTGAAATAATAATAGTTTAAATGTTAAAATGTTTAGGGCAAGATCTCTGTGAATCATAAAATTCTATTGTGGTATTAAATATTGCTATTACTATGGTTACTGTCACTATCACTCTTGGTGTATGTCCTGTCCCTCACTCCTGTCTGGCCATCCCACTGGTTTATACAGATTCAACACATTTAGCTGTGGTTTTCTTTCCTACAGAACAGATTGTCCAGTCAGCCTTGTAGAGACAGTAGAATGGAGCTCCTCTGTGATGTCACCTTCTTTTGGAAAGAGAGAGCACAAGCTAATTATTTTTATTTGGGTCCAATGAGAATCTGATTAGATGCTCATAAATTATGACAAGAGATTTGGATTCAGCAAGCTACTTATGTTTAGGGATGCATCACTGAAAGAAACAGAGCCATTGCTTCCCCAGAGATGGCAAAATAATAGTTTCCTGCTTGTTTTTCCTTGATTAGAAGACTGGAACTCTTGGTATGGAACTGACTGCTAGAAAGGATTATTTCTAGGGAGCAGTTCAAAGCTGCAGGCAGCACAGTGAAGCACTGAGGACGCTGAAGCAGAAGAGTTGCTAGCTCACAGTCAACAGGAGACCTCTAGTGGGACCCTGTCTCAAAAGCAACCCCCCCCCAAAGTGTTATGCTGTTATTAATGTGGACAGAGCAGCTATGCTTCGATTCTTTATATAACAGATGACACAATTTTAAGTCCCTTCACTTTTTAAAATTGGAGAAATTGTTAGAAAGGAATCACATTAATAGCTCAACTATTTCAGACGATAAATACTCTCATCATGGGATTTTTAATTTTGGTTTATTTTCATTTCTTTTATTTCATATAACCCAGCAATTCTCAACCTGTGGGTTGTGACTTCTTTGGAAGATTGAAAGACCCTTTCACAGGGGTCCCATATCAGACATCCTGCATATCAGATATTTGTAGTTTCACTCATTAACAGTGGAAAAATCACATTTATGAAGTAGCAATGAAAATAATTTTATAGTTGCAGGGGTGTTCAACGCAACAGGAGGAACTCTGCTAAAGAGTAACATTCTTAGCAAGGTTGAGAACTACTGAATTATCACCCAGTATTTGTGAAAGCAAAATAGTAAGATTGCTTTATTTACCCCAAATATAGGATTATGTTTCCTTCCTATACAACTTCCTGTTTAACGTTTCATCTTCCCAGAAACACTGAAGGTGTTCTCTGCTTTCTTATCCTTTCAACGAGTCCCCAAATGCTGTTTTCCTTTCCGTTAAGAGGAATAAAAATGTCAGTGCCACTGAAAATACAGTATCTTTATTCTCATCGTCTAGGAGACAGGGTGCAGAGAGAGTGTAAAGTGTCAGTCACGTCAGATTTCACTTCCTGCAATCGTAATCAAACCAAGATGGGCCAACCTGGCCCTGTAGGCCCTCGATTTTCCAGGGAGATCCTGCTTCTCATCTGACCTAGCTGCTCTCTCTCTCTCTCCGATTACCCAGGGAAAATGTTAACAATGTCTGGCAATCACCCTTCCCTTCATCTACCTCCTGGCCTTTCTTCCATCTCTAGGGTTATAAAAATGAAGGAAATTTGTTACGACTGATTCACATGGTTTGGGAGTTGCTCGCTGGGATGATTTCATAGTCTGGCTATTAGCTGTGAAGAAATATAATGCCATCCTTATATATCTGGTTTTAGTTGGTGAGGGGGAAAGGCTCCAATGAAAGTCTCTGGAGAGATCGAGAGGAATGGAGAGCAGGAGAATTAGCATTCCGGGGGCTCAGCATGATGATTTAGTAGGGTGATTAGATGGACTATTTATCGCACTAACGTTGAAGTTTGATGCTCTGGCTTTCTAACGTGTAGTTTGTGTGCCAGGGTAGAAAGCGACTGGGGAATACTCTGTCAGCCAGGTGGAGGGAAATGGTCGGAAGGGAATGTATGCTTATTGACTAGCTGATTTCCCCTGGTGGAGGGCCTAATGATGAGGCCGGCAGCCCACTAGCCAGGGCTCTTGGGTTCAACTTCAGGTCCCATTACCACATTGATGGGTGGTCCTATGGCAAAATACTGTAGTGGCTTGAGATCGGGCTGATGAAGGAATAAGCTTTATGTCCTTGCGAGAAAAAAATCCTGCCTGTACCTTTGTTTCTCAATTTCCTGGTGTAGAAAGAGAAGATAGCAGTGGAATCTCTTCCTGAGAATTCATGAGTCACACTGAGCATAGTGTCTGACATGTAAACAGCTCAAAATGAGAAAGATGATAGGAGATAAATTAGAGAAGTGTCTGAAGAATGCTTTTCTTTAGCAGGTATTTATTGAACACTTACTATGAAGCAATATATGCACATGATATTTTGTCCCCAGCTCTTGCCTTAAGTCTTGGATTTCTCAAGGGAAAGACTAATAATAAAAGTTAAACAGAAAGTTCTTTGAGTAAATATGATGAGAGCTTAACACGTCAGGAAAGAATGATGAAGATGGCTCAGTGAATGGGTAAAGGTATTTATATGCTTGCCATGAAGTCTGGCTACCTAAGTCAGAATCCTAAAGCCTACATGGTGGAAAGAGAGACCCAACTCCTGATGTTGGTCTACTGACCTCAACCTGGCATGCTGGAGAGCACTCACATACACACACAATAAATTTTTTTTTAAATCTAGAAGAGTTCAGCAAAAGAAAAAATACATAATTCTATATTGAAGTAGTGGATTACAGGGAAAATCTTCAAATGTTTAGAGAAAAATTAGGATGTGTTTTCTGACATTTTGTCAAATTATTAGAAATTCCATTCACAGACTAAAAAAGAACGAAATAGAATCAATAAGTGTAGATGAAACTTAGTGGTTTGTCACTCCCTTATGTGTGGGATCCTGGGGCTTCATTTACCTGTCTTCATGTGAGTTTCCACATCTTTAAAATTAATACTATATGAAGCATATGTATTTTTGTTTCATTGAGCATCAAGCAGAGATAATATATGGACATGGTTTTCACTCAAAAGCATCGCAGTAAGAAAGTGTGCAGAGAATTCCAAGTCTGTGTCTGCTCACTGTGTTTCCCTTTCTCTTTCCTTGATTGTGCATTCAGCACTGCTCTCCTGATTGCTGTTTAGGTGAAAATAAGCAGATGCATGTTTAAGATGCCAGCTCCTGCGTCTCCTAAGTGTTTCCAGCTTAGACCTGCTGTTACTCAAGGCCTGTTTTGGAGGGACTGGGACATGAAAGCAAAGCTTTGGCTACTACTCTTCCCCGTGGAGCAGCTCCCTGGGGTGACCCTGCTTCACTCCCCTCCACATTCTGAAAACGGATGACATCCCTCATTCCTGCCTTAGGGGACCCCAGGGAGGTAAACAGCTAACTCTAGAAAATGGGCTATTTCAGAGGAAAATCCCAGTTCTACATGTGCTCCTGGTACTGTGGCTTTCTTCACTTTCCCGTGCGACTCTGTCAACTCTCAGGATTTGAGAGACTGCGTTACTGTGGTGAGGAGATTTGATGTCTTTCCTCCAGACTCTTCTCTGTTAGCTTTAGGGTCTTGACAATATCACGAAGTAGCTCTCTTTCCCTGTGAGGAACTGTGGGCTTGATGAATAAATACACTGCAGTAAAGACCACGGTTGTATCCTGTGGATGGGAAGCCATCCCAAGAAGCAATGATGCAGAGTGGTACTTAGCATTAGTCTCTTAATCATTCTAATTGTTTGTGTCTTCAAGAACCCTCCAATCTTTCAGGGAAACCAAGTGGGCGCTTTCTTCCTGTGGTAGGGTTTTCACATTTCATGCCTGTTTTTCAGAGTCCACCCTGGGTTAGGATGGAAGTACAGTGAAAATTGTTAGCTATATTGTATCAATCAATTTTTGTGTGTCAGCTTTACTAGGATACAATCCCCATACCATACAATACATTGGGTTAAAATGAACAGCTCAATGGTTTCTAGTGTATTCACAGAATTGTGCACCATTTACTACAGTGGAGTTTAGAACATTTCAAATTTTACCATAAAGAAACCCTGCACACATTAGCTGTTACTCTTCGTTTCGCCCTTACCTTCTTCCATACTGGTCCTAACAGCTACTAACTGCCTTCTCTCTCCACCGATTTCTGTATTCTGCACATTTGTGGTAAGTGTGGTCATTCAATATGTGGTCTTCAATGACTGGCATCTTTCACTTGGCATGCTGCCTGCTAGCCCACTGTATTGTTGTATGTAAGCACATAATTTCTTTTCATTGCCAAATAACATGGCATTGTATGGATATGCCACATTTTATTTATCTGTTGCTGGATATATGCACTACTGTTACATTTTTCCGTGTTGAAAGTAACAGTCGCTTTATGCTTATCTCCTCTCTAAAACATAAAAGAAATCCGGTCCTGATTATGTCTAAAAGCAAGAACACTTGACCCACAGCTGAGGGTTCCCCTAATAGGCTGGAGGCATCAACAAGAAGAGCAGTCATCCTTCTTACAGTTTCCTTTTTCTCATTCCCCTCACCTATGTTCCCTTTAATTAAGGAAAAACACTAACAAAAAGATATAAAACCATGTGCAGCCAACAAAACCATACCGTGCTTTTACTATTCACTGAATAACAGAACCTTCTAAAAGAAGCCAGCAGCCCTCCACTGCAGAAGTGAGGAGGACGGTGTGGACCTGAGGAAAACTCTGTTCATAACATGACTCATCTCAGTAAAAAAAAAAAAAAAAAAAAAAAATGGTGACTTGGCTTTTCTAACGAAGCAAGGAAAGAACTAGAACTTGTGGACAATAATGGCTTTTGGCTTCTATATACGCACAGAACGCAGTAGGATATCATGTCTGTCTGTCACAGATGAATGTGCAAATGGACAATGTTAGTTAATATTTTCAAGCCCTTACTGTGTCCATATACGGATATAAACAGCTAATAAACACTCTTGTAACAATTCAAGGTGAGTGTGCTTGTGTATATCGGCACTGTTCTCATTTTGCTTAGAAAGAGACTAAAGCATACGCAAAAAGAGAGAAAAGAAAGAAAGAAAGAAAGAAAGAAAGAAAGAAAGAAAGAAAGAAAGAAAGGAAGGAAGGAAGGAAGAAACAGAACATTGAGAAAACTGTCAGTACTTACCATGATCCTGAATGATACAGCACACCACTTATATCCAATAGCCTCTAAAACGACGTTTAGTAAATCAAAGGATAAAACATGCAATAGGCAATTTTAAAACAGCTATATATGAAAAAAATTAGTTCTGGAAAAGGAAAATATGTAAGTGGGTTAAAAACTTGTGGCAAAGGAAGAGAAAAATGCATTGCTTATTTCTCTATCACTCGGTAACTTCACACTCAAATGCTTCCACATGGAAACCTGGAATGCACCCGCACAGGCTGTGCCAACTGTGATTACAGCGAGTGTGTAATTAATAGTGATTCTTTCATAAACACCAGCTGCCACCTGCTTTCACAGAACTACTGCCACCCTTCAGTTTTGTTGAGTTGTTGCCTTAGGTGACTTAGAGGCTTATCCCCAGAGTTTGCAAACAATCCCCTGGTCCCAGTAGCCACAGAAGCACAGCCAAGGAGCATCCTCTCTTCCCTGAGGCCCTCTTTAGTATCTGCATCCTGATAAACTACTTGAAAGAGCCATACTCTTACTTTTCTGGAATTTTTGACTATCAAATAGCTGTACCCATGACCCCCAAACCTGCATATCTTTCAACAGCATAAAGTGCTCAAGATTCCAAGCCTTTGAGGGGTAGAGTGTAACTGTAGACAGAAGTCCCTTCCCCCACCCTTGTCATCAAATCATTAACATCCAATCGACTGGGCTCTAGAGCTTCCCAAGAGACTATGGGATTGAAAAAGATTTCAGCACATAGCATATAGTTGTAGCTTGTTTTCTACAGGGCTCACACATGAGCTACTAATGCTGTTCAAGACAACCTAAAAGATCATAGACAGTCATTCTTCAAGGCGTTTTCTACCCACAATCCTGCTTCTAGGTTCCTTTCCCATTTGCTTGTACAATTCCAAGTCTCAGTGCTAGGATAGCTTAGGCTCTATCTGAGAGAACTCTTCTTTTCTATTTTTAAAAATTCTTTACATTGTTTTGAAAATCCAATCACATTTTTTTATAAGGATGAGAATAAGGGAAAAAGAACCAAGGCATCTTTTGACAAATGTGATTTGAACATTGGGCTTTCAAGATTCTTCTCCATGTCCTGCCATGCACACAATGGAGCAAGAAGAGGCTGACAATTACAAGACAGGTTATTATTAGAACAAGAAAGCACTTGACTTAAGAGATGGAGTCTAGTATTGAACAAGCAAGAATGTGTGCCTCTGTGTGCACGTGTGTGCACAAGCCAACAGAATTTGAAATATTAGAGATTCAGTGAACTATATCAGTGGTTAAAAGATAAGGTCAACAGTAAACACATATCAAAAACATGAGCTAAAGAAGTCACTGTTAGCTCTCTTTCTAAGAAACCAAGACTGATTGATCTCTTACTACATCCAAGGCACCAAGAAGATCAAGCAAAAACATGTATCATGTAATTTACAGTTGTAATTTAGGGTAACCTAGCTGACACTAAAGAAATAGAAAATTGTGTCTGTAGAGCAGAAGGTAAGAAGGGTGACTGAAGCCCAGCAGAGCTGTCTGCAATAGGTCCACTCATGATGGCTGCCGGATTATGTTTAGGAGTTTGGCAAGTTTGCCAGACAGATCAAGAGGCATAGCTATAACAATATCACTAAATTATACTGAACAAGAAGAATGAACTGTGATCCATAGGGCATTAACTGAAGAGGGAACTTCGAGACAAGTTTAATTGAGTGACCTGGGCTAGCCCCAAGTTTCCTGATACCTTCATAAAATAGCTGTACACAGTCTCTGAGAGAATTATTAGTGAAGAAGACCCATAACCCAACTGGTCATTGCAAGAGTAGTTGACAGCTAGAAGCCTGAGTGGTATGTGTAGGCACTAGCTTTTTGGTTTGGCCTGCTTTTATACCTTGCTTATTGGCCATTGTTGTTCCTGCTTAGAGTCCTAATTCAAATCAACCAGCTTGTCTACGTCAGAGTCATGATGCGTCTAACTCTTCCATATCACCTTTTATCCATATTCACAACCACAATTTGATTACTTAACGAATCTTTTGTTTTGTTTTGTTTTGTTTTGTTTTGTTTTGTTTTGTTTTCCTGGAAACCCTGCTATCAGGGCTGGTCCATCGGAAAGGACCATATAGGTCTAACACCTCTGTGCCCTCATGTTGCTGTGCCTTCTTTCCTTTATTGCTGCAGAGTGAACACTTGACATCCCCTCCAAAGCTGTGCTTTCGTCTCCCACTATTCTCCAGATGCTTAGTAACTAAGACAGTTCCCTGAGTGCCAGATTCATCAAAAAGCTCCCCGAAATCTCCATTTCTATGACTCACCCTTTCCATAAACTCAGGATGCTCACTAAAAAGCTCAGAGACTCTCCTGAACCCACTACCCCAGGGAGCCAAGCTCCTTTGTCTGCATCACATTTCATGGTTCCTGCACAAGTTCTCAGGTCCAAAGCAAGAGACTTATCTTGACTGTTTTCTTCCATTACCTGAAGGTTCCTCATTAGGGTCACTGATTCTGTCTATAAAATTTTCTTCTTTTTTTTTCTTTGTCTGTATCTGAAATCCTTTTGCCATGGTTCACATCCCCTCCCATTTCTTGGCCTCCTGCCATAGCATCTTCTCCACTGATGCAGTCTGAGTCTTCCTGCTGTAATCCAGAGTCTCCACTGTAGACTGTAACCTGTCCATGAGTTCATCTGATTTTTTTTTACTACCTTAATTACCATAGTGATTCTCCGCTGACCATAAATGAAGGATAAACTCAAAATACAGAACCTAAGGTCATTGCAATCTGTTCTCTGGGAATCCTAATAATTCAGAGCTGCTTCAGCTGAGCTACACAGCTGCTCATTATCCTCATTGTCAGAGCCCCAGTAAAGTTAGGTTAAACGTGGGAGTGAGCTTTGCACTTTCAGCACCTGCAAATCTGTCTTTGTCAATCTCCTTTATACTTCCATCTGAGCATTTTTTCCACCCCGAGAACTTGGGCTTACTTTAATCAAGGTGCTTAACTCTACATATTATTGCCAATTTCTCCTCTGCTGCTCCCTCCCCAAGTCAGTGAACTGCTGTGAGATCTTTGAATATTTTACATCTTACCGCCTGCTTCTCAACTCTGATGATCTGCAGAGGTTTGTCTGGAGTGTGCTGTGCATCTTGTCAGAAGATGTTCAGCAGCTTTTCCGGGGGCTCCATCCACTAGCTGCCAGCGTAGTAGTCCCCAGCCTCCTCAAATGACAACCAGAATCGCCACAGATGTTTCCAAGTGTCTCTCGCTGAGAAGGAGGGATGATGAAAGCCAGTGATGAAATTCATCACTTGGCATATAGTCTAATTTGACAGCTTGAGGGGGTGGAAGGGGAGGCAGGAAAGAAAGAAGGGAAGATTATATATATATATATATATATATATATATATATATATATATATATATGTGTGTGTGTGTGTGTGTGTGTATACATATATATATATACGTATATATATATGAATAATAATAATAGAAGAATATAATAAAAGAATATAACATCATGGCAACTAAAATTGAGAGCAAAGAGTCATATTCATTCAGCCATCGATTGCCTCTGAATCTGAAATCAAACAGTACTTGGGGTGCTACTAATAGTAATAAGGCACCAGTAGACAAAAAGGTAAACATGAAAGAAATGTGCTAGAGGAATTGTCAATAAGAAGTACTACAGCATGGATATGTAATATCTCTTTGAGGCACATGAGTTAGAGGCTTAGTCCCCAGCTCATAGACTTACTGGGAGATGATGCAGACTCTAATAGTTAGGGCTTCGAAGGAGGCAATAGGTCACTGAGAATAGACTGTCACAGATGACTCAGTCCCTAGATTCAGATTCTTCCTGTGTAAAGAAGTAATTATGTTAGCATCAATATAGCAGAATTATAATGAATATAATAGATATAATTTATTAATTATTATATTTCTGTAAAGAACACACGACACCCCATGTGAGGGATGGCCTTAAAAGAATATCATCCACATTCTAAGTTTTCATAAGCGGTAACATATACAGCCTGTTCTTCTGTATTAGCTACTGTTGGTTTAGGGCTATGTTATGCTATAGACTAAGATCTGAACTAAAGTCAATGTGCCCCAGTTGACAAATACAGGAGAAATATCTGTCTTTAGCATAATTAAAATGACACTAAGTATAAAGCATTCCTTCTCATTTACACTAGCAGATATTCTTACTCAGGTCAGGCAAATACATTTCCACTATCAAGCCACACATCCTTACACTATTTTGTTTTGTTTTATCATATACATGTGATATGCAATTTGAAAGAAAGTTTTAGGTCAAGTTTTTAGCCCTCCATATTTCCCTGTCTCAGGGCCTCTGGTGATGTCTTGTAGAAGCCATTAACCACTCAGGTACAGATTCCAGAAGATCCTCAGTGGGTTGAGAAAGCTGGCACATTTATTCTGGTTGCCTTGGTCATTCAATAACTCGTTCATGTCAGGAGCCTGGAGTGCTGGTGCAAGCAGACAAGAAAATGGTATAGTAAGATAAAGGAGACTATTTTCCTCATAGGAGGGTAAATTAAAGATGTTGGAAGTGAATGCTGGCTTACCTGTTGCAATATGTGCTTGATGTGGACTCCCAAGTCACATCAGAGCACAGTGTCAGGGCAGCTGGTTTCAGTGGACTCGAAAGCTTGTCATCAACATGAAAGTATGGCTTTCTCTTAGAGCACAATATAGGCTGATGCCATGCAAGTGTCATGCTGAGAGAGAAAGACTCTTGTGGCACTTGATAAAAATAGCAGTTGTGTCACTTCTAAGTCAAAAAAGCCAAGACCAATGGGCCCAATTCAATTTAACATAAAGGAAAAAAATTCAAAATTCCAGTCCTACTTTTAAAAATGTGCTGTTTATGATATTGTCATTTCACCTACTTGGACTTAACTTCTTCATTTTAAAAGACAAATTTTACTGTATCATTTCTAAACCCCAGGACTTTTCTTCTCCAAAATTATACATTCCAGAGATAAGAGATGAGAGAAGTCGAGAGTTTGGATGGTATTTGCCCTTTAAAGCTCACGTTGGACAGTTCAATTTCCCACATGATTCACTATGAATGAGACAGAGGTGGGACCGTGAAGAGGTAGCTAGGTCCTGAGACGGTGCCGCCCTGGATTCCTCCATCTGTGTGACAGTTGATGAGTTATCCAGTGGGATTGCTCTGAAGCCAGGCTAGCTAGTTCTTATGCTCCACATCTGTCACCAAGCAATGCCCAGGCTGTCCCTGTCAGCCAGAAAGCCATCACTAGGCACAACCGCTTGACCTTGGAACAGAACTGTGGGTTCTCGTAAACCTCTTCTCTTTGTAATTGACCCCTTTTGTGATATTGTTTTGTTAGCAACAGACATAAGAAGGGAAGCCTTTAGATCACCACCAGCCTTATTTCTCCATGTCCTATGATCAAACTGTGTTGTGACTTCAGAAATAGGGTCTTAGACAAAGTCAAGGGAAAGATGGAAAAAGCCTGAAAAAGGGTAGTTGGGTATTTTTTCACATTTTAGAACAAAAAGAATGGCAGTGAGGGGATTATGAATTTCTATTTAGCTCACAGAATTTTAGTTAACAGCCAAACACCCTAATCAACACTGGCTTCCATCTGCCCCTTCTGTCTTCATACACAGTTGCTCCTCAGATCTCTACAGAGCTTCAAAATGAAATTACAGAACAAAATAACCGAAGAGCAGGGACTGGCCTACCTACCGCTGGGATATGAAAGGGTCTGATGATTTAGAAAGCAGTAAGGCAGTTTTCTAAACAAATTAGGTGTACACAACTGTAGAAGCCAGCAGTCATATGGCAGGAATTTATGTAAGAGAGGAAATCATATGTCCACACAAACACCTGTTAATGAAGTTCACAGAAACATTTCACACAAAAGCCACAAACTAGAAGCCAGGCTGTTGTCAGTCAACTAACTGGTAAATTGGTCGTACAACCATATAGTCAGATACTACTTATCCACAGAAGGAAATAAATCCTGATACACACAACCATATGGATGAATTTAAAAACAATAAAACCAAGCACAAAATCCTACGTGGGAGAAACCTAAAAGAGTGTTGTGTGTTATCACAGGATTTTATTTTTGTGTAAGTTTTTAGAAAAGGCAAAGCTAGAGACAGAGAGAAACCACTCAGACATTTGTCTTAATCAAATTTGGAAACCCTGAAGGACTACAAACGGATATAATGCAAAAGTTTTAGTGATGAAATATTGGAAAACTGGATTACGGTAATGGTCGCACATTTACTTGAATTTACTAATACCGAACAAATTGTTTTCTTAACACTGGGGGACTTTAAACTATGGGCCGTCACAAAATTTATGAAACCAGACTTCTAGAGCTGGCAGGATGGCTCAGCAGTTAAGAACACTGGTTGGCCTTGCAGAGGACCCAGGTTCAGTTTCCAGCAGCCACGTGGCAGCTTACAACAATGTGTAACTCAATTTCCAAGGGATCTGATGACCTTTTGGCATCAAGCATGTACATGGTGTATATATACATATATATATATATATATATATATATATATATATATATGTATATACATACATATATACATACATACATATATATATACATACACACATATATACTTACATATATATACATACATATATATGTGTATGTATGTATATATATATGTATATATATATATATATATGGTGTACATAAATATGTGTGTGTATACACATATATATACATATACACATACACACACATATATATATATATATATATGTATATATATATATATATATATATATATATATATGCATACACAGGTAGGCAAAACATTCAAAGACATAAAAAGTCTTTTTAAAAAATGTTTCTGTTTATTTTTTTTGTAGCTTGTAGATATAAATCATGAAATTCACGATCGATCACTGTACTCAGCGATGCAGGCATTACCTGTATCCACGTTGCTGAGCTCATGTCATTATCATCCATTTCTGGAACATCTCCATCGTTTCAAACCGAACTTGGATGGTTCTCCCGTCCCCCCTGTCCCTTGGCAACCGCTGCTCTGCTTTTGTCTTCACGCACAGCATTTACTATTCCTGGTATTTCGTGAAATTGGGATCGTGCCCTGTTTGTGTCTGGGAAAAACTGAATACTTAGCATAAAGTCTTCAAGGTTCATCTTGTAGCATGTATCTGAGTTCTCTTTGCTTTTTTTAAGTGTGAATTTTCTTCCCAGTGTATACCACATTTTGTTTCTTCATGCATAACATTCGAGCAGTTTCTATTTTGGGCTATGGTGAATAAAATCGCTATAAACTACATTATCCTTGGGTAATGTTTTTGAAATCTATGCATTTTTCTTTGAGAGAAAGAATATCGACAGCTTTAATTATACATTCAAACGGGTTTGTGATCCAAATTCTAATCATGGGGCTGACTACACAGTGTACGTTTTGGCTGATGGATGTGTCTAGCAGCTCAGGTTAGAATGTGTGATTACTATACCAAATGCTTATTATTTACACACTGGATCTCACACTAACAAGAAGCAGGGGACAGCAGGCAGCCTGTGCCTGCCAGCTCACCCACCCTCCACCACATACCAGGCTCTGCCCCAGCCCTCTGCATTTATCATAACACTTGGTCTCTGAAACTTACTTCGAGGCAATGGAGAGTTAAGTATTTTGCTCAGTGAGTAAAATTTAAGAAAATCTGGATTATAACTCCATTTTTTCAAACCTAAAAGCTGTGTTACTACTAGTGTACAATGATGCTTCTGGAGGAGAGACTCTGTTTTCTTACTTGAGCACTGTGATCTGGATATAGCATGGTGACTCCCCCCCCCCATAAAGATGCTTCTATTCAAGAAACAAAACAAATTACTTCAGAGAAACAAAACAAATAACTTCTCATCATTTGTTGTTTAATTAGCAGAATCCACTAGCTCAAAGGAAGGCTTTCAACTCAATCAATGAGTACATTTAAGAGCAGATCTGGGGCTGTCTTATGAAAATACTGAACCATTTGGAATGAGTCACTTCTATTTAGACTAAATCTTCTTAAACTTTCTAGTATTTTCTTGGGCAGATCTAGAGCAGGGCAGTTAAAAGGTCCTTATCATAGCAACAAGGACTGCATGGTCTTTAATGGTGGCCTTCTTTCTTAGAAAACCCTTGGCAGGTAATGGGGGAGATGATTGTGGACCACGCGTTTCCTAACCCATGTAGGACTCTCCATCTGTATATTCCTATGAATGGGAGTAAGTCAGCACGCTGGTTTATGGACAAAAAGTGTGTCTGATGCAAATAACAATTTTCTAGGGATAGATTTGTGCTCTCAACTCTGACCATCTCGTCCTCACCATGGTTTTCAAACAACAGATGCAGTTTCAGTAAGTGGTTCTCCTACCAATTGTTGACACTTATTTATTCTTTGTTTTCTGTTTCCTCCGTTTCTATGAATACAGCCTTTGGAGACAAATATAAGCAGGAGAAGAAAACACTCAACTATGAAGCCAGCTTGTTGCGTGCAGATCTAGCTGATCAAACGTGTCAGTTTGAAGAGGGAAATTGAATGAGACATGAATGATTTATGAAGTACCATAACTCATGGGACTTCCTGAATGCGCCGCATTTGCATGCTATTGTGCTGAGGCTTACCTGCTGCTCTGGAAGCTGTGACTCTTCAGTGAGGCTCAATATTCTGTCATCTTCGTGTCCTATCCATCACCAAACACCTAGATAAAAGTCTGGCAACAATAATATTTCAAAAGTATTCCTGTTTACTCTTTGTTATTTACGACCAGGAATATAACATATAGTTGCTCCTCTCCTCTTCTGGCAATTGACAATTGCACTCCCAAATGAAAGCATGAGAGTAGACAATGTATTTCCTAATGTGAGGTAGGACCTCCCCCTAAATATTCACTATGGATGAGGTCCTGTCAGCATGCTCATTTACAGACAGAAGATGTGTCTGATGGGCCCAATCCCCAAGTTGTGACTAGAGAGGTGGTAGAACATTGAGAAAGGATTTAGGGGACTTAACTCAAAAGGAGTGTACCCTAGAAAGAGACTGTCTCCCCTAGCCCCTTCCTCCTTCTCTGTTCCCCAGCTTGTGATAAAAGAGGGTTTGCTTCCTGCACCATTTGCCCCCACCCCATGATGCTGCCTTGTCAAAAATCCCAAAAGAAAACTGACAAGTGAGCTTGGACTGAGCCAAATAAGACTTTTCTCTTTTGACATCAAGTATCTCAGGCACTCCACCGGTGGTGGAAAGCTGACTAACACCAAGATGTCGTAGATATAAATGTCTACACGTACTACTGTTTTGTTTTGTTTTGTTTTGTTTTGTTTTTTGTTTTGTTTTGTTTTGTTTTCTGCTACTGACTGATGAGCTACCAAAAATAAAAGTCTCAAAAGGATAAAACTTTGCATCCTTGAGGTCTTTGCCTCCCACCAACCCACAGGGAGTTGTTATAGAATAGCTATAGAATGTTTTATATGTGTATGTGTGAATACACATATACATATATACATACACATGTACACACACACACACACATATATATATATATATGTGTATATATATATATATATATATATATATATATATATATATGAGAGAGAGAGAGAGAGCTAAAAAGTGTTGTTATAGAATGTCGGCTTATCAATAATTTGGTGGTGCATGCACCTGAAGTGAGAGGAAAGGAGACTTGAGCACACAGAGGCAGAAGGAAGGAGAAAGGGATTTGTGAAAGCTAGAGCTCAGGGCTGAGAATAGGATATAAGATGGCAGATACCTCTCATTTAAGCAAAGCATGATTTCCAGTCATTGTGTGCCTCACTGAAGGAAAAGAGAAATGAGTGGTAAGCAATATCTTCCCCTATATTCCATTAAATTCTGTTATTTCAATTGTTGCTTTTTTTGTTTTCATGGAATATTTCTGTGTTTTTCTTTATAGAACATTACTTAGTTTAGTCAACACACTGTTCTGGAGTGGTAAACATTGAAGCCATTGGTATGTCTCTCACACTGGATGGAAATCACTTACAGATACAGAGGAGTGAATGTTGCTTATTTATTTTTCCTATGCCCTACATCTGTCTTCTTATTTTTTTGTGTCCATTCCTTTGCCATCCAGAGTGCAGGAATATAACATTGAGTTGCTCCTCTCCTCTTTTGGCAATTGACAATTGCACTCCCAGATGAAATCATGAGAGTAGACAATATATTTCCTAATGTGAGGTAGGACCCCACCCCCCATCTAAATATTCACTATGGATGAGATTCCGTCAGTTGTGACTACTCCACATCTACTTATTCTTGGTCTGAGGTTTGGATGCTCATGAATGTCTTGAAAAGACTGTCATAGAGACTGCGAAGACTCAGTCAGGCCTCCATCCTGTTTTTTCCTTGGGAAAGCAATTGTGCACTCTTTCTCAAACTTTTTCTAACTTTATCTTACATCACTTCTTGAGTAGAAGACAGAGCATTCATCAGAAAACAACTCAGCCATTCAGACACCCTCCTTTCTCCACTTATAAATAGAGCATCCTGGGAGGCTTGTGGAGCTGGTGAATTGCACTGGATCCCATCCAAGCCCCATCAGCCTAGGCCTGAGCTCTAATGCAATACACTGTCATTTTACATATAATTTACTATGCCTGGGCCTTTGGATTATGAATGACACAGTCCTTAGCATCTCTCTTCCACCCTGTGATTCCAAGCCTATCACTAAGTTCAGGTCATGTGGCCTAGATGGACAAAAACTGGGTAGAAATGGATAGGACTTTGCCAAAGAGCCCCCAGCTCAACTTTTGTCTTTTCACTCTCCTCCATGAAGCAACTCACAAATTTCCCTAACACCTTACTCATCTTCTGTTTCATTTGTTTCTGCACAAGTCCTTTCTGTTTGCACTGATAATAGTATAGTGATAAGTTAACAATTTATGAATCTCTTAGAGTTTCCTTAGTTTTAATACTTACCACTTAAATTAGAGATTCGTATGAACTGTCATATCATTTCAAATTTTTCTACAGGTAGAACAAGGTTTAACAGACCCTGGGAGAAACGTCAGCTACTGCTAAGCAGAAGATGAAGGTGGTCAGAAGACGCTGTGATCAGAAAACCCAGATGCATGTAGGTAGAAAAGTGGTGTGGGATGCTATTAGGAGAAAGTACTTAGGAAAATATAACAATCAACAAGTGTTTTTCCATTTCTAAAATAACAGAAAGCTAATTAGAAGTAGTATCATTCCTGGGCAGTGGGCAAAGAATAGAGTTACCAGCAGCTTCATGACACTACCATTAGGAAGGTCAGTGGACAGAAGAATGCATAAGAGATGGATACACTACACATGGATGTGCCACAAAAATATGGACCACACAAGGATGCAACACAGATGGATGGACTACACAAAGATGGACCACACAAGGATGCAACACAGATGGATGGACTACACAAAGATGAACCACACAGGAATGCAACACACAAGGATGCACCACACATGGATGTACCATATGTGGATGCATCATACAGGAATGAACCTCACAAGGATGCACCACACAACGATGTGCTACACATAAATTTTAGGTAAAGTCTGAGTCCCAGTAAGAAAATAGCTTACTGTTTTTTAAAAGATGCTCAAATGAGATGTATATCTTCATGACTATGGGCCTAGAATTTCTGAGAATTTAAGAACTTAGGCTTTGGGTAGGAGGTGGTGATATAGGACAAAGAAGACAAATATACTTGCTAACTAATAATGATGATGAACCAAACTTGGAAAATAAAACAGTCGTGTAGTGAAGAGATAAAATGCTGAGGAGGATGAAAACTGTGATGTGACACTAACTTACTGCTTTAGGATTGCACCTTTGAAGCCTTAGGAAGACATACATATAGTCAGAAGCCACAAAGAATGGGACTTTTACATAGCTTGAAGTACAGGAGACACAGACAGTAACTACCATTCTCTCTAGCATGAAAAATATTAAAATGGAATTTGTAAGGTGTCTCTTTCACATGTGATTTATAAAGTCCGCAGCCAAGCTGAGTCTTCCAGTGGCTGAGACTGAATGTATTTTCCTTTATACTGGACAAAAGAATCCTCCATCACGAATCTCAAAACAGAAGAAAACAAACTATGAATGGTGGCAACAACAGTAATAAACAGCATACTTGACTTTCAAGAGCCTCGTGGATTGCAATAGCCCCATACAAATGTGAATGACCTAAAGAAGAATACAGATAATGTTTATCACTGAAATGTAAAGTTAGTAGATTACTTAAGGAGCCTATTCAATGGTACTTCAGAAATAATTAACAGCAGAAAAACAGAGAAACTATCACCATTGTATACAGAAGGCAAGAAATATGAAACAGGAAAAAGAAGAGCAATGGGTGAGGTTCAGTCGAGCACTATCAGAGGGCTAATCAGGAGCTGGAAAGATGACTCAACAGTTGAGGGTGATTGGCACTCACTCAGAGAACCACAGTTGAGTCCCTTATGTCAGGGGACTCACAGCCAACTGTCACTTTGCCTCCATTAGGATCCCATGCCCTCATCTGACCTCTGTGAGCAATGTACACAGGTGACATACACATACAAATAAAGTAAATATATGAGTAACTGGTTAAATAGCAAAAAAAAAAAAAAAAAAAACCTTTTCAGTCATTTAAAGATAGAAGTGTCTAGAAAAATAACTCTTTAAATTTGAGGTGCTTAATAAGGCGTAAGAAACATCCACAACTAATATAGCAGTAGTAGTGGTAGCAGCGGTAGTAGCAGCAGTAGTAGCAGCGGTAGTAGCAGCGGTAGTATAGTAATAATGATGCTAATGAGAAAAACTTAGGCTCTTTACGACAAGACACAAAGGAATCACAGAAAGAGAGCTTCAAAGACAACACAAAAATAAACTGCCTGTGAAGAAAGGCCCAGCTTAGACCTGACTTCTCCACCCCAAATGTGAAACAGAAATGATAGTCTTAATATTTTAGAAAAAAACTCAGCTTAATTATTATTAAAGAAAGAGAGCAGAAAATTTATTTTTATTACAACAAAACTGAGAATATTGGAGTTGGGGAGAAGGCTCAGGTGCTAACTTGGTTGGCATGGGAGCCTTACACTGATCCCCGTGTAAAAATGGTGACACTTATTTGTCACCACAGCACTTAAGATATTGCACTGGGAGAGTCCCTGGCCACCAGCCTAGGCTACCTGGGACCAGCACCTTTGTCAAATAGCACCTCCAGGACTCTTGGCACCTCCACTAGACTAGTTACTGAGCTCCGTGCCAATGAGAGACCAAGTCTACAAAGAAAGTGAATGGCATTCTAGTAAACCCTTACAGCTACTAATTAACTCAAATAATTTTAATTAAAAAAATTTGAAAGGTATGCTTTAGTAAGAAGGAAATTAATGTTAAGGGATAAATTTTGAGATATGAGGAAAAGTACTAAATTTGGGCTATAAAGAAATTATAACATTTGTGTCTAACTTAAAACACAACAGCACCAAAATATTGGAAAAACATGAAACAGTAAGATTTAACAGAGGAGATGTCACTGGGTTGTATTAACTTACTATTCAGAGATTTGTTTGGATTTTGCTTTTAAAAAAACAACTATATTTGTAACAACATAAGAAAACAAAAGAAAAGGGGCCATTAATTTTGAATTTGAACAAAGGTGAAAGTATATATGAGGTTTTGAGAGGGGGGAAAAGGAAGGGAAATGATATAATTATATTACTATCTCAAAACATAAGAACATTTATAAAATGGCTATATTTCAAACAAATGGGAGACCAGAACTGATGTGTGACTTATGAATCAGTAGTCCACACTAGTAGTATAAAATCTTAGCAAATGACTCTCTTCCTCCAAAGATCCTGAGGTGATCTGGAAAAGAGGCATGTGTTCATGTAACCTATGGAATTCCACAAAAGCATGTAAACCAAGAGGTTCAAATCTTTCCATGTGTGCAAAGCCCCTCTGTGTCTGAAATGCTTGTCACACACAAGCAATGTGTCCTTTCGAAATGTGGAGCTTGACAGAAGTGCCAAGGCCAAGCACGCTACTGGTTCAGAGCTGGTGGCCCCCAAGCAATACTGATAATCTTTACAGATAAATAAACATTCAGAATAATGCTGTTTTGGGGAGTTAGATATAGATTCTCTCGTCACTGAATAAAGCACCTGACATCTGTATCAACAGCTCCAGAGCTCCAGGTGACATTCACCCCCGAGAGAGCTCTCCCTGAATGGCCCTCACCTTTGCATCAGTGGTCCTACCACTAAGATATTTCTCACTGGAAAGCAAGGAATTGTTCCTAAACCACAAGAGGAGGCCACAGGAGAAAAAAAACTTCCCAGAAGACACCAAGGAATTTAAAAGATAAGAGTAAGCTCACCACGAAATATACAAAAGATTAACAAAACAACAAATGTATATTCAAATCAGGAGAAAATAGAGTAAATGGAGCTTAAAGAGAAGGCAAAAATAATAAAGTTATCACAAATATGGAAACATATAAAATTATTCTAATTACAAATAAATAAACCATTACTGCTAAAAGATATTTCCAATCAAGTTTTTTGTATGTTGAACCATCCCTGCATTCCTGTAAAGCCTACTTAATCTGGATGAATAATGGTTTTGATGTGCTCTTGGATTCAGTTTGTTAGTATTGTATTGAGGTTTTGGGTGTTTTTCATTTTGTTTTGTTTTTTTGTTTTTGTTTTTGTTTTCATCAATGTCCGTGAGGGACATTAGTCTGAATTTTTTTTCTTTGTTGAGTTTTTGTGTGGTTTAGTATCAAGGTGACTATGGCCTCATAGAATGAATTTGGCAGTGTTTCTTCTGTTTCTATTTTGTGGACTAGTTTGAGGAATATTAGGATTAGCTCTCCTTTGTAAGTCCAATGGAATTCTACTCTAAAACTGTCTGACCCTGGGTCTTTTGTTTTTGTTTTTGTTTGCCTGTTTTGTTTTGTTTGGGGGGGTTGTTGTTTTTCTTTGATTGGGAGACATTGGATGACAGCTTCTATTTCTTTGTGGGTTATGGAACTATTTAGACTGTTTACTCCTCTTGGGTGTGTTTGCTTCTTTTTATTCTAGAGCTTTCCAGTGTGCTTTTAAATTGCTAGTATGAGAGCTCTACAATTTCATCATGAATATACTTAGTTCTCTAGTTATACTGATTTTTTTTTGTGCTGCTTATGTAATCCTGGCTGACATCTATGGCCTCTTAGGGTTTGCAAGATATCTGTCTATGTCCTTCTAGTTTTTAGAATTTTGTTGAGAGGTTGGGTGTAATTCTGATAGGTCTGCTTTGTATGTTACTTTGTCTTTTTCTGTTGTAGCTTTTAATATTCTTTTTTTTTTCTGTACGTTTAGTGATTTGATTATTATGTGGTGAGAGTATTTTCTTTTTTCATCCAATCTAATTGGGGTTCTATATGCTTCTTGTATATTTATAGGCATCTCTTTGTTTAGATTTGTTTAGGAATTTTTTTCCATGGTTTTGTTGAAAATATTTTCTGGGCCTTGAAGCTGGAACTCTTCACCTTTTTTTATTCCTATTATTCTTAGGTTAGATTGTTCATAGTTAGAAGTAAGCAGCATGTCCCAAACAAATCACATCACTACTCAGGTCTCACATGGGAGGTTTAATGAGAGAGGGAAATAAAGGCAGACTCTGGGAGAGGGAGGAGAGAAGAGAGAAAGAGGCAGAGAGAACTAGGTTTTTATTGGGCCTGAAACATGTACAAAGGGAAATACAACAGGGGCCATGGTCCATGTACAAAGGGACAGGCATAGGAGACATGCTGTTGCCTCTTGGGCTGCTAGACATGACCTGTCTTGTGTCTTGTCACTGGGTTCCTCAAAAGCTGGCTGTAAATGTGCCTGATAGTCTTGAAGTCACTTTTAACTTTTCATGGATATGCCTGATTGTCAACAGTGTCCCAGATTTCCTGAATGTTTTGCGTCAGGACTTCCTTTTCATTTAACATTTTCTTTGACTGGTGTGTCAGTTTTTTCTACTGTATCTTCTACACCTCAGACTTTCTCTTCCATTTCCTGTATTCTGTTGGTGAGGCTTGCATGTGTTGTTTCTGTTATCTTCCCTAAGTTTTCCTTCTCCAGGATTCTCCCAGTTTGTATTTTCTTTATTGCTTCATTTTTCATTTTCAGGTCTTAAACAGTTTTATTCATTTCCTCCATTGTTTAATTGTATTTTCTTAAGGTATTTATTCATTTCCTATTTAAAACCCTCTATCATCTTTGTAAGATTGGATTTAAGGTCATTTTATTGTGCTTTGATAATTTTAGGATATACAAGGCTTGACGTAGTAAGGTAGGTGGACTCTGGAGATGCCTATTGCCCTGGCACTTGTTGATTGTGGTTTTATGCCGGTCTTTAACCATATGGTTGTTCCTAGTGAAGCAGGTTTGGTGAAGGTGAGTGGAGCCTTGGTTGAACAGCAGTGCTGTGGGGACATATTGCTGTACAGTGCAGCTAAGACCCAGCAGGCAGGGGATTAGGTGGAGGAAAAGGATCTAACCTGTATGTTCCTGGTGTAGCAGGCCTGGTAAAGGCAGCAGATTCCCAAACCACTTTGTAAAATCCCATGATATTCAGCTGACAAGATGTTTTGAAATACAGAAGTGATGAAAAGCAACATATAAGGAAATTGAGAACTGTATGTCAGACATATTTTACTTTAAATTGTCAGTGCATTACTATTTAATAGATATAATATTACATTTAACTTTAAAGTCTGTGGCCTAGTATTCTAAGATTAAAAACCCACCAGGAACCCAATGTTTAGAGTTTGAGTATGTATTTATAAATATCTGAATTTTGTGTATGAAATGAAAAATTGCTACACTATATGGAACCGATTAGTTATAATAGCAGAGATATTTCTGTACCCCTCTTATGATGGCTGTTTTTGTTTTCTTTTTGAGCAACTTAAAATTGTCTAGGAAGAAACTCTCAGTAGAGGATTGTCTAGATAATATTGGCCTTTGTCATGTTATTCAAAGTAAGAAGACCAGTCCATAGTGAGTGGCAACATACCTTACGCAGGAGATCCTGAACTCCGTAAAAGAGAATGTTAACTGCAGCGACTCATGTATTAAGTCATTACTCTGAGTAAATAAGAATATAGTAAAGAGGCAACAAGCTATGGTCTATAGACTTACCTGCTATCAGGTTTTGTAAATGCAATTTAATGCATACTTGGTGGTGTGTGATACTACCACAGAACGGGTTAGAACGGGTTGATTTTTACTGTAGAGCTACTTTTGAGTTATTTATTAATCATTCTTTCTGCCCTTGTTAAGTGTCTGTTTAAATATTTTGTCTACTCTTCTTTGTGTTTTCTTACTTGTTTACAAGTTATTCCATGTCCCTAACAGTATGCAGGAATATGTTTTGAAATATATGTGATGGTAACTACTAACCTTGCTGACCTCTTTCTTTACAATGCATCTTTGATTAGAAGATATATTTAACTATTGAGAAGTCCCATTTACTGTGTATTTTGTGTCTGGTTATTGTTTCCTTATGGAGTCTGTGAACCTATACTTTGCATCTGAACTCTGTTTCAAATTGCTTTTTGTGCACAAGGTGAAGTCAACATTACAATTTGATTCTTACAAATAAATATTCAAGTCCCAGCACAATAGGGTAGAAAAAAATTGATTTTATTACTATGCTGGCTTGACATCTTTGCTGAAAATGAATTAGATACACACAGAGAGACATACATGTGTGCATATATACACATTTATATGAATATAAATGATATCATGTACACATGAAATGATATATAATTTTATATGTGTGTTATTTATTTCTGGTCAGTCAAAGGATTAATCAAGTGTTGCTTTGAATTTTGTTTTAAAGGTTTTCTTTTGTTTCATTTGTTCCTTCCTTCCCTCTCTCCTTCCTCCTTTATTTCTTTGCAAACATTTGAGTTCTTACAGAACAGATAAAAATCTTACATGGTACAATTCCAATTATCTCCCATGCATTATAGCTTAGAATATATTTAATTTTTCTTCATTTTACAAACATAAACTTTAAGAAAATTTATTTTAACTATTTCAGTTAAACAGTTCATTTGGGAGACTTAATTACATGAAGAATAAGTATAATAATTTCTGTATTGTCAAAATTAGTTATCCTCCTCTGTCCTCTTTTTAACACACACATATATATTATATATATATGTGTGTGTGCATATATATGTGTGTGTGTGTGTGTGTGTGTCTTTTATTACTTATATTCCAGATTCATATCTATGACTTTAGGAAAGTGATTGGTTTTATTTTTATGTACTTTGAGTAAGACCATGTTTAGAGATGCAAAGTTTGCTTTCATGTTCCTACATGTATAATGTCTGCTTTCAGATGTAATACGTCTTCATTTTTATTTCTTCCCTGGTTTGAATTTCTAGGGATTTGTTTGTTTGTTTGTTTGTTTGTTTTAGTAAAAACTTACCAGGGAAATATTTTCTAAGATTTTAATTTGTTTTGGGCTGTTGTTATTTAGTGTTACTTTATTGGATGCATTGTGTCTAGAATAAGTAACACTGTTATCCACATGGGGAAACAAACAGATAGATCACGACATGTGGTTCCTGGATTATGACTGTTACATTTTACTATGTTTCAGATCACGATGTGTTAGATAGGAACCAGGCTTTATCCTTTGATCTTCTCTAAACCAGGGATTCATGATATGATATTCTCTTGTGATGCTAAGCGGTACACCAAGCTGCATCTCCTTGGCAACCTGGAGACTACAGGAAAACAGACATGTTTCAGCATCTTGTGTTGCAAGCATTTTGTTGTTATTATTCTATATTTTACATGGTTATACATTTGATGTTGTGTTTGGTGAGATGTTCTATGTCTTTTTTATTCTGTCATGTTTATATAATATCCACCTGTGCATCTCACACCTATATGACCATTGTACCTTCCACAACTGATCCAATAAACTATGAGAGTACTTTATTATCAAATAGGCTTTATATTAGATGATACTGCTCAAAACTAGGCCAATGTAGATAATTTTTAGGCTAGACTAAACTATAATGTTCAGTGAGTAAATGCTATTAAACAACATAATATTTTCAAGTTCTATATTTCTTTGAAGTATAGCATTTTCATTAATAGCTATAAAGAAAGAATTTCATAGAGAAAAATGCTAAATCCATCCCATTTCTGTAGTAACTTCACAGTAACAGCAATTCTGTTAGTCATTTCTTGGAAAACTAGACGCTCATAAAGAATCATCTCGTTTACACTGAACTGATTATCAATGCTGATGTTTTTGTTCAACTGGAAAAATATTCGCTTCATATATTCTAAATTGTCAACCTAAGACTTCCTCATTAAATTGTTATCATTCGTTATAGAAAGTTAATAGCAATTTCTATATTAAACAGAATTCCTAAAAAATAACTTTACCCTAGAATGGAGGCTTTTACATTATGCCAGTGATCATACATATGACCATTAGTTAAATTAGTGAGATAATTAGTATTGATATGTAGCCTAATAATAAATCCAGGAGCACCTATGATGGTTTTTTGTTTTTGTTTTTGTTTTGTTGTTCGTTTGATTTTTTTTTGTTGTTTTTATTGAGATCAGCATTTCATAAATGACTGAGGAAATATATGCATTTGCCAAACACCTGCTAAACACTATGTTCATCTCTGCCTTTCCTGCACATTAAATTCAAGAAAATTCTGTGGAAAGCCAAGTATATCAGATCAATAGTAATTCAGCCTTTGCTTTTAAAAATTTAGAGAAAAAAACCTACTGAAAAAATTACTTTAGGGTATGGTTACTTGGAAAGGAGATATGAATCCTGAGTCAGACCTGTGGAGACAGGACAGATATCTGAAATCAAAGGTTTACTGAGCCATTACAGATGTTATCCAGAAAAGAAAGAACCAGATCCAAGGGCACTTTCCAGCTACTAACACAGCATAGCTTGATAGTTGTCTGAAAACATCTGTTGGACTAAAAACTGAAGTATATTTATGAACTTGGGAGAAAGAAGACATGCGTTGTATATATTTATTCCACTATGGATACAGATAAATGGGGCACGAGTGTGTAAACCAGGGAGAGTTTTGTCATAGGACAACTGACAAGAAATAACTGTTGTTTCTGAGTGGACTGAATTTAAACAGTCCAGAAAGTTTCCATATAAACAAGGCTAGGTGGCCCTGCTGACTGGACATAACAGGATTTTAGTTATTAACACAGCACACACACACACACACACACACACACACACACACACACACACACTACCACCACCACCACTACAACCACCACTACCACCACCACCATGCACATACCCTCTCCTTTTAAAAATGCTTTTTCTATTTATTTTTACCTTTAATTATGCCTGTGTAGGTGTGTGTACCTGTTAATGGATACGTATATGTAAGGTAGATGACCATAAAGACTGGATGTGTCATGGGAGAGAGGTACAAGTGGTTATGAGGTACCCAACGTGACTGGGCCCTGGAAACCAAACCTGAATCCTCTGTGAGAGCAATGTATGCTCTTAACTACTGAGACATCTCTCTATTCCATGTATCTTTTGAGTTTTTAAACCAGTAGCTTGTTGATAATTAATTATTTCCTTAATTGTCTTCTCTCTCATCCTCCAGCTCTTTTACAACAAAGTTTAAGACATCTTTTACAATTATCTTCTAAATATTTCTTTCATAATTAATATAACACTTCCTAGTGTAAAACTTTGCCCCTTCACTGTTGACTACCGTCGTGACATGAATAGAATTTAAGAATATTAAATACAAATTATAAAATTATCATTTCTCATAATCCAAATGTATATATCTAAGCGTATATCTTCAGCCATGTTTATCATTATTTTAACTGTGTGACATGACAAAAACTGAGAGCCTGTGTGTCCGATGTCATAATTATAATTTTCCAAATCTCTTCCTCTCCATGCCTTTGCCTCATATATAGTGTCATTGAACACTAAAAGGTTCATGGCTACTACATCCTACTGCCATTCAAAGTATAATATTTAATGAAAATGACTTCCAGAAACTTGTTCTAAAAAAATCGAGTTGTGTAGAGTTGTTTTGGGATTTCTGGAATTTGTCCTTTAATCTGATTAGGTTGAAAGATACTAGTGACTCTATTTCCACACTATAGTAAAGCAACATTGATAGTTCATGACACAATTTTTTCCGAAGAAATAAAATACATTGGACAGTTCTAATGCACCACCCGTAGGAGACAATGAGCTAAGTAATCTTGTATATGTGTCCACATTGTCTTTATAAAGCAAACAAATATAGGAATCAGTTTGTTGCTCCAAGTAGACCTGAACAAATTAATGCAAACCTTAGGTTTACTTGGGGATTCAAATTCTTAGTTCAAGTACCGTTTAAGAAACCAGGAGGTTGTATGTTTGCCATGAAGTGACCCTGTGTCTTCTGCAGCTGCTGAGCTGAGGTTGCTGCTGAAGAAAACCAGAACTGTAATGAGCTGAACCACAAAGTCAACTGACCTGATTTCACAGACCATCCACTGTTACAGAGATGGACCAGGGTGAACAGTGAGTCACACTCTGAATGTGGGCAACACCATTTAGTGAGCTAGGCCCTGGACCAAAAGAAAAGGAGAGAGTGGGCTGAAGAGCATGTGAGCCTTCACCCTTTGCTCTCTGCTGTTCTATGACAGATGCAATATGATTGACTACCTCAAGATCTCTCTGCAACAGTGTTGCTTGAATAATGGACTGTAACAAGTCTATAAAACACAAAATACAAGCCCTTTCTCTCCTAAATTATTCTTGTAAGAGGATTTTATCACAACAGGGAATGAAACTGGTAGCAAGAAGTGAGCAGTTTCTGTAATAAACCAAACTGGATGTTTTTTTAGGATCAGAGAAATGTTCTGTGGGAAGTTATGAAAGAGTTTGGAACTCTAAGTTAGAAAAGCTCTTGAATGCTTCAGCAGAGCCTGTAGACCATTCTTGTGGGCTCTTAGAAAACAGTGCTCAGACAAGCACAGAGTAGAGCCCTAGCTCATGAGATTTCAGAGGGGAATAAAAACCTCTACCAATAACCAGGTAGGAGCCATTCATTCTGGCTTTCCTCTGCTTCCATCTTAAGAATCTAAGTGAAACTGAATTTAAAGACAATAAACAGGTTTGTTCGGCAAAAATATGTCAAGGCTAGTCATGTTGGTGCTGGAGAAGCTGCTGCAGTCAAGAAAGAGAAAATAAGGCAGCATTGTAGAGAATCCTCCTGTGAGTCAGAGGGAGAGTGGAAGAATTCACCCACCAGAGGCTCCATCTTGCCAAGATGTAAATGTGTCAGGAGAGCATAAGATCAAGGGGTTTCCAGATTCTCAAAAGCAACTGCTGGAAAGGTGTTTTCCCCAGGGTCACCACACAGGAAGTTGAGGCATCTACCATGTGCCAGCGTGACCACACTCCTCTCTGAGCTGGCAGCAGAGCTTGACAGTGTCATCTGTATAATGTTGCTGGCATAGCATGCCATGTTGAGACAGTCTTGAAGACGGCTGAGGATAGGCAATGTGTCAGAGCCCCTGCAGAGAGGCTCTAGGAGGCTTTGTGTGCAGTTATGAAGTAGAAACATAATCTGTAATGAAAATCCCTGCAAACGGGAGATGCCAGGACTATCCAACATGCACAAAGGAGAGCTGTTGACACAAAATGGAGCTAGCCCAACACCAGATTGACTACTGTTCTGCCTTAAAAGAAGGACAGCAGGAAAAACATTTACTTCCCTTTTCAGGACCAGAGCCCATTGCTAAAACCACATATAGATAATTCCTGATTTTTATTTCATCATTTTTTTTCTGGGTTGTAATACTGTTATAGGCAGGGACAGACTGAGAATTTTTCTTCAGTCTTTGACTACTGTAAATAAATTCACTTTTTATATATACATACATAACTATATATTTATCTTAATGTAGATGAGTGGTTGATACAGAACCAGGCCTTAGAGTCAGCAGTATTCGTAATACAATTTCCATTGCTCAAGACATTAGTAAATTAAAATAATGAGTCCTGTATGGTGGCACATTCTTGTGATGCCAGCACTGGGTTTAGACAGGATGACTATAAGATCTTGGGTTGCTTGTGCTACATTAAAAGTACAATCCAAGATACATAATGAGATCTCATCACCAAAGATAAAGAGGGGGAGAAAGAGGAGAAGGAAAAGGAGGAGGAAGAAGAGGAGGAGGGAGAAGAGGGGTAGTAAGAGGAGGAGGAGGAAGAGGAAGAGGAAGAGGAGGAGGAAGAGTTGGCTTTATTCAAGGATTTTAGAAGTTAATGCTACCCTCAAGTACATTAAAGATGCAAGTGTAGTGACTCTCACTCAAACTTTCTCATACCATGTACTTGCTGCACAGAACACATATAAATTTTGGAAGATAACAGTAAAGGCAGTAGATTGTCATAAGCTTAAACAGGCAGTAATTCAATTGTACTTTTATTGGTTATAGTTTTACTTGTTTTCTCCTTATAAAAATTTTATTATATTTTGTATTTATTTGCATCTGTGTGTGTGTAAGAGAGAGAGAGAGAGAGAGAGAGAGAGAGAGAGAGAGAACACTATGTATGTACTGTATGGTGAGGGAAGTGCATGCATGAGATGACAGAGGTTTGAAGATCAGAGGACAAATTCTGAGACCCAATTTTCCTCCCACTGTTTGGTTCCTGAGGATTGAACTAAGGTAGTCAAGCTTGGTGGAAAAATCCCTTTATCTGATAGGCTGTCTTCTCCAATTCTAGTTTTATTTCTTAAAGAAATGAATTAACCCCTTGTATATACTATGTAGTTATCCGATACACAAAATGTCCCTGTCCTCAGTTACTATCTGGAAAACCTACCAGAAGATGCAGAGGAGATAGTTGGTAGGTAAAAGTGCTTACCATACAAGCATGCAGACATGAGTCTGGATCCCTAATACCCACATGTTGAGCATGGTAATGAGCTTCTGCAACCTCGGTGCTGGTAGGTGGAGACAAGCAGATCCTGGGGGCTCACTGGTTAGCCAGTCTAGTCAAAATGGTTAGTTCCAGGTCCAATAAGAGGATCATCATGTCAAAAAGCTAAGCGGAAGAAATAATAGAGATAATATTAGATGTCTGCCAAACACTAACCTTGCACATTCATATATGCACACACAAAACACACACATGTACACACACACACACACACACACACACACACACACACACATACAGATGCACACACATTTAAAAAACATCCACTAGAACCTGTTTGCTTTTTGTGGTAAAGTTTGTACTGTATACCTTCACTGTACTAACCACAGGGCTTTATAACCCTCCAGATGCATGTCATTATATACTTTGTGGAAAATCTTATTGTTTCTCCTTCCATAAGAACAATGCTGGCTCATGGAACTGTTGGTATTATGATGATTAGACAAAAATAAGGAAGGTAGAAACTAATCCAACCAATGTATGATTATTGGTCTTTAGTCCTTATATAGGTCAGAGACTGAAAATATGTTGGCTAAAATCCATGAGTCTCTGCGTTGGCTATGTTCATAGGAGTTCTATGGTATAGAGCATGCTGAGATGTCTTTCCTGGAATCAGGAAGCCACTGTTATAGTTTGTACTTCATTCGAGGATAAAATTAGGAACAATATTTACTGGTGGCTTTCCTTTTGAAAATTATTCTAGCAGTGCTTTTCTGGTCCATTTAGCAAGTGATGCAAAAGGGTTCTAGGTGTAAGTGAAGCTCAAAATAAGAGAATGTCAGCAACAGGTTCACTGATGTACATGTCATTGTGACCATTGGCCCACTGGATCCAGCAGATCTCATGGTTACTGAAGTACCAGTCACAGATAAAGATATTGTTTGCAGACTTCTCTGGATTCCCATAAGAAAAATAGAGTATAGGCCTCTGGGGATTTTTACATGACCTTGTATTGTCTACAGAAGACTCCTCTTCTATTTTGGATAGACCTTTCACCCTGTCATTGAACCTTTGCTGAGTCTGAGTGTGTGACTCTGGGCCATCATGGTGATATTTGTACTGAGCTGCTGTGTACTCTCAGCCTTATTAAGACATAAATTTCAGACTTCACAACAATGTTCTGTCATCAGAGTAAAACAGTACGTAATTGATCAATCTGAAAGAGCCCTAAAATCATAAGTGGATGCAAGAAGGGCCACAGATGGCCATGCTCCTTGCTCTTAAAGCACTGTATTCTCTCTGCAACTCTGAACTTATGGACTCATAAGTAGATAAATTAACTCAACAGGTATAAAAATTAAACTCAGTTCACGTTCCAAAAGTTTTGCAAAATAGGTAGGCACAACTTCAAAGTAGACAGTTGCAGTCTTACAACCTCTCTGAGGACAGTGGTAACTGGAAGTTTTCCTAATGAGCCAGAGCTTAAACCAACGGATCGATTTGTTTACTTTGTTGGAAAGAAATAGCTAGACATGCAATTATATAGCAATTCTTCATCTGTGCTTGTTGGTTGTCTGGATGTTTGGGAACTTGGAAAGAGCATAATTGAAAAATTGTCGGCTAAATATTTAAAGAGTCTGTGTACTGACCTCTATGAATAAGCAAAAGCATGAAGGTGTTTGTGGTCCATGTGAATACTTACAAAATGGTCAAATCAGCAGGGAAATAATCAGGGGTATATAATGACCTCGTGTGTGGTTAGACACCAACTAACCTCTATCCCTTCAATTGTCAATGCCTGATGGATTCATAAGCAAAATAGCCACAGCAGCAATGATGGCTTTATAAGTGCCTTTAGTAACATTTTTCATTCTTGAAAGATAACCTAGCTATAACAAACAATGCTGAATTTCTAATCTTCCATCAGAATACACCAACAGCAAGCTTTTGATCAACTCCAGTGATCACAGTTACCTTGTGGCAAGAAGACTAAATAGGACCTCTTTGATTGTTAAAGAGGAAGTATTTTTGTCTTTACTAAAATACAGGCATATTCCAAATATAGGTTTTGTTCTTCACACTCACAACAACTATCAATCCTGCTACCTGACTTCTGAATATGTCCTCCATTGTCATGGTATTTCATATAACATTACTTTTGACTGAGTCATTCATTTCACAGCAAAATAAAGTAAAGCCATGGACCTATCTTAAGGAGTTTGCTTATCTTATCCTGTTCCTCTCTTTTTTGAAGTAGTTAGCTTCATAGAGGCTTAGCATGTCTGTTTGAAGATTTGGTTACATGGCTTTCTCAGTAGTAATATCTTCCAGATCTGTAGAAATGTTCTCTAATAGGGTATATGTCTTCCATGTCACCATCCAATTTGAGCTGGGTGATTTCTCTACCTTCTATTTATAGTAACATTCCAAAATTGATTGACATTTATAGGTCATATCCCAATCTGTCTCTCATCGTCATTTGTCCTGAGCAGTATGTAACTCCTATTGTATGAAGACTGACTAGTATAGTCTATGAATGTCCTTGGTTTTTCAGAATGTGTTAAAGAAAAAGATATTTTTATTCTCATCATTTTGGGGGCATTGAATTTAGTTATACGTTGGCATATGTAAAGAAGTCTCTGTTTACTTTATTCTAAATATGGTGATTTTTTTAAATTTTTTTATTTTATAATAGTTTCATACAAGAGTACAAAGTTCTTTTATCGTATACATCCCTCTCTTCTTTTCAACTCCATGACCCTTCTTTCCCACTCTCAAATTCATATACTCTTCTTCCACAATTATTATTTTCTCTCTCTCTCTCTCTCTCTCTCTCTCTCTCTCTCTCTCTCACTCTCTCTCTAACACACACACACACACACACACACACACACACACACACACAATTTTAGTGACTACAAGTAGTGTTGTCTATATGTACATCGGTATAGAACTGGCCACGTAGGCATGGACAGTTTATCAAGGAATTCATCACAGAAGCAAACTGACTCTTCCTCTCTCTTCCTCTCTCTGCAGCCATCCACTCCCTATAGCTCTTCAACTAGGAGTTAAGCCATGTGCATACTTCCTATTTTCATTCTGTATGTTGACTTGGGCACTATTGTACAGGTCTTGCATAGACAACTGTATGGTTTAAAATTCCTGAGTGTAACATTCTGGTCATTTCAGAAGACTATTTTACAGCACTTGTCCTGGCCTTCTTGTTCTTAAAATCTTCCTGCCTTCTCTCTCACAGTGGTCCATGAACCTTGGCTGTAGGGTTGTATTAAAGATATCCCATTGTGGGGTTATTACTCCACAGTCACTTGTTCTCTGAACTTCAACTAGCTATGGCTCTCTGTTTTAGCATCTGAATGCTCAGAGGAAAGGAGGCTTCTTTGGTGAGGAATGACAGTTGTACTTATCTAAGTGTAAAAGAATGACTTTCTAAAAAACAATTTTGGTGTATTGATAGTATTGGACTCTCCTCTCCTTTTGGGTCTCTGACCTCTGCAGCCATGGGTTCTTGTCTATGTTTACAGTACTAGGAATGAGTTCCCTCCTACTAAATAGTGTTGAGTCCAATTAAATACCTGTTGGTTACACCCAAGTTATTAAGGCCACTATTATTATTAACTATTATTATTAAAGCCATTATTATTATTATTATTATTATTTGCACTACTGAGTATCTCTTGCTAGTTACTGTAGTTCACCAGGTTTTCAGCTAGATTGGATTATTGATAACATTTCTATCCTGGCAGCTTTCACTGTGCCTTCTAACACTGTGAGAGCTGACCATCAGGAAGGAAGATTCCAGGTCAGAACCAACTTTATTTCTCCAAAGCCTGTGATGGAAATGTGTGCTGTTTCTAGTGGCAACTTTTCTAAAGTGATCATCTTGTAGTGCTGTTTTTATTAAGGAGAGTCCTTAAGACATTTAAGATAAATTTCCCCTGTCTTTGAAAATCAAATCTAAAATTGTTTCTTATTGTTTCCATTTTTCTCAATAACCTACATTCAATACTTTAAAAATGCATTCTGAAGAACAGGTAAATGTGAAAACATAAAATTTAGTTCGAATGTAGAGCATGCTTGAACTGGAGTCTCAGTTTGCTATGCTGCAGCTGCTTTCATTTGTCTTTGTGGTTTCCTCTGACAGGGCATCATCCTATGCTCATCTACTCACTGCCTGGTACCTCCCATCAGTCCTTCATATTTTATTCAGCTTTCATTTTGTCTTGATAATCCACCATGATTTTCCAGGACAGTTTAGACATCACTCTAAGGTGCTGTCATAAAATTATTTCCATGCCTCTCTTAACAACAATTGTGTTCTACTTATCTGCATTTAATTTGTCTCTTCCTTTCTTTTTCTAGATATGAATTCTTTAATGGAAAAATTCATCTTCCATCCTTTTATCCAGTGTCTCAAATACTTGAATGATAAGCACGTGGCACCACATCTACCAGTTTATTTCTTAATAACCACATGTATTATTTATTCAGTTATTTCTTAAAAAAATAAATGTATATCTTCTATGTCATAAGCATAAAAGAGTTCTACATAATTATGGGAAATATGTCTTATCTGAATGGACTTTTTTATTTCTCAAGGATATTTGGCTTTTAGAGTGTGTTGTTGTTATCAAATGTATGAAAAATCATGTAATTATCTTTTGTTCTCACACTTTTGAGAGAAAAACTCTTCTCTACCCTTCGTCAATGATTTCCAGAAACAGAAGAAGCACAAAGAGATTGCTTTCACTTAAACACTGACTTGTTTAAAGGGAATTAAATGGTGATTGGTAATGGGAAGGGCTTTATGGGTTTCCAACATAAAACTCAATATAATGCTATCTCCTAAGGCATAGCACCACAACAGCACATCCTCAGCCTTCAGCACCTTTTCATGCCAGCTTCCTCCCTAGATTCTGCACGTAGCCAAAGCCAAGCATGCACAGACTCAAATGCATCAAGATGATCAAACATTCATTTGGAAATTATGACTTTAACACAGTGTGTTTATCAAGGTATTGAAGTTTTTGCTTCATATATCAGGTATTACTGCATAGCAGTGTTATCTATTCTTGCCAAATTTTCTTTAAAATACTAATACTGTCTTATCATTGCCATATTCTGAGAAGGAAAAAATTCTAATTTAGTTTCTGCTACCATTACTTTGAAACATTTGAGTGGGACAAATGTTTGGTTTAGAAACTGAGGTAAAGATCCATTTTCTCAAGTTTCTTGGACTATCAAGGGATATTTTTCAGGGCATAATTCACTTATAGGTTTTGGTGTAAGCTGTTTGTTGACTGGTAGTTAGGATTAGAGGACAGTTTCCCGTAGCTGAGGGAGCAAGCTCTGACATTTATTGCTAATAAATTTACCTTTGGAGTCCCAACCTGAGACTGACTAATGTGAATATTTGGTCCCCTTTTCAAAGCACTTTACTTCAGTCTTTTCCAAGAAGCAAGAGAGAAAAGAAACATGTCTTCCTGCATAGAAAAATAAATAGAAAATAAATCTCTCACTGGGAGAGAAAATATTTGTCCTAGGAAAAGTTAAAACCTGGCTGATTTCTCTGCCTTCTCTTGCCTGTGGATAGAGGCAGAAGAGACGTGAGCATGTTCCCAGTGCCTGTGTGAGGAACCCTAAGGCCGAGAAATCTGGTTTTTCCAGAGCAGAGAAGCTCTGAGCCTCATATCATTTAAAGATATGAGTGAACATTTTGATGCTACAAGATATCTTTTGGAGGAAAACTTCATGCTGCACTGGAGTTTCGGAGTGTAGGTTGTAAGCCAACAAACAGTCCACTAAAATAGACTACAGATAACTTGACATGGTGATGCACACAGACACTAAAATAGATTACAGATAACTGGACATGGCGATGCACACAGAATATATACTAGAAATAAATAGTAGTGGAATCAGGCATGGAGGGGATGCTCCATGTTAAATAGGATTAGAGAAAAAGGTTTGGAAACAGTCCTGAAAGATGGGAAGATTCTAGCAATTCAGTCGTTAAGATTAAATAAGTCAGCCTGAGAAACAGCAAGTGCAAAGTCTATGAGCTGGAATTAGCATACAGTTCTAACATAGAAGAGGAGTGAGTGTTTGCAGATGTGGGGTGTAGGGAATGATGCATAGCTCCTAGTAGACTACTGAAAGGGATTTTGCTGTAAGGCATGAAGGAAAGCAGTCCAAATATTTTATGCAGAAAAAAATATGACACCAGTGTTTAAAGGAACATTTTTGTATGCTGAATGGAGAAATTCTGTGTGCATTTATGAAGAAGATCTGGTAGACCAGATAGTCTCTGATAAGATAGGAGTAAGCTGATGAAGAACCAGGTGAGAGACAGTAGCAGTTGAACTTGGCATCAGCTGTGGAGGTGTGCTGGACTTAGAGTAGACTATGAAAACAGAAAACAGCACTTGCTGATGGGTTGGATTGACAGGAGGAGTTTGGGGCCTGAGTCATTGGACAAATGATGGAGAACTGAAATAGAAACATGCATAAGAGGGAAAGCATACGGTTTCATTGTTTGTTTGCTTACTGTTGCGTGCCTTTTCATAAGAGAGTGAAAAATGCAAAGTAGGCAACTAACTTGCTAAGCCAGAACTCATGAGTCTAAGGCAGAGCTATGACTCTGGAGCCATCCTCATCCCCCCACAGCTAATATGTAAACTCAGATTGCAATGTTAGTGTGAAAATGTGAACAGAAAGCAATGAACCTGAGATTGACCTTAGTGAACTGTAAGATCTAAAAAGGGGTAGATGGAGAGTCAGTACAAAAGAATGGGAAAAGATGGATGGCACAGAAAGCAGTGGGAGGAGGAGTGGCCTTCCTGAAACCCAATGAAGACAGTGATTTTCACACTAGCCAGGCATAAAATGCTTCAGGAAAGTGAATATGATGTAGAGAAATTGGGGAATTTCGACTAGATATAACGATGTGAAATTATTTTTATAGTCTGGTTACAGCAAGTATGGTGAAATTATCTTCGATGTACAGTGATAAGAGAACAAGGCAACAGCTTGGGTTTTAGCACTGTAAAAATAAATCAAGAAAGAAGGTTTGGTTTTGGGTTTTGAGGTGAGATCTCTTGTAGCATACATCTGAAACTGACAAATTAATCTAGGGCAATAAGTGAACTTAACATTTTGGAAGGGTAGTCCTCACACTTCTGGAATAGGAAGAAAAACATGTACTGGTGGAGTCTGGTTACTTCCTGTCTCTAATGTCATTCCCGGGCTGCACTGGTTGGTCAGCTTCTTAGTAATGTCAACTTGACCCGAATGAGCCTTCCCCCTGTCACAACTTAGTGTCAGCTGGCAGGTGGGACATGAGTCTTAAGTGGTTGGAACTAGATATTGTGTGTTGGTATATAGATTTAAAAGCGCTCTTACCCTTTGCTGGGTAGCTGCTGCGCTACCAGCCTTCCTGGCTTAGCTCCGAAATTGGCAGCTGCCAATCCCAATCAAGCCTCTCTCTCTACCTACCGCCACTCTGGTGGTCTTGCACCAGCTCCTACCTGAGACCCTTGAATTTTCAGACAAAAGACACACAGACAGCCCTGTTATTTTACAACTTATCCACTACGCACATTTTCTGGGCTCAAATATTTCCTGACTAGAAATGCATGCCCTTACCAAATTATTATCCCCATTTTTCCTTCTGCCCTAAATTTAGTGTCTTGTTTCAATTAGCCCCTGCCAAACTTCTTTGGCCACCTGCCTTTAGCGGAGGTCGCAGACCCTAGCTCTCCCAAAGGCCTTACATTATTGCAGCATCCTTCCTCCAAAGCATGGCAGAAAAGTCCTTTCTCTCCTTGCCTGTGCCTCCTCTTGGGACCCGGAAGTCCCACCTCTTCCTCTTGTGACCCGGAAGTCCCACCTCTTCCTTTTGGGACCCGGAAGTCCCATCCATAGCTGCTGCCCAACAACTAGCTCCTGGCCTTCCTTGTTGACAAATCAGATACCAATTAAGGAACTACACCTTAGTACAGAAACTTTCCGTACAATTGTGTGCAAAGGCACCAATTCCTAACTCGTTTACATGCTTCATTGATTGGTATAGATAAATTTATGAAAATTATATTCTTAATAATAAAAAGTCAAGTTAATGGACACATCTATTGGCAGGATGAACCAGCCTTAGAGGAATGGGAGAGTTAGTGAGGATACAGCTAGAGATCAGAAACCTCACACACCATTTTAAGGAGTATAATCGTAATACAAATAGCTAGAAACACCTGAAATATATTGCACATAATAAAGTTATATTACATATTCTAAAGTATTCCTTACAGTTTTACAAGACAATAAGATTTGTCAAATATCTTATTTGACAAGTAAGTGGCGGCAGGTAGAGTGAGAGGCCAACATAATCACTGTTCCTATTTTTATAATATTCATTTACATAGGTCATGTTATGAGGCACCTCTAATTTATTTCTTACACATACAGTTAAGGATAAAATTATTCAGTGAGACAACAAGATATCCTAAAGGAGTATTTGGGATTCAGCTCATAGCATAGAAGTTGACTAGTATGTATAAGGCCCAGGATTCCATCCCCAACAATACAAGAAAAAGCAAACAAAAACACAGTAAGTCAGTCATTATTGAAGACTCTCCCAATAGGTTTGGATACAGTGACAGTGGAGTGTTAGAGTGGAAGAAAAAGACAGTACAACACAGTAAGAGGAAAGTGGGATTTTATGGGGAGTAGAGGATTAGGCCTGTGGATGGAAGAAAATGACCACCAAATAGTAAGTATAGGGATTCTGTCTAAATTAACCTAATAGAAGTTTTATAGCAGACAAGAAGAGTGATTAGATGCCTGAAGATGAAGGGACATGAAGACCTTGATCAGTTATTAATAGTTTCAACCTTACAGGGACATCTTGCTATGTTTACTTAATAAGATTCTTTTCTTAAATGAAATGAAATGGTGTGAAGTGTACAGATGGGTTTTGGAGAAGGTCCATACACTTCTGCATAATTCAGACCATTTCTACCATTCTCCCTGTGGTAGAGGCTCACCTGTATCTATGTTGTTAAAGAGTATTTTCATCGACTTCTCCCTAGGATTGTGTTTCAAACACTGAAAAGACGGAAATGAATCTGTATTCTACACCATGCATTATAAATTTGAAAAGGGGCACCAAAGTCTTGATTTTATATGAACATCTTTCCCAAGGGTTCTGATACTTTGAATACTATTCTTAGGAAAATTGTGGAATTGACTAATATCTAGCCTTTTTTTTTTTTTTTGATACATTTTGTCCCCAGACATGTCAACTGAGTGCTGGAGATGACCCTTTAAAGTTTTTAACTTAATGCTGTAAAACATATGTCTTTCAATACTTACCCCATTGCTTCCCATTCTATATCTGTTTGATTGTCAGACACAATAACCGCATGACATAGATGTACTAAAATCTTTATTCTGAGAGAGAGAAGCAACAATAGTCACCCACTATTGTGCTGGATGATATGTGGCATTAAGTGCAAGATGCCTCTGCATCCTGATGTTCATCATACAAAATGTATCTCATTATTGTAACCACTTCACCAACAGAAGCTCAAAACTATTCACTTAATTAGTTCCAGGAGGGATACCCTGTTCTACCTTACTAAAGTATACAATACCCTCTCTGATTACAGAAAACATGACTGCCTTGCATAAGCTGATTGTTCAAGTGTTAGGAACAGAGAGTTTACAAATGATAGGATTTAAGAATGGTAATATGATTATGGTCTACTTGAGTTTATAAACACAAGTCTTTTAATTCATTCAGACTCACAGTAGTTATATTGGTTACAATGAATTGAAATTTCTGGGTTTATGTCTCAAGATTTATTGCCTCATCTCAAAAGTAAGTTTTAAAATGTGGATAGAAAATATTAACCTGGGACTTCCATTACTACACACACACACACACACACACACACACACACACACGCATACTTGCAAACATACACACATGCATACCCTAGACACATGTAAAGAATTTAAGATGTTGAGTTAGCAAATGTAAAATCTTAAAATTTAAATGCAACAGATTAAGTAAAAATAAAATAAAATGTCTTTAAGAAATCAGATCTGTAATAAATTGTTATATTGTTTATATTAATAATCTATCATATAATAAATGTGACTTAAATTTATCTTAAAATATAAAAGAGAAAACAAAGAGATAGTTCAAAGTATGAGTTAACTATAAGGTTTTTAAATAAGATGAATCTAAATAAATGACCACAATAGAAACATACAAACAAAGACATAAAATGACAGGAAAATAAAAAGTTTGTAGGGGTAAAATAAGGAGGCTTAATATCTCAACTATGTGCAAATTAAATTATTTATACTAGTGACAGCTGAAATTTTTCATATATTTATGAAGAACTATGTTTTACAGTAATTTTCTTAAAGCAAATTATCTTCTAGATATGATTAAGCAAACTGAGTATGGATGATAAACAGAAACTGTTAGAAGCCCACAGATGTGGGGGAGGAGATGACACTATAATAAAAATAATATTAAAAATTGAAAACATATACAGGTTAAAAACCAACAGCATGAAGAACTAGTAAAACTCATGGGAATTGTTGTATTGATTAGCAGTGAAACAGGAGTAAATGTTAACCTGGTGAAAGAGACACAGGACAGTCTAACCCAGAGGAAAGTTTAACCAGAGATCAGGGATAAGAAAGCAAAACCCAAAAGTAAACTAGGGGTACCTTTTGAAAGGAGAGGTAAAACAAGACACACAACAGCTCCAACAAACGGATTTATACTGACCCATGAAATTGGGTCAGCATAAAAGAAAAGAAAGCAAGAAGTGGGCAGCAGGTGACAAACAACAGCATTCCAAAGACGAGTATGAGAACAGCCAGAAAGGAAAAACTGACCTCAGGTTCTGTCTCCTTACAGGGCAGAATATAGGAAGAATGTTTCCAATGTGGGTACAAAGACTAAGGGGCTGGGGAGACTTCCTAGTGGTCGAGCACTGGTCCAGCATGAGCGGCCCTGAGATCAAGCTCTGGTGTCCAATGAAGAGAAAAAAGGATAGAGAAAGAAGTAAGTGAAGGCTGTAGGGAAGACAGAGGAGTGGAGAGTGAAAGGGAAAAAAGGAAAGGGAAAAAGAGGGGGAAGGGGAAGGAAGAGAACTAAAGGGAGAGCTACTTCCTGTAGTCCATATCTGGTAGAAATGTCTTTCAAAGTAAGTGAAATCCCAAAGACTTTGTCATTTACCAACGAATTTTATTTTAAAAAAGATTCTAGAACACATACTTTATTTAAGAGCAAAGTGACCCCATATAAGAAAACTTGAATAGAAGTAATGTGTAACAAAGGAAATTTTAAACATAAGAAAAAATATGAAGAGAAAGAGATATGGATTATGTGTTGTGAGTTTAAAATGGAATTAAAATACATTGCTATAGTATACAAACCAGGAGAAGCGTGAGTACAGCTGACACTGAGCTGACTGGTGAGCCGTGGCAGAGTAAAGAACTCAGCAGACATGCTTCCTGCAAAACAATTTAACTGACACTGGAAATTATTTTTTCAAAACATTTAAGATGTCTGAAAAATATCCTAAGGGAATATACTAAACAATAAAGTATTCTAATAAGAAAATCTAGGAAGTATTTAAAAAATGATGTCAAATGTTTGAGCTGCATCCTCCCTTACAGATCCAAGATAGTTGGTATGTTACAGACACTTAACGGTGGAGCTCTCCTATGAGCATGTCAAGACAATCAGACAGGACCTTCGCCTTGCCCCAGGTTATAATCTAGGTCTACAAATTTACATTTCTTATCTCCTCCAGACCCAAGTTACAGAAGGCAGCCATGACCCAAGACACTTCTGCTTTCCCCTACCCAGCCTATGCTTATAGTATCTATGCAATGAGGACATAAAAGCTGGGGTCCTGATTGCTTCTCCTACAGCTTCTGTAAGATGAATGTTTCATACCAAAAGGTGAAAGCTGAAAAACATTAGAGGCTGCCACCTGCCTCAGTGTTCACGCCAAAAGATGAAATGAAGTAAAGCAGTAGACCTTTCAGCTGTTACAAAGTATACCAAGACTATCCAGGGGAAAGAGGCAGATCATAAGTAAAAGACGTGATGCTGAGGAGACCGAATCTGTAACATAGTAAGAAGAATGGATACTCAAGCATCTTGTGAAACAATAGGAATCTTCAAGGTGGTCAATTAGGAAGTTAATAACTGAAATTTCAACCTGACATAGCAGCCCTGTAGTTCAATAGAGACAGGCAGGGTAACCCCTCCTGGAATTCTAATTGACATGAGGGCCAGAAAGGCTGAGTGTGCTCAGTACTATATCATAGAGAAGTAATCAGAGCTATGCAGGTTTGAAAGTTTTTTCTAAGCTGTACATCAACACATCCACACATGCAGGAAATTGGGCTCACTCAGGGTCTTCCATGCAGCCTCTGACAGAAGTTACTGGAAGGAAGCCAGGCTGCAAAACAAAATAACCCATGTTTGATACTGTGTCTCCCAGAAGAGTTTTCTTCAGACAAAAACCTCTCAAGCCACTACATCCTGTCATCCTGTGTGTGTGTGTGTGTGTGTGTGTGTGTGTGTGTGTGTGTGTGTGTAGTTGCAAAACAAAACCAAAAACAAAAAACAATGGCATAGAAATTTCTCAATCTTTATAGCAGTTTCAAAGACTCGTTTACATTCAATAATAAACTTAAGCAGAACCTTTAAAAAAAATAAATGGTTTGTTCACATCTCTAGAACCTTCTGGAGAGAAAGAGAAGATAAACTCAACTTACAAAGTAAAATCAAGGAGAATGGGGGTCATCAAGAGCATGAGGTGGGTAATACACTGAGGGAAACTAGTCACCTCAGCAAAGGTAATTCATATGAGTCACTAAACAACTAATCAGCAAGCCAATAACAAATAACAATTTCTGAACAGTTCAAGGGAAAACTATATACAGAGATACTACATTATATTACCTGAAATGGCTACTTTTCAATAAATATTAAGGTCTATCTAAAGAAAAAGGAAAGTATGCTTCAGACCAGGCTAAAAACTAGGGGTTTTGAATGACTCTTTGGAAATGATGGAGAGGCTGGACTAAGCTAGCAAAGATAGCTGTAACAAATAAGACCTAAAGATAATGCGGACTCCCAAAGTAAAGGAGGCAGATGATAAAACCTCAGCAAAGAGCAAAGTGCAACAGAAATTAGTCTCAAGATTCAGAAGTGGGTTCCATTGAAAACCAAGCATAGCAAAATGAAAAGCTCACCTCAGAGGCTCATAATAAATTTAAGATGACTGGAGGGAAAACCATACACCTTAAGAAGTTGGTTAAATAGTCTTGTGTATATGTAATGCATATATATATGTGATTACAAGAATGAAGGCTTAAAAAGAGACAGATTAAAATAAGCCTTGGGGGGAGATTGTGAAGACCTATCAACTAAACATTGAACTTGATTTGATTTGCATGTCGTGGCTGTCATTTGCTTTATTCTGACTGGCCATCCTGACTGGTATAAGGTGAGATTTCAAAGTAGATTTGATTTGCATTTTCTTGGTGACTAAGGATGCTAACTGTGTCTTTAGGTACTTTCGTCCCATTTACATCTCCTCTTTCGAGAATTCTGTGTTTAGATCTGTATTCTATTTTTAACTGGGTCATGTGTTTGTCTGATATCCAAATTTTATATTTACGTGTTTTAGACATTAGCCCTCTATTGGATGTGTAGTTGACAATAACTTTTCTCTTTCTATACATTGCCACTTTACCTGGATGATGGTATCCTTTGCTGTAAGAATCTTTTCAGCTTCATGAGGTCCCATTCATTAACTGGTTTTCTTTGTAATTGTACTATTCAGCATTCTGTTCAGAAAGTCTTTTCCTTTGCCGATGAGTTCAAGGCTATTTTCCCACTTTCTCTTCTATTAGTTTCAGTGTATTTGGTTTTATGTTGAGGTCGTTGATTCATTTGGAGTTGAGTTTTGTGCAGGCTGATAAGTTTTTATCTATTTGGGTTCTTCCACATACAACCATACAGTTTGACCAGCACCATTGGTTGAAGATACTGTCTTTTCTTAGTGTGTATTCTGGCTTTTTTTTTCTTTTATAAACAAACAGGTATCTGTAGCTGTGGAGACTTATTGATTTCATTGATCAATATGTGTGATATGCCAGTTTTATTAATATAGCATTGTAGTACCATTTGAGGTCAGGGATGGAGATTCCTCCAGAAGTTATTTGATTACTCTGGATTGTTTAAGCAATCATGAGTGTGTGGGGAGGAGGGAGTGGGAGGGTTTTTGTGTGTGTGTGTGTGTGTGTGTGTGTGTGAGTGTGTCCATATGAACCTGAAAATTGCTTTTTTTTATTTCTGTGAATAATTGTGTTAAAACTATAATGAGGATTGTATTGACTCCACAGATTGCTTTGGTCGAAGGACCATTTGCACTGTATTCATCTTATTGATCCATGAGCATGGAAGATTTTTTTTTTATTATTATTTTCTGATATCTTCGTTTTCTTTCTTCAGCATTTTAAAGTTTTTGTTGTACAAGTCTTTCACTTGGTAGTGTAGAATTACTCAAAGTTATATGTTCGAGACATTATTGTGAAAGGAATTCTGTTCTTCATTTTTTTTTTCAGTGTATTTGTTGTTTCCTATGAAGTCTACTGATTCTTGTGCGTTAAATTTGTAACTTTCTACCATAAGGAGAGAAGAAGGGGTAAAGTAGGCAATATCAGGAGAGACAGCCAAAACTAAGGGTTAATTAGGGGGTTGTGTAGAAAGCAACTACAGAAGAAGCATATATACCTACACATTTATATATGCATATGTATATACATATATGTGCATATGTTATGCACAAATAAAAGAAATATAAATGGAATCGCCAACTAGAAGGGGAGACAAAGACCCAACTAGATACCTTTCATCACCAAATGACACCTTCAATGAGAGGAATGAGTTACAACTAATTGAGTTGTTGGCCAAAAGGGTCCCATGGAAACCTTCTGAAACCTATTAGCTGTTGCCAAAACAACTGGTCGTTCTCAACAAACTGATGTCAAGGCCCATGTGCTAAAGACAACAGCTACATACCTCACTGAACATGGAGAGGCTGAGATGGTACCTCCCTAGAGTCTTAACCCTTGCTGGCTAGTTCACGGTATTGGAAGGCACTCTGCATGCTACCAGAATAGAAATGCAAACATCAACTCGGGTACAAACCCTTCAATAAACGATAGTGATCTGCATGCAAAATACTCCAGTGGAATAATGGCTCAGAGTTGTGGGAGTAACCAATCACTATAAAGTTGGATTTAAGGCTCAGTCAGTGAGACAGTGAGATGCAATCCATATAAGACACTGCTTGGGAGATCAAGAATTTGAGACTAAATAGACAATGGACCTAGATAAAACAAGTTTTACTGTTTTCTTAAAGGAATATGTCAATCAAATGAATTTGAGATAGATAGTAAACCTAGAGAAAAACCAAATTCTATTGTTCTCCTAATAAATCACTAAAATTACTCCTAATAACGTGTGCGAGTGTTTCTCTCTCTCTCTCTCTCTCTCTCTCTCTCTCTCTCTCTCTCTCTCTCTGTCTGTGTGTGTGTGTGTGTGTGTGTGTGTGTGTGTGTGTGTGTGTGTGT
>JANHMN010000024.1:17353831-17371643 GCA_030674055.1 Rhabdomys pumilio
TGTGTGTGTGTGTGTGTGTGTGTGTGTGTGTGTGTGTGTGTGTGTGTAGGGCAAGTGTGCTGCAGCCATGAGATCACAAAACTATGGTCGCCTGAATGAGACCTGCTCATAACAACATCAGTTGACATGCTGATATTGGTGAGAAAATGTCTTAAGACTCTATCTCTAAGTGAAGCTGCAGGCAAGCCATGGCTGCTGAGAGGGAGAATTAGTCTTCACTAGGAAAAAGTCCCATGATGACTTATTTGACATGAATTAGTCCATTCTTAACATATATGCATAGAAGAAACAATAAATTGACTGAGTGGACTGACTTACACTCGTGCGTGTACACACACACACACACACACACACACACACACAAGTAATTTTGAATAAGGTCATGAATTTTAAGGAGATTGGTGGGGATACAAGATGAGTTAGAGAAAAGTAGAAACATGGCTCTAATATATGAAAGTCTAAAATTTTAATCACAAAATAATAGAATTACATTATCTTCAAGAAAATGGATGGAAACGGGAGTCAAAATGTTAAGTGAAATAAGCCAGGCCCAAAGAGACAAAATATGTGTAATATAAGAATTTATATGAACATATGAATATTTATATGAATATAAAGTGTGCATGCATGCATGTGTGTATGTGTGTCTGATATGAAATTAGATTATCTGTAAAGAGGATAGAACATGCCCAAAAACAAGGGAAGAGGAGTTATTTTCCAGCACCCACACTGGGATGCTCACAACCCCTTGAAACTCCAACTGTGAAGGTATCTGACAGCCTGCACGGATCTCAAAGCAAGGATTTGAAAGATTACGAAATCTCCTGACAACCCTAGTGGAACAGAACCAATTATTTTATCTCTCTGTTTATTCAACTTTGTGAAATGTCACTCTGTGGGAGGATCAGACGAAGTAGAAGACACTTCCATTGCACACCCAGCACAAAGCTGTCACGTCAGCCATTAAGATTTTGTCTTCTTTGTCCCTTCTTTCCCAGTTTCTTAGAGGCAGGAACCACCTGTCTTTTTCTCTGGCTCATCCTCGGTATGTTAGAAGCCTGCCTGGCTCACTTAAACACTCAGTAAATTTTTCTTGAGTGAAGGGAGGAAAATCTTGGCATTGAGGCCCATTATCAAGACTCCTAAAGGATGTTTTCCTTTGTTTTTTGTTTTGTTTTGTTTTGTTTTTCCTTCTTAGTGTATTTGGTAATAGGCCAGAAGGGCAGAGCACTGTCTGACCACCAGGCTGGAGTGATCACACAAAGCAGAATTCCTTAACCTTAAATTCATAGCACAGGGCCCAGAGCAGTACAGTTTTGTGCCTCTGCTGGCCCTTCATTCAGAGACTCCTCCTGCATCTGTTTGCAATCACTCTTGCCTTGTGATATTCCTTGTGAGTGAGCAGAGGTTAAGGGAACAAAAGACCAAGATGCTGTAAGGTATGAAGTCCTCAGCCCTTGTGCTTTTCATTCAGCTAAACGTAGCTCAGCCTTTTAAAACAAGGCAACTTCTTAATGTCCTATTGGAGAAGCTATCCTGAAACACCTCAGCATGGCTGCTCTGCCAGCTCCCATGATTAAAAGGGCAATAAGTAAGTAAGTAAGTAAGTAAATAAATAAATAAGGCCTTCCATTCCACAGGGGCTTACATGTTTAAAGGTCTGCTCTGTTTTCATCTTTCTTCGTTTTTATGTAAAATAAAAACCAGTGGAAGTTGCCTCCTGCACAAATAAGGTCTCAGAATCCACTTTATTGCCTTGCTAAGAACCACAAACTAACACCAGAGCAAGGTTAAACACCAGAGCAAGGTTAAAGGAGTGTCCAGGTGGGTTGAATTCTCAGTGAGTCATCCAAAAAAAAAAAAAAAAAAAAAAGTATCAGAGTCCCAGTAGGTGGAAAAGTTAGAAGGGATTATCTAGTGTGGTGGCCTCCTGACATTACAGAGTAAAAACTAAAACCAGGGTGAATGTTGTTCCACGGTCGCTTGGGAAAGAACAAAATTTATCATCTCTTTGAACTACCCTTTTTCCTTTAATTGAAAATGTGAGATTTTAAAATGAAATGTAATCTATATGCTTCTCAATGGGTTACAGTCACTGAGCCCAAGAATCCTGTTACGGGAGCCCTGAAGCACTTTCAAGTCACCTTCTGAGTCTCCTTCTGTGCATTTAGATCTGAAAGGAATGTGAAATGATGTTTTAGTCACAGCAAAGTAAAACCCTTTGAATAGCTCTTTACAGTGAGAGAGAAAAATAAGGGGGAGAGAGACTAAGAGCTAGGGAAGCAGGAAGAGAAAGAAGGAGACAGGAAAGTAATATAGCAATAGTCTTCCTATATAACTGGAAACGTGTTTCCTTGCTCTTATTTTGCCCAATAAAATGTGGCCTTTGGCTGCTACCTTCTAGCTTCAGGTGCAGAAACAAGAGTCCCAACTGTTAACTGACCCTTTCTTAGACAGCTCACTGGTTCCATATGCTCACTTCCTTCTGTGGGAGCAGAGTTCTGTGATCAGTCAAATCTGACGATGCTGCTGACTCTACCTATGGAAGACTCTTTCCTGTCATAACCTATGTGGGCTCCGGAAACCCTGAGTTAAGTGTTTTCTCCAGATGTAGAAATGGCGGGCTTCCCCTCAGGAGACTACATGGAAACCGGAGCAGAGGTTGACCCTGGGCGTGACAAAGAGACTGTCAAAGATATTTAGATCATCATGTGATAGATGTAAAGAATTGGCTTATGAGTGTCAGAGAACAAAAGGAGCCATGCTTTAAGGACACTATGGTGTTTAGCTCTTACCTTTCCATGACTGAGCTGCCTCATAGGTGTAAATATATAGAGACCCAAACGATCCTTTACTGACTAGTGCCAAGCTATCTAGCAATGCTTCGAGAGAACCATTTGTCTGATGACATCTTAAGGTATAATAAATTGCTTTTCTTTCATTCCATCTATACACTCTATAAAGACTACCATACTGGATTTTTCCCCACTTTAAGGCCTCCTTGATGTCACCTAGACACACAAGGGATGTAATTAGTGCCCATAATCTAGTTTTAACAGATGCTTTCTGGATCTGATTTTGGTCAAAAAGGGGAAATTATAGTTTCCAAGGTTAGTTGGAAGAATAAGCCTAGCTCAGTGAGAACACCTCACATCACTGTTTGCAACATTTCTGCTACATTTTCAAGAGGAAGAGATGACTTTTGGAGAAGTAACTTCCAATGCAGCTTCAGCCTCTGGCTGCATAAGAAGGGACAGGGGATGAAGCATAGTAGAGAAAAGGCTTTAGAGGCACTCGGATGGGATAGTTTATCCTTCAAGATGCCATTATTGTTATTTTTCTGCTATCAGATTTCACAATCTGAGCACAGCTGACATTATGAGGCAGATATCTCTATAGGTGGAAAACTGTCCTGGCTTTCTGAAACAGTGGGTAGCAGCTGCCTAGTCTCAACTGTGTCAGCAGCAAATCTTACCTTTTAACAGTGTGTCAACTTCAAATGCCTGTTAGGTACTGCCAATTTACTCTGAGAATAAAATTGCTATTGTTATAGCCAAGAGTCCCAAGAATTCAGCTGTGTTTCAGAGTTCATGAAAAAAACCATGGTTTAGACCAACAGGGGCAGCCTTGAGTTCCAAACTACCTCTGTCATTCCTACATGACAGTCACTTTGAGCCCAGGATCCTGTTCTCTCTCACCTTTCTTTCTTTCTTTTTTTTTTTTTAACCCGTTCACAAAGATTTATTCCCCACTCTCCATCTTGAAATCCTCTGATTGGTTTCAAGAGATCCAGAGAAGAATACAAAGATATAAAGGGGCGGGGGGGGGGGGGCAAGAATAAACAGAGATACAACCACAAATAAATATAGAAAGAAACTAGAGTCTGGTCCTGGAGAGACAACCTTAACCCCAGCTCAGACACCTTCTTCCTCTCCTGTGCTTCCTCATGCAAGCCTCCCTCTGAATCTGGTTTTCATTTGTATACCCTCTCTCAGCCGCGAACCTCTTTTTTCTCATAGATAATTTGACTTGATTACCTTCTGAAAGGGCAGACAGAGCCAAGGAGCCTGTACTTATTTACATGTCAGTCCTAGAACTGACTTAATTAGGGTTGAGCAGCCCCCCCCCTCCCAGAAATGACTGTGAGCTTAGAGTCCAACTCCCCTGGGAAGAGCTGGGAGACTCTGGGCCCCTCCCTCTCCATCTAAGTTAGGTAAGTGTGCCTTTGTACGTAGAAAAGCTGACCCTGGTTGACAGAAAATCAACAGTAGCCGAAAGGAACGCAGAAGTAGCCACTTGACCAGGATTGATTTGGCCTTCCACCATCAAATTAGCACCAGTTAGGGCAGCAAACCAAACTTGGAAATAGCTAAAACTCAAGTTGTTGACACCATGAGCGCACAACTCCTTTGAGCCCCTAGACTGAACTTTCTAAAAAACATTTTTTTCTCACCACACTAGGCACAAAAAGAGGTGTTTGGGGACCACTTGATGGTTTGCTCTCTTGTCAGGCACAAAGTATCAGAAGAACCTGGTGTCATAATGGTTTTAAATTGACCCAGATATTACATAAACTCTGAGAGCAGTCATTCCTGTGTTGTGGTAAAACACTATAAAATCAGACCCTTCTAAAACAAATGACATGTGGCCACCTCACTGCAATTCCTCCTGTCCATGTCCCTTAAGGGCTTCTTCCAGGAATCTGTTTTCATGCAGCTTTCTGAATCTCAAATCTTCAGTTCACTCTAAAGTTTTGCTAATGGCTACCAAATATGCTTTTTTAAACTAGGCTAATTAGACTTAGCTTTGCTAGCAATCTCATTTTTATTTTATGGAAATGTCTTCAGTCAGAGGCTGTTCTTTTAGTACATTGAGCGTCCACTTTGTTTTCCTTTCTTGGGGAGGGGCGGGGCAGGGGTGGTGGTAATTGGCAGCAGGGCTCTGACTCTGCTAAAGACTTGCTTTATGTCTGAGCTTCAATTCTAGCTTCCCGTTATCTCCTACGACTGCTCCACATAATTAATATTGCTTGTTTGGTTCCTTAAAATTTCTAGTCTGGATCTGGTTTGAGATATCCTGGTTTATGAGCATTCATATTTTGAATTTCTGTTATTTAAAAGGACCAGTAATGGCTGGCTGTGATAGGACATGCTTGCCGTTTCAGTATTCAGTGACAAAGGTGACAAAAGTAGAGGTGTGGACAGCTAGGGAGCTGGCTCAATTGGTAAGATGCTTGTAGCCTAAATATGAAGTCCTGAGTTCTGACCCCTTGCATCCATAGAGAAGTCTAGTATACCAGGCATCTGTAAGCCCTGAGATGGAGAAGACAGGCAGAGGCAGATAGCCTCTCTTAGGGATCCTATTGTTCAACCAGTTTAGCCAATCAGTACGATCCAAATTTTGTGAGATATCCTGTCTTCAAAAAAGACTATGGAGCATGAAGGAGAACTATATTTGACATCAATATTTGACTTGCAGGTGTGCATGCAGAAGCACACTCACTCCCCATCTTCAATACTTTGGTTTTTTAAAGCTGAGTTTTTGTGTGGGGATGTGGGTGAGTGGTTACATCTTGGGAGTGAATGTATAGAATTGGTTTTGAGCATTCAGACTTTAACCTGTTACCTCACTCTGACAATTGAAATGAACCAGCGAAGTTAAGTAGTATCTGGGGGAAAAAAAAATTCATGGTTGAGAAATACCCAGCCTCTGTCACATGCTCTTGGTTCAAGGTTGTGAAAATTAATTGTAAGAGTGTAACTTTCTTCTTTTCGGCTGGCAAATGAAAAGGCCAAAGCTCAGGATTGTTGGGAGTGACAGCCCAATTAATCAGGCTCTGTGCCTCACACTAAGTGCAGAGCTTGCCCAGGACTGTGAAAGTTTTAAATGACCCCTTTGTCCTAGGCAGCAGCCAAAGTGAAATTTCTCAAGGATCACTTGCTTGTTGGCACCTGGTATCCACCCAGCAAAACTATAGGACAAAAAGGGTTTTGGCAAAAGAGACTGGGCTGTGCTTTTATGTTCCCTGAAAGAAAGAAATAACAGTTGTAATTTTGCAGAAACACAGCAGGCTTATCAAAATACACTCTGCCACTGGCAGGTATCTGTCTAGGAACAACTGACTCTAATTAGACTTGCAAATGCTGACAACACCCCTAAAAAGGCCAGCAGTAAAGGCCTGGAATCAACTCCTACAATGGATGTCAGAAAGAAATCTTAAAATTTCTATTCAGATCTCCTTTCTTATACCTCCCAAATTTCTTTCATCAGCAGGAGAAGCTTTTTAAGAATCAGATACAGAATAACTAGGTAGAATTAAACATCAGAGACAACATAGGCAGACACAGGATGAGATCGATGATGAATCATCTTTTTATTTTTAAATAGTGATGTTATATTTTACATTTATTTATGTATTATTTATTTATCTATTTACTTTATATCCAGCCTCCCTTTCTACAGCTCCTTCCCCCATTCCTCCTCCCCTTCTCATTTGGGAAGGGGGAGGCCCCCTGGGTCTCTGCAGGAGTAGGCACATCCTTGGCCCCACTGGGGCCAGACAAAGCAGCTCACTTAGGGGAATGGGGTCCACATACAGAAAACAGATTCAGAAACAACTAGTGCCTGCTCTAGTTGGTGGGGTACCTACCTCTTCAGACTCCATATCCCCTACTGTTAGGAGTCAGATCTGGGACAGAGATGGGGGGGGGCGGGGGGGAGGGGGACTCAGGAGGTCTGTGGGGATAAACAATGGCATCTTACTTCCTTCTCTACTTCCTCTTCCACCTGTGTCCTAGATGGGCTAGCAGCAAACACATGTGTGAACATGCTTCCTCCAAAGCTGATGATCAGTTTAGAGGTATCTGATTTACAGAGCTTACACAATACATCTGAACAATTTATCTCAATTGTTCCTGAGTATATCACTGCAAGAAGGATTGGCAAATAGCCTGGGCATTGATGAACAAGGAAATTGGGACTCACAAATGTTAAGTTATCTAGCCCTCCTGTCCAGGACTTTTAATCCCAAAACTATTTTGTGCTAGGTTACAATGAAATTATTTCTAAAGACACACAGAGGACAGCTATATTTAATAATTTATCTAAAGTTATCCAGGCATCTCGGTTTAAATAACCAAGGCCACTTATTGGTGCTTAAAGAAAATGTCAGAGTTGATGAGCTGTACCTTAAACCCTAAATGAGGTGAAATGTGGTTAATCTGTCTCTAACTCGCATAGTGAATGCTTTTATTAAAAAAAAAAAAAAAATCACTTGCTATGTTCTTGGGAACCTTATAGGCCTTGTTATACACATTCAGATTTTACATCATTTAAACATTATGGGTTGAGTACCAATAATTTAAACTTTGATATGCAGAATTGAGGCTTCACAACAACAGTCAAATAGTCAACACATTTCTGAAAAGCTAAACTCAGGGCACGTAAATACCATTAGAGCTGTTTATGGCTTGGCCCTAGTCTTGTCCTGGGCATAAATAAAAGAAGCTATGAAAATTTTTCTTGGATGCAACTTATACTATAGGGTCTTGAGCATGCCACGAAAACCTTCTACACTGAGCTATATCTCAAATGAAAATGTATTTATTATAAATGTACATTGAATACTATTTATTTAATGGTAGCATTCTTGATATGTGCCAAATTTCTATACCCTTTTCCAGCAATGATAATCAGAAAGGATATATCATATTTCATATTATGAGGCACATATCCTCATAACCAATCCAAAAACATCCTGAGCTACAATATAAATGCTACAAAGTATTAGCAAACTTCATGGGACAAGGCATAGAATGTCTATGTGAGATTTTTTCCTGGGTATGCGAAGTTGATGCAATTTGTTAGCTTAGCTATAGTGGTTCCTACCTGCAATTCAAATACAATGCTCACTGGGGGGTGGGGGGGTTAAGGCAAGAGAAACATGTATCCAAGGACAGCCTGTTATATGCAGCAACTTTGTGACCAACCTGGATTATATAAGAACAGTTTCTTTTTTTCAAAAAAAAAAAAAAATTACAAAGGACATGAACAATCATGGTAACATTTCTATGTAAGGTCAGCATTTCCAACTACTAGTCAAATGGAACACTGTCTCAAAAGAAAATTCCATTATTTAATATGTTAAAGAGAGAAGTTTCATTGTCTTATTGAAGAATCTATAAAAAAAAATTTGAGATCAAATACCCACTCATGAATGAAACATTACGTAAAACATAGAAGGAAATTTCTTCTGTTTGGATAAGAGAACCTGTGTAGTAATACCATATGTAAAGTGTTAAAAATAGATTTATTTTTTGCTAAAATAAGGACAAGTTAAGGATGTACTTACAATTAATACCACTCTTAGTCAATATTTTATTTGAAGGTATAATTAAGGCAATACGTACAGAAAAAGCCTATAGCTGAGGAAAGACAATACAATTTTTGCTCATACACAATATAATACACAGAAAATCTTCAACAATTAGCAAGTAAATAATGCAAATAATATCAGATGACAGGGAGATTGTAGAATACACAGTCAAAATACTTGGTTGATTACTTTCCCCTATTCCACAATAAAAGAGAGACATTTGAAATGAAAAACAACACTACTTACATTAGCACCAAATAGTGAAACATACATGTATAAATCTAACAAAATCCGTATGAATCCCATATGCAGAGCAAGATAAAGTTTAAAATACTGATGAGATAAATAAAAAAAATGTAAAGAAATGGGAAAAATATTTTGTATTCATGGGTGGAAAGCCTAATATTACCAAGATGTTTGCTTTTCCCGGCTTAATTGTGAATTCTTCTTTGCAATCTCAGTCAAGATTTCAATAATTGTCTGTGCTTCTAATGCGTTGTCTGAAGAATTCAAAAACGAACATAGAAAAGTAAAAGGCACAACATAACTAATACAATATTGAAAGAGAAAACCAAGTACATTAATGAGACACAATAGAAACCACAGCAATAGTGCCATACTAATACAGCCAGCTGATTTTTGACGAAGGAACAAAAACAATTCAATGAGAAATAGATAGTCTTTTCTAGTTATACTTGAGGAATTGAAAAATACTCAAATATACTAGAATACACCTTCACATGAGATTTGTCTTTCTAAATGTAAAATTCAAGACTGTAAAATTAAGAATACAGTGTTGGGAGCCGACTTTTAACAGAAAGTGGCTAGAAAGCAGCTATCCATGCCTGTAAGGTGCATGTGCTAGCCACACCTCCAAGGCTAACTATATCCACGCCCCTACAAGGGGCGTGGATATAAAGTAATATATAATTTGTAAATAATGTATAAATTTATACATTTATACATGTATAAATACCCCAGATTTCCCTTCAATAAAAGAGAATTGAAGAGACTGGATCAGAACCTCTGTCTTGTCTCCAGTCCTAGCGTCTCTTCCCCTTATCCCATTCTCTCTTCCTCTAGACCCTGACCCGAAGACAGGAGCAAGCCGCAACATTTTTTGTTAAGTCTTTTGTCTCAAGCCAGGTAGAGCGGAGCCGGTTGCAACAATACAGCATAGAAGAAAACATAGGCAATCTTATATTTAAGAGTGTCTTTTTATATAAACACTAAAGATATTATGAATGGTTTTAATAATTTAGCTGAACATTAAAAAAAAATCCTGCCCTGTAACATACTATTTAAAGATGAATTAAAAACCAACACCTGAGAGAAAATAATTTACAAATGCATATCAGACAAAGGACTATTACCTGAATGTACAAAGAACATTCAAAACTAAGGAAACACATTAGTAAATGTATCAGAAACTTGCAAATTAAAGTAACAATCATAGGCCAATACACACTCACTGGAATAGTTAATATAAAAATCACTAACAATGTCAAATGCTGATGTGGGCAAAGGGGAACTCTCATTCATTGCCGTAGAAACGGAAAATGACACAGCTAGTCTGGAAGACTCAGTTTTCTACAGAATTGATTCCACTCCCTTTACACATTTAGGACTTACATTCTTTGGTATTTATCAAATAAGTTCAGTTCCTTGTTCCACACAAAAGCCTAAACACAAATATTAATAATCTTTTTAATTTATAATTTCCCAACCTTAAAAGCAACCAGAAGCTCTTCAGTAGATAAATGGACAAATACAACAAAGTAGCTCCTGGCACAAGGAATGTAAATGATGTGAATAGAGTCGCATCCAAAAGGCAATGAAGACCCTAAAGCAATGTGTGTCGATCCATGAAAGAGAAAGACTATTAAATCCATTATGACAAAAATACATTATACTTAACTTCTAGATGTATTGTACATCATAAAACATTTGGAAGACACGTTTTGATTTTTAAAAAAGATACCAGCTGGGCGATGGTGGCACACACCTTTAATCCCAGCACTTGGGAGGCAGAGGCAGGCAGATTTCTGAGTTCGAGGCCAGCCTGGTCTGTAGAGTGAGCTCCAGGACAGCCAGGGCTACACAGAGAAACCCTGTCTCGAAAAACCAAAATAAATAAGTAAATAAATAAATAAATAAAAGATACCCTTCAGCCTTGGAATTCAGTGGGGAGTTTTAAACATAATACCCAAAGCGTGATCCATAAAAGGAAACTTGGTAAGTTGAATTTCATAAAAATGTAAAGTTTTCTCTCTGTAAAAAATTATATAAAGATAAGTGGGAGCTACACATTAGGAGAACATTGTGTATATCACTAATAAATTAAAATATACAAAAAAAATCAGAAGGCCTACTAGTAAAAAAGCAATACAGTAGAAAATGAACAGAAGAGAGACATTACACTGAAAATCTTGTACAGATAGAAAACAAGCATATGAGAAATATGTAACATCACTAGGCATTAAGAATGATAATCAAGACCACACACACACACACACACACACACACACACACACACACACACACAAATATGTGTGTGTGAGTATAATATATAAACATACGAGAAAGAGAGAGGGGAGAGAGAGTTTATGTCTGTGTGTCTGTCTGTCTGTCTGTCTGTCTGTCTGTCTGTGTTTTAGAACATTCCAAACACCATGGCCAAAAAACCAACTTAGAGTTGAAAAGGGTTCATTTTATATTAACTTGTGGTTCAGGAGGAATAGAACCCACCACGGTAGGGCAGGCATGACAACTACTAGGAAAGCATGGTAGCAGGAGCAGAACGCTGAAGCTGGATGATATTTTTTCACACAGGAAGCAGAGGAAAGAGAGGAGGGTGGGGGGAGACTATACACCCTTAAAGGCCAATCAAGCATTCAAATACATGGAAACATCTCTCTTTCAAACCATGGTGAGTTCAAATATTAGAATATTTAATAGTACGATACAGTGATGTAATGGAATTATCCTCAGTAATAAAACAATTATTGATTCAGGTAAAATATTCAAAAGGTTGGAGAGCATTATACAGAATGGGAGGGCAGTACAAAAACTGTATATTGTGAAATATAATTTCATTTTGATAATGATGTTTGAAACAAGAGGATATAGCGATGGGGAAAAAGTAATTGTCCAAGGTTATTGCTAATGACAGCAGAGAAATAACTTTTTATGAAACCTACTGATATGATTAGTTTTATGGTCGTCATTATATAAATTTGCAGATGAGAAAAAGAAAAAAAGTCCAATCAATAAATGTTCATTTGCATTATTATCAAATTTCTACTTTTAAATTTAAACTATTATATAAGTAAAGTTACTGAAGGTACCTGGAAGACAGTTAAGGATGCCTCTGGCTTTATTCGTAGCTTTCAGTGAGTCTATAGCTGTTTCAAAATGAAAATATGTTTAAGTCCTAGTACATACTAAACATTAACATAACCATCAAATGGAAAAATTCTAGAGTTGAAAAGTATCATTACTGAAATGAATAGTTCACAAAAGTGGCTTGGAAATAGTCTTGAGTCAGCAAAATAGCATGGAGAAAGTGAGCAGCATCCCGAGACCTATGGGACAACAGCAATTATCTCTCTAAACATGATATGAGCTGCAGGGGAGGGAATAGAAACAGAGGAGAGAAACAAAAAAAAAATAAGAATAAATAATGAAACCAAACAGTGAATAAATCAAAATGCACATTGAAGACGTCCAATTGACTTCAAATATTATAGAGTACGATATCCACATCTTGATTAATTATAAATTATAAAAAGCTAACCACAGATTATTTTAGAAAATGACTTACCACACATAAAGAAATTATTACGAAATTAACATATAAATTTTTACTAAAATTAAAGAATACCATAAGGTAATAAAATAAGAAACCTTAAAGTATACAAGAAAGTCATCAACCAAGAATTTTACAGCAAGCAGGCCTCTCCTACAGAGATGAACATGGACCCGTGTATTTCCAAGTAAACAGAAATCTTCTTTATATGAATGCTTGGCAGAACTTTTCAAGTTAAAACACAGTGACTGCTGTAAGTTAATGATGAATGTTATACTGTTGAGGTGAGTAGAGGTGGAAGGACCCAAAGATTACGGTTAGCCTCAGCAACATAGAAAGACTATCTCACAACAAGACAAATTATAAACGGACATTTAAATATACAACTCCATGAAATGCTAATTTGGAGTATATGTTAATTTCTAATAAACAAGTAAATTATTAAATTCAATACTTTTATAATATCAGTTATAATTTTAGTGGATCTGGAAGGCAAAAGAGTCTTCTGCACTAAATTCAGCAATATTTCTTTCTTTTTTTTTTCTTTTTTACAATTCTATGTGCACACCAATAGATACACACACCAATAAATAATTTAAGCAACAACAATAACAACAAAACCAAGTCTAGGGCTGATGAAATGGTTCAATGGGTAAAGGTATTTATTGTGCAAGCTTGGTGACCTGAATTCAACCCCTGGAATCCACATAAAGTTGGACAGAGAAAATTGATTTCACAAAGTAGAGTTCTCTTACCTCTATATGCTTGCTGTGGGTGGCGGTTGTCAAATCTCCCCCTCACAATACAATAATAATAACATTTTTTTAAAAAAGAAAAATTCCATACAGTAGAATAAAATACACAACTTGCTTTAGAGTTGACACAACAAAAGGAGAGCAAAGCGTGTCTGTGACCTGCAGGGCACTGCTTAACAAGTTTAAAGTTCACTGGAATAACTTCGTGTTTGTAGTCTGAGAACTCAACCCTAAAGAGTCAGTCTTCTCAAACTGAGTTATTGATTTAAATACAATCTAGACTGAAATTCAAGCTGGATTTTAATTGAGATTGTTGAATATTATTATTGAATTATTATTGAAATTATTGAAAGTGACTCAGAAGACCTAAAAAAGATTCTTTAAAAAATAGAACAATATGACATTGATTAAGAGATCTACTGTAGAGGTATAGCATTCAAGACAGAATTACTAACACAAAGGTGCATACATACACATTCATGGACCTGATCAGTGTAAAGAAGCAGAATTCAGGACCCACAAACAATCCTTTGATTTTATAGTCAACTGATTTTTTGACAAAGGTATGAAAGTAATTTGATGGAAAGAGTACCATTGTGAGAATGTTAGGTCAGTTAAATACCCATAGCCAGAAGAATGAACTCAGAGCCTCATCTATATCATAGGAAAAATTCCAACTCAAAAATGGATCATGGAATAAAATACAAGAGCTAGAAGTATAAATGTTTTAGACAAAATGTATAGGAAAATATCCTTCTCACAATGCATCGAAGTCACCAAAACAAAATCCATGAAATCAGGGGGAAAAAAATGTAACTTAAAAGTCATCAAAATCAGTGATGAGGAAAGAAAGGAAAACATCTCGCTTTGAAAGTCACATTTCAAAAAAAAAAAGTCACATTTCTGGCAGTCTTCAGTAGGAAGAACTAGAATGAGCAGCTCAGCTCTCTGCAAAGTGTGGTTGGGAAATGTATTTAGGTGGGGCTCAAATCAAGCTCAAGTGTCCACTAACTGTAGACAGTAAGGGCAGATGGATCCTAGATGTGGTTGGTTGCAGGTAATTTGGTCAGAATAATTGTCTCTGTCTACTGGATTGATCCCCACGGCCCTTCTCACAAACATTTATGGCAGTCTCGGCATAGGTTTTATTTAAATGTAAAGTCTCTACTAGGGCCATTTCTTTAGCTTGGGTCCTAGGATGAAAAAGGAGTGTTGTGTGGGTAACACAAGGAGAGCTGGAATGGATGTAGATGGGAAATTAATAACTTTTATCATCAGTCACATAAATTAGGCCATTTATTGCTATAGCAAGCAATTTAGCCACATTAAACTGACACTGCCATTTACACCTGAATATGCTACCAAAATGATTTTCCATTATTTAAAAGCAAATATTAAGTATATGGCTGGCATATATATGAGTATATGCCAGTCATATACTTAATAGCAACAGACAGAAACTTGAAAAACTACACACTAGATGTGTCCCAAAGAGACAGCAGCCATAAGAAGTTCCTACAAATCAAAGAGTGAGGTTATTATTCCAGTGGAAAAATAGACACAATGCATGGAAAAAATTATTAACAGTAAACTAGTTAAATATTCATAAGAGCCCATGAAAGTCAATGACCTACAGCTTTATCCATGGAGGTATATTTGTAAAAATAAATATCTACATTATCTCAACAAAAAGTATTTTGAAAATAAAATTGATTGCTTGTCAGTCCATAATTGGATGGAAATAGATGTAATTCCTTAGTTGTGAATCATTTAACTAGAACTCTCTAGGCCTTAGCAATGGATGTGAAAGTTACACAATGTGGTACTGACCGCAAACAAGTCCTGTGGCAATCATCTCCGCTCCTGCCTCAGATTCATTCCAATGTGCTATCATCTGAGAACTGAATTCTCAAATATTTTTACCAGTGTTTTATGGTTTTTGGCTTCCAGTGGACATTGGTTAGACAAGTTCCATTAAAGACATTTCTTCCCACTTTGTTGAGTCAGTCATTGTTGCTCCCAGCTGATCACACGCACATAACAACTCACTAATGGAAAGCACACACACACACACACACACACACACACACACATACACACACACACACACACACACACACACACACACACACACACACAAAGGCTGAGCACTCCTAAACCTTCCCCTGCCACCCCAGGCCCAATCAGGGAAGTGGCCAGTGGCCACTTATCTGAAAACTCACATGGCTGGTTGGCTTTAACTCCTGTTGCTACTGTATTCCATTCTTCTTCCCAAGTCCTCCAATTCTCCCTGTGTCATCCCTAAGCAAATCTAAGTGTTCCACCATGTGTCCACCCATTAGCTGCTGGCATCTTTATTGATAGATCAAAAACCAATTGGGGATAAGAACCTTCAGCATCTGGACACACAGATCCAAAGCATTAGCACCAATATCCAACAAGTTATTTCATAAATTCTTTGCTAACCCAACAAGGATGGTGGTGTAAATGGAGGTAAGGACTCTGTGCTCATGTACACACTATGACAAATGATCTGCTCCAGGAGTCTGATGGGTTGAGTTTAACATCATAGAGAACTCATGCTATTTCCAAGCAAGGTGTCAACAGCCTGTTAAGAATCATGAGAACTAAACCACAATGCTTTATAAATACACTCCACAGGGATTTCAGAAACCAGAATACCAAAGTAACAAGGAGCTGAAGAAATTTCAGGGGCACTATTCATAGTTCTAAGATAAGAGGGCAAAATCTGTCTGGCATTATCCTACAATATTACTATCTAAAAAATAGTCATAAACTCTCAATAACCATCAAACTCCTGATTTAATATTCACTAGAAAAATTAATGAAAAGCATTCCCACAATAGAGACACTTCACTTGAAGACCCAAGAAGCCCTGGGAAAGGGAGGAGGAAAGACTGTAGGATGTAAGAGGGGATGGAAAATACTAGGAGAACATGGCAGACTGAATCAACTAAGCAGTGCTCACATGGGCTCAAAGAGACTGAAGGGGAAAGCCCAGAGCATCATGGGCCAGCATCAGGTACTCTGAGTATGTTATGGATGTAGGCTGTATGGTCTTGTGGGACTCCTAACAGTGGGAACAGGTGTACCTCTGACTCCTTTGCTGGCTCTTCGGACTCTTTTCCTCCTATTTGGTTGCCTTGTACAGCTTTAATATGAAGGCATCTGTCTTGTCTTGTCTTGTCTTGTCTTGTCTTGTCTTGTCTTGTCTTGTCTTGTCTTGTCTTGTCTTGTCTTGTCTGTCTGTTGTCTCTTGGAGGCCTGCTCTTTTCTGAAGAGAAAAATGGTGGGGAGTGGATCTGTGGAAAGGGGGAGGTTGTGGGGCACTGAGAGGAGTGGAATGAGGGGAAATGTTGGTCAGCATATAGTGTGAGAGAAGAATCTATTTCTTTTCAATAACAATTTTTTAAAAAAAGAAAAAGAAAAGAGTCATTTATTTTTCCACAAATTAAAAAATTCCCCTAAGCATCATGTCTAAGTTGTTGCACATATGTTTTATTATGGCTTAAATAAGCTCCTATGTTGAGGTCTTCTTCCTCAGCTGGTGATGCCACTTGGTAGGTTGTAAGACTAGGAGGTGGGGCCTGTGTAGAGGTAGGCCACTGTTGGAAAATTTGAATGTCTTCAGGCTTTGCCTCCTTCTCTGCTTCCCACATTGATGTGAAGAAACTATCCTGTCATGGGTTTCAGATGCCCTGATGTATCATCCAAGTGTATGGGGCCAAGTGGACAGTCTTTGGCCTCTTATGTTGTTTTGGTCATGCATATTTCCAAAGCATGAGGAAATTGATAAGGTGACATTCGAATGTGCCCTTAAAGTTCTGCTGGAGATATTATGGGTTATACATTGTGACAAAATAGCACGCTGGAAAGAGATTTAAGAAACCTGGAGACATGATGATGGAGATTAGATAATTACTGTAATTTACCAGAGTAGAATTAGGGGTTACTCTCAGCCATTATAAGCCCCATGTTTGCCATTAGGTTCTGTCTATTTTTTTAAGAAAGCCAAGGTAAGTTGAAGCAGGAAGGGTATCCTTAAGACCCTGAAAAATATCCAAGATTCTCAGTCAAATCTTATAGTGCTGTCAATGAACATGCTACACTTCTGTGGATTCTCCAAAAGAACCATTCACCCCCGGGTATTTGATTGGGTCTTCTCCCTGAGCGTTCCAGAGTTCTATGGCTCCCATGTGATTTTATTAATTAATTAACCAATTCTGGCACTCAGAAGATACTGTAGCACAAAGGATAAGCTCATGGATCCTGGTGGTAGACTACTTGGCTTCGAATTCTGGCATCAACATTTAAAGCTGTGGGAGCTTAGGCTAATTATTTAACATTTGTGCCCTTGTTTATTCATTAGAAAAACGTTAATATGGACTACACTATGCAATAATTCTGTGGCAGTTATGGATTAGTAGAGCACTCAGAATAATAACTGTGACATTATTTACCACAGCACATTAATAGTATTATGAGATATGGAAAACACACAGATAAACAATGTATGGCTTATGTCTCAGCATGCACTATTAGGACAAAATGTGGATAAATAAATACCATCCAAGACATGAAACTAAAAGGAAGGTTGAGGTTTACTTCATCTGTGGATACAAATGAGAGAAATTTAAAAAAAGAATGGTGTAGAAAATAACATAACCTCCATATTCTCAAAGCTGTGGTGTGTGTGTGTGTGTGTGTGTGTGTGTGTGTGTGTGTGTGTGTTACACTGTGAACTGATTAATCTCTTTGGTGACAGGGAATACTGAAGAAGACTTTCCACTTTCTCTTCAGATCAGACACACAGACACAGACACAGACACAGACACAGACACAGACACAGACACA
>JANHMN010000024.1:17371653-17381949 GCA_030674055.1 Rhabdomys pumilio
CACAGACACAGACACAGACACAGACACAGACACAGACACAGACACAGTCACAGACACAGTCACAGACACAGACACACACACACACACACACACACACACACACACACACACACACACGGTAGGTTGGCTGAGCATAGCACTCAAGAATTCTGATCAAGATTCTCTGTGAAGCCATGTGTTTTTAAGGGAGAATCTCTTCCACTAAACACCAAAGCCATAGCCTCGTTCTCTCTCCACTCCTTACAGGATCCTGTTTGTCAGCCTATTAAAACTTTTTATTTTGGATGGGGATCAAGTATGGAGAGAGGGGAAGAAGGAGGCCTGGGAGTAAGAATAGAAATTGGTGGAAATTTCAGGAACTAGCTGGAGACCAGGGATAGGGGAGGCTCTGGGAGCTATGGAGATGACCTTAGCTGATATTCCTGCTAAGAGGGAATATGGAGACTGAAGTGGCCACCTCCTGTAGCCAGGCAAGACTTCCAGTGGAGGGAGGGGGATATCAACCCACTCACAAAATCTTCAACCCGAATTTTTTTCTGCCTATAAGATGTGCAGGGGAAAAAAAAGGAGCAGAGATTGAAGAAATGAACAACCAATGAGGGCCCTGGGAGAGAGAGCCAACCCCTGATACTGTTAATGTTACTCTGCTATGCTTGCAGGCAAGAGCCTAGCAAAACTGTCTCCTGGGAGGTTTCATCCAGGAGCTGATGAAAATAAATGCAGAGATCCATAGCTAAACATTAAGGGGAGCTTGGTGAGTCTTGTGGAAATGTGGGGTGGGGGTAGAATTGAACACAGAAGCTCTTGACACAGAAGGGTCAAGAACACTGCATAAAAACCTAGAGTCAACTAACCTGGATTAGTGGGGCTCACAGAAACTGAATCACCAACCAAAAAGCATGCAGTGGCTGGCCCTAGGCCCTCTACACATTTGGAACAGATGGTACTGCTTGGTCGTTATATGGAGCAAGGGCTGCTCTAACTCCATTGCCTGATGTGAATCCCCTTTCCTTAACTGGACTGCCTTGTTGGGCCTCAGTGGGAGAGGATGTGCTTAGTCCTTTGCGGGACTAGATGTCCCATGGTGGAATGGTACCCAAGGGGTGCTTCCTCTTCTCTGAGGAGAAGGGAGTAATGGGAGAGAGACTTGTGAAGGTGGGACTGGGAGGAGAGGATGGAAGGGAGCTATGATTGAGATGTAAAGTGAATATATTAATCAATTAATAAAAAATTCTTTAAATTTTCTGCTTTTCTGGAATTCTAATAGACATAAAATCTTTCACGCCTCATCTGGTCATCTATTATTCTTGTCGAGATACCAGCTTATCTTCACTTTCTTCCAGAATCCATCCTTTCTGTGACTGATGGTGTCCTGCCGAGCACTGCAGACACATCTTCAGCCATTTTCTTCCATAGCTTTTATCTCACATGACTGTTGGGATCATTTCCTGGTGTCAGAGGGTTTTTCACTTTTCGTGCTTTGATTATGCAGATCTTTTACCCCCTTGGTTGGGGTTATTCCTTGTATTCCCAGGGAGTTTTGAAGTTGTTAAGAATGAGATTATTTTTCCTGCTTTTATTTTCAGAAAGCTTATTATTGGTATGGAGAAAAACCTACTAAATTATGCATGTTGATTCCACATCCCATTACTTTGCCTAAAGTGTTCATAAAAATCTAAGAATTTTTTAGTACGAGCTTTGAGTTTTAAATATGAGATCATACCATCTGGGAATAAGAATAATTTGACTTCTTGCCTTCATATTTGCAAAATTTCATTTCTTTTTCTTACCTCCTTACTATAGTTCAGACTTCAAGAACTATAGTGAACAAGAATTGGGAGAGAGAAAACCCTTGTTTCGTTTGTAATGTCAGAGAAAATGCTTCTCACCTTTTCCCATGTTGTATAGCATTGCCTGTAGCTTTATAGCCGTCTTATATTGTGATATCTCCCTTCTTTTCTTCAGGGCTTTTATCTTGAAGGGATATTGGAACTTGTCAAAAGCCTTTACTGAATATATTAAGATGATCCTGGAATTTCTGTCCCAAAGTCTATTTATGCTCAGTTTCACACCTCTTGAATTTTGCTTGTTAAATCATCCTTGCATTCATAGATGAAAACAGCCATAATATATTAATATGTTCTTGAAATGTGATTGCAAGTATTTTATTGAGATTTTTTTTTTAACCTATGGTCACCAGAGAGAAACTAGTCTATTGTTTTGCCTTGTTTTATTAATTTTTTTTTCTAGTATGAAAGCCAGCTTGAGAATCAGAGTAATAGATTGTCATTGTAAAATGGTTATGGTTGTGTTTCTTCCCTCTCTTTCACAAAAGCTTGGGAAGTGTTGATGTTAACCCTCTTTAACGTTTTGGTAGAATTTAGCCATAAGTGTATGCAGTCCTGGTTTCTTTTGGTGGGAGAATTTATTAGTGATTTAATTTGGGGGGGGGGGGCTTGTTATACATTTGCTCATAGTTGTAAGTTTTAATTTTTGTTAGGTTTAAATTACTAGGCAAAGTTATAGTTTTCATAATGAGATTTTTAAAAATTATCTTTAATCATTTTTTTTTTACAGTCCAGTCATTATTCTGCCCTCTGGTCTGCCCTCCGACAGTTGCTCACCCCAATCCTCCTCCTCCTATCTCCTTTTTATTCTTGTTCCCTAGCTCCACAATTTTTTTTTTTAAAAATAAATACATTTTCTGTTTAACATCACCTTTCTAGTTTTCCGGCTTATATTCACCCCCTCCCACACATATAAAAATTAAATACTGAGATCTATACGTGACCCACAAGTGGGAAAAAAAACATGCAGTATTTATGTTTCTAAGCCTGGGATACTTCATTTAAGACAATATTTTCCGGTTACATACAATTTTTTTCTGAAGATTTCATGATTCTTTAAGGTCAAATACACTCTACTCTGCATATAAGCCACATCTTTTTATCCAGTTGTTGATGGACAGCAGTGTGAAGAGTAAAGCTAGTGTGCAGGGGTCACTGTGGTAGACTGTGTCGTCCCATAGTATACAGCCAGTGTTGTGTGCTTGGGTCATGCAGTAGCTGTTTCTAGCTACTTTGTGAGAAATGCCTCTACTGATGTTTATATTGGCTGCACAGGTTTGCATGGGAAAGAAGATTCACTCACATCTTCTCTAGGACTTGTCATTTGTTTCTTCCTCTTAGTAGTAACCGTTATGTTACAAGTCCATTATGGAATCTTAAAGCAACGTCTGTTTGAAATTCCCAGATACACAGGCTATAGAATGGTTCTTCAAGAATTTATTGTGTGCATTTCCTACATTTCGTTTTGCAGCATTGTTCGTTCAGTTCATAATCTTCTTTTTCTTTAATTAGAAGATTTGGTTGGTTGTTATTGTTCTTCATTTGTTTGTTTTAATTTTTGAAGTTCTTTGTACTCTGTAGATTTGGGGCCCTGACTATGGAATAGTTGGTACTTAAGTTTCATTCGATTGTTCTTACAAAATACTCTGATCAAAAGCTGCTTAGATAGGAAAGAATTTCTTCGACTTACACTTCCACATCACATTCTACCATTAAAGGGAGTTAAGGCAGAAACCTGGAGGCAGAAACCAGGAGGAAATGCTTCATTTGGCTCTCTCTCTGGCTCCCTCTCTGGCACATGCTCTGGTCTCTTACTCAGGCCAGGACCACTTAGCCAAGAAATGGAGCCACTCATGGTTGCTTGAGGCCTCCTCTTATATCAATTGAAACAAGGCATTCACTCACAGACCTTCCCAAATAACAATCTGATAAAGGCATTCTATTGAAACTCCTTCTTGGGTGGTTGTAGGCTGTTTCAAGTCGAAAGTTAATGCTCAGTAGGACAGTTAGTATTTTTTTTCTCCTATTACATATCCTATCTCTTCTGTGTGGCTGTAGCTTCACTTGCTGTGCAGAAGCTTTTTAACTCCATGGAATGTCACTTGTCGACATGTGGGCTTATTTTCTGTACTATTGGAATCATATTAAGAAAACTGTCTCTATGTCTACGTTTGTTTTATTCTAGCAATTTCAAAGTTTCAGGTTTTCTATTAAGGAGTTTGTTCTATTTATTTGTTTATTTATTTATTTATTTATTTATTTATTTATTTATTTATTTATTTTTGGTATAAGATTAGAGATGAGGGGCTAATTTCACTCTTCTGTATGTGGATATCCAACAGCCCCTGCATCATTTATTGAAGATGCTGACTTTTTACCACAACAGATTCTTGACACATTTGTCAAGTGTTAGGTAGTTATTACTGTGTGGGTTTATTTCAGGGCCCTCCATTTTTTTTATGTTGGTCTATAAGCCAATACAATTATGTCTTTGTCACTGTAGTTCTATGTTATAAAACGGGGTAGGATCATCATTCTTTTCTACTCAGAACTGAGTTCTCTATTTGAATTTTACACTCACTCGTGTCATCTTAGGATTGATTTTTTTTCCTAGTGCTGCTAAGGAAGCCATTTAAATTTTGATGGGAATTGCAGTGAATTTGTAGATAGCTTTCAGTAATGTAGCAATTTTCACAAGATTAAATCTGCCAATCTACGAGCAAGGAAGGCTTGTGTATTTTCTATTGCCTTCAGTTTCTTCAGCGTGTCTTAGAGATTCCATCATAAAAACCTTTCACCACATGGTTAGCTTTATTCCTAGGTATTGAAGTTTTAAGCTATTGCAAATGTTATATTCTCTTCATTTCTTTCTTATCCAGTTAATTCTCAGTATATAGAAACCTTCCCATTTTTACATTTTGGTTTCATATTTTGCTACTTTATTGAACAAGTTCATCAGATCTGAGTTTTCTACTAGAGTCTGTTGAGTTGTTTAAGTACAAGATACTGTCATCTGAAAATCAGAGAAATTTGACTTCTTACTGTCCATCTTGAATTTTTTTCATTTCTTTTCATGTCTTATTACTTTAGCTAAAACTTGAAGCATTATATTGAACAAGTGCGGAGAGTCTGTAACCTAATCCTATCCGATATTTTTAAAAAATCTTTTTTACTCCCATTTAGTATAATGTTGCTTTTACACCTGTCTATGTTCTTTCTACTCATAATTTCTTTGGGACCTTTGACATGAGGACATGCTGAACTTTTCATGTGCCTGTTTGCATCTACATCTACATAGATAATAATGATGTTTCTGTCTTTATATGGTGAATGATATTTATTGATTCTGTTGTTTGAACAACTTATATCTCTGATGTGAAACCAACTTGTATGTGTGTTAACTTTTGTTTGTGAGCATTTTGTAGAGAATTTTGGCCTAATGTTACTCATGAAATTTAGTCTATATATAGTTTTCTTTCTTCCTATGTCTTTATCTGTCTTGGTATCATTGTAACCCTGGCTTTGCAAGCATTTAGAAGTAAACCTTGCCTCTCTGTTTTGTGGACTAGTTTGAGAACTATTAATGTTAAGTCCTTAGATGTCTGGTAAAACTTAACAATGAATTTCAACCAGTCCTCAGTTTCTCCTTGTAGGAAAACTCTAATACTATTCAATAGTATTACCTGCTATAAGTCTGAGTTACTTATATGTCTTTGATTTTATTTTGATATATTACATGTATTTAAGAGTTTCCCATTTTTCTAGATTTTTCAAGCTTTTATTTTTTTTTTAAATACAGGTTTTCTAAGTGTTTCCTAGTGAAGCTCTGGATTCATGACTTCGTTGCAATCAACCCTATTTCAGTTTTACTTTTACTCTGTCTCCAAAAGTGTTTGTGATGTGACAGACATGGGAGAAGATTCTGCACATTGTTAGGTATGATAGTCTGTTGATCTCTGTTAAATCCAGTTTGTCTCTGGTATGATTTAACAATGAAGACGTTTGGCTGACTTTTACTTTGGAAGACATGGTTCACGATGAGAGTGGGATACTGAAGTCTCCCCCCATTACTCTATTATGACGCAACTGGTCTGGCACAGCCGTTAGTGCTTGTCTATGTGATTGGGAACACTAACATTTGTTGTACAAATAATCATTTCTGTTATGTCACCTTAATGAAATGTTCTATTTATCAATACATGCTGGCCTTCTATATCTTTTTGGACTAGTTTTAATTTTTAATTATTTCATTAGGTGAAGCAATTGTTACATAAGCTCTTTTAAACATACCCCTCGTTTGCTTGATATGAGAATTTCCATCCTTTAACTTAGGTTTTGGACTTGTTTGGCAATGCATTGCATTCCTTAGGAACAAAAGATAATGGGATCTTACTGTTTAATCTAACATGTTGTCTGTGTCTATCAATACATCGAAGTCATTTGCACTTAAGTTTATTGTTAAGAAGGGTTTGATATTTCTACATTCTGTAGTTGCTCTGGTTTCAATAATTAATTCATAGTTCTTTTTCACTCCCTGTTAGTATTGGGTGTTTTTTTGGTTTTTTGATATTTGTTTTATTTATTTATTTATTTATTTATTTATTTATTTATTTTTGATTAACCGTGTTAGACATTATGATCACTTCCCAGATCTCTTTCGTTCATCTATTTCTCTCATGAAATGCATTGTTTTCTGTCCTTGGGAGAATCCAACTGTCTTCTTCCTCTTTTGTGTATCTCAATCTCTGGGGATTTTCTATAAGGCCGGCTTGCTTGTCAGAAATAGCCTTAACTTGTGCTTAATTTTAAATTTCCTTGTTTCTGTTTCAAATGTAAGTCTTACATGTAGTGGCAGTTTTGTCCAATAGTTATTTCATTTCAGTAATTGAACTCCATCACACGCTGTTTTTCCAGCTTGTCTGGTGATAGGTGAATCTTTCTGCCTTTGAATGTGAGTTGGCCATTTTCCCTTCCAGCTTTAATAATGCTTGGTGACTTTTTTGGTTGGCATCTCGACTGTGATGTGTCATACAGAAGTCCTCTGCTCAGGTTTATTTGAATTTTTAAATACTCTTGTGTTTAGTGTCTATTTCTTTCTCTGTTTGGATTTTATTTTTTTTTCCTATAATTTCATGTAACAAATTGCCTGTCCATTCAGACTTGATCTTAGCTCTTTTTTAACTCCATGGATTCCAAGGTTTGGTTTCTCAAATGTATTCTATACTTCTTGGAAGTTTCATTCATATTTGTTACTTTTCCTTATATGTGTGTAAATGTATTGCTGCCTCGACTTTGTCCTCCGTGTCTGAAATACGTTCTTTTCTTTGCTCTTGTCTATTGATGACATTTTTCACTGGGTTTTTGCTGAACTGTTTCATGTCTGTAATTTCTATATGGGTTTCTTTCAGCATTCTGCTTTCCTTGATGAGTCTTTCCTTTATGATTTTAAAATTCTCCTCCAAGTTACTGACCATTTCATCCACTTTGGCAACTGTCTTGTTTGGATTCTATGTGTACGTTGAGTCATCCATTCAGTAACGGATTCCTTACAAAAGTGGTTCTCTACTGACCTTTTTTTTTTCATTTCAGCTATTTCATCTCTGTTTTCTGGTATTGAGAAGTTGTAAGCTTGTGGAGATGTGAGGGAATTTTTTTTTCTATTTTTGTGTGTGTCCCTTGCATCTTTTTGTGCATCTATTAAAGTGATATGTCTTCCAGTTTTTATGCTGACTCCTTCTCTGGCTGTTTCCCCCCACCCCACCCCCCGGGGGGAGGAGCCTTCTTTGAATCTATTTTGATTATGAAATCCAACTTCAGTAACAGATACAATGGTTTGCAGTGGCTCCCGTGTTAACTATAGTCAAATATGTTCCTTCTTTGTGTTTCTTATAAGATTCAAATATAGCATTGTATGGTATTGGTTGGAGGGTATGTAGTGTTTTTTTTCTAAGAGTATTAATATTTCAAGAATAGAGCAAGGAAAAATGAGAAAGGAGAAAGGGATGTAAGAAAGAATGAACAGAAAGCATGTATGATAAAGTTATGAGAGAATATTGTGTATCAGGTTTAGTAAAAAAGACATAAAATAAATATTAAAACATAAGGTTGATATTTTTTTTTAAAAAAAGGAAATAGAAGTTATTATTCCCCGAGTCAGTATTGGTTAATAAGATAGTGTTACTCCCCTGTATTGGCTGTTTTTTTTTTTAAAAAACCATACGTAGATGGGGATGGAGCAGCTATTAGTCTCAGTAATTCAAGAAAGTTAAGTTAGTGGGTCCTTACAAATGATTATTTTGACATGTTTCAAAATTCCATTTTCTAAAATTCCTTTGTCCAGCTTCATAGGCTACAAGCTGCAGTCTTATCTCTGGTGCTCTGAAGCTCAAGTGTGTTCACATACTTGACTACTTATAGTGACTAAGAAAATATAAAGTGTGTGAGTGTGTGTGTGTGTGTGTGTGTGTGTGTGTGTGTGTGTGTGTTTGCACTCGAACACGCATGTGGGTACCCTGTCAAGATACTGCAACAAGTTCTGCCATGCACCCTTTTATAGCTTCAGGCAATGCCCTGAATAGTTAAAATCAGGCTACAGTGAGAATGTCTCAGCTTCGGCTTTCCATGCCTGTCTGCAGCTGCAAGCATCGTTGTCCGATTTAAGTTTGCATTATGTCCTGCTTAGTTAATTAACAAGAAGTAATTCATTTCTAGAATTTCTATCTAGTTGTCATTCATCATCTCTAATCAACATATATTCTTACCCTTTACTGCTCACCCACCCATTGGTGGGCACGAGGAAATGAAGGCTACTGGAGATCCTTGGGCTTCAGACTCCTGCTTCATATTTCTTCTGCTATACCCAGAAGCCATATTCCAACCTGTATATCCTCAGTCTAGCAGCCTATGGCTTGGGTTTCTAGAACCCCAGGTTGTCTCTAACTGGATGCTTGGTACACTTGACATCATTTCCTTGTTTATGTCCTATGGAAATTTTCATATGTCTAGTGATTTACCTAATTATTTCAGGCTGTTCTTTCTCTAAAATAAAATTAGTATTCAAAATATTCCAATGTTCCCTTATTCCCCTCCACATTTTATTGGCATCTGCTGTAATGTTCCCCTCTTCTCTAACTTTATCAGTTTGGCTCTCTTTTCTTTTGCTTTTGCTAATTTTCATTATAGGTTTGTTAAATTTGTCCATTAATTATTTTTGTTTTTATTATTTATTTACTTTACATCCAGATTGCAGCTTCTTCCCCCTCCTCTCCTCCTAGCCCCTCCCTCTCACCTTAGCTCCCTCAATCCCCCCTCCCTTTTTTTCTCCGAGAAGAGGAGGCCTCTCATAGACATCAACCAGCTTTGGTACATCAAACCAAAGTAGGATGCAGTAGGACAAGGCTCTTCTTCTCCTTTAAGTCTATACAAGGCAGCCCAGTTAGGGGAAAAGGACTGAAAGGCAGGCAACAGAGTCACAGACAAGCCCTGCTCCAATTGTTAGGGGTCCTAAAAATATAGCCTGTACACCTGTTACGTAGATCTCTTTGTTTAGTGTTCAATCTCTGTGAGCCTCCATAGGCTCAGGTTAGTTGATTCTGCTGATTTTCTTTTACCCCTCTGGCTCCTTCAATCCTTCCTCCCCTTCTTCCATAAGATTCCTCTAGCTCCACCTAATGTTTTTCTGTGGGTATCTGTATCTGTTTCCATCAGCTGCTGGTGAGCCTCTTAGAGGACACTTATACTAGGTAGGTTACTGTCGTGTGTGTCTTTTTCTAAAGTTCAGTTGATTCTTTTTGTGTCACCTTTTTGTCTCCATGTTATAAGTTTTTATCTAGATCTTTATTGTTTCTTTCCATGTACTGCATTTGAGTTAGGTTTTTTTAATTTTGCAAGACTTTAAGCTGTATAATCTTTAAAGTTATTTATGTGAGAGTATGTTTCTCAGCTTACCCAAGCATCTTATTTTTCTTAAACTAGATTATGTTGATACTTTGAAAAATATGTCTGAATGAATCCTAAGTATAAATACATTTAGCATGAGTTTGTGCTGAGAAAAAAAAAACATATATGCCCATCGTTTTGCCATAGAGCATTTACAGGGGAGTTAATGGTTAAAAACAATAAATTTTATTATTATTATTTCTTTTATTTTTGAAATTATAATATAATTACATCACTTCCTCTTTCCCATTCCTCCCTCCAAAATCTCCCATATTCTTCTTGCTCTTTCTCAAGTTCGTGACCTTCTTTGTCATCCATTGATGTTACATGCATACATGCTCTTGCTGTGTTACACGCATACATGCTCTTGCTGTGTTACACACATACATGCTCTTGCTGTGTTACACGCATACATGCTCTTGCTGTGTTACACGCATACATGCTCTTGCTGTGTTACACGCATACATGCTCTTGCTGTGTTACACGCATACATGCTCTTGCTGTGTTACAC
>JANHMN010000024.1:17381959-17394474 GCA_030674055.1 Rhabdomys pumilio
CATGCTCTTGCTGTGTTACACGCATACATGCTCTTGCTGTGTTACACACACACATGCTCTTGCTGTGTTACACACATACATGCTCTTGCTGTGTTACATGCATACATGCTGTTGTTTCCTGAGCTACTGGGATTAGTGTGTATGAAGACATCTTGAAGTGTTTTCTACAGGGATTTTTTTTTAACTCTTCAACTGCGCCTTGCATACAGCTGTCTCTGAAAGTGAACTGAATACATTAAAGCATATGTATTTGCATAATCTTTCAGTATTTACTAAACATCTGGCCCTGGGTAACACATACACACACACACACACACACACACACACACACACACACACACACACAAAGAGAGAGAGAGAGAGAGAGAGAGAGAGAGAGAGAGAAGAGAGAGAGACAGAGAGAGACAGAGACACAGACACAGAGACACAGAGAGACATTTGCAGGGCTGTGAAGATGTGTGTGTGTGGGGGGGGGTGTAAGCCTGCATAGTCTGTTCAATGTTATTTATATGTACATTTTTAGAGCTGTTCTTTTGATATTGGATAACCAACAGATGTACTCTTTCCTGGGGCACTCTCAGCATTTCTTAGTTGCCTGTAGGGTTTCTTGTTTGTTTGTTTGTTTGCTTGCTTGCTTGCTTGCTTGCTTGCTTGCTTGCTTGCTTTTTAAATAGGGTTGTAGCCTCCTGGCCTTTCCCTTGTACTTTGGCATGTATTGTTGAACTTGTTCCATTCATGTTTAGACAGTCATGTTGGTAGGATTTTATGAGTATAGCTTCACAAATTAGTAGGAGACATAGCTTCTGAGCAATTTCACTGATCCTATGGCTCTTACGATCTTTTTACTACCTCTTCTGCAATCTAAGCCTTAGATGTGTGAGTGTTTTTTAGATGTATTTTTATTGGGACTGGGTTCCACAGCCGTGCACATAGATTTTGTAACAGTCTCTATCTCCTGCCAAGTGAAGTTTCTTTGGTGAGGGGAGAGAAACATATTCGTTTATAGTTGTAAGGATAAATACTTAGAATGTAGCTAAAGATTTGCTGGCTTAGTAAAGTGATGGTTGTAGGTTCTCCAGACCCATGACTTTACTAGCTCTGGGTGGTTGGCTAAGTCTCTAGTATCAGACATGGTTTCTCTCTCATTGAGTGAGTCTTTTTTTCATTTTTTTATTGGATATTATATTTACAATTCAGATTTTATTCCCTTACCCCATTCCCACCACCACCCAGGAACCCCCTATCCCATACCCCTCCTCCTGCCTCTATGAGTATGTACCACCATCTACCCCCTCCACTCCCACTTTCCCACCCTCAATTTCCCCCCCCCACTGGGTGTTCAGCCTTCATGAGACCAAAGATCTCCTCTCCCACCTGTGCCTGACAAGGTCATCCTCTCCTCCATATACAGCTGGAGTCATGGGTCCCTCCCTATGTGCTCCCAGGCTGGTGGTTTAGATCATGGAGAGCTCTGGTTGGTTGGTATTGTTGCTCTCCTCATGGGGCCACAAACCCTTTCAGCTCCTTCAGTCTTCTCTCTAACTCCTCCATTGGGAACCCATTGATCAGACCAATGGTTAGCTGTGAGCATCTGCCTCTGATTATGTCAGACTCTGGCAGACCTCTAAGGAGACAGCTATATCAAACTGAAAGAAGGCCATCTGGAGACCATTCCACCTGGGTATCCATCCCATGTGCAGTCACGAAAGGTAGACTCTGATGTAGATGTCAGGAAGTGCATGTTGACAAGAGTCTTAAGTTCTATTGGAGAGCTAATAGTTACCAGTAAGGACTGTTTGCTACCACTGTGCCCCTAAGGTTAGTGTATCATGCTAGATATTGTTGTGTCTTATGGTCATCACAGCTGGGTAAAATATTGGTTGCTTCCGTACTGTAGGAGCTTGCATGGTACTTTCTAGTACCATGAAAACTAGTTCTCAGGGAGGAGACATTCAAGTCAGTTCCAGCTCAGGGTTCTCTGGGCCCCCGTCACTGAAGCACATGTTATCTTTAGCAGTAGAAACTCACTGTCCTCCTCTAAGGACCAACCAAGGTCAATAGTCTTCCGTATGTGGGAAACCTCTCAGACAAATTTGACGAACAGCTCCAGAGAGAGCTACTTTGTCAGCCTGCATGAGAAAATGTCATTTGAACTATATATCTATATATATGTAAAGACTTGAATTGCTATATAGAGTTTTTTTTTAATGTTAGGCAAGCAGTTAGCAATATGATTCAGTGTGACTTTTTCATACATCCTTGCTATTATTTTACTCCCCCCATGCCTTCTGTTTATCTTCCCCACTGACTAGCACCCCTTTTAGCATTTTCATGATTAGAGAGCACTTGTACACTGCAGCCTTCCTCTCTGTTGCTCCCTAACATCCTCTACCCCAGCAATGATTCCTTCTTACTTATGCAGGATACATATTCATATCTCTTTCTGGGTCTGGGATACTTCATTCACTATGATATTTTCTAGCTCCAGCCATGTACCTGCAAAGTTAGCTTTATTTTTCTTTACAGCTGAATAGTATTCCATAGTGTAGATGTACCACAGTTTCATTATCATACTCATCAGTTGAAGGACATTGTTTCTGTTTTCTAGCTGTTGTGAAAAGACTGGCAATGAACACGGCTGAGCCAGTAACTGTACAATAGAATGTTGTGTTACTTGAGTGTATGCTAAGGAGTGGTATAGCTGTTTCTTGAAGTAGATTTATGTTTAGTTCTCTCTTCTCTCTTTCTCTCTCTCTCTCTCTCTCTCTCTCTCTCTCTCTCTCTCTCTCTCTCCTCTCTCCCCTCTCCCCTCTCTCCCTCTGAGAATTCTCTATGTTGATTACAAGAATGGTTAGGATAGTCGGCAATCCCACCAACAGTGAATGAGGGAGGATCCTTTACCCAGTGTTCCTGTCAGCATTTCTTGTCCTTTGTTTGTTGTTGATTTTTGCCATTTTAACTGGAGAGAGATGAAGTATCAAGGTCGGGGGTTTTTTGCTTGTTTGTTTGTTTGTTTGTTTGTTTTTTTAATTTATTTTTCTCTATGCACTTCTTTTGGGTTAGGCTTTTCTCAATTTTGTGAAACTATAAACTGTACCATTACGTTATTTATCTGAGATTGGTTTTGAGCTCACCAAAGCATTTTTTTCCCTCAAGTTAGTGTGTTGATATTTTGAATAACATACCTGGTAGGGTGGCTGGGAACGCTGAGGGTTCCTCCAGGGAAAAGTTAGGCATGGCTACTGTGGCTCCACGGTTCCTCGCTGTGTGGTCCCAATGACAGAAGAAAGTCCTTGGGTTTCCAAAGCGGGTTTATTGACATGAGAAATGATGGTTGGATCTGGATGTGCACCCCCCTGAAACCCAGGGCACACCTGAGTTAAATAGGGAGGGAGAGAAGGGGGAGGGGCTGGGGAAGAATGTTTAATTGGCTCCACCCTCTGGCCCTCAGGTAGCTCATCAGTATGTAAATCTCTCTAGGGCCTGAGGCCTGTTTCTCATGAATGTTGGCCATAGACCTAGCTGTGGGAGTGCTTGTGAAGGACTGGAGCTAAATGAAAAGAACCAGGGCCCGGGAGCGGAGCCAAACTCCTGCCATCAAATAATGGTCTGGGGTTCCAAGCTCATGCTCTACCAAGCACCCAGCTGCTTCTCACAGCCCACAGCCCCACAAATGAACCTTAAGAACAAACACATTCAGCATGAGTATGCACTGGGTAAAGATATGCTCCCAAGTTTCATACAGCTCACTGCATTTGGGGTTGAGTAGATTGTTAAACAGTAAAATCTTATCTGGCATCATTAATTTTTGGAACTGTTTCATTTTGCTAGAGCCGTCCTATTTCTGTTGTTTCTTCATTTGATTATTTAATAGGAGAACCGCACTACCAAACTCTGGATCATGTTACGATTCCGGCACAAGCAGCAGTACATTCTAGACATAGGTAGTTCTGAGTTAGCCAGTCAGGTTCACACTAGACTAAACCATTGATATATTGAATAAAAGTAAATCTCACTAAAAATATTTGAAATGGGATTTCTGTACTCTCTATTTAATGTTATTCTCAAACTTTCTTAGAGAAACTATCTTGGCACAATTTTAAGCAGGGTATACAAGGAAACACACGAAATATGAAACCACTGCCCTATAGGGATTACGATAATTTAGCTGAAGGAGAAGGAGCCATAAACATGGGGTAAATTAAACAGCTGCGGAATACAAATGCCAGATCAACCATCTAATTAAAGGCAGAGGGCAGTGTGTTTTATTGCCACAAGAACAGGACAGGTAGCCTTAGAAGAATCCAAGAGGGCATGATGTTACTTCAAGCTGAACAATATGGGAGGAAAAGGTGGTGCCTGCAGTTAGTGAAGGCTGGAATCGAATCGGAGCTCCAGACACAGCTTTGTGTCAAGGAATATGTGACAGTGGGAAATGAAAGGGTATGAGAAGATGCAAATGATCGGAACAACAACCACTGATAACTCTTTCTCTGAATGTTAAATAGATGCTACAACCTTTGCTGCTTCAGGATAGTTGTAGTCTATTCTCACAGCAGGCTAACAGAGATATTTTACTACATCTGTACAAGTCTGCACTAAGTGGCCCGTCTGTGTGACTGAGAAGTAATCTCAAGCCACCAACTGGATGGATGAGCCCTCTTTCCCTCATTGTAAGGGAGCGTGTTCACAGTAAGAGAACCAATGGTGCTTATGGAAGTACCTGGCACACAGCAGTATCCAATACGTACAATGTCCTGCTTCCGTTTTTCTGCTGACAAGTCTTAAACTAATCTTCCTTTTGTCAAACACAAAATAGTTTTTAAGTTAACCTCCCAGAAGCCAATGGAAATCAGTCCTTGTATTTTTCAGCTGCTGGGTAGGCAATAGGCAAGCCTCAGAAGATTCCAGTCTAGAGTGACTTCTTACACAAGATATCCTTCCAGGGGCACAGTTTGATATGCTTGTAACTCCCTTTCTTTCCTACCTCTCCATCAACATGCCAACACACCCTGTAAAATGTCCCCAGCTCGGCCTGCAAGCAACAACTTAGCAGTCAAACTAATTAATGGTCTGCCTGCCCATTCACAGCATAAGTGTGCACTCCCAGTGGTTTAAAGGAATGGAGGAGAAGGGAGCAAAGGGGAAGACCTGGGCTTCTGAGACTTGACCCCCGAAGCTGTCTGAACTTAAAGAGTCAAAGAATATCCAGGGGGAAAATGGCAGGTTTTGTTGTAAGCCCCACCTCTAATCAGTGTGGTACAATTTCATAGCTCATTATTCCTGTGTGTGCCACAGCTACACTGTGGAGGGGGGTTGGGGACAGTGATGGGAGCTGGGAGGAGGGGCTGCCACACTAGAAAGAGTCATATGGAAGCAATTAGCAGAGCCTTCGTTCAAAAAAGCATTAAGGTGCTTGTAGCACCAAGGCTCAAGTGACCCCTAGGCTGAGGCCATAATTCACCAACACTTAATACCACTCACCCTGCAGATGTGCATTTTATACAGAAATATCAGCTTACCACTTTGAAAAATTAACCTATTGAAGGCTGCCAGATTCGGACATCCTTGTGGGGGTATTATATATTGTCTGTACAGCTCTGGTTTGTCCCCACCCTCCCCCTCCCACACACAAAAAATTGAGTGATGCCTAGGTTAGTTGGCAAACAAAATGACTAAGACAGGTGGGGCGTGAAAGAAAAATGAAGAACCAAATAGAAATTCTGGGCTTTTAAAGGAGTAAACTCTTTTCTTCTATTTCCAAACTCAAAAAGTTCAGGAAAAAAACTTACATCTTTTCTACTCTAACATGTACTTGTTATCTGTCTAGGATTTCTGAATCAGAAAGTCCAGAGCAATAAAGAATGGTGTGAGAGGTCAGCCTAAGGAGAAAGTGTGTTGTATGCCTTAATGATAATTTAAGAAAACACTTCTCTGTACAGTAGGATTGCAGAAGAGAGTAAAAACTCAATTGTTTAAATATTTCTTTGCGATGTTCTGAGACAATGTAGTGTCAATTTAAAAACATAATTGTGGCACCAAATCAGTGCTGAGAAATATAAATATCCAGTTTCAAGGTTGACATAAATAAATAGCCTGTGACAATGCTGATGGGAAACTAATAAAAGATGCCTTGCCCTAACATAATGGAATAACACACACCAACAGCATTCACAATACAAATATATAAAAGCCATTAAATCAATATTAATATGATTAATAATACAGCTAATATTAAAGGAGTTTTACATTAAAATGTAGAAGATTGGTAATTTGCAAGCTGTGTAAATATATGTCGCTGTAACTGTCTTATATAAAGAGGACAAATGAATAAGAATGAAAGTCCCACAATAGGGAACCTACTAAGTGCAGCACCTGTGCACAGACTAATGAAATAAACTCAGTAGAAATCAGAATATAGGCCAAAGTTGGCATATACACCGTAATCTCAGCAGATGGGAAACTGAGGTAAGGAAGATAATGAATTCAAAGCCAGTCTGGGCTATATATGGGAGACTTGGAATCAAACAAAATGAAAAGGAAATAATAGTGTAGACAAGATTTATAAACACAAAAATATCTCAGGCTAGATCATAAATGATAAAAAATAGAAACAAGGCTTACAAATCAATGTGCTTCTGGATTCTGCAAAGCCACATGTTTGTATATCTATAAACTAGTACTGGGTTATTCTATAGATCTAGTACTGGTGTAGCCAATGAAAGAACCTGTAAGCAAAACTGCTGATTTGGGAGCATTCTTCTTTCCATCAAGTCTCACGTTCCAAGCCTGATTAGCAGACCCCTGAACCCAAGGGCTCCAGCTTCACAGCTAACCTTGCCATAACTCTAATGTTCCTCAAAAGTCCCTCCATTCCTGTCCTTTGCTTGGACATCATCCATTGATGAAACAGGCCTGATCTGAGTGAAAAGCCAAACTTTATGACTTGGGGAAACTACTTTTTCTAAAATCTTTAGTACTCCTCTGGGGGAGAAAAAAAAAAACAGCATCTGTCTCATAATGTTGTTGTGAGCATTAAGACAGACAATATGTTTAACGACGTAATGAAAACCAGTTAATATTAATTCTATGTAATTCATGTCTAAATGCTAGGCTAATGTCTAGCTTTTTTCCATATTAAGAGATAATTCCGCATTGCTTCCAGATGGCAAGAAGCTATCATATACCTTATGAAAAATACCTTCATAAGTAGAGATTCTGCTTCTCTGATTGTGCACACACTAATGGACAATCCAAAGGAGAAGCAGTTCATAACCTTGGGAATTTTTGTTGTTGTTGTTGTTGTTGTTGTTGTTAGATTCTGTTTCCTCAACTCACAAGGTCTTCAGAGTACATAAATAGTGACAAATGGGCCACAAGCTAACTGCCCTCCAGCTATTTCTGGTTATGTCAGCAAGCCATATTCAGTTGGGGTCCAATAAGTCAGCAAATTCAACAGAAGGGCTGCCAGACCCTGCACAGGACAGATCAAAAGACCAGCAACAGCCTTGACAGCTAAAGGCTAGAAATTCAAACCAGAGCCCCCTGTTTTGATGCTAGGCAGCTCACAGTAGGCCTATTTTTACAGGGAACTTTAAAAAAGCAATGACAACCACGGTATGCACATTCCCAGTGGGGAAAACTGGAGGCTGGTCTGAGAAGAAGCTGTAACTGAACTCTACTGCTGTTTTGCTGGAAAGTCTGTAGATGCAGAGTTGTAGTGTCAGATGCTGGGATGGTGATGCCTCCATCTCAGTACTCTTACAAGATGCATTTAAAAAGCAACTGTGGAAGTGGAGGGGTAGGCTCATTTGCTTGTATGGAGCGCTGCTTTTGCTGTGAATGCATTTATTAAAGCACGATTTGGAGGGAGGAAGAGAGAGAGGGCAAGAAGAAAAGGAAGAGTGAGGAGAGGTCATCTTGAACAATGTTTTCTCCCTTCCAGGTCTCAATTTGATCTTCTATAAAAGAATTACCAAGGTCCACTTCACACTTACAGAGTCCCAACAGATTTCCGCAGGATTTTTAAACCAAGTGTCTGTGTTGAGACAGAGCTGAGAGATTACTGTGAGAGGAAAGATGATGTCCGGACTTTCTAACACCCTGTTTGGGGTTTGTTTCCTAGAGTCCAGGCAATACCTCTGGAGTCCCAATTTATGTTTAGGAGATAAAACTACATTTTCTATTTCCCACTTAGAAAGAGAGAATAACAGACAATATCACTAATACTCACAAGAACCAAAGTCTGGTAAAAAAAAAAAAAAGAAGAAGAAGAAGAAGAAAAAAGAAAAAAACCCAACAATCTGCCTGTTACAATTGAGGAAACTGAGGCTAGCTCTGTATTAACTTGTATAAACTTTCTACTAACCACTAAATACAACACTACAACACAGTGATATGGGATCCACCTCACTCAACTCCACCTTGACAGATGAACTAAGAACTCCAGTTACTAAAATGAAATGCCTCGCTCTGTAGCCAAAACAGAACCGCATTTGGAAATCAGGATCAGAAGCTTGGTGATACTGGGTCAGATGTTTCTGAAGTGCCTCCAGGGACCTCCTGTTCCTCTCTTGGATCTCTCAACACCTAGTATAAATTATCTGACATTAGCAAGGCGATCTTTTTGTTTTCGGTCTTTGAAAAACATTAACGTACAGGAAAGAAACGTTCTCTTCGTGAGGACAAACGTAATCTTATCAGGAGCGGACAGGACAATAACAGGAAAAGGGATGGGAGAGAGAAGACAAGCTGCAGGAGAAGGTGCAGGGAGGCTTCTAATCAGAGCCTGGCAGCCCAGATCTATTGTGAACTGGAAACAAGGGTGGGGCGCCATCATTTCTTAATCTGACACTGGGGAGCGTACATCCCCAAAATAGCTTTCAGTGGAGGCAGTGCTGACTTGAGTCCTCAGGCTGCATGGACAGAGAAGATTTACACAAAGCTTGTTTTTCTAATGAGTGACCTCCAGGGGGAAGCAAATAGCAACCAAGATGATGAACATAAACTTCTCCATGTGAGCAGGAGAAAAAGAAAACTTCAACTAAATAGATCTCAGTGACACCAAGGCTGCCTCTTACGCTGCACCTGTATCTCCTGCAGTTGCTGCCATTATTCATGTAATTTATCAGAGCCAGTTCAACCCACTTAGTTTCTGAGGAAGCTCTCAGTTCAAGCTTCATACACCCCAGGGAACTTCTGACCAGGCTGAAGAACTATCCCTGAGCAGCAACCATAACAAAGGAAACCCCCAAGAAGTGATTGGCTTTCAAAGTCTGCATGATCAAATCCTGATTTCCTTCTTCCTGCATGTCAAGCCTGATGCTGCATGTTGTCCATAGTGCATACATTATATAGGGAACTGTGAGCCGCCTTCTTAATCATCTGTTCTCACATGCTTAGCAGAAACAATGACACCAACAAGGATTGCACAGACACACATATCTAGCTAATGAAAAATCTGAGGGCATAGCAAACGTACTGAGACCAGGGAGGCAGTAAGACTCTCTAGTTATACTTTATACAAGAACATAAAATATTTTTATTTTAGTGTCAGCTAGAGAGATTGTTCAATGGAGATTTTAAGCTAGAGAGATTGCTCAACGGTCAAGAATGTTCCCAGCTCTTGCAGAAGACCTGAGTTCAGTTCCCAGTCCCCGTGTCAGGTGGTACACAACCACCTGTAACTTGAGCTCTGAGTGATCTGACATCTACTTCTAGGCTTCACAGTGCTGAACTCACACCCCATTCCCACCCACAGATGCACACTCAGGCACATCATTTACAATAAAATGAAATCTTAAAAGTATTTGTTTGTGTGTTGAATGTTCTAGTCCGTGTGGCACACTTGTCCTTGAATACACAGTCATGTTATGATGTCCCTAGAATCATGGCAGGACAGGTGCCTTCTCTATCACTTTACTTTATTATCTTGAATACAGTTGTCTCCTCAAAATGCTCTTCTCCATTCTTAAGTCATCAGTCTTCTTCCTACCCCCTAGACTTTTGAACTCAAATGATCGAACAGATTGAATGTCAGCCCAGAGAACTTAGCTCTTTGAGAACCTGAGACACATTGATTAAGTGATGAGTCCTTGGGGGCGATTAAAAGATAATATCAATAAGACTGGACAGTATGACAAGCTAATGGTCTCCTGCTGCCAAAGAAGGTCTCAAGGAAACTGAGACATTATTTTCAAAGCCAGGGGCCATTTTACTGTCAAAGCACTGTCTTCTGACAACTTGTTTCCTATTATGCCCCGTGATTAGAACAGTAAATTTAAAAAGAGGCAAGAGAGAGGGCCAAATACAGGGTTCTGAAGCTCACTAGCCAAAGCTGAGGTTCACCAGACACTTAGCCATGGAGATGAGTGCCTGTTCAGTGACTCCAGCCACAATGGTTTCCTGTCCCTGACAATAGCTCCCCTTAAAAGTTTTATTGTTGGGCTTTTGTAATATAGATATGTTTTTATATTCCAACCCCTGTCAACCCTTGAATAGCACAACTGAGAATTCTCTTTTAATGCATATCTTTAGGCTCAGTAAGTTAAATGTTTGATTATGCAAACAAAGACCTGAGAGCAAATCTCCAGAACCCAATGTAGCTTGATATGTTGGCATGAGTCTAATCTTAACACTGATTTTACACTCATTTTGTGAGATGGGGATAGAGACCGACAATTCTCTGGAAGTCCATGTGTCAGTTGGTCTTGTGTACACAGTGAGGAACAATGAAAAAAATGTCTCAAACAAGGTAGAAGTCAAGACTAACACCTGAGGTTGTCTTCTGGCCTCTACAGACATATCTACATTATGACTATATAACTAACTCGTGTGTGTGTGTGTGTGTGTGTGTGTGTGTGTGTGTGTGTGTGTGTATGCGCATATGCACACATGCATGCCAAGGAACTACTTCCTGCCCACTAGGGGCTATAAATTACCAGCCAACAGAGTTTATATATCACAGAGTTTAACCTAAAATCCTAATATATACTCTCATGAATTAAGCCATTGACTCTCTTATCTTAATCATAATTTGGTATTGTATAAGAAAGGATTAAATCCTCCAGTTGGTGATACAGAGGCAATTGATAGCATCCAGAATGAGAATTAAAATAAAAATAATGTTCTAATTCCAATTATGTATGCTTCCATCCTGGTATGCCATGTAAAACATTTTTAGGTGCTTTGAAATATTCTAAAATGGTATGCCCTATAAGAGGCCTGTACTTGGGCATCAGAGTTTTCACTGACTGGCCAAGTGACATACAAATGAATGTTTCTATTTGATATTTTGTAGGTTGGGGAAAAGAGAGGGTTGATCACTGACACTGTCTTTCCCCAAAGTTCTCTTTGCAAATACTGTGTCTTAACTTTACGGGTTCATCTTTTTCATACTTTTATATTCAGACATTAAAGTAGCTGTGTCATAAAATAGCAAGATAGACATGCATAGAAGCCTGTAATAACTTCATGGGCATATTCTTGCCAACTATAACCAATTCCGTTTCCTTCCAACCTTTCAAGTTAACACAAATGTACTGAACATTTTTAAGTAAAGGGATATGGCTCAGTGGTTAAGAGCACTGACTACTTTTCCAGAGGTCTTGAGTTCAATTCCCAGCAACCACATGGTGGTTCACAACCATCTCTCATGGGATTCAATGCACTCTTCTGGTGTGTCTAAGAGGGTGACAGTGTACTCATATACATAAAATAAATAAATAAATCTGTAAAGGAGAATTCTTATGGACAGCATTTTGCCTGTGTTGGTAGCATAGGAATCAGAACACTTGTGGTATATATTCTAAACTCTGTATCTACTGGTTTCCACACCAGACAGTTCAATCAACATGGACAGAAAATATCCACAGAGCAATGTGTCTGAAGTCAACATCTGTAGCATCTTTGTTTCTCCCTAGAACATACAGGGTCACATCTGTTTATATAGCATTTATACTGCATCAGTTCTTTTAGTAATCTAGAGATGTTTTAGAGTATAGAGTAGTCCAGATATATATATGTCCACAATGTTGAAATTTTATGGGTGCAGTTTTCAACAACCCCTACATCTGAGGTTAAGCAGACCTATAAAAAACCAGGTTGAAAGATTGTAAGGACCAGAGACCTGGATGCAGAGATAGTATGTCTTCTCTATATGACAGGAAAACTGCACCCATAAAATCTCAACATTGTGGTTGCTTAAAGTTGACCAGTACAGGGACAATAGGGGGCATGCCTATGTAAATGAGGGAAATATCCCAAGGTCCCACTTCTAGACAAAGTCCCACATGGTATGACTGATGAAGAGAGGAAGAATCAGTCTTCCTTGAATTGAACCCTGTAGTTGGCTGTCCAATAACAAGTGATTAGCCTCAAAACATATGTGTGTGTGTATATATATATATGTTTTATATGTATATATGCATATATATGTTATATACATATATATGTTATATATATGTATGTTTCATATAATATATGTGTTATATATATGTATGTTCATATATATATAT
>JANHMN010000024.1:17403134-17426926 GCA_030674055.1 Rhabdomys pumilio
CACACACACACACACACACACACACACACACACACACACACACACACACACTTATCAGGTCCAATCAGATAAATGACATTCCTAAATACTGACAAATCTGTATACTTACCACAGCTCCTTAAAGGTCCCCCTACTTGAAGTGAGCACAGTTTCACCTCTAACTGAGAAGGTATTTACAATTGATACATGCAGGGGAAATCATTGTTTTCCCAATGGAGTGACGCTGGGTGTATCAACCACACTCCAAGGCAGGCCCATGCTCAGGTGTAGTTGAACAGAGTGAAACAGACTTTATGGTATTTGCTTTTGTCTTGGGTTTTTTTTTTTCCATGTCCTTTTATGTTGTTGATATTACGGTTTGGTGGTTTGGTCTTTTGGGGTTTTGTTTTCTTTGTTTTTGTTTTTAGGTTCCTTTTTTTTTTTAAATAGAGAAAAAGAAAAGAACATGAAGTTAGGTGGTAGGGGGGGGATCCAGAAGGCTAGGAGGAGATGATCAAGCTACATTGTCTGAAAAATGTTTAAATAATTCTAAAACAATGTAATCAAACAAAAAGCTCTCCTTTAGAAGCAGCTTCTCTCTTTCATTCCCCTCTCGTGTGTGTGTGTGTGTGTGTGTGTGTGTGTGTGTGTGTGTACATGTGCTTTGATTTTGTTCTTAGTAAACTGTTATTACATATTGAAGGGAAAGGGAAAAAAGCCAGCAAGCAGCAAAAGCTTCCCATCATCTTGATTCATTGTGATCTACCTTCCGCTTACGCTGCTCACTTCCTATTTATTTATTTATTTATTTATTTTATAATGGCATTGAAGCTAGCTGAAGAGACAGCTCAGCAGTTACGTACAATTGTTGTTCTTGTAGAGGACCCAGGTTTAGTTCCAGCATCCATATCTCCAATTCCAAAAGATCAAATCCCTCTTCTCAACTCTCAGGCACCAGTCATGCATATGGTGCTCATATAATTTTGTGCACAAAGCACTGATACATGTAAAATCAAATAACTCAATCTAAATAATTTTTTAATTTAAAAAAAATGGTATTGAAATTGCAAACTACTAAATTGATCATTTCATCACTCAGGGCTGTGCAAACAAGTTTCTTCCACTATAAATATTAAAACTTTAGGTGTCACGCACACACACACACACACACACACACACACACAAACACACGAAATACTGTTTGGGGAGTTTATTCTTCCCGTGAAGCATTTATTACAGAAATTTGATCTTATCTTACTTATCTTAAATTTCTTAGGACAAAATACTTTCAAAATTTCTCTATTGAAATTTATTTGCAATTGAATTCTTACTCGTACCTAGAAGAAGGAAAACCAGAGCAGCCTTCGTGTCTTCTGAGCATGCCATCTCCCATGGAGTTTGTTTCCAATTTCCATTTTCTCCATTCTCTCTCTGTCTCTACCCCTCTCCTCTCCTCCTCTCCTCTCCTCTCCCCTCCCCTCCCCTCCCCTCCCCTCCCCTCCCTTCCTCTCGTACTCGTCCTACACTCTGCCACTTTTTTGTACTTTTCTACTCGTCTTTCCCTTCTCCTCTTCAAACTTACATCACTTTTGTCTTCTCCATGCAATTTCATGACTGAGAATGACTAGGTCAAGTCCTGACTCTTGGAGGGCGTGGTCTACAGCTCGCCACTCCCCCTTCCTTCAAGCCTGCCGTATAATCTAGGCTTCTCTGTATGCGCCAACTCTTCTCCCTTAATCATTGTTTTTTATGCTCAGCTTCATAGAAGATACACAAAATGTTTGACATCATCTTTCCCAAGAGTTCTGGGTAAAATAAGTAAAACAGTTTTGAAGGGAGGAAGTAGAAACTTTGTGATATGCTGTTTTACAATAAGTCAACTCTGTCAAGGGTCTAAAGAAATAAAAAGATCACCACATCATTTCTTTCTGGTGTTGTCTTTGTCATGCTATAGAAGAATATGTCAGTAATTCTGAGTGGTGCTGCACACTTTTAAGATAATTTTCCAAGGTAAATTATTGACAGTCCGCTCTGTGATAAGAGTAGCTAAGAATTTACGGCTAACTTCATATGAAGTCTGAACTTCAATGCTTGGAATCTTTCCGGTTAGCGATATCTAACCATACAAGGTCCTTTGGATTACACAAATTTCCTTGACTTAACTTCAAAAATGTGTTAAATTCTTTATACTTCTTTCATGTGAAGTTCTGCCTAAAAGTTCCTTCTGTGAACAGCACAGCTTGGCCTTGTGTTGATGACACATGATGCTGGGCCAGCTAACTCCTACTAGTCTTAGCTGGCTTTTACTGCGAGAGGAGCAGTGTCATCACCTCAGCCTTAGAAAAGATAAACTGGAAACCAAAAATAAAGAGAACAACTGAAAAAAAGGAAAGGCCTGTGTTTAAGCATTTCCCTTATCTCTCTGCTTCTGTGTGTGGTACCAAGGTTTCCGTCGACGGCCCATCAGTTTATGACTTAACCATCTTCATAAATATCTCTTGTCAAAGAAGAAAAACAGACAACGTAAACGAGCCTCACATATGTTTAATTTTGAGTTATGCATAAGAAGTTTCTCTCATAAGCTTTTTTATTGTTTAGGATAATCCTGAGTGATTATTAATCAGCTGGGATTTGGTCTTTCTTTTCTTAATTGCTCATCCAATTATAGAAAAGCTTCATTGGGGAATTAATTAATAAATATTTAGCGAGGCTCTCTGACATGGTGAACATTTCTGAAAGGGTAGAACAAAACTGACAGGGACAACTTTCCTCTTTCAGGCAGTTACCTGAGGGACAGAGAGAACCAAAGGACTTGTAAACAATTAATCCAGAAATATAATAGTTTAAATGCTGGTGCAGATTAAGAAGGAGTAGCAATAGAGTAACTTCAAAATCAAATGACTCTAACAGGAAAGTTGTTTGTTTGTTTGTTTGTTTGTTTGTTTGTTTTTGGTAAGGGCCAAGCTGTTCTCTATAGGAGGAGATAGGATCTAACACCTACATAAGGAGTCACCAGTGTGTATAGTGTGACCAGAAATACAAATGTTAGAAAATAAACATCCTTTTACTTTTTTTTTTCTTCCATACCTGATTAGGACCTTGAAAGGCAGCCTGGTTTCTGGTTGAACACAGGCTAGAAACACCCTGAGACCCCAGGTGATCCTGAGGGTCCCTAGGTGGGACTGCAGGTGACCCTAAGGGATGGCAGGTGAGGCCACAGCCCTCCATAGATTTGTATCCTTTTGTCACGTAGGGTAACACCCCCTAGCCCCTCCACATGTAGAGGGCATAACTACAGGCTATGTGGCCTCAAGACAGATCTCCAGATTAATGAGGTAGCTAAAGGCCAGAAGAGCTTAGCCAATTAAGCTTTCCTTCCCAGACACTCCTCCCTGCAAAAGGTATTTAACCTCAAGCCCGCCCTGAGAAAAGGGGGTTATGGTTTTTCATCTACTTTCCACCATGACAATAAACATCTTATAACTATGAACTGCTTCTTTCCATCTGGATCTGCCTTGGGGAACAATGGAACAGGCCTTTGCCTACAGCACTGCCCTCTAATCTCCTTGCAGAAGACCTCTCTGCGTTCCCAGCCACCCAAACTGCTGTTACAAGCCAAGGACTCTCCCTGCAGGGCGCAGTCAGAGCTTCTCTCTCCCTCTCCCCTTTGGCTGTGGGCCAGTGCAGTCCGTGGGCCCCCACTTCGTTCCCAGCTCTTCTGGAGCTTCCAGCATTGCCTGGGTGCCCAAAAGCCTGAGAATCAGAAGGTCCCAGGCTGCCCTACAGGCCCAGGAACTCTCCCTCCAGCTAGCTCAGGCTCCCCTAGGATCTCAGACTGAAATCCCTCACCCCCCAACCCCCAGAGCGGGGTCCAGAGGTTTCACATAGCCAGGTTCCTGCCTGGTGCCATTGTGGGATGAGCACAGTCAAACTTCCTGTGTCCCATGTCCTGTCTCCCCGAGCAGTGGCCTTAGCCCCCATGGTGGGGCAGACATAGGACACCCCCCCTTTACCCAACAACCTGAGACATAAAACAAAGGGCACACATGGAAAGCATGCAAACCAGAAGCATAGAGCTACTAGGCAGGGTATTTTGACAAAACTAAATCTTTTTTGGCTGGCCAAACTATGCAAAGAGCTTTGGCGTGGAGTTAAAGTACATTTGGAAACTATAGAGATGTCTAAGTATGAGAGGACGGTGATAAGACGTACACGTTAGAAAGAATCCTTTCCACTCTGAGTAGAACGGAATCTACATGAGGGAACACAGTGTAACCAAACTTTGAGATTTCTTGCAATAATCTAAGGAGGCAATACTGATTGTTTGGCATAGCAGAAAGAGTAAAAATTAATTGGCACAAAGTAAGTTTCAGTGTCGTGGTCCTCAGCTCATTCAGTTCATACCATGCAATGTTTGGCATGCCAGTTACAGCTGAAGGATGTTGAGCAAAGACTTCAGTACGCTAAGGACTACTCCCTTCTCTTTCCTGGACTTCTTGTCCCTTCCAACTATGCGCAGTGAGTAGAGACAAGGACAAAGTGATAGTCGCTGGAAGCTTGGTCAGGAGCTTACTGCCCTTGTGGACTTCTGGTTAGATCATCTAAGAAAATGTTCTGTTTATTTCTTTGAAAAGTGTGTGCTTACTTTCAATAGGATTCAGTCTGACGCCAAACACGAATGCTTTGTGAAAAGAGCTGAATCACGTGGTCGGGTGTCAGTATATGCATTTGAATGCTCGTGTTTCTATTAACAAACTACAGGTGAAAGGCAATAAGGCATCGAATATTTTGTTCTGTCCAAAGTGGCCGGAGGATTATAGATTCCTCTCTGAAGATTCCAACCCTCACTTAGCTTGCTTTGTAACTATCTTCAGTAATCCTGAACTTCTATATCTAGAAGACATTTTAATGACTAATCCATGGAAATTTATGGATTAGAAAGTTCCCAAGGAGCCTGCCTTGACAAAAGATATGTAAAAGGTTTTTTTTTTTTTTGTTTTTGTTTTTGTTTTTGTTTTTGTTTTTTTTCCCTGTAACGGAAGACCTGAGATGGGTTAACTCATAGAAACAAAATAAAATTAGTTTGGTTCTGAGGGGTTAGAAAGTTCAAGACCGTGTACTGGCATCTGATGTACCAGCAGTCGCATATTATGTAAAGAAATGGCGGCTGAACTCTCACTGTATAAAAACACATTTCCATGAGAAGGGCACTAAGTCAGTGATGAAAGCCCCATCACACACCTCAAACATCATGTACTAAGCCATGGTAAATAATTAAGATTCCCATGCATGGATACAGGGGACAGAGAAACAAAATAGAAGAAATCAAACTATACAAATTAATAACTCTGAAGAGACCTTAGACATTATTTACTTTGTTATACTCACTGTGCATGCTAGAAGTCCAGGACCTGGGAGTTTAACTACCCAAAATCTCCTAATAGAGGTTTGTAGACCTAACAGGGTCTACAAAACAGATATATCTAGTTCTACTCTAATAATTTATTTGTTCAGTTACCAAATATTTAGGGAGCCCTCATGATATATGACACATTAAGTATGGCTGCCTGTTTTTACATTTATCAAACAAAATTAAGTCAGTGAAGTTCCTGTCTTCAAGTCAGTTAAGATCACTGTGAGATTTACATAAGTAAAAAAGTCAATACAAATTATGGTAAGTACTATAATAAAAATAACCAATAAATTTATATAAAAGTTCAGGGGAAGTTGTGACTTGCTCCATATTGAATCACAGCATTGCATAAAGACTGAAAAGTTTCGTATTGAATCTTGAGAAATTAAAAAGAAGTCACATAGGTAAAAACTGAAGGAGGTGTAATTCAGAAAGAAACAACACTGGAGAAACTCAATCAAACTGCAATGCAACTGGCGGGAGAGGGTGGTGAGAAGACTGGAATGGGGGCAGCTGGCCTGCAGCCACAGTAGATCCTGAAGAAGAGTTCAAAATCTTCTTGGGTGTCTAGAAAAGAATGTGGATCTTTGAAAACTAGGAAAGCAACATGTTCAAAATTATCTTAAGCTTCATAACTGTAGCGTATGGACAGAGCAGAAGAATGGGAAACCACTGATGGCCCAATGGCTACATACAGTATCAGTATCCTTGGCTAGGCTGTTGACTGGGGGATGCTTCTGCCTTGTACCCCTTTATAAGTTTGTGCAAAGTCTTGAAAACTTACTAAGAACAGAACATCAAGACCAGTATGCTGTGATTTTGAATTTTTTTTTCATCTTTATTCTACAGCATACTTTAGGTAAAGGTGGTAAGGAGATTCAGGGTGGGGAGGGTTACTATTGGAAAAAAGTGAATAGCTTTTAGGGATACATAAACTTTGACCCAGAGGATTCATTCCAACATCTTTTCTAAAATTCATCCTAACAGTCATATCATGCCAGGAGCCAAACCCAGGAAATTACCTGCTGTTCTAGAAAGACTAGTCAGTACAAGGTTAAGAAAGGACGTTCACAAGTCTCAGGTTCCAGGAACTTAAAGAACGTCTGGCATTTCCTTGGAGTTGGTTATGACAGTGGGATGGTCTAGGGCAATAAGGATATGACAGTGGACTGGTCTTAGACAATAAGGATTCCATAGTAGGATAGCCCTAAGCAATGACCCTTGCCCAAACTTCCTGGTTTGCTGTGTCTTTATAACCTGCCCCCAAAATTAAAGTTTCAGAGCTTGATCAGAACTTCAAACTTGTTCTCATTCTTTGTGTCTCTTGTCCTTTCATTCGTTCACCCCCTTCCCTAAGGTCTCTTCGAATCCCCTAGGGCCGGGGCAATATCAGAGCCTCTTTCCACCGTTTGCCTCGTAGGCATCAGAGTAAAACAGGTTTCCTCTAACGATGTTTCTAGCTAGACTGAGCTTCTAGCAGGCCAGTAAAATGGACAACATAACAGTGGTTTTTATGTACCACAGCCATAAACATATCACTAGCAAGCGGTTCACTAGGGAGTGACCGGGCTGCAGGACAGTGTAGATGCAGTCACATCTCGAGGCTGAACTGGAAATCAGAAGCCCTGGCACATAATAAGTCTGACAGGAGACCTTTCCTAACATCTTCCCTCCAAGCAGAGTCTTCTAATCGCAAAGCCCTATCTCCTCAATCCCAGCCATTTTAATGTTCCCTCCAATATTTCAGCCCAGATAGGTTTTTCTTTTTATATTTCAGTCATCTGCTTTTACTTAATGCCAGAAATATATTTCAAATCATCAATGAAACAAACAATCAAAGTTGACCCCATTTATTAAGGAGGCCCTTCCAGCCCTCTCCACACTGGGGGGAAATTTGTCAGTGAAGCTGTCTTGAAAAAGAGGATGAAGCTCCCTCCGTGGCGTCCCTGTTTGTGCTTCTCTGAAAAGACACTGTTGTCACCTGTAATATATGGCCATAAGCAAGCTCCTGTCTGCAAAGCTAAAGAAAGATATTAAATGATCATTGTGCATAAAGAAGGAGGAAGGAAGGCGTTGATAGATCACAGCAGAAGCAAACCAGGGAAAGGTGGACCAGGACAAGCAGGCCCTCTCCTTCAGTAAGGACTGCGTCTGGCCTGTGTCCGTGGTTAGATCGTATATCTGACAATATCCTCCCCTTTAATGCTCTGCAGATTCGAGGTATATTATCATACCCTAAGCCTGAACTCTCTAGGGAAATTATGTCAAGCCATAACCAAGGAAGTGCAGTTGTAAAGCCACAGGAACCAGTTGTCTGGAATTCCCTTTTACTGAAACAAGGCAGAATGAGCTCCAAAAGGTGGCACTATGACACTGAGAATAATGACTAAGGCCTCACCCTAGTCTCAAGTTTCTGAAAGAATTACGCTTAGCATGAAATCCTAGTAGGCAGAGTGAAGGGGGATAGGAGACAAGAAGAGGGAGAGTAGAAATGAGCTTGTTTTTAGAGCTTGTCTCAGAGTAGATCTACAATTCTCACAACCTTCCCAGTCTGTTATGCAAAGACAACACATTCCTGGTGTGAGGAGGAAGTGAAAACCTTCTTAGGAAGCCTCTCTACCACATCACTCACTAGTGCCATCTGCTGACCAGTGCAGCCCTTACCTGAGAACAGAAAGAGAACAAATAGTCAAGATAAACTTCTGGCAAAAAGCTAAGGAGTTAGCAAGACCCTGAGAAAGCAACTTCACAGGCAGCTACAAGTGTTAACCTGAGCTGATGGGACCGGAAACTGAGTCATGCCTGCAACTTTAACTGCAACTCTGAGACTACACCTTCAGAAAGTCAGAGCCCTTTGCTGAGAGTCATTGAACATCTAAGCAGGCATTCTTTAACCACAGCTAAGTTTCCAGCCACGTTTTGAGAAAAGCTGTAGGAACACTGACAAGCCTCCTTGAATCCACGGGACTGAATTAATTTCCTTATTTTCTTCCAGGAGTTTCATGGAATAAACAACAAAGTCCCTGCTGCCATCAATGGGAAAGCCAAGCCCATTCTCCAGCAAGCATTATTTCCTGAAGGTCAGATATGTATTTAATGTGGTGCCAAATGCAAAAGGGAGACAGGCCTATCCCCAAGTTTCTTCTCCTTGAACCAGCCCTGAAGGTCAAAGCTAAGTACCCAGGAACAAACCTTTTCCATCACTATCACAGTCCCTTTCATGGGCACAATGTCTCAGCCTCCAGGAATCCCCAACGTTGGGTTTTTCTGACTGAAACTCACGTCTGTGTATAATCTCAGATCTCAAAGGGACCCAAAGAATAGCTAATATCTGGTTCATCTGGAAATTTTTCCATCTGTCACAGCAATGTGTGCTTTATAGTCATTGTCTTTTTAAAAATGTGGAGCTGCTTTTCACAGATAAAATTAGAGAGTTAGAAAAACTGTTTTTCAGTAATTGTTCCAAAGTAATCAAAGACAAATGTATTTGATTATAAATCCATCCGATTCTAGAAATTGGGCCAAGCCATAAGTTTTAAAAAATATTTTAATTAATACTCATAATACATACAACTTGTTTTGATGGAATCCATCTCCAGCCCCTCCATTCTAATGCCTCACCTACCCTCCTACATCTTCCATCATTTTCTTTCTCAACTTCATCTTTTTTTATTGATTATTTACTTATATTTCAAATGTTGTCGCCTTTTCCAGTCTTCCCTCCACAAACTCCCATCCCATTCCCCCTCCCCTTTCCCTCTAAGAGGGTGCTCCTCCGCCCACCCACTCACTCCCACCTCACTGCTCTAGCTGGTGTTCCCCCCCTACACTGGGACATCAAGCCTCCACAGGACCAAGAAACTCCCCTCTCAGTTATGCCAGATAAGGCAATGCTCTGCTACATATATAACTGGAGCCAGGGACCCATCCATATATACTTTTTGGTTGATGGTTTAGTACGTGGGAACTGTGGAAAGGGGGCAGGATCTGATTAGTTGATATTTTTATTCTACCTGTGGAATTGCAATCCCTTTCAGCTCCTTCAGTCCCTCCTCTAGCTCTTCCTTTGGGGTCCCTGGACTCAGTCCAATGGTTGGCTGTGAGTATCTGCATCTATATTAGTCAGGTGCGGGCAAAGCCTCTCAGGGAACATTTATACCAGACTCCTGTCAGCAAACACTTCTCGGCATCAGCAGTAGTGTTTGGGTTTGGTGTCTGCAAATGGGATGAATCTCTAGGTGGGGCAGTCTCTGCCCCATTTTTTGTCCCTTCGTTTCCTTTAGACAGGGTCAATTCTGGGTTAAAATTTTTGAGATGGGTGGGTGACCCCATTCCTCCACTGGGGGCTGAGAGGTCTCTACAGGTTTTATTTCCCCTTTGTTGGATATTTCAACTAGTGACATCCTCATTGGGTCCTGGGGAGCTCTCACTTCCCTGGCATCTGGTACATTCTAGTGGCCCTCCCCAGTTCCCCGCTCCCTACTGCTACACATTTCTATTCATTTTCCTGACTTTCTAAACTTCTCTCTTGTTTCTTCCCACACCTGATCCTGTTCCCCCAGCTTTTCTTTCCCCTTCCTCTCACCCTCCCTGGTTCCTCCCTCCCTCTACTTCCTGCGATTATTTTGTTCGCCTTACTAAGTAGGATTGAGGCATCCACACTTTGGTCTTCTTCTTAAGCTTCATATAGTCTGTGAGTTGTATTGTGGGTATTCTGAGCTTTTGGGCTAATATCCACTTATCAGTGAGTACCTATAATGTGTGTGCTTTTGTATCTGGGATACCTCACTCAGGATGATATTTTCATGAAGTCATTTTTCTAATAGGTGAGTAGTACTCCATTGTGTAAATGTACCACATTTTCTGTATACATTCTTCCCTTGAGGGACATCTGGGCTGTTTCCAGCTTCTGGTTATTATAAATAAGGCTATTATAAACATAGTGAAGCATGTGCCCTTGTTATATATTGGAGCATCTTTTGGGTATATGTTGGGTCGTTAGGTAGAACTATTTTGAATTTTCTGAGGAACTATAAGATTGTTTTCCAAAGTGGTTTTAAGAACTTGCAATCCCACCAGCAATGGAGGAGTGTTTCTTCTTCTCCACATCCTGGCCAGCATCTATTGTTGTCTGAGTTTTTTATCTTAGCCATTTTGATTGGTAAGAGGTAGAATCTCGGGGTCATTTTGACTTGCATTTCCCTGTTGACTAAGGATGTTGAAAATTTCTTTAGATGCTTCTCAGTCATTTGAGATGCCTCAATTGATAATTCCTTGTTTAGCTTTGCACCCCATTTTTAATAGGGTTATTTGGTTCTCTGGAATCTAACTTCTTGAGTTCTTTGCGTATTTTGGATATTAGCCCACTACAAGATATAGGGTTGGTAAAGATCTTTTCCTAATCGGTAGGCTGCCAATTATCCTATTGGCAATATCCTTTGTGTTACAGAAGCTTTTCAATTTTATGAGGTTCCATTTGTCAATTGTTGATCTTACAGCCTGAGCCATTGGTGTTCTATTCAGGAAATTTCCCCTTGTATCAATGTGTTCAAGGATGTTCCACTCTTTCTCTTCTATTAGATTCAATGTGTCTGATTTTATATGGAGGTCCTTGATCCACTTTGATTTACGCTTTGTACAAGGAGATAAGAATGGATCAATTTGCATTCTTCTACATGCCAACTGCCAGTTGAACCAGCACCATTTTTAAAAAATGCTGTCATTTTGCCCCACTGAATGGTTTTTTTTTTTTTTTTGGTCAAAGATCAAGGGAACATAGGTGTGTGGGTTCATTTCTGTGTCTTTAATTCTATTCCATTGATCTACCTGCCGTTTTTATCACAACTACTCTGTAGTAGGGCTTGAGGTCAGGGATGGTGATTCCCCCAGAAGTTCTTTTATTGTTAAAAATACTTTTCACTACCATGGGTTTTTTTTGCTATCCCAAATGAATTTGAGAATTGTTCTTTCTACCTGTGTGAAAAATTGGGTTGGAATTTGTTGGGGATTCCATTGAATCTGTAGATTGCTTTTAGTAGGATAGCCATTTTTACTATGTTAATCCTGCCAGTCCATGAGCTTGTGAGATCTTTCCATCTTCTGATATCTTCTTCAGTTTCTTTCTTCAGAGACTTGTAGTTCTTGTCATACAGATCTTTCATTTGCTTGGTTAGAGTCACACCAAGATATTTTATATTATTTGTGACTATTGTGAAGAGAATGGTTTCCTTATTTTTTTTCCTCAGCCCATTTATTCTTTGTGTAGAGAAAGCCTATTGATTTGTTTGAGTTAATTTTATACCTAGCCACTTTGATGAAGTTGTTTATCAGCTGTAGGAGTTCTCTGGTACGATTTTTGTGGTTGCTTATGTATTCTCTCATATCATCGGCAAATAGTGGTATCTTGACTTCTTCCTTTCCAATTGTATCCCTTTGACTTCCTTTTGTTGTCTAATCGCTCTAGCTAGGACTTCCAGTACTATATTGAACAAGTAGGGTGAGAGTGGGCAGCCTGGTCTAGTCCCTCATCTTAGTGGGATTGTTTCCAGTTTCTCTCCATTTAGTTTGTTGTTGGCTACTGGCTTGCTGTATATTGCTTTTACTATGTTTGGATATGTTCCTTGAATTTTTTATCTTTTCAAGACTTTTAACATGAAAGGATGTTGAATTTTGTCAAATGCTTTTTCAGCATCTAATGAGATGACCATGTGTTTTTTGCCCCTTTGAGTTGGTTTATATAGTGGATTACATTACATTAATGAATTTCTTATATTGAACCAACTCTGCAGCCCTGGGATGAAGCCTACTTGGTCATGCTGAATTATGGTTTTGATGTGTTCTTGGATTTGGTTTACAAGAATATAATTGAGTATTTTTTTGCATCAATATTTATAAGGAAATTTGGTCTGAAGTTTTCTTTCTGTGTTGGGTCTTTGTGTGGTTTTGGTATCAGCATAATTGTGACTTCATAGAATGAATTAGGTAGTGTTGCTTCTATTTCTATTTTGTAGAATAGTTTGAGAAGTATTAGTGTTAGGTCGTCTTTGAAGGTCTGATAGGATTCTGTGCTAAAACAATCTGGCCCTGGACTTTTTTGGTTAGGAGATTTTTAGTGACTGCTTCTATTTCCTTAGGGCTTATGGGACTCTTTAGATAATTTATCTATCTAGAAAATCATCCATCTCATCTAGATTTTCCAGTTTTGTTGAGTATAGCCTTTTGTAGTAGGATTTGATGATTTTTTAAATTTCTGTTTTTAATTTTAGTTTATATTGTTATGTCTCCCTTTTCTTGTCTGATAGTTAGTTTCTTGCCTTCTAGTTAGTTTTGATAAGGGTTTATATATCTTGTTGATTTTCTCAAAGAACCAGCTCCTAGTTTTGTTGATTCTTTGTATAATACTCTTTGTTTCTACTTGGATTATTTCAGCTCTGAGTTTGATTATTTTCTGCCTTCTACTCCTCTTGGGTGTATTTGCTTCTTTTTGTTGTAGAGATTTCACATGTGCTGTCAAGCTGCTAGTGTCTGCTCTCTCCAGTTTCTTTAAGAATTCACTCAGAGCTATGAGTTTACTTCTTAGCACTGATTTCATTGTATCCATAAGTTTGGGTATGTTGTGCCTTCATTTTCATTAAATACTAAAAAGTCTTTAATTTCTCTTTATTTTTTCCCGAACCAAGTTATCATTGAGTAGAGAGTTGTTCAGCTTCCATGAACATGTGGACTTTTTGTTGTTTTTGTTGTTATTGAAGACCAACCTTAGTCTGTAGTGGTCTGATAGAATTCATGGGATTATTTCAATCTTCTCGTATATGTTGAGGCTTGTTTTCTGTCTGATTATATGGTCAATTTTGGAGAAGGTTCCATGAGTTGCTGAGAAGAAAGTATATTCTTTTGTTTTAGAATGAAATGTTCTGTAGATGTCTGTTAAATCCATTTGGTGCATAACGTCTGTTAGTTTCACTATGTCTCTGTTTAGTTTCTGTTTCCATGATCTCTCCGATTGGTAAGAGTGGGGTGCTGAAGTCTCCCACTATTATTTTGTGAGTTTCAATGTGTCATTTGAGCGTTAGCAATTTTTTTCATATGTGAATGTCCTTGCATTTAGGGCATAAATGTTCAGAATTGAGAGTTTATCTTATCATATTTTTCCTTTGATGAGTATGAATTGTCTTTCCTCTTCTTTTTTGATAACTATTGGTTGAAAGTCTATTTCATTGGATATTAGAATGGCTACCCCAGCTTTGCTGTGGGGACTATTTACTTGGAATTTTTTCCAGCCTTTCATGCTGAGGTGGTGTATGTTTTTGTCACTGAGGTATGTTTCCTGTATGTAACAAACTGCTGGGTCCTGTTTACATATTCAGTCTGTTAGCCTATGTCTTCTTATTAAGGAACTGAGTCCATTGATGTTGAGAGATATTGAGGACCAATGGTTGTTGCTTCCTGTTATTTTTGTTGCTAGAGATGGATTTATGTTTGTGTGATTCTCTTCTTTTGGGTTTGTTATGAGAACATTCATTTCTTGTTTTCATTTCTTGTAGTTTCCCTCTTGGATTGGCATACTGGGGGGAACATCCATGGAGACCTTAGATCTCAAACCTCAAAATAGAAGCAAAGAAGACACTGGGAATGGCATGAGTCTTTTGACACCTCAAGGACTGCCTCTAGTGATATATCTCTTCCAAAAAGTTCACACCTCCTAATCCTTCCCATATAGTTTCACCAACTGGAGACCAAGTTGAAAACCATGAGATTATGGGGGCCATTCTCATTCAACTACCACACAGGGTTTGCTAAGCCTCCTCCCACCATTAGAGGACACAGCAGGAGGGCTCACACAAGCTTGATGTTGAACTTCCTAACCTCCAGAAGTAAGAAAGCAGTTTTATGTTTCTTATAAATAACCAAGCTCAGGTATTATCTTATAGTACAAACAAACTAAATTTTCTGTTATGTAAAAATTTTACCACGTACCCAGAATGTTCCCCTTCTCTTAGAAGTTGGAAAGCTTTGCAGAAAGCCAAGGGCTGAGCCTACTTTTAAATGCTTTTCTCTGTGTATAGATCTTAAAGTTTTTTTTTTTGAAAAAAAAGCACACAAACACACACTCCACACTTTTTAAAAATACAAAATCTGTAATAAGTCTGTTGTAGTCAATGATGGCTTAGAATTAGAAGTATTTATTTAGAATAATTTGAATGTGCACAAACACAAGTATTGTGCAACCAATTTAATTAATAGACCATCTGAGACAACATCAAAATACACTTTTATCCTACAACTCTTTGATTGCTATTTTAGAAAACAAATATTTTTTAACATCACTTTTTAGAGAAAGAAGAAAAAAGTCTTGCTTTTCTTCTAGAGTAAATCATTAATTTATAAGTTCATGTTGAAATGGCTATGATGGTGCATAGCTTTCATCTCAGCACTTCAGTGGTAGAGGCAAGTAGATCTCTGTGAAGTCCAGCCTGGTCAAGAAAGTAAGTTTCGCCGGGTGGTGGTGGCACATGCCTTTAATCCCGGCACTTGGGAGGCAGAGGCAGGCTGATTTCTGAGTTCGAGGCCAGCCTGGTCTACAGAGTGAGTTCCAGGACAGCCAGGGCTACACAGAGAAACCCTGTCTCGAAAAACCAAAAAAAAAAAAAAAAAAAAAAAAAAAAAAAGAAAGAAAGAAAGAAAGTTTCAGGACAGTCATAGAAATAAATAATAGAGAAACTTTATCTCAGAAAGGAAGGAAAGGAAGAAGAAAGGAAGGAAGGAAGGAAGGAAGGAAGGAAGGAAGGAAGGAAGGAAGAAAAGGAAGGAAGAAAAGGAAGAAACAAAAAGAAAAGAAAAAAATTTGTTTTGAAGATGACCTTCAGATCTGTGGTTTCTTAAGTTCCAACTCAGTGTCTTTATGCCTCCTGGTGGTAAGTTGGCACAATATCCAGTGATCTTCATTTTATTCACTGGGTCCCAGTAACCGTGTATCATCAGTTTGACGAGCCTTGTAAATACAGATCTTTCTCCTCAGAACTGATATTTCAGGCTCATTTAAAGACAGGAAACATAAGTTTCTCCCATCATTTCCTATGTATGTATGTCTTAGTGTCTCTATTTCAAACATCTACATGGGGCTCAGGTTTCCCTAATGAGCTTATCACAGAGGCAAAGCATCAGATAATTGTAAACTAACTCAGGCACTCAAGTTATTCATCTGGGAAATGGTACTTACTGTTAGTAGTCTCTCAACATCTCTCCAAGGATGTCCTGAGCTTTGTAAACCAAGTGCTCCATGTGGGTCAATTGTTTTTTACTTCCCTGGCCTTGCTTCCTAATGATGGGTGTGAGACAGGAGTTTTCATATTTCTTGATATAGTGTGAAGGGTTTGTTCACCCTGTGTTCTATATTTTTACAAAACAATAAAGAACTGTAAAAACAAGATAAACATTTGTAATTTTCTGGAAGCTTTATGGTAGGAATAAAACCAAGAATTATAATTAAGGTTACCTGTAGAGCTTACACCTGGATAGTTCCCAGACCAATGCCTGTTGAAGTATGAAATTCAAAGATACATCTTAGGGGTATCTCGTTTAAGTCTCCATCAGTCATTACAATGGTCACTCAGGCTTGCGAGTTACTGATCTAGATGGAGGCTAAATATGGATTTTTGATAAATGTTGAAGTGTCATCATATGTGAGCAATAATTTTGCCGTCTTTCCCATGACTTGTCCTAGAAAGAAAGTCCACAACTCCTTACTCCACAAGTGTGGTATCATCATTCCCACGTCATATGACTGTCTAATGATGTAGAAAGAAATAGAAAATAGACATAAAAGAAAATATGCACTGGTTAAGCCATCTAGCTGTCCAGCTGTGCCCTTCAACATTCATGCAGAAAAACAGAAGCATGGGTACTTGGGCTTATCACATGCCTCCTCTGGGCTGAGTCTGTTATTGTGTTATATTTTTTTAAATATGCCTTATAGCATAAAATATAATTTTGCAAGTGCTCCTCTGTCAGTTATGAATGCCCTCTATGCTCGTAATTCCAATTCACATTCAATTTCTATGGTGTCTAATATTTTTTATCCTGTTGGATAGCATATCATTCAGACACACTTCCTTATGAGAACTCTAATTTAACACCTGAAGCTGGAATACTTCAAGCCTCAGTCTTAAGCCCCCTTCTCCTTTTAGCCTATCCTGTTTGTTTGTTTGTTTGTTTGTTTTGTTTTTGTTTTGTTTTTCAAGACAGGGTTTCTCTGTGTAGTCTGGCTGTCCTGGAACTCACTCTGTGGACCAGGCTGGCCTTGAACTCAGAAATCCACCTGCCTCTGCCTCCCAAGTGCTGGATTAAAGGTGTGAGCCATCATTGCCCAGCTTTTTAGCCTATTCTTTTTCTCAAAATGATTTACTTTGCTTTTTTATGTAATTCTATCTTTATGAAAATGGTCTAGAACCACCATTTCTCAGGTTGCCCCTTTCCAGTTTAGGACACGGCATTTTCTATTACTTAAGAAAAATTATAGATCATCCTTACCATCACGGACTTCCTCTCTGCTTCCAATAGACCATCAAACCTCAGCTACCCTTGCCTTTTGGACATCTCTTTAAACCATCCATTGCAGTTCCACTACTGATATTCACATGCTACCTACAACCGCCACTCATCTGGATATCCAAGGCTCTTTTTCCTTCTATTCTGTGTTTCTATAGTCCTGTTTCTGTTCTCAATGGGGCAGTTAAAAGAAATGTCTAAGGCTTAGCAGAAAATGGGAAGCCTCTATTTTTTTTTTTAACTTCCTTCTTGAGGTATCCGGCTCAGTCTATAAAACTGTCCCACTCCTCCCAGAGTAACTAACTACGGTAGTTAGCTACTAAAATTCCTGGAATTCAACAAGATTTTTTCTCTAATCTGTTACTCACTTGTTGTAAAGTGCTAGTACCTGTTTGAAGTTAATATCTTCTCTATTGGGAGTCCCCAGAGAAGCCTCTGACTCAAAACACAGACATCTCCCAGAACATGACACTCCTTACACATTCATCTTTTCTTCACTGTGACGACTAAGTTAATGTGTATGCCCGCATGCAAACCATGAACTAACTCCATAAAAGAATAAAACATCACTTGGTATACCACTGTAAAGTCAATGAGAATCTGTGATCTACTAAGTGTTCATTGATTACGTGCTCCATGCATAAACTAATGCATTAATGTACAAATAACAACTAAAAGACAAAAACAACAACAACAAAAAAATCAAAACACACACTCCATGTGTCTCCACCTTCCCAACCTCGTCCTCCGTATACTTTATTTATACTGAGATTTTACTCAGATTTCTTCCCATCGGGAATATTTCTCCCAGGTCTAATTATACCTGAGATTACTCGATTTCATCTGCAGTCCTGGCCAAGCCACTAGGTTTCCTTGCATGTTAATCAAGCCATCTGGAAAACAGGGCATGAAATTGTAAGTCCCTGACTAGAAGCAGATGCAGCAACTGAGCTGAGCTGTGTTTCCTTTTCAGTAACTAATTGCACACATGCTACAATATGGAGAAAAACATTATAAATCAATTAGGCTATCACAGCAACATTGTGCTCTGTAAATAGAGAGCTAGGCTTTGGCACTGGAAGAGGAAGATAGGAACACCTGATTCTCCTTCAAATGGCCTTGGATAAATCACAGTTTTACATTTAATTGTTTCTCTCCTAACTTCCTAGTATCCTAGGATACTAGGAAGGTCAGTTTACTAACATTTGTCAAGGAGTTTGATTTTTCAGAGTCAGAGGAGGGGCATTGCTGGAGGAGGAGAGTGGTTAAAAGTACCATAAATGCAAAGCACACATTCATTTGGTCGTCATACTTTTTTTCAGTAGCCTGAGTTAGGGCTGGTTGGCACTTTGGAGCAGGGATGACAGAAACAAAGAGATGTGAGCCATGGAGTAGCCAGTTGTGTTGTCTGTAAAGCTTCCAAATGTCTAAGGTTTGAGGGACATCGTCTGTGGGCATAACAGGGATTAGGTGAGCCTGGGTTTGAATTTGGGATAGGAACAAGCTTAAGAGAGACAGGTTGCAAAAGGTCCTTTCTGGTCTGTTTCTCCTCCTTTCTGCTTACTTTGTGTTTGTGTTCATGGAACTTCACTCTCACTTAGTGAGTAAACACTGGAATGTGCTGCTTCAGAGAAAATGATCAAGGTTAGATTCCCAAACCTAGTTCAGTAGTCCAGAGAAGCAGGAGGCAAAAGAAAGGCTGAGACTGTAGGGCTGGGGAGATGGCTCAGTGGGCAAAATGATTGCTGCATAAGAGCAAGGGTGTGGATTCATATCCCTAGCACCCACAGAAATGTCAGTTGTGTGTAACCCAGCTGTAATCCTAGCACACAAGAGGGGACTCAAGTTTAGGTAGATGTCCTAGTAAGAGTTGCTATCTCTATCATTCTAAGTGAAGCAACTTGGGAAGGAAAGGGTTTGCTTGGCTCACACTCATATCACTGTTTATCTATCATCCAAGGAAGTCAGGGCAGGAACTCCAACATGCCAGAAACTTGTAGGCAAGAGCTGATGGAGAGGCCATGGAGGGGTGCTTCTTACTGGCTTGCTCTCTCTGATTTGCTCAGCCTGTCTTCTTATAGAAATCAGGACCAGTAGCCCAAGAGTGCTAATAGGCACAGTGGACTGGTCCCTTCCCCATCAATTACTAATTAATAAAATTCTTGACAGGCTTGCCTACAACTAGATGATTTAAAGGCATTTTCTCAATCAAAGTTTTCTCCTGTCAGATGACTTTAGCTTATATCATGTTGAAGTAAAACTAGCCAGCACAACAAACTAGTTAATAGGTGAGTTCTGGCTCAGGTGAGAGACCCTGTCTCAATATATAAAGTAGAGATCAAGGGAAGGAGACACCCAACATCAGTCTTTGACTTCTATACATGTGTTATATATGTATGTGTATGTGTTACATACATATGTACCCACACTCATGTATGCATGCAAGAGCACACACACACACAAACAAGAGAGACAGAGAAGAAAAAAGAAAATAAAGGAAGAGAGAAAGTAAGACAGACAGAAAGAAAGAAAGAAAGAAAGAAAGAAAGAAAGAAAGAAAGAAAGGAAGAAAGAAAGGAAGAAAGAAAGAAAGAGCAAGACATGCTAGTATGAGTTTTTTGGTTTTGTTTTGGTTTTGTTTTTTTGGAAATAAACTCAATATGGATTTTGAAGACACCTCTAAAGACAACTGTTAACTGCTGTGTTAGTTTATAGGGAATAAACTCTTGGTGTGAACATTGCCAGCAGGACCGAAACTATTCAAAAGCTGCCTCAGGCATTTAGTAATAAGCTCTTCTCGATGTCATATTTGCCTTTGCTTTATCAAACAGTTGACTCATCCCTGGCTAAGCTTTAGAAACACGTTAGAAGCTTCAAAAACTTAACAGTGTCCCTGCGTTCACTGCAGGTAGAACCTAGGCATTGTTTCTTTTAAAGCCAGCTCTAGAAAATTCTATCACACAACTTCTTTTGAACTAGAGAATAAAAAAAAAATCTCAAGCAGAAATTTATGCATATTTGTGCATCACATTAACAAGTTCCAGGGTAATGAAGTACATTATCTTGGTTTGAATGTCACATTTGTCCTCCATGAAAATAAACAAGGTTTAGTTGCACAAAGAACAAGTAGAATTTAATCCAAGTTTATTTTAATTATTCATCCCCACATGCCAAGCATTCCCTGCTTCTTTAACTCAGCCTCTACTTTAGTGCCCAGTGTATAGACATTCCTCTAAATTTCAATTACTGTTTAAGTAATTGAGATTACCACAATTGACCATTTCCAAGCCCAAATTCCACAAGAATCCTGTTGTGTTCTGCACATAGCATAGGTAAACATAACCATAAACAATAGCAGGGCTATAGAAATCTCAGTGGATGGCCCAGGCTAGACTCCTTCCTCCATGCCCATTTAAAGGTGTGAGGCCCTCATCTGCTGTCTCAGTAGATTTAGGTCTGGTTCCAAGGACAGGAAGAAAACAATGACTGATTGAACTATCTAGTGACTTCTAGTGTCACCTAATGTTGCTTGTTGCAAACTCAGTCCCGTGCCCTGTGAGCTCTTTATGGAAGCTTGCTCTCTAGGCCCACGCAGGGCCTTTGGAGTGCTTGCAAAACAATCTGTGTTCTGACCTTAGTGTCACTGGGCTCATAAATCACACAAGGAAGGGACAAATGGTGTCGATCTGCCATAGATTGAGGTGGCATAAAAGAAAAAAGGATGGGCTGAGGATCTAGGTAGAAAAGTTAGCTGGGGATTGATAAGGGAAGAACCTTAACTGCTCTGCAGAATGTTTCCCATATTGTGGGACAGAAGGTGTCAAGCCAATATTTTCTCATAGCAACAATTTTTAAGTAAGGAGGAGTCTCATTGGTAGACACATTAACCAATTCACAGTTGAAAATGGAAAAGGCTTAAACAAAAACGATGACTCTGTTCTTAGCCAAATACTGTCAAGTAAACTCATTCATTCATTCATTCATTCATTCATTCAATAATTCAGTCAGTCAATAGGTGCTTATCTAGCTAAATCTCTGTGTCAAATACTGTTCTAAGTATTAAAATAGAGTATCCCACTGATTAAACATGATCTACAACCTCAGCAGCCTGGGAAGGCAATAGAAACGGAAAGAAAAGTAACATGTGAAGAATACCATTAGGAGAAAAGGAGAGGAACATGTATTACACAGATTGTTGTTTTAAATATAAATGTTTTTATGTTATTTAATTTTCATTGCCTTCATCAATTTGAATTGACACAGCAATTATGCACCTTCACCGGGTAAAGGGTGATGCTTTGCTACATATAGACACTACACAACAATTGAGTCAATGTATTCAGCATCAGCATCATCTACTATATTGATCCTTGGTCTGGGGACATTGAAGTTCTGTTCAACCACAGAAAAGAAGGAAATTCTGTCATCTGTGGCAACATAGACAAACAAGAGGACGGTATTTTATGGAGAATGCTAGTGTGCAGCTCCGTGCCCTCGCTCGTCTCCTACTCACACACTGCTTCATGTAGTGTGAAGATTATTGTCCCTTAATTCATGAAGTTTCCTAGAGCCCTCACAGGAAGCAAAGTCTATGGTAGGCAAACTCCATTGGTAAGTGAAATCCCTTATATAAGCTAACACAGTATTTCTGTACTCCCACGCACTCATGTGCAATTGGAAGGTGGAAACAGTTGGATATTTGGTTAATTATTACCGGAAATCAATTGAAATTAAGCCAAAAGAGGAGATTAGTGCCCCAGCAAAGAATTGGAACAATGCAAACACATGACTGACATGCTGTCAGGAAGCTGCTGGTGTTGCTCAATTTTGTTTTGTTTTGTTTTTACTGTTGTTATATTTGTTGTTGTTGTTATTGCTGCTGCTGCTGTTTGTTTGTTTGCAAGCATACACTCCCTTCTTCCAGTTGCTCTCCTGTCAACTTCCTCTTGCTTATTTCTTGGGAAAGCATAACGGACTCTCTCTAGCTCTTTTATTTAAATTATTCTGGAAAATAGTTAACTTTGTCCAATTCGATCAAGTACCATCTTTCATATCAAGTAATAGTGGCCAGAGTGGGGAAGTCTTTCATCCCCTGGGGATGGTAGTCACCAATGGAGATGGAACTCTGATGGGGATGGGAAAGCACTAATGGATACATAAACTCAAAGCTCTGCATCTCCCACTGGGCTCTTGTATCTTTGACTATGCTGCCTGTAATAATGAATTGAGTCAGGACTGTAAAGAAAGGAGCATGAGGGAACAGAGATGGCTCAACTTGTAAAGACACATGCACCCAAGTCAGAGGACTTGAGTTTGTTTCTGTGAACCCACATGGTAGGAGAAAATGACTGACTCCAGAAAGTTGTCCTCTGACTTTCATGCTTACATCATGGTATATATACACATGCATACCAATATGAGCACACACACACACATACTTAATTATTTTGGAGGTAGACAGAGGTGTTTCTTGAATGGAAGCACAATGCAAGAAATGTATGGCAAGCGTGTAAGGGGTCAAATAGTGACAGGACCGATGACCTGAGAAGAGCAAAGAACACGTAGCTAGAGGAGTCTGGAGAAAAACTAAAAATAACTATTAGTGGCTCCATTAATTTATTGGATCAAGGATAGGAACACACAAATATGAGGTTGATGTTGTATTCCTACGAACTGAAGATGCTTACTTGTTTTGCCATAGTTTTTGCTGCCCAGCCTCTGCTGTTTGTATAGGATTCCCTACATTGCAATAAATATGCTATCTAAAGAGACCCCTACAGCTAAATTTATTCAGTGTTTAATTCTGCCTTAATTTTAGACTCTTCAAATAAACCAAGCATGTCCCTGCCTAGGGCCTGCATTGCTCTCTGCATTTGCAATTAAAAAAAAAAATTGTTCTCAGTTACCTGTAACACTTAATGTAATCCCTTTAGTTGTTTCTTGTCAACACACCTCTTTTCTGGCCAACCTACCTTAGAATTACCAGGAACGCGAAGGCTCTATTTTGCTCATTTTTATTGGAAAATAAATATGGGTAACATAAATTCCAAAGAATGCTATCATTTTTTTTTCATTGACTATTTTTGCTCATTGGAGTATAACTTCCATGTGTGTGGTGACATGTACTGTTCACTGAAGTACTTTTCCCCTTCTAGAATATTTGTAAGATTGTGCAGTTACATGCTAGGTATTTGTAGCATGGGTCATTTCTGGCTATAATTAGGAGTGTTCATCTTAGGTGCAAATAAACCTTGAGATGAAAAACAACCTGTAAATGAGAGGTGACTTCTCCCATTGCCACATGACAGCAAATAGTCTTTATTTGCCAGTTGTGAGGACAGACAAACTTTTTTGTAGTGTTATAGAGAAGGTTAAAACAGGAAGGCATGACCGGTGGGTCCAGTACAGGACACAAAGTTCAATAACTGGGGAACTGGAATGAATGGCTCAGGAGTTACGAGCACTTGCTGTTCTTGCAGAAAATAACACTTCTCACAGTCTTTCAAGCTTTGTCAGTTCAATTCCTACTTCAAACAAAAGGTAAAGAGAGTGGTAGTAGTTGACGACAGGTAGACCAGCTCAGGGTCTCCAAAACAGGATTAAATGAACAGCATCAGGTGGTAGCAATCAACTAGCTGGGTTAGTTCAGACTGACTTCAGCTGTTTGGTTCCTCCAAGTAAACTTCTCCAATATCTTATGTATCTAACTACCTATAACATACTGAATTCTGGGATTAGGCTTACAAGGAAAGCACACCACTTTCTGACAGTACTCACCCTATGGTAGGTGCATAGGATGGGGAGAAAGAGAGAGAGAGAGAGAGAGAGAGAGAGAGAGAGAGAGAGAGAGAGA
>JANHMN010000024.1:17426936-17440128 GCA_030674055.1 Rhabdomys pumilio
AGAGAGAGAGAGAGAGAGAGAGAGAGAGAGAGAGAGAGAGAGAGAGAGAGAGAGATCCAATTTTCATACTTAATGTACCAGCATCAAAGATACTGCTAGACTCAGCCTGTTCTTTTGCTAGAGTACATTCTTGCTTCCTATGACTAATCTTTTGACTACCTTCTTTATTTCTGTGTCCTCTCTAAATTATCCCTCAGGAGCACAAGAACTGATATTTCTGCTGGAGAGTGAGCCCAGAAGAAAGCAGAAACTACCAAGTAACAGTAGCCCAGCACTTCTTCTCGCTGTCTTCCCAGAAACAAGAAATAGCACAGCCCACAGAGATGAGCAGTGAGCTGGCCTGAGCCTGTTTGATATAATGCAATGAATTTGTTGTTCTCTCAGCCTTGGCTTCCTTGAAGTCACTTAACGTAAATTATGCATTGAACTTTGCTATGTCCTAAATCCCAGGACCTGTATGTACATGTTATTTGTAAACAAGGTCTTTGTAGATCATCAAGTTGAGATGGAATCAATAGGGAAAGCCCAAATCAAATATGATTGATGGACTTTTAAAAGAGAAAACTCTGGACACAGTGAGAAAATTTGCGGAGAGAAAATGCTGTTAAAGGTACAGAAACAACAAGGGAGGTAGTGAGATGGCCCAGTGGTTGGTCTTCTAGAGGACCCAGGTTCAATTCCCAGGACCTGTAGCTCACTAGTGCCTGTAACTCCAGTTCCAGAAGATCTGACATCCTACCACCTACCACCACACACACACACACACACACACACACACACACACTATATATATATATATATATACACATATATACACATATATATGTATATATATGCATATATATATGTATGTGTATGTATATATATACATACATACATATACATATACAAATACAAATACAAATACAAATACAAATACAAATACAAATACATATACATATACATCATATACATATACATATACATATACATATACATATACATATACATATACATATACATATACATATACATATACATATACATATACATCATATATATAGCAGTTCCACATTATAATCTTTTGCATCAACCACTACATGTGTATATATGTATGTGTATATATAGATATGTGTGTATATATGTATGTGTGTGTAAGTATATATATACATATATATACACGTATATATGTATACATATATATATATACATACACATGTGTGTATATACGTATACATATATACGTGTATATATGTATGTATATATATATATACATATATATATAGCAGTTCCACATTATAATCTTTTGCATCAACCACTACATGTGTTTGGATTGTGTCTCTAATGGTGTGTGTGTGTGTGTGTGTGTATGTGTGTAATCCAAGGAATCCAGAGATGACAAAGGCCTAGAGAAATGCATGTGATCTTTGATTTGCAGGAATTAAAACTGAAAGACAAAATTAATTTTGTTTAAGCCAGCATGTTGATGTGTTACAGCAAGTCTGACACACTAACCCATCATAAAACATGCATATGCACAAGCATACACAGCAGCTCTATGCCCAATGCACACATCATACACACAAACACACCGAGAGAGAGAGAGAGAGAGAGAGAGAGAGAGAGAGAGAGAGAGAGTTTTTGCGAATGATCATATGTCCGTTTCCATTTTCTGTCTCTTTGTCTCTTTATTTCCAGAAGCGGCAATAAGTAAAACATAGAGTTCATTTTAAGGGATGCAGAGGTAGGTCATTCTAAAGATCACTTCCTTGTTCACATAGCCACTTAGCAGAGGACCAAGAAACACATTTTTCTGAATGAAGAAAATGCTACCCATGAAACCTTGACAACATCTGTTTGAGTCCCCCAGTTATTCAGGGCCAAATGCTAATGGTGTGTGTGTTTGCACATGCAGGGAAGTCTCACTGACACTAATGAGCTATTCATTGTCCTGAAGTCCAGGACTCCACCCACTGAGCCTGTTCTCAGATGTTCCACATCAAGTGAAACACAGTGGGAGTGTTGCCATGGAAACTGGAGGCCACAGCTTTCAGCAGGCCTCATGCTTCAGCATCTCCTAGAATTCTGAATGACCTGCTGCGTACTGATTCATAGACTGAACACGCATTATTTGATGCCTGCTATTACGCCAGGCATGGGCTGAGCATTAGAGACACAGCCCAAACACATCGCCAGAAGAATAAATATAGAGGCCGATGTAAAAGATTATAGTGTGGGACGGCTTTACCGCAGGAACTGGGTGGCACTAGTTTCATAGGATGGATGTGTATCTAAGCGTCAAACCATGGAAAAGTTTACTCTAGAGCAAGTGACCATGGAGGCTGCAAAGATAAAAGGGCAGGTTAGACCAGGCAGCAAGAAGAGGCCAAGAGGGGTGCAGTTCCTAATGGAGGAAACACTTGCTCTTCTATGGTTGTGTACGTACAACTTTGAGTCTTTGGCTCTCAAAACTCCTCCTCATTGTTGATCATCCTCTGTGGTATGTAAACACCATAACTCCCTAGGACGACATGTTCCACAATTCTTCATTCCTCATCTTTCCTGCAGGACACTGGGCTATAGCCTTGCTCACAGTGCCCACTACCTGTTTGCCTGGAGAAAATGAATGGGTAATGGGAAGGTTTTCAACAACCCCATTTCACATTGTGTCACATGTCCCTGACTCCCTCCACCATCCTAAAAAAAAAAAAGCATGTTATCCAGGATTGACGTTCCCTGTCTTTGAACTCATCCCAAGCTTCTTTATACATTATTAGTGATGGGCATAAATCCTGAGGCCTGCTGTGAAAGTCATTCCAGTTATCTGTGTGGCTCATTTTCTCAGCAGGATCACTCTGTCCCACAGAGAAAGTGGAAGCCTGGGAAAAGACTTGCAAGGAGTTACAGAAAAAAAAAATATTTGGCTGAGAAACCTCACTGGACTTTGACAATTCCCCTTGTCCCAGCTCATGTGTCTGGATTACAAATGCATTTCCAACAGATATACTGAGGACCACCTGGAGTTTCTGTGTGTATGTGTACATGTGTGGGCGTGTATGTATGTGTGTATGAGTATGAATACGTATACATGTGCAGGTATGTGTATGTGTGTATGTACATGTGTGTGTGTGAGCTCACATGTATGTCAGTCTGTGCTTTTGCGTGGATGTACATATATGCATATGTGTGTACACACATGTAAACATGCACAATAAAAACTGACTAAATATTTTCTTATTCATTCTTCAATGTGTGTGACAAAACATTTTGCACATGCTGGCTGCTTTATTGGCTATTTACCTATCTGACTTGGGATAAAAAGAAGCAAATCCCTTTCTCAGGACCAAAACTATACAAGAAAGTGTTAGAGCAAGTTTATCTCAATTTACCTTTCCAACAGACAGACAAAAAAGGACAGAAATGAAAATAGACCAAAGAACCCAGCAACTGTTCAGTAGGCACCATCTATAGCTTTACCTGTTTCTCTCTTTAGCTGCAGGCAAGCAGATGAGAATGTATGTGCATGATTAGCTTGCAGAAGAGATAAGGACTAAGAATGAAGAAAGTCTGTATAAGGAGCACAGTCACATTTTCTATGCCTCACCACATACTGGGTACTGCCTGTTGTTCTTCTGGCATCTATGGTGGGTACTAAGGAGAGTCAAAGTAGGTCACAGAGGCTTGAGTTTCAATATGATGCTTGAATTATCTAGGGCAACCAGAACAGAGCCTTGTAACTCAGATTTGAATCTACATGTGATGTTTCTCAAGATATCTTTTGGAGAGGCTAGTGCCATACAAACCTCTCATATATGTTTGTCTGTGCACACAGCTCTTACACTCTTTCCCATGGGTAATGTCAGGAAGTCACACTTAACAAAAAGTTCCCCCATGTTGCCATAGAGACTCCGTAACCGCATTCAGGTTACTTACAGTACGAGTCTGTCTGAGAAAAGGCAAGGTGAGGTATTCTCATCAGCACAGAGAACTCAGCCTCAGAACCGCTGTCTTCCATCACCAAAGGCAATGCACAGCACTCCAAGACAGTCTTAGCTCTAGTCACTCTGCAGAAACTAAGTCTAGATCACAGAGTGGTATGAAATCTAGCCATCTGGAATTGTGAAAGAGACGAAAGAAACTGCTTGAGTCTTTGCTCATGTCAATCCACCCCTGCAACCAGTCGAAAGGAAGCATCCACCTGTGTCGGTATCTCCTCAGATTCTATCACTGACCCCAAGCAATAAAAATAGCCAGGACTCTAAGCTGATGCTTACAGTTGATCCCTGAGTCATTTTCAAAGATGTCATCAGGCATTTCCTATGTGCTGCTTCCCCCACACCTGGGTTCCTGTCCCTAGACTTTAGTGTCTAGCTGATATTATCCAGGGACTGACCACTAGTTAACACAATCTCGAAGCATTGCGCACAGACTACATTTGTCTTTCTACTTTCTCTGTGTAGACAGACAAATCATACTGTAGACTCTCTTTTTCAGTTCAGAAACCATAATTAATTAAACCATGAGGAAAGACCAGTAGTATGTGGGTTCCTGAAACAGACATTTAAGTTTGAAAATCCAGGAAACTATACCTGTCTCAAGTAGTTTTAGTGAAGATTATCCTTTGCTGAAGGCATGTGCTTGTGTGGCTGAGATTTCTGACTGTTTCTGATTTTCTCCCCTTGCTGTGGGGTATGAAGAGAGAGAGGGAGTTGAGGGGGGGCTGGCAGAAAGAGACAAGGAGTGGGAAGAGGAGACAGGGAGCAGAATAGGGAGACAGAGAATTTATGTCTGAGAGAGAGAGAGTAACAAAGAGAGAGAGAGAGAGAGAGAGAGAGAGAGAGAGAGAGAGAGAGAGAAAGAGAGACAGAGAGGGAGAGAGAGAGGGGGGGGAGACAGAGAGAGAGAATGATTGATCGATCCCTAACAACTTTCACAGTGTCCTCAGCTACTCCACTTTCTTCCATTGTTTAACATGCTAAAGATTGGAGAGGATTTTCTAGAGAATTCCAACTCCCTAGGCTCTGAGGAGTCAGGTGGAGAATTCCTTAAGTCTTCAACTAAAGGGATATGCTACAGTAGGCAGGGTATCCCCCATTACACCACCACACATGCTACACACACTCATGCTACACAGATCCTAAGTGGAGAGGGAGGCTTTGTTCCACTAAGCTTTGGAAATGTAACACTATTCATCACAAGTGTGCCTCGTTTTATTAATTCCTGCCCGTTTATAGAGTATCTCCTCCACAACACCCATCCACTGCCCAAACCTCACAAGTCTGTGTGTTCCAAGACTATTTCTGGCTTGATGGTCCTGACTTTGCCCTTCCTTACTCAAGCAGAGCTTCAGGTTTGACAAGAAGAAAGCACCTGCAATGGCTTGGTAAACAGCCAAGGCCAGAAGGAGGGTGGTGAGAAACCAGAAATCCCTGGTCCTTGCTCCACCATTAACACCCAGCCTCAATGCTTACATTGTCCTCTGAAAATGTCCTTTTCCTCTCTCTGTAGAAAGCTTTTTATTTATTTAATTGGTTAGTACTTTTTTGTTTGTTTGTTTTCTCATAAAAAACGATGGAGTCGGTCCTTGTGATTTGCTAGCTAGTCATTAAGGATTTATCATTAGATGAGGGTTCAAAGGTTAAGGGTTTTAAGTTTCCTACAAAAGGAAGGGCTGGGAGATTCTTTCTTTGGTAAAGTGGTTGCCTTGTAAGCATGAGGATTAGAGTTTTAACGCTGAAGCCACATAGAAAAAGACAGGAGGTGAGAAGTGGAAACCACAACACTGAGAGGCCTGTAGATCACTGGGGTTTGCTGGCCAGGTGAGAGAAGGAGAAAGGGGTGGTGCAGGGCGGGGGAGACAGAGACACAGAGAGAGCTGGGCTAACAAAAAAAAAAAACAGGCTAAACAATACCTGATGAATGGCAACAGGAGTTGTCTTCTGGCCTATGCACATGTACACACACTAAAATAAATAAACACAGTCTGTTTTAGAAAGCAAATTAACTTTAATTGAAGAAGTTGTTAATTCTGGGCTTCAGGGGAAAGGCAGGAGTAAGCTCACCCCATAAGCACACACAAATATGGCCTGAAACTCTTGTGAAGAGAAGAAAACAAGAAGGTATACTTATTTCTTGACTATAATGTAATCAAATAAAAAATGATCACAATATGGGGCATTTTTATACTTTGTCTTTTTCGTTATGGCAGGTACCTTTAGACATATTTCTCCTTCCTGAGAAGGCTTTGGCACTCTTTCAGAAATATAGATGCTGGACCCCAAATACCTCACTAGCTCAGGGTCTTTGGAGGCAGAAAATACAAACAAAAGGCCCTTGGTGATTTTATATTAATGCAGTGTTAAGAATTGCTGTTTCTGCCGGGCAGTGGTGGCGCACGCCTTTAACCCCAGCACTTGGGAGGCAGAGGCAGGTGGATTTCTGAGTTGGAGGCCAGCCTGGTCTACAGAGTGAGTTCCAGGACAGCCAGGGCTATACAGAGAAACCCTGACTTGAAAAACAAAACAAAACAAAACAAACAAACAAACAAACAAAAGAATTGCTGTTTCTATAAGCATCTTCAACTATACTGCCAATTGATATAAAATAACAAATGCGTTCAGATGTTAGCACACAGAAGCTATTTTCAAAAAAAACACACTTGAATAAAAAAAAAATGCCACTGCTGCACATGTGAATGTGATTAATTGTTACAAAAATCCCATGAAACATTAAGTAGGAATTACCCAAGAAAGTGAGGATAATGATCATCCAATAAGTTGTGGAAATTAACGAGATAAAGGGCATAAAGCTGAGGCCAAAGCATAACAATAAAAGTCTATTGCCACGGGTAGGAATCATGGTTAGCAATTAAGTGGTGACATGCTTTCATTTAATTTTAATTTTTTTTTTTTTTTGGTATGGCGAGCATGTGTATAGTGTGCATGCACAAATACAGCTTGCATGTGATATGCACAAGTGTTGAGCAAGTACATGTGGGTGCTGTGCCCCCTGGGTAGGACCCAGGGAACAGTGAGGGAGGCTCCCATACCAGTCTAATAATGCAACTGCTTATGTCTGCTGGCGAACCATGTAGCACAAAATAGAGAATCCTAGCGGAATAGCGGGGAAGCTCAGAATGAGCTCTGAACAGAGTGGCTGCTGTTCCCCCTCCCGACTCCTGTCTTTCTGGAAGTTCCCTAGGTGCTGAAAGCCTGGCACCTCCCCATATTGCTAGTGGAATGATTGGCTACTCCAGAGCTCAAGTTGATTTCCCATTGGTCCAAAGGCTGTATAAAAACGAAACGAAAAACAAAAAACAAAACACATGCTGCTGCATTATACAGTAGATCTGCACTTCGATGTGGAGGTCTGGGGTCTGTTTCCCAGGTGAGTGTCTCTGCCTCCATCATGCCCCTTCTGGATCCCACACATGCGCACTTGTGTGTGTAGGTATGTGGGTCTAAGGTATGTGGTCTAAACACATTGTGTGTTTCATTGAACACTCTCTACCTTATCAATTGAGGGAAAGCTTGGCACTTGAACCCAAACCTAGCATACGGGGGCAAATCTACCTAACCAGTTTGCTCCAGCAATTCTTTCTCTAAATTCTACATGCTGAAATTTCAAGTGGACTGCCACACCCCACACCCACACATCAGTTAAGTTCCTCACACTTGTGTGAGAAGTGCTTTCATCTGCTTAGCTGTCTCTTCAGCTCCTTAACTGTAACCATTTGTATCCATATATACTCATTGTGCCCGATGGATTTTATGAAGGTATTTCCATTCAAACAGACCCCACTTTCCTCTCCTGTCTTTTCTTCCACTTCCTTTTATTTCTTCTGTCTTCTAAATATACATTCATCTATATTTATAAATATATAATATATAATTACATTATATGTTCCACATGTGAGAGACAGCATGTTACAATTTTCTTTCTTTATCTCTTCTACTTTCTTTTGTAGTATGGCCCATCCATCCATTTTCCTTCAGATGACTTTTATAATGGTTGAATAACTCCTTCATCAGCTTCTGGGCTGATTGCTTATCTCAGCTATTGTGAATATTTGTGCAATAAACACAGAGATGCAAGAGTCTTTATATGCTGGCACAGATTATCAATGAACAGAGGTATATCTTCTACAAGTGTCTTTAATTTCTGACTCCAATATTTTAAAGATTTTATTTCAGAGGCATTGTGTGTATTCAAAGGGTTTAGTCTGTATTGGTTTTTGGAAGCTTTTCCAAATGGGACTGTGCTTCTTCTAATATTAATTGGTTGAATGATAGCTTGAGACCTTTTCAGGAAACACTCATTTTTAAAACAAATGACAGTATTCCTAGTAGTAGTTCAGGCAGCAACACGTGGCAGTTATTTATGAAATATTTCTATGGTAAATGGAATAAATAAGTAGCTACATTGTTCTGTCCATCCTTCCTTCTTCCCTCCCTTCCCTCCATCCTTCTTTCAGCCATCCCCCCTTTATATCTTCCTTTATTTTTTCTCCATCCTTCCTTCAGCCATCCATCCTTTTACAAATTCTTTTATTTCTTTCATCATCTATATTTTCTCGCTTTCCCCATTTTTTCTACATCTTATTAATTTCATTTTTTTTCTAAAAGCATATAACAGTTTAAACAACAGTCTTTCACCAGCTCATAAGGAACTCTCAAAGCATGAGTCACATCTAAGATTCTTAATGCAAATAACTGCTTAGAGCTGGTCTGTAGAGATTTTTTTAAGTAGGAATGTATTATATAATATCTAGTTTAAATGGGAATATATTCAATGTATTGGTTACAATGGTAATTATTGTCAGATATATTATTTAAAGTGTAAATGTTATTTACAGTGAATATTTGAATTTAACAGAGAGAAGAACTCACTGTGGGTATGCAAAAAGTATCTCTCAGTCCAAAATGTGTCAAATACTTGTCACCAGATTTCAAATATCCATGCAACCTCTTCCTATTCACCTCAGCCTTGCTGTTCATCTCTTCACAGGGCCATCTTTTCCTGTGTTCATTTTGCTACTTTGTCCTTCAATAAATGTTAGAGTAACTTGAGCATCCCAGTTTCTCCACTGTAAGTGTGATCTGAAGCAAACATGATCTTCTGTAACAATCAAATCAGAACTTGCTGGTCAAGTGGGGAGTTGGTCTAGCTGAGAGCAGCCCCAGGAGAAATAAGCCAGCATCAATTACCCAGTTCCCAAAGCAACTTTGCTTAGTTCTACCCTGATGAAAAGAGCTTGAGGCAAAGATAAAGTAAAACATAGATAGATGGATGTGCTACTGTTAGGTAATGCACCCTAGACTAATTGTGAAATTGGACAAATAATCCCTCAATGCTCAACAGGAAAGCTGGTCTAGGGAGCTCCCAGTATGCTGATTTCTGGCTCAGCTCTTACGGGGTGGGAGCAGGCAAGAGTTATTGCTGGTTTAAGTTTACAGTAGAAAGCATTTTATCAAGCAAGTATCTAGATTTAGCAACACCCAAAATGCAATTTATCTATTTCCCTTGACTTTTAACATTCACTATCTACCGGGAAAACACATAGTGTTTTTGTTTTTCTTTTCTGCTCCAAGTTCTTAGCTACTGTTATTCATTTATTGGCTTCTCTACGTGAGTCTGGGCACAATTCCTATTCCATTACTTATGCTCCTACACAAAGCTGACATAAAGCAATCATTTTTACTGCCTAAACCTGGAGCCACAGGGGAAAGGAAAACAGGAAAATTTCCACATAAAATTGATCAGTAATTCGACAATGGCAAATTATGGCTTTTGTTATAAATATTAATGAAAATATAATAGCCCGATTAGAACTAATGATTCAATATCAATGTGTGGCTTTTTACCTTCAGACATGGAGACTATTTCATTAAATCAGAGTTGATATTTTTTATCTGATTCTCTTTTCTATCCTCATTAATTTTTCGAAGTTTCTCATTTGCAATTCAAGCTACATTTTCTCCAGTTATTACAGAGCCTCTCATGAAATCACTCGTTTAGCCCTTGAGAGCCTTGTCTCCTCTTGTAAGAGGTTTTGTAGTAACTGAGTAACAGAGATCGAGATATGTCTCAGCATTCTTCATATTTATAGTTACTGTGTGGTAAAGTAGTAAACCACTGCTCCTTTTTATTTTATAATTAAATGTACTTTGTGATATTAGCTAAACACCTGGTCAATCAACAATAAAAGTTTGCAGTCACTTCCCTTTTAGAATTACTAATATATTGCAGACTCCAGGAAGATGTCTTTGGATAACAGCAACAAAAGGCAGTGAAGACTTTCATAACTCACACTTCTACAGATTGCCAAGGTCAATGTCAACCCATGAGAAACTGGTGGATGCAGAAACCCTGAATTCGGTAACATAAGAAAAGACTTCAATGGTAATGCAAATTTAAAAAGCAACATTAGGACCTTAGAGAAGCTGGTGACCATACCAATTAGATGTTGTTGGCAATGGATTCTAATCCTTTCCATGATCACATGCTCACATCCATCTGCACATAACCACTTGAGTTCCCACATGAACACTGACAATCTGTAGAAAACTGTTTTCCATTAGTCTGGGAAGGAATTTGTTCCACATTCTTTTAGGACTTGAATTCTTTACAGGGAGAGGAAAGAAGATGGGAATTTGTCTGAGTATTGATTTAAAACATATAACGTCAAGTAGAGAGTTTTGTCATCCAAAGAAATGGCTTATTTCAAATTGTAACTGCAAGACATTAGCTCAGAGGTGTTAGAGCCCACTTTCTCTAGCATAAGAGCTGTGGATGACATGTTCCTTATGAGATTAGTAGGGTAGCCATATTGACAGAAACAACAAAACTCTTTCTGTCTCTTAAATACTCACCTACAAATCAACAACATTCTGGTACCTTGATTGAGGAACTGAGTAGATGAAATTGGTCACTGGACAGGTCTGTGGGCATTTTCTTAATTATTGATACAGAAAGACCCAACCTACTATGGAAGGTGCCATCCCTAAGTAGATGGTCCTGGGCTGTACAAAAAAAGTTAGCTAAGCATGAGAAGGAAAAAAAAAGAGCCAGAAAAATTCAGTCAGCAAGCATCGTATCTCTCATGGTTTCTACTTCAAGTTCCTGCTTGAAATCATATCCCTACTTTATTCAGTGAAGGAGTGTGTCCTGGAAGTGTAAGCCACATGAAGCCTTCTCCTTTTTAATATCTTTTGGTTAGAGTGCTTATCATAAGCATGTTTGTGTTTTTTTTTTTCTGCAGGATGCTAAAAGAGCATGGTGGCTGCCAGAGCAGCAAGTGAGACATGCTGATGCCGAGACAAAGAATGATGCCGACCTGTGAGCTTGCTGAGTGCCCTGACAATAGTGACTGGGAAGCTTTATTGGACATATGTTCTCTACCCATCTTTGCTTACCTATACCCCTGATGGGACAAGCTGCCTTGTCTCAAGTTTCTAAACCTTGTGGAACAGAGAATCAAAAAGAGAAGTTATAATGACTCATGTATTTTTCTTAAATGTGACCAGTTACTCAAACTCAATCATGTACTAGTCTAGAAATCAATTCAATATTGGAAATAACACTCTTCATTTGGAAGTCTGGTTCTGAACATTTTCAGAGACATATTTGGAAGTTAGCTGCCATTCTCTGTGATGTTATGTTGGCAAGAGATAAAGTTGGGGTAGGATCTGGATTTCAAACAAGTGTTAGTACATATGTTAAGGCTCTTTTAATTGTCAAGTTAAAATTACTTTTGTTTCTTCTACAGTATTTAATGTAAGTTGCATTGATTGTATACTTTCTAACAGTCTTAGTTTATTGAAATCCAGCATGTCAGTTACAGAGGTGTATCAACCAGCTTTTGTTTTAGTGCCCTAAGTATCACAGAACCTTGGTCTTATGAAAAAAGCTTGCAAGTTTTGGAAGAAGTGAGTCAGGCTTTAAGCAGAAGCAAGAGGGTAGTGGGCTTGATTATTGCTGGTATAACAGTTTTAATTACATTAATTGCTAGCAACACTGCTTCTGCAATTGCTTTGACACAAGAAGTTAAGACAGATACTTTTGTTAATCATTTAGCAAAAAAATGTTACTAATGTGTTAGATATACAAGAGGATTTAGATAGGCATTTGGAAAAATTGATTGATGCTTTTTATCCTATTCAAATTATTGGAAGGAGGTTCAGAGTTTAAGAGTAAGGAGCCATCTTGAGTGTCATGCCAAATACCATAGGATTCATGTTAGTTCTAAAATTTACAGTGGTAGTCATTATAATTAGGAAAAACTTTAAAGACACTTGCAGTGCATTTGGCATAATTCTAACACCTCTCTGGATGTTTTAACTTTGTATAGTAAGCTTATAAATTTAAAGAATGCTGCTCTGCTGAGTGTTGAAGTGGCAGATACTGCTGATAAAATTACCTATGGCCTGAGGTCAGTATTTTGGTCGAGCTTCAAGAATGGCATATATAGCTTGATCATGCTAGCCCTTTTTGTTCTGGGAATACTTTCTTTCTGCCTATCATGTTAAAGCTTGTCTTTAACAACATCAACATGTTGGCAGCCAAAGTACATGGCTTGAACATAAAAATGGACCCCCAGACAGAGTCATTAAATTAACAGGCTGGCAAGCCAAGAACAGGTAAGATTCTACACAGAGCCTTACCAACCTAAAACAGAAATGCATTGCTTTTGATAATGCATATTCCATGATGGGTAATGAAAGCATTCTTGGCAGAATGACCTAAGACAGGTTCAGTCTTTTTTATGAAATAAAAATGAAGAGAGGCAGAGAGCTTTGGGGCTGCTTGGCAAGAATCTGACATGGGCCAAGGACAAGGAAATGGGCTGTTTGGCAGGAATCTGACATTGGTCAAAGGCAAGGAAGAGGGCTTCAGGCAGGAATCTGACATTAGGCTAGAACAAAGAAGTAATTTCAGGCAGGAATATAAATCTTAGGCTGGAACAAAAGCACAAATGGAAGTGGATGTAGTGGTAAACGCCATTACTCCTAGCACTCAGGAAAATGAATTTATGAGTTCAAGACCAACTTGGTCTACATAGAGTGTTTTGGGCTAGCTAGGTCTGTCAAAAACAAACACAATGACAAAAATCAAACCCTAACCTCCAAATAAAATGAAAACAAACCAAACAAGACCATCAACAGCATACACACACACACACACACACACACACACACACACACACACACACACA
>JANHMN010000024.1:17440138-17450381 GCA_030674055.1 Rhabdomys pumilio
ACACACACACACACACACACACACACACACACACACACACACACACAAATGGAACAAATAGGATCCTAGAGATACCATGCAAAGAGCCAATCTATGAATTTTGAATTTGTGTCTTAGTTTTCTATAATTGTTCTCATTGTTAACTATAACTATGGAACTGGTGATTTGGGGGAGATAACACATTGTTCCTGTATTTCATATTGCTTGTGTATTTTGTGATTGGATCTGGGCACCTGGAGTTAGGTTGTTTCCCTAATTTAGTAAGTGTCCCCATCCCACTGTGTCAAGTGAGCATTTAGATCTGAATTTGCTGCTATTCTGGCTTAGCTGCTTTTGCAGCAGCCACAATATGCTTGCAGCTTACTCTTATAGCTACTGGATACTGACTTATGAATGGGACCGCTAAGGTGATTTCAGCTGAGAAGTTCCTCTTAACTGTGGGTGCTTTGTGCTTGTTAGCACAGACCGTGATGTGTTGCAATGCTGGTGGACTGTATCCTCTGACCCATGAAGGGAGCAGAAACTCTGTGCAAGACCTCAGATGGCAGGAAATGGTATACAGCAGAATAGATGTGGGCTCTACCTAGAGGGGCCTGGGATTGAAGGCTTTGAGTGTGAAAGTGAAGTACACTGTTTATACAGTCACTTCTAAGGTTTAAGGAATATCATAAAGAAGGGGTGTATTGGTGTTCCATTACTGTGAAGAGACACTACGACCAAGGCAATCCCTCTTATAAAAGAAAGCATTTACATGAGGTTTGATAACCGCTTCAGAGGTTTAATCCATTTGTCATGGCAGTGAGTATGGCAGAACACAGGCAGCCATGGCCCTTGAGAAGAAGCTGAAAAGTTCTACATATGAATCTGCAGGGAGCAGGAGTGGGTGGGTGAATGAGCCTGGTTTGAGTTTCTGAAAACCTCAAACCCAGTTTTCTAACTACTATCTAATGATGCAATCTGGGTGGAGCAGTATCTTTGTCTTCAAATCAGTACATACTAGTATACCCACCATACGCTATTGAATCACCACATCCATGGTGACACAGGCAGCCTTCTGTAAACTCACTGGATGACAGAACACAAAGAAAAAAATGCGGGAAAATGACTTTTATGGGGTTGGGGAGGGTGCTGACAGGGGTTATAGTGACATAAAAGAGGAGGAGGGGCTAAGGATAACGACTATGCACCATACACAAGTATGAATTTCTCTAAGTGCAAATGTAATTAATAAAATGCATAGCATTGGGACAAAACAAAACATAAAACAAAACCACTGATTTGATTCCATTATGCCTGAATCACCTGAAATTTGAAATGAAAAATTGCTTTTGTCTTAATTATCCCAATAGTTACCTTGTCAAGGTGATTCTGTATTTTATTCTGTTTGTGTGTTTGGCCATGACTGTCTATCTTTCTCCCTAGCCTATTTTTCTTCAATGAGTAAAATCATCAGTAGATGACTTAATTTAACAGAAAAAAAAATAAGCAAGAAAGAATTCAGGGTCCTGCAGATGTTTCCAGCTGAACTACCAGCTGGCACTGTGGTTGTTTGTATGGAGTGGAATCCCATAAGCCAGTGAAAGGGGACAATCAGTTTTAGCTGACTCAATTTTTTTATTTCCATTTTTCTAACACAGATGAATACGATGCAAATTGTTTGAAAATAAGAGGCTCAGAGCTAAGTACATTATCATACTCCACAGAGAAAAAGAGAAAAAACAAAATCTTTCCCGGTGACGTGAGAAATGTCTAGAAATACTGTCTTCCAAAGGTTGTTAAAAATGTGCTGGAAACTCTGTTACCTAATTTGACTGTTGGCTCTATTGTTGGTGCCACAAATAATTACAATATCTCATTTTTATAATGTACCTTTTCCAAGGAGTTCAGAGGTCTATGTAAATAAAGTAACTGGAGAAAGAAAGACTATTCTACCTCAACCATCCTATGAAGCATCGGCTACTGAGGTTGGCCAGTAACACAACATAGTACCAGAACAGAAGGTCAGACTTAGAATAACAGAACTATTGTTTCTTATAGTTTCTGAGTAATGAAACAGTAATGTGATGGGTTAGATTTTTTTTGACACAAACTAGGACCATCTGGGAAGAGGAAACCTTGATTTGAGAAAATGATTCTATCGGATTGACCTCTAAGTAAATCTGTGGGGTATTTTCTGATGAATAATTATAGCCAGAGGGCTCATCCAACTGTGGATGGTACCACTGCTAACTAGGTAGTCTGGGCCATAGAAAAATGCAGGCAGTATTGGGGAGCAATTTCTCAGTGAGGGTTTCTGCATTTTTTACTACTTAAAGGTGAATTGAATAAAGCATAATCAAGCACTCTTTGGGGTAACATTTTTGACTTCTCAATTTGTCAATATCAAGTCTTGTGTCATTCTTAAACTCAGCAACTTGAAGCAGGTTATTTTTATGCAAGCCCTGAGTGCTCGAAATATACAGAAAACGGCATGAAAGCAGAACCAGCTGAAGACAAAAAGAGCCATTCATCAGGAATGCATGTCCTAGTGTTTCAGTGTGCTTGGGAGATCCAACACAAGTTGCCTCAGTTGCTTTGACTCTTGCATTACTTCTGGAGTTGGGCAAAATTACTAGCAGACTGTGGATAGCCAACATGATGAAAACCTACTTTTCCATCCTTGGAGCAATGGTGTGCTCTTAGCTTTAAAAATTAGCCTAAAGTTTTCGTGACAGCAGCTACTTTGCAGCTCTTTCTCCCACAAAACACTGGCCTTCTTGCACATTCAGTTTATGATATTCATATGACAACTTACACATCTCACCACTATTGTGGGGCTTCAAAAACAGCAGTACTTTCCTTGATTCTATTCAAATGAAAAGTTTTAGAAATAAAATTCACTTAGCGTTCATGATAAATAAATCAAGAAGCAATGGTCCCTATATAGATTAATAACATATTGCCACCAAGAGTCAGCAGGACATCTATCCATTCAGGTCATCTGTTACAAACCAACCCTGACTGCCCAGCTAAAATATTTATTAACAAATGTCAGTAATTTGGTATGGCTAAACTCTGTAAGGTGTAGTATCACGAATTCTTCATAAGACAGTATTTTTTCCTTTTATAGTACAAATACCTAGCTACCACAGTTTGTTCAACATAGCAAAGTTATGATAAAATAACTTGAGGCTTCCATTGAATTGAACAACTAAAGGAAAATCGATGTCCTGGAAGACGAATATGAAAATATCATTAATTGATCTCTAGTTCATATTTTACTGCAAGTGCCTTCAGATGGTAGAAACCATATTATAATTTAAACAGGTTTTAATCATAGTATTTTAATAGAGATGTAGCTTCTAAGTTAGGGCAGAGATGATGCCTAGGATATGCCCTAAATTTAAGCCTGTGTCTCCAAAGAAGCAATTAGGAGGAAATAAAACTTTCTAAGAGTGTTCCTCCCAAGTATGCTGTTCAAGTCGGGAAGACACAGGATACAGGAAACACTTGTGAGTTTCTCCAGGTCAGAGTTGGTTCCCATTCCTAGCTAAGGAGAGCATGTAAAGAACATATGGGGGATGGGAGATTAAAGGAGAGTTATTGAGATAACGTAAAGTAATTTTATGTCAGCATTATTTCTAATAAGAAACAAAGTGCAGAAGAAAAGCTTATATATTCCAAAATTATTATTCCAATTAATAATAATATTATTCCAATTAAATATTCCAAAAGAATTTATTATAGACTATTCCACTTTCCTGAGAAACAATTAATCTGCTTATTAGACTGTTGGAAAGAGCTAAGAGCTAAGTCATATATTAAAACACACACACACACACACACACACACACACACATGTTTAAATACAAAAGGCTTTTGCCTTTTTATTTACTTTATTTTACTTTTCAAGTTACATTTTCACCAAAGGCATAGTAGGTTCTTTCTCCCACATCTTATTAAACTTTTCTGTCTTGGGAGCACAAAATTGAATTCATTGTTAGGAATTTAGCAAATAATTTAAATAAATTCTCCTTTGTTTGCTTTCTCAAAGTGGAATTTATCAGTTTATTATGTTGAAAAGCAATTTACTGTTTTCTCTGTGACCTATGATCTTACACATTATTTTCTAGTTGTTACTTATTTAAAAGCACAAGTTATGATTATCAGTGTAAAAAGGTCTGAATTTGTTTTTCCCACTTTCTAGTTGGTATATAGCTTCTTTTTTATGATTTCTGTTACAAATAATTTTTAAATTTTTATTGCATGTACATGTATTTTATTTGTATCTAAATGTATTTGTTGTATTTAAACATATTTACCATGCATAAATGTATTTATTGTATTTAAATTCTAGCCCATTAGAAGTGACTTTTTCCTGTGTTTCCTACTTTTCTCAATTTATGCCTTTTTCATTTGTTCAAATATTTTTCCTTCCTAGTCTGTAATTCTCACGTCACTTTCCTTTCCTGTGTTCCTTTTAATCCCCCACAGTTCTTGTACTTCTGGCTTATATTATTATTTCATGGACCTGCATGCTTCATTGTAATCTTTCTGTAATTCACATTAGCTGTTTAAACATAATTTTAATTCTAATCCACATTTCTATTGAACTCTATGGTTTTTCTGCCTTTATTTCTTTACTTTGTATGGCTACTTGTAGTGGTTTCAGTGGCTTGTCTTTAGTTACCTCTGAATAAACTAAACTTGGGCAACACTGGCTATCTTCAGGATGGTCCTGTCTCAGTACGCCAGCATCATTTCCAAGTCAGCACAATTTTTACTCATGGCCATAGCTGTGTATATGAGCTTGTAAATCCTCAGCTTTCCCCATCCATATTGATAGATTGATTACAATCACACACTTCTCAGTGCCTTTCATCCTGCAGGCAATCAAACTCCACCATTTTCAAATGGAAAATCGTGTACTGGTTTTGTAAGGAGCTGTTTAGATGTAAGTGCATAGAGTTGTACTGCTGCCCAAATGACAGCAAACCAGATGAGACCAAAAGCAATTTCTAGTTTAGAAACAGACAATTTTATTCCTAAAGTAGCTGGAGTATTACTTACTGCTAAGCACAGTTACTGCTCTGCAGATTGCAGCAGAGAAGGAACATGACAAACCATTTGGGACTTCTGGTTTCCTTTATAGCATTCTAAACCCAAAGCAGTCTCCGTGTGTTTTATTCCTGAAGTCACTAAGCCTCGGTGATCCAAGAAACTCATCCAGAAACTAACTGTCCATTTTGCCTCTATTCTTAGGAAGCATCTTTCATTACCCATCATTATGCCTATAAATTGTGAGAGTACTCTGAAAAAAATTGTGGTACCGGTTAAGCAAAACTATTCTAAGAACCACATCCCTGACAAACAGTAAAAACTAATTATGGTGTTCTGTTCTATCACCAGCAATGTATCGATCGACACGAGGGTCCTCATTTTGATATTGCACTGCCATGATAAAAAGATGGCAACCTTACAAGAAGCTATGTGGGTGGCATAGGGCATTCTTTTCAGGATCCTGAATCTATAATCATTATAAAACAAAGTTTGATTTAACATTAAAAAACTAAGCAAAATAATTTGTCTGGTTATCAGCATAGATTTCTAGGTAGAAGGACCCTGGGAGAAAGACGTTTACAGTAGATGTGTTTCTTGAGAGTGATTTTTGCATATCTTCACAGCCCCCTACCCCAGTCTAAGTCAACCTATAAACCCATAGTAAGACATCTGAATAGCACTATGGGCTTTACAAGATCCCCAGTCTCATCCTGGTTGAATTACTGTCTGCAACCCTATGGGTTCCATTGATAGACTGAAAAGACTTGGAATAAATATTTACTGGTAGGACAGTGATCCAGACCGAGTAGTGGCCAGCTGGAGATTCATGGAATTCACCTCTATGTATTTAAGAATGGCAAATCTAAATGTCACTAATAGAACTTTAAGTACTTAATAAACCTTAGATAGATCATAAGTTAGACATGAAAATCATTCCTGGTTGCTCAGTGCCTAGAGGACAAATTCCATATTCCAAATGACATAGAGTTTGTCATGTTTGCCTTTTTTCAGTTTCCAGACTCTTCTACTCAATTTTTTGCCATGTTCTCTCTGTCAAAAGAGATATGTTATATCACATAGTCATCCATGATCATAGCCACAGATACTGTGCTATATTTTGGTTGTGTTAAGTACTAAATTTGGAATGCTCCTTTGTAATACCTCATATCCCTAAATGTACACACATACACACATATGCAGAGAGAGAGAGAGAGAGGAGACTCACACACACACACACACACACACATACACGCATGTATGCACACATGCACACACACACGCACACACACTATATTCATCATAGCACACAAATACAAACGCATATAAATCTTTTATGTCCTACCTCAAAAATGCTTCCCCTGTCATTTTTCCTAACTATCTACAACTGTGATTCTTCAGAGTAGCCAGAACTTTTTGACAACAAACATCAGGAAGTGAGGGCTTGTAAGACGCCTGAACCTCACCTAAGATGGCGCCCGCTTCCCGAAAGCCATGTGATAAACAAGTCCATATTTGGCATGAAGGCTGTGTCTCCCATAATCAGATTCTACATGGATTCATGGGGAGTCGCCACGTGGCACTAGTGCATTGGTTCCTTGCCTTGATTTAAGCTGCGCCCGCCTTGGGTCGGGGCCACTTGTTTCCAAGAGCTATACAAGCTACTTATGCTTCCTGAGTAAATTGCCTTGAGAAGGATCCTGTTGTGTCGAGTCTTATTCCCGTTGGTAGGGGTTGGTGCGGCACAAGGGCTATTTATCCCATTTTAATGTGGATTAGTTCAATTAATAGTTTTTACCAATATGACACTGTAAAAGAGGCGATGTCTGCCAAACGTCATTTTCATTATGACTCTTTTTGAAAGTCACTGTCAACATTTTAAAATCTGGTCAGAGTTCTACTGCAAAGGCCATATGGAGAAGAAGCAAAATGTTTATTTGAGAAATCCACCTGTCTCCCAGCCATATGAGTAAAGGTCTGTCACTGTGTGTGGACTATCCATAATAAATAAGTGCAAGAGACACCACTACAGAAATGTGTGACTGGGCAAAGACTTTGTAGCAGTATACTGAGGAAAAAAAAAAAAAAACTCTCTTAAACCACTGGTTAGGAAATGGCTCTGATGCAGGAGTATAGCTTTTAATAGTATATGAGGACAGTCAACTATAGCCTCAAAAGACATAGTCATGATGAAATCTTAAAGAGCACATAACTGTCCCCTCAAGCTACTTCTACTAAAACACTCACACTTTACCTTGGTGACTGATTTGTGCCTTTCTCTCCATCACAAGGCTTTGAGTTCTCTGCAAGCAGATGTGTCTCTGGAACCTCACACTAAGTCTCAATACATAGTAGATACTAAGGGAAAAAATGCTAAAATCATAGAAAGCTGGAGGACTGGCCTTCAGAAGGTTGGTATTATTTGAGTGTGTTCAGTAAGCCAGGAGCAGAAGGAACTTTCACTCCATGAGAATGATGAACCTTGTGCCCCAGTGGTGTGGCTCACATGAGGTTAAATTTAGCAGCAGTAATAGATTGGAGCTTTTCAGAGTACTAAGATTAAATAGCCTCAGATGAGCACTATTTCAAAAGCTCTGCCAATCTAACAGCCTAGGGAACTATTTGACTTGGAAACAGCAGAATGTGATTCCAAGCAAAATCCTCTAAGACTTGGCTATGAGTCAAAATGCATTATGAAAATAAAAACATTTGTTTTATTCAATTCCTCTCTAGAGTTTTGTGCAGCGTTATCAAGAGAGAGAGTCAAATCCACTATGGCTTGGGGCTACCTGTATATTACTGCTAAGGGCCCTCTTAAAGATCAGATCATCTTATTAATCATCTATATATCCTGTTTAGAATCTCAGGTTTGCCTAAGTTTAGCAGGATGAAGCCAACTGTTGAATCTTCAGATAATCTACTACTGACCATGGACATAAAGTTCTATTTTTAAATGTGATTCAGGGTACATTAGTGCACTTTATACCACCTTCAGCCAGTATCACAATGTCCCATGTCATCAATAAAACCGTTTTTGGTGCAGAATTGAAATGGGAAGCAAGGTTGATGATGGAACTCAGAGAGGAATTTCTTAGTGATGTTTCTTTTTATCTCTTTGACTATCAGGCTTCAATTCTAGTTTCTTTGTTAGAGATTCCTATTGTTCAGTCATAGGCTTTGTGAGATTTAACTATATTCAAACTTAACAAGAGGTTGAATTTAGGAAGTGGGTGTGGGCAGTCGCAGAAGGCAGCTATCATTCTTGCAGCCATCTTGAGCCATATACCCTGACAAGAGACTTGTTTACAACAGCCTACAACAGCTGAGCACACTCTGATAACATCTTGTTTTAGATACCCAGGATTTTCCCTTGGGTGTGTGAGACTTAAAGGTGTGAGACTTAAAGGTGTGACTTAAAGGTGTGATTTAGAGACAAGACATAAAGGCATGATTTAAAAGCATGACTTAAATTTGTGACTCAGAAGTGAGACATAAAAGGCGAGAGGCCGACAGAAGAAAGTACTTGAGACTTGAGACTTGAGTACTCGACTTGAAAGAAGACTAGTAACTGGGAAAGAGACTAGCAGCTGGAACTGGGATTAGGACTTGAGACTTGGTGCTTGGAACTTGGGACTGGAAACTAGGGACTTGGAGAAAAGAAGAGAGACTGAAAAATAAATAGGATTGAATCACACTCTTTTTGGTCTCCATTCTTCATGTCTGTCCTCACTCTCTCTCTTGCTGAACCCCAGCCCTCAGACTGGAGCAGCTTGGGGCATTATGAGCCAGGACAATTTAGCCCCCAAAGCTTGGGGCAGTGAAGGCTCTAACAATTTAGCCTCCAAGGTTTTTGGCAGTGGGATTCCAACATTGACAGAGCATGAGGCAGAGCGGTCCATGACATTTTGGAGCCCAACTTGGGGCAGAGCGGTCCACAACAAGTGGGTTTAAAAGTGTCTTATTAAAATGCATGTTGGTGCCTTGTCTTTATGATTCTGATAGAGGAGCAAACACACCTAGTTCAAGAAAGGAGTCAGGTATCATTTTTGAAGGAAACAAAATTCCTTTTGGAGGGGGTAAGATAAAAGAAAGGGCCCAAGTTTGGGATAAAATGTGCTCTCTCATCCTGGTCAAGGATGAAAAAGAGCCTTCCTCTGAACCAGTTAGGGGGTAAATACAGACATGTATGTAGCAAGCTAATCTAGTAAGAGGAGATAACTTAGCTCACCTTTCATATCTGGCCACCAGAAGTCCTATGGAAATAACTGGTGACTAAATGAGGAATATAATTCAAATTTTTATAAATTGAACATTTACCAATTTTGTGATGTTTGTGTAGGTGAGGGAGATAGGAAATTAATCAGCCTTGCATCCACTCTTGAAATGGGTGCCTGAGCAATGAATCAACCAAGCTCATTACAAGCTAAGAAGCATTTATATCTGAAGCTCTCTAACACCAAGAGTCTATCAGCAAAGACACTGGATATTGCAAATTAGCACTGTTATCTAGGAGAGCCCCAGCCTATTGCCAGTGAGTGGAAAAAAAAAATGTGACCACTTCAAACTTCATATTCATCATTTACAGTTTTGAGGTAGTTATCCAATATTAATAAAAAATGTTATTCCATAGATATAAAAACAAAATTTTATTAGAGTCTAAGAGATAGCTCAGTTGGTAAAGTCCCTATTCTGCAAACACAAAGGCTTGCATTTGGATCTCCAGCACCTATAAAAAAAAGCTAAGCATAGTAGCTGTGTCTGCTACTTACTTTGGGGGTGATGATGAAGTGGAGAAGTTGGGACAAGGGAATCCTTAAAGCTCAGTGACTAGGCAGCTATGCCAAAATGACTTTTAGGATCAGTGATTGTGCCTCAAATATAAAGTGGAGAGAGATTGAGGAATACATCAGATGTGGACCTTCATCTTCCACTAGCAATCACATGCACACATGCACACATGCACACATGCACACACTCACAGAAGCATGTGTATACACTACACTAAACACAGATAGTGTGACAGATAATAGATAGGCAATGGACAGATGATAGATAGATAGATAGATAGATAGATAGATAGATAGATAGATACATAGATACATACATAGATACATACATAGATACATAGATACATACATAGATACATACATAGATACATAGATAGATAGATAGATAGATAGATAGATAGATAGATAGATAGATACAT
>JANHMN010000024.1:17450391-17468931 GCA_030674055.1 Rhabdomys pumilio
ATAGATAGATAGATAGATAGATACATACATACATACATACATACATAGATACATAGATAGATACATAGATAGATACATACATAGATAGATGATAGATAGATAGATAGATAGATAGATAGATAGATAGATAGATACTCTTCATTCCATGTGTTAATATTACTTTAAGACAATAGGAATTAAAATGCAGGTATGTGGATCTTTCCTGAGCCATGATTCAAATGTTCTGTGGTGGGATAACTTGAAGTTTAGAATTAGAAATTCTATTGATGATACATTATTTGCAGGTTAGAAAAGAAGCTCAAAATTGCTTTGTCTAGATTGTGTTTTCTCAGTTACTGACCAATGTTAATATCAAGATCCCACATAGTAGTCAGAGTGTTTTTAGAGTCATTAAACAGTCTGCCCATTTATTTTTAAATTTGCATGTACAAAATTGAAAGAACTGAGCTCAAACATATGTGATTAAGAGCCAAAAAATTCAGAGTTTTTTTTTTTCTGGGTGTAAAAAAAAGCATGGAAGATCGATAGTAGGGTAGTATTTCAATCCATTTCTGGGCATTAAGAAGCAATCCTATTTTTTCATTGTGACCTATTCAGTCTACCCAGTACTAGGCTGGTAAGATGCCCTCCAGTGCCACAGCTAGCTGAAAGAATGTGAATGATATACCCAGGAAAGGCTCTTGCTTTCCAAGAGAAAACCAGTGTTCTAGATCAGCAAACAGTCTGGGACACTTTCTCTGTATATCTTATATTAATTTGTACATTAATTTGTTGTTTTGATTTTATAAAAAATGAAGTTATCTTTCTTACAAGAAAAACACATTCTACTAGCCTAGGAAGTAAAAGGATTTTCCCTTCCTGGATACTTAGAGGTTTTGTTTTATTTTTCTCTGAAGTTGCATATTTAAACCATATGTGACCATAAGTGGAACATGTTAGTTTTGATTGTGCCAGAGTTCCTAGGGGGCTCCCTAAATCGGAGGATGTGGCTGGTCACCCTAATTTTTGAGACCCAAATGCCTTTGCTTCTGGCCGGGATCCAGAACAGAATGTAACAGCTTCTTTTCCCCATAATTTCTTCCATCCCATCCACAATCATATCCCTTCACCCCAGGAGCTAGTTTAGCTCACCCTGTGGTATCTTAATCAGTCAATTTTCCAGAGCAGAAGGGGAAGGCAAATGATTGGCATAAGGAAGAAGAAGTTACAGGGGAAAGATACAATTGCGTGTCAGAAAACATGGCTGCTGGCCCAGTTCCAACATTGGCAATCATTTTCCTCTCTATTTCCGTTGTCTGTTAAGAAGGAGTTTGGACTAGATTATTTCTAAGATATTTATGCTTAACATGCAACGATTCAGTGAAATTCTTGTGTTATGAACTAAAGTTTAAAAATTGAATTCAAAATGTTTCCATATATGCAGATTGCCCCAAAGTAAATAGAAGAAATCAACGAAATAATAATTTGAACCTGGGCTTTGGAATCTGTCAATAAAATTGGCAGCATCTTCTCCCCAAAGCAGGCTTTTCAGTAAGTGGATATAGCAGAACTGGTGTATCTGTCAGAGAATTCCAAAGCAAAGAAGCCGGAAGTTATCTAAACAATCACACACTCATGCATTTGTCTCCAGTGTGGCTGCAAAGTCTGAAGTCCATAGATCCCAATGGCAGAACAGAAAGAGGTAGGAGCTGATGTTACTGTCCTGACACAGAATCCCATCTTCTGCTGTTTCTTTTCTTAAGGCTTTCATTTCAGTGGATGAAGGCTGCTGACTTTATCAACGTTAGAATCCCCCAGTATACAGAATCGGTTCTTAAAATCTTAACACAATCTGATTAGCATCTGATTGAATAACCAAATTACCATAGAATAAGCATCATAAGGCTATATGTACTGAGTTAACAGTGTTCCCTTTTCAATGGAACTGCGTTAGGGATTAAACAAAATGGAGTTAACTCTATAATTTGACAGAGCCGCTTGGCTCTGTCACATATTCTACCTACCCCGTTGCATATTAGTATAATGCTTTCTTTCATGAGTTTCATTTCTTGACATGTTGCTTAACAAGACAGGCCATCTTATGACTGAGCAGATAACTTGGTTGCCAAATCTCTTATGCTTAAGTATATTTAAGGGTTATGGCACCTATATATCCACCTCTATATACATTCTAATACAAAAACTAGAAGGTTTTGTTGTTGTTGTTAAATGTGCATGAACACATAGACTCTTGGAACTGTGTAGAGTCCTCAAGATTAGTTTGTTCAAATTCATGTTCGATGCCCTGACGCCTCCTACTTTAATTTTGAAATTTCAGTGTATTGTTTTTAATAATAGGTAGATTACTACTTGAAATGCATTTATTCTAAGGTTTGTATAAAGTGCCATTACTGCATTTTTTGACATAGTATTCTAAATTTAGCACTCCGATAGTTCTGACTGTGACTGGCTCCTCTGTGAAGAAGCATAAAAAAAATCTATCAACTCTATAGAGATATTTCTTACTCCACAAGAAAATATCTACATATGTGTGAATAGCTTCATATGTTCCAGGTGACATTATAAATTGCTAGTTTTATTTTTCTAATAACCATGGTTCTAGACTTGTTTTTAAAATAAAATTAAGCCCAGCCATTTGATTTTATCAAAAAAAAAAAAAAAAAAAAAAGACACAGGAGCCAGATGCTGGGGTGAAAGGCTGCTAGCTCAGAGAGGTTAAAAAAAAGCACCCACCTGACCTTCATATCCACTGACATGCCAGAAGGAAAAGGTTCCTTCTCCTCCACACTGTCTTAAAGCTGTCTTAAATAGCCTTCAACTCAAAGTCCCTCCCTTCTGTTCACTTATGCTCACTCCCTGTCAGCCAGTTACTTGTTCTGCCTCTTGACCTGGGGTTGACTTTATTTAGCTAGTAGATTGAAGGTGTAGACTAGGGCTGAGCCATACCAAAGTGCTTGTTTGGAGTAAACAGAAAGCTCTCGGATTAAAGGCTGAGCCCCAATTAGAAACAAATTCTTACAGTTCACAATCTCAGGGTTCACGATGCGATCAACTATCCTGCAACGTAGGCTCAAGAAACAGTGGGGGTATTGACTCAATAGATGGAATTTATATAGAGATATTAGACTGTGCAGCACAGTTCTATCTATTTAACTAGCTTAAGCAAGTCACTTTTAAACAATGTAGTTTGGCTTTGTAAGGTATTTTAGAATAATATATATATATGTTATACATACACACACACACACACACACACACACACACACACACACACACACACACACCCATGCCTTTTTGAATAATTATACCCTAGCTACCCTTTCACACAATGACAATAAAATATCAAGAACCATGTCAATACTAGAAAAATGTATTGCTCATACAAACTAGATACTCAGCATTGCAAGGAAAGTCATGAGATTGACGATGAACTGTATTTGAGTTTAGATATCAAGATCATACACCTTCTGAAAAGGAACATCATGCCCCTTCCTTCACCTCCATCCATCCATTCCCACGATCCATTCCTCCTCCTCCAAGCAAATTTTGTAAGTCATGAAAGGGGAACTAAAGCAGAAAGCACCCATGTTCTGTGGCAATAATATGGTCTGTCCCAACAAAGGTTCATTGAGGGCATGGGTCAGGGACAGCTAAAGGGAATGAGTATAAGAGACAGGAATTCAGAAAGTAGAGAGTGAAGAGATGGTAGCCTACAGACTTCAGGAGCCCCTCCTGGACCCACAGTTCCTTAGATAATTTGATATTTCCTTAATAGTGAAAATATTTCCACAAATGAAGGCATTTCCTCTTCTTGCCAAACTCAATTTAGTGTGACGATAAGAATATGTGTGTGAACACTCAGAGCATCTTGATCCATAACGGCCAAAAACTTGGAAGCCCCAGAGGCTCTTGGAGGATTGAATGGTTAAGTAAAATTGTATGTATACCATGCGAGTACACTGTGAGACACACCAAACTGTTGGCAGACACAATACAATGCATCCAGGAAATGATGCCAAATGAAGAGTGTGAGACCTAAAAGGCTACACACTGTATGGTTCCATTCATGTGATGCTTGTTTTTAGGTAATGGAATAATAGAAAGGAATGGCTTTGTGACTTTCAGAGGTTAAGGTAAGGGGAAGAGAGGAGTGTGCCTACAAAAGATGACTGCAAGCTCCCTGTACCTGCATCTTCTACTTCTTGACAGCATGGATATCAACGTCCTAGGTATAATTAGACCCTGTGTTTTAAGGTGAGGACAACTTGCTGTATGTGAACTACTATAATGTCAAAGTACAAATGTTTGACCTCAATGTTGGTTGTGCATGGTATATGAGCCCATTTCTGTGTAGCTTCTACTCTTTTCTGCATTTATGTCCACATCTGTGCCACACTGTGGCTCTACGGTAGACATCAGAGAGAAGTACGCTAGACATGATTTTGCCAATGATCCCAGAACTCAGGAGGCCAAGTTCAAGTCCAGCTTGGAATACATAACAAGACCTTACCTCTCAAAACAAATGAATAAGAAAAGAAGCCCATGAATGTAGAGTGATTCTTCGTATATTATTCTTTATTTTCAAGGAAGTCACAGTTTTTCCTTGATTTCTAAGCTCAAATACAATTCAGTAGGATATGTATGTCTGCAGATATTTTTTTTAAATAAACTTGTATACGCCAACAAAATGTCTTAAATTGAACCTATAAATCAATCTGAGAAGAAGTACATCTTTGTTTTTTATCCTGGAGTATTCTCTAGAAACAGAGTTCTTTCAACTATTTATTCCTTGCTACTTTGTTATATTTTCTGTGATTAAACTATATACTTTTAATGGCTTCTTAATTTGAGTTATGAGTATTCATTTTCAGTATCCATTCACCACTTACCTCAGGGAGTAAAATATCAGACCAAAATGATTTCAGACACGGGGGAGAATGTTTTTACTTTTTAATCTTTGATTAACTTGTTTACCAAAGACAAGATGCCAGCAGACAAAAAAGAAAGAAAAAACAAAGAAAGGGAAAAACAATCATTCTATTTTCTTTACATATTTTTCAGTTCCTCACTAAAATACAAGTGTATCTCTTTTGCTTGTGGTCCTATTAAAATTCCATGTATCCAGTTACAACTTAAATCTAACATGTAGTAGTATTTATTCTGATTTATTATCTGCTCTATTCAAATTCAGTATTGAGTCACCATGCAAGGACTCCCTCTCTCTCTCTCTCTCTCTCTCTCTCTCTCTCTCTCTCTCTCTCTCTCTTGCTCTCTCTCTCTCTTGCTCTCTCTCTCTTACTCTCTCTCTCTTTCTCTCTGCGTGTGTGTGTGTGTGTGTGTGAGAGAGAGAGAGTGAGTGTGTGTGTGTGTGTGTGTGTGTGTGTGTGTGTGTGTGTGTGTCTAATGAGAAAAAGTTATGTTTTCCATGGTTTTCTCAGTTTACCTTCTGTTGCCCTGGTTTCCCAAAAGCAGACAAGGGGGAACTTGTGAAACAAAACCAAAAGGATTGTGGGTAGCTTTCTGTGTCATTTGGCTTCTGCTATACACTTCCTTGGTAACAGCAGTGACCTATTACACCAATAGTGTGTCATCAAAGAAAAAGATATAGTTTCCTATCGTTGGAAACCCTCCTCACCCTATCAGATACCTGTGTGACCTCAGCTCAGCAGCAGTACACAGTTAAGCAAAAGTCCCTGCTGCACAGGTTTTTAAGCTGGCGAGTCCAAAATCAACTTTGCTGAGCTATTTAATGTCAGCCTCTCAGAATCTATAAAGCATCCCTCAAATAGGGTTGAAGTGGGACTGGTTAAAAAAAAAAAAGTGGCACACACCTTTAATCCCAGCACTTGGGAGGCAGAGGCAGGCAGATTTCTGAGTTCGAGGCCAGCCTGGTCGACACAGAGAAACCCTGTCTCGAAAAACCAAAAAAAAAAAAAAAAAATTAGTGTATTCAAAGAACTGTAATTTGTGTGTTCCTCTTTATTTCCTAGCACTATGCTTGAGAATGCTCTTCAGAGCTACCAGAGGTAACTGGCTGAAGGGCCACAGCATGAATTATCTTTCTTAAATCCTGCCAGACAAATGCTGTAGGTCTAAGACATGGTCTTTAGGAGACTGGATTAATCTCACTTGCTTTCTTTAACTTAGGACTTGAGAGAAGACATTTCATTTAACATTCATGATATTTATTCCACTTGTTGATACACTGAGTGGAAGAGTGGTTATATGGGTGAGTAGGAAACTGTGTGATCAAGAAAAAAAAATGAAAAGGAAAATCATCTTTGTACAGTGACTTTAAAATCATTCTGTCCTACCGCCGTTTCTGTTAATAATTTATTGTTACATGACAAGACACCTTTCCCTCAAATTTAGCAACTTGAAACAAATATATACCTTTTTCTTTTTTACACACGACTAGGAGCACAGAATCCAGAGGTAAATGCTACTAGCTACGGTCTGCCATGAGGTTGTAACTATGATGTTGGCTTGGGTTCACATTATCTGAGAGCTTGAATGAGCTAGAGTCACCTCCATAATGACTCACAAGAGTTGGCAGTAAAATTCTTCACCACATGAGCCTCTTCATAAAGCTATACACAGCATGGCAGCTGGCTTTCTTCAGAGTCCTCATCAGTGTAAGAATGGTAAGGGAGAAAGGCAAGGGGGGAGGAGAGGAGAAACATTAGGTCATTACTTTTGGAACATCTGTCTGTTGTACAGACCACCTCTGGTATGATGTGGTTGGATATGAATGAAAGGAGGCAGTGCTGATGGGTTCATGTTAGACACAGACTATCACAGCCATTATTTACATAACTAAACTATTTGAAAGTACCTAAATTCAATGATGCTAGAGAAGAAATGAACTCATTTCAACAATATCACAAACTTCTCGAGATGAAACTGTTGACGTGAATAGTACTATGCCTATCAAGAAATTAAGTTTGTAATGAAAAATCTCACAAAAGGATGTATATAAGCCCATATAGTTTCAGTGAAGAATTTTATCAACCATTAAAAATTCAAATCAATTTTATATAGTCTCTCTCCATGTGATCTTTATGAGATTAAAATTATCCTGATAGCAAAGCCAGAAAAGAAAGTACCAGAAAAGCAAAACAATGGATGAATATCCCTCGCTAATTTAGATGTAAATGCCTACAATAAAATTTAGCAAATTGAGTACAGCAATGTATAAAATGAATTCCACCCCATGACTAACTGGGCTTTCTTTCACACATGCAGGACTAATTCAGCATTCAGAAACAATTATATAAAACGCCATATCAACAAGCTAACAAAGAGAAAACACGATCATATCAGTCAACACAGGAAAAGGGCATTTGTTAAAAACCAATACTCACTTGAGGTTTTAAAAGAAGTCTCAGAAAAATAAGACTAAAAGTGAACTTTTTCTGTTTACTAAGAGGCATCCTTAAAGATTCTATAAACATCATAACACAATGAAAAGTGACTTTCCTGCTGTGTTTTTTCTCTAAGATTGGGATGTTTAAGAATTTTCTTTTTAAAAATCTTAATCAACATAGTTTCAAATTTTTAAAGAAGGCAAAAATGGTGATTGTAAAGTTGGTAAGGAAAAAAAAACAGATCTATTTGTGGATGATACAACTGTCTCATAGAAAATTCCAAAGAATCTTATCTAAGCGAAAAGAGTGTATTTTCTGTTTCACATATATACATATAGATATACATATGTATATAGATATATTTTTCACATTCATACATACACACACATATATGTATATATGTATATATGTATATATATATATATCGATACATACATACATCTCTCTCTCTCTCTCTCTCTCTCTCTCTCTCTCTCACACACACACACACACACACACACACACATATGCATGCACCCCTTTTTCTAATTACTGGTTCAATTTCAGAGTAGACCAACCAAATCATAGAAATGTCTGATTATCAGAACTAGTTAGTGAAAGATTAAACTAATTTTGGTTATGTGAAATAAGTCAAGAAGACTCTAAGTGGAGCAAAATTGAAAGCCCCTGCTGTGAGTCCCAGAGTCTAACCATTTGCTGGAGAAAGAAGTCTCTACTCTTGAGCCCAACAGCCTCTGCCAAGTGAAGAGAACTGTTTAGCTCATTTTCTGTGTATCTATGAAAGATTTGTTTTACCAGTGTGTGTGTGTGTGTGTGTGTGTGTGTGTGTGTGTGTGTGTGTTACTGCATGTGCATGCAGGGAGCTCAGTGCATCTGTATGTGCGCATACATATTCATACAGGTACCTGCAGAGGTCAGAAAATGGTATCAGATGCCCTGGAGCTGAATTATGGGTCCTTGCAAGTTACCCAATGTGAGCACTTAGAACCAAGCTCTGGTCCTATGAAGGAACAGTAAGTTTATAACCACTGAGCTGTTAATTTCATGTGTATTTTGAGTTTATATCTGTGGACGCATGATGATTGTACCATGTAGGGTTAGGTAATGGAGTGATCACTTGTTAATGTCTTAAAACCCAGACCCCTAGGAAGAAACAACTCAAAGCAACTCTAGAAAGCCTGCCAGTGACTCCTGATCCATTCAACTCCAGCTAAAATTCTCTCTATATCAGAAATTTTGTTTTCTTCCCGGAGTATCAGGATCCCCACACACTGGAAGCCAAACTGAAACAGAGTTTACATTGCATAGAAATTAGGGAAAGATGCAGTGGACAGCATTCAATGATGAGGTTCCTTGCCTCTGGAAATCAAAAGGGTTGCAGCCTTGATCCTATGAACACAGATGTTACATGGATAGTTCAGTCAATCCCTGTAAATCTGAAAGTGGTAATGTGGCCCTAGCAATTAATTAGTCTGAATGGAAAGTAGTCTAGCACTGAATGAGTTTGGCTCTGTTCTCATTTGGCTTCTGTACACTCTAGTCTCTTCATTGTGAGACACCAAAAACTGAAAAGATTAGGACCAGGAATTAGGAGTGTCAGCATATATTTCATCTGCTTTTTAAAGGTCTCTGCAAAGGGATTGTCCATAGTCTTGTCCACCCCTACTTCCACAAATCAAGATAAGAGCCTCTTCAGTGTTTATAATAAATGAAAATGCACAGACCATTTCAGAGAACTGTGGTGTTTTAACTGATGGTGTTTTGAGACATGATGGGTTTGCTTGACCAAAAATACACAGTGTGAAGCAATTTGGGTCCATGAGAAAGCTTGTCCTTTTACTTTATGCTTTACTGGTAAAATGTCATTTTAACCCCTCTGACTCTCAATGATTCATCTCTGAAACTGAGCTGGTATTATCTTTCCTATTTATTGTAAATTGATTGGTGATTCATCAGTGGATGTGTGTTCCTGTTAACTTTAGACTAAAAATAACATTTTAGACTAGCTGAATGACTCGGTGGTAAAAGTGGCTGTCACTAATCCTGGTGACCTGAGTTCTTTCTTTAGTACCAAATTAAAGAGAGTGATAACTAAGTCTCACAGCTTGTCCTCCTCTTATTTGTGGAGACAAATATGCTAAAGTACCTGTATGAGTACATGCACACAAACACACATGCGTGCACATACACATACACACACACATACACACACACACATACACACACACACATACACACACACACGCATACACACACACACATACACACACACACATACACATGGATGTCGGGGGAGAAGGGGTGCACATACACAATAAATCATAAATATAAAAGTAAATTCTAATTTTTTATTTAATTAAAATATTATTACATCATTTCTCTCTTCTTCCCCTCCCTACACCAAGCTCCCTCTCAAATGTCTAGCCTCTTCTTTCTTTCAAGATTAAAATCAAGTCTGCTTTCTTCATTCAATCAAAGCAGATCTTGAGTAGGCAGCTCCTGCCTCCCCCCGTATCCCAAGCACAACACAGTAGTTCTGCAATTTCTCCATCTGCCATTTCCACCTTCATCTCTCACTCTCCACAGGGCAGGGTCAGGGACTCAGACTGGACCATCTCGCTATACATCTTGACCCTATAACTTTGTTTATCTCACTGGTAAACCAAGCCTATGTTTTGTACGTGTGCGTTCATATTTCTTCCACAACCTAGAATGTCTCCTCTTGGAATTCCCAAAAGAAAATCTGCACCATTCACCTGGGTTGTAACATTATTCATCTTTCCGCCTATTTTTTGTATTGTTTCATTGGGGAAAGTAATGATGTATTCTGGTTGGTTATTTTCTGCTTCCGTTTATTTTTCTTGTGCAGTATTTATAGCATAAAAGCTGGTGTTTTGAACATGATAAATACTTGATAGATCTTTTTTCCTGTGAGTATGTGTGTGTGTGTATGTGTGTGCATGCATTCATGCGTGTGCGTGCGTGCGTGCGTGCATGTGTGTCTGTGTGTGTGTGTGCACGCACGCGCACATGGCCATGTGTAGAGCTCTCATTGAACCTGATTCAACTAGACAGAGAGGTATATCAAACAACAGGGATCCTCCTGTCTTTACATTCATAACACAGGGAGATATGTCTAACACATCACCACACCTGCTTGTTACGTGGCTGCTGAACACATGGATGTGACTTCTTTATCCCCTGAGATTTCTTCCCAGCCCAATAAACGGTTTTAAACAATTGAATGATTGAACAGTACTTTTAAATTTAAATCCATATAATTTTAAGACCCACTACCGGCCCTCTATCTTTCTGAAAGATGCATTGAAACAGTACTTTCTCTAGAAATTTTCTTAAGAAACATACGTTTCCAAAGAAACAATGTTATGAGGCTCAAGGGAGGCAGTTTAAAGGGTGGGAGCCATGCCGTTCTTTGAGGCTCATATCATTCACTCACATTTCTTTCAATGGCCATAAAGAAATCCAGTGGGAAACCTTTACTTGTCATGCTCACACCAGCCTCTAGTTGCTCAGGGACTCACAGTGCTTCAGCTTCAGAACACAGTCACCTTTTGACAGGGAACAGGACTTATATCATCTGGAATAACCTAGGAAGGAGGAGATCTGAGAGCATAAAGACGTCTCTGTGATCTCTCAACACTTCATTTAAACATATACGTATATCAATAAAAACAGCACTGTGGTTTTAGACAGAGAACCCCAGATTCTGCTTCTTGTCTTCTCCTGAATGCTCCTCCACTGACCTAGAATTGGCTGGTGCCATTACCAGATCTTTTACACAGACCTATAGGTCCCTTACTAACTGGAAGTTCTCATAGCTGCCGCTGGAGAAGCCAGTGCCACCGGAGACTTATCACTCTTGCCTATTTCCCAACATGGCTCCACATGTCAAGGCTTGTTTAACCAAAGAGACCAATGTCTTTAACTAAAAGAAAGAGAAAAATGATATCCAGGGCTGGAAATTTACTCAGCAATAGCGTGCTTGCGTACCAAATATGAGGACCGGGGTTCCTTCACAGCCATGATGGTGATGATGGTGATGGTGATGGTGATGGTGATGGTGATGGTGATGGTGATGGTGATGGTGATGGTGATGGTGATGGTGATAAAAAGCAATATCAATGTCCAGGCACACACTGAATAATAAAAGCACTAAAAGCTTATAAGAGCATTTTCTTTGTGAGGACACAATGTTTTTAATTGATTCAAGAGCCATAATTGTCTAAAGAAGTAAAAATGTTCGTAATGGACACATTAAAAATATGAAAGCACTGTAGAACCAACCTCCACAAAAGAAGTAAACAGAACTAACACTCAATAGAACAAACCACACTTCAAGTCAAAGAGTGATCAACAGGTCATCTTAACCTTGTAAGTAACAGAAAGGTCATTCCAGAGGAACAAATTACATCTCCTGAAGATAAAAACAAAAAAAGAGTCATTAATAAAGACTTCGGATGTATCTGACTTGTTTAAAAATCAAGATATCTTAGCAAACTTAGATCTGAATATTTTACACAAGTCATTTGGACGTGGCTCAAATTTTGACCATAAAGTAGTCCTCAAAGTTGCACGTGGGGAGTATTCTGTTTGAACAAAATTTTAACTCTGTGAAATATTTATACTGAAAGAAATTTATCATCCACATCATCTCGGTGGATTAAAATAAAATTTCGAACAATTTGTGGTGATTTAATTCAGAATGGATAAATGATGAAGATAATTAAATTATTTTACTGCTGTTTACTACAGAACACTGTTTTCAGAAAAAAAATTATCAGTGTTGATATGTAAAACTATAGTGAAAAATAGGAATGGCTTGGAAACAGAGACTGATGTTTGAGCTATTTGGATTAAATATACTTTCCTTGTGGAGTATCTGGGGATTAACTTAGTATGTAAAACTGGCCCGGGGTGGGGAAGACTTCCTTACATAGCTGTTCTTCCTCACCTGAATTTCCCTTCATCTCCATAAGCACTTTGTGACCTCAGCTGGTGAAAGAGTAACTTCTTCATAACCTCACTCTCATAGAACATCCTTAAGCGCCAAGCTTACATTCCAGGAAACTTACATTATCTTGTGCACACCATTTAGGTTATGAACCTGTCATTTCAGGACATGGCTGCTCTGAAAAATCACAGGCAGCAGCGTGGGAAAAAAAATCAGGGGAAAAAAAAACTGTTACCCCCTACAGTGAGGGTTGGCATGCACAGATCAATCCCAGCTGAGGAGAAAAGGGAAGCCTGTCCTTCCCCATGCAGTGACAAGAGAAATTGACAGTGTCTGCTCCATGGCACACAGACTAGGCCAGACCAAATCACATAGTGTGGAACTTCCACCATCATGGTCTGGAAATAAAATTCAGAAACCATTGTTCTCTAGGGTTTTCTGGAATCATATGGAAGTTCTCTCTTCCAGCCACACCTCTCCCAATTATATACGCAGTAGCTATCTCTCCTAATGCAACTCTTCTCTGGGATTGGAAGGAAAGATTTTTCTCTCTCCCTTTAATAATCACCCATGCTGCCTCTGGTAGGAGGCTACATCTCTCCTAACATTCACATGATGCTCTCCCATGTCATGCATGATTAAGCCTGCAAGGGTCACAAAGATCTTTTATTCTCTCTTGAAGAATGCTCAATCAAAGGGCAATTTCCTATTAAATTTTTTTTTCCTGATCATGGGGCATACAATCTGTTCTCTGATGGATCAGCAGCCACTTCAAAGCTAAATACCATGGACTTGAAATACATGAAAGAAAAGAAAATCAGACCTGAAGTTCACCAATGATCGTTCTCCCGAAAAGGGTTTCTTTGTGTGGTCTTCATTTCTAAGATTCCAATTGGCTCTAGAATGGGTGTGAGAACACAGATGTACTCTCATCCCCCTCTATACCAAGGTGACTCTTCAGTGAAGAAGATCAGGTGCCTTTTGATGACTAGCCTGATAAATGGAGAAGGGCTAGGGTGCAGCTTTCACTGTTTGTGCAAAAACAAATTCAAAGTTAACCTTAAGGACACCTAAATGCTGCTAACCCTCAGCTCATCCATGTCTTATGCAGTTTCCACAGAGCATTAAAAACATCTGCTTTCTGATTTGTAAATTACCACTAAATTTTAACTTATCATTTGGGGCAAGCTACATGTCCAAATGCATTTGTGTTCTGCAGAAGATCCCAAGAATATATTTTTTACTGACTTGAGTTTGAGCTAATACAAAACTCTTGTTTAGGCATTAAGATTAACTGAATACTGCTCGTCCTCATAAAAACATAAGAGATAATGTAACTGATAAATTTGTACATTGAAATATGTAACAAAATCATTCCTGGGGTAAAGAAAAGAAGAAATTAATGTGTATATTTATGTGTGCATATACGAATATGTATGAATTTACAGACATATGCACACAGAGAGAACAGCAGAGAGAGACACACATGCACACACATAAATACACACATTAAGAGAGAGAGAGGGAGAGAGAGAGAGAATCTTATAATTTACTACCTTGTTGCTCAGCCAAGTATCCAAGTCTAAATGGATTAATGATTTAATGTCTAAATATTAAGGATAGTTAGCAAAAGATCAGTGACATACCAACAAAAGTGTCCAATATAGAAATAAAAAGAATATATTAACATTAAAAAGACAACTTCTTTTGATAGCCCACTAAGAATAATAAGTGTTGCCCTAATATCCATAGATATGGGGCCAACCAGAGCATGAGAAAACTACCAGTTTCTTTATCTTCAATAAAGAATGATTCACCCTTTCTCAGCAACTCTCCACTGACATGGCTCCTTAGTATGTGATGGGGCCTAAAGACCACCAACTCTATACAGAACCCCTGTATTCAGGGTTCTGGCTGACTTGATATTGTGTAGGTCTTAGGCAGGACACCAGAGCTGCTGTGAGTCCTGACTGCAAGAACCATATCACATCCAGGAGACATCATTTCACAGCACTCTTCTTCTTGGTGGTGGGAGGATTAATTCAGTTTCTGTTTAAGGATGAGATCTGGGTGTCTTCACATAGCACCTTGACTAATTCTGTTCCTCTAACTATTGTCTACTGAAAACAGCTCTTTGGATTAAGACTGAGAGCAAATCTATGTGTCTAAACATAAAATATTTAGAAGGTAATTTGATAGTACAACCATTTCATTAAGTAACCACAGCAAGTTTTACCCTAGAGTCTATGACCTCCCCAGCCATGAGCTTTTGGCCAGGATTACTATACCAGAATCCTTACTGAACATCAACCTTGTGGTAAAATATGGTCCTAGCAGGATAACACTGGAGTTCATTGGAAGTTATAGGCCATGGAGTCAGGTCAGAAATTTATAAGCCAGTTGAAATGTTTCCCTTTCATACTTGGGACTTTGTGTGGCTAATTAAGGGAGACTGAACAGACCTATCCAATGGTGGGCAAGGACTGAGCCTCCAAAGCTGTGTCCTCAACAGAACCCTATAGTGTTTGTTCCTATACCCTTGGTGTGAGTGTCATGGGCCTCCCTGAACCCTTAAATGCAGCTGAGTTCAGTCTCATTGCACCCTTGGGGATATCTGCGGCTAACTTGACAGAGTAATTTCATGCTTAAGGGACAAGTGTCCTTTCTCTGTTGCCTTGTGTTAATGAGCAGAGAAGCCAAAAACATTATACCAGTTCATGTCCTGAAGCATATGACCGGCCAACCTCTTAATATGCAATAGAAAAAGGAGTAGGTTAGCGTTTGGCTGAGAATAGTCTGCATAGGTCCATATATTTGAACATTTTAGTCCCTAGTTGGTAAAACTCTTTGGGAAGGATTAGGAAGTGTGGCCTTGTTGGAAACCGTGTTTCACTGAGGCAGGACTCTGGGGTTTCAAAAGCCCATGTCTTTCCCAGTTAGCTCTCTCTGCTTTGAGGTTGTTGTCTCAAGATGTGAGTTTCAGCTAGTGGTCCAGTAGCATGCCTACTTGCCTGTGGCTATGCTCTCTGTCGTGATTAACATAGAATATGCTGAAGATTGCAATTTGCTTTGGCTTTCCAGCTCCCTCTATTGTATATGTGTATGAAGTAATGTATGCATGTTCTGTGTAAGCACACATGCATGGGGAAGCCAAAGGTTTATGTTAAATATCTTTGTAGACTCTTCTTCACCTTATATATTGAGGCAGGGCCTCTGACTGAACCCAGAACATACCAGTTCAACTTGTTCTAGTTGTCTAGTTAGTCACCTTGCTCCAGGTATACTGTCTGTATCTTTTTAGTGTTGAAATTACAACCTGGCTACTATATCTGCCTGTCGCGCCCAACTCAACCAGTAAGCAGACGCAACACGGTTGGATTCTTCTCAACAGCCTTTATTGTAGGAACTATAAATATACTACGGGGGGGGGGGGGGCGTGTAGCCGAAGAGCACTGCTTATATAGAGGAGCAGGGGTTGCCAATGTAAGGATTGCCTAAGGCCTCAATACCTCATTAGCTTATGCCCACTTGGGAGGGGCACATGCCAGAATCATGCTGACGCATGTGCAGAATACTTGTTTACCAGAAAAGTCTGACGAGGCAGGCAGGCAGTCGGCGCCATCTTGAATGATGGCTACCGACATCTGCCTAGAATTCATGTTGGTTCTGGAGGCTCACACTCCAGTTTCTGTGCCTTTGAGGCTAGCACTTTACCCATGAGAGGGCCATCTCCCCAACCCTCTGTGGCCTATTTTTCTCTCTCAAAATTATGCTTTGTTTGTCAAATTTTAAAAAGTTTTAGGTTTTGCCATCTCTTTTCAAATCTTGTTGCTTTTATTAGAGTTGTGAGCATAATAGTTGATTCTTAGTATTCAATTTCTTTCTGTATATGATCCATTGCAATTTGTTATGCATGCACAAACACACACAAACACACACACATACACACAGAGAAAGAAAGAGAGAGAGAATAAATATTATTTTAAATTGGCTTCAGAACCATAGTATTCAAATAATCCATGAACTAACTGTAATAAACATTCATTCTAATGGCACAATGCTAAGTGTCTTTCTGGATTCTTGTCTCAGTGACAGACTCCTGCTATAGTTGTCTTATGACAGGATTAGAGACAAATATTGGGTTTTGGTCCAGAGAAACAGGAATAAAAATAGGTACAGTTATGGAGGGGTAATATGCACTTCTGGATGAGCTTTCAAACAAAATTTTTCAAGATTATGGGTAAAGTGACTCAAAAAAAGAAAGTCAATAAAACAAAAAAACATTTCAAACCTAGATTCATTTCATAATTGATGAATGGAATGGAAAATGTAATTGACATTAAAATCTTTAAGAGTTTTAAAGCATAAACAATGGGGGAAAATTCGTAAAACACAATAGCAGTAGGACAGAACGAAACAAGCAGGTCATGAATAGTGGCAGACACGGCCATAAACATTCAATCCAGAGAACAAAGGATAGAAAAGAACCAAGTAAAAGAATGCAATGATACTGAGCAAGCAAACTATATGAGATATCTATTATAGCCTGCAGTGCCTGTGGAAAATTGTCTGATATACACACTTATTTCATATTATAAATGAGTTAAAGCCTATATATTTTTTTTAAAAAAGCAAAACTACAAGGAGAAAATTTAGGTTAATAGATTTAAGATTCCATAGCATAAAAGGATTTCTTGCACCAACTAAAGAAAGCCCAAAATGAAGAAAAATACTGATAAACCCCAAACCACAACTTAATCTTGTATGTGTAGGAGAGCCTCTAAAGCAAACTAAAGGTCATTGAAAGAAGATGGTGTTAGATCATAAGTGTGCCTGTGGTATACCCAAAAATAAGAGGCATAAAAATGATAAAGTATCAAATGATCCAGTATAAAATACACAGACTGTTTCTATGAGTCATTTATGAATTATAACAAGCTAAAATGGAAAACCGAGTGTGGGACTCACATATAACCATGGGTTCAATTATGCAAATCGTAGGGAAATTCAAATAACAGGGTCCACTTCCAAGTCTGCCAGGCGCATAAAAGGAGAAACAAAACAGTGAGGGGGTGGGAATTCTCATTTAATAAAGGTATACAATTTCAAAACCGTTAAGAACAATGATGGTCCTCTCAAATGGCCATCCCACATAATGTTCCCCCCTATGACTGTGAGCATGTGCATTTGCCCTAAAGCAATGCTCAGAGAGCAATGGATAGGGCTATCTGAGGGTGTCCAGTATGATAATATAATAACCATCAAAATGACTTCAATGTTAAGTAGGTAGTAGTGGTACATACATAATATACAGACAGAATAGTTTGGGTGTATTCATGTAATAACCTGCCCTTAAGTTTGAAAGGCGTAAACTATATGTGCATTAACATGAACTTATTTAAAAATACTGAATGACAAAACAATTGAGCACTTTACAAAGACCACGTTTTATTTAAATGACTTAAGCAAACCACAGGCTTCTGTTGATCTATATGAGCTGTTTCATATGCGTTGAATTATCTTTAAGTAAACACATGTAACTTAATACACAACAGACTCCATTAATGGTTAGCTCTAGAGAGGTGGGAATGCAATGAGAAAGGGTGTCATGGGTTCTTGGCTTATCTGTTGTTGCTTGTCTTTGGCTGAGTCCTGGGAACATGCAGTGTGAAATGGCATCATTTTGTTCTGATGGTGGATACACAGGTATTTAGCAATTCACCTGTGTACACCTCTTTATTTTCCCTGTGTATTAGAGGAGTGGGAGAGTGTCTAAATTCCCAGAACAAAGCTACACTGACAAATACTGATGTTCCAGAATTCAGAAATGTAAGGGTGACTTTAAGATCTGAGTGTGCATCGGGAGATCAGCCAGTGCTTGCTGAGGTACCCCAAGCATCTCAGAATTAATGAATGAGAGGGAGATCTTGGATTTCAGTGAGGACAGCAAAAATGATCATTCAAATACTGACTATAATCCATGAGATAATTTGCTAAGCAATTCAGGACCCCTCTACCTCAATTGATACATAAAATAATATAAGACATCAATCATATTTTATTGCCCCCATTTTGCAAGCAAAGGTTAATATAAAATAAATGGTAAATATTTGTTCTTTTCCTTTTTTTTCTTTCTTTTTTTTTCTTTTCTTTCTTTTTTTTTTTTTTTTTTTTTTTTTTTTTTTTTTTTTTTTTTTTTTT
>JANHMN010000024.1:17468941-17488227 GCA_030674055.1 Rhabdomys pumilio
TTTTTTTTTTTTTTTTTTTTTTTTTTTTTTTTTTTTTTTTTTTTTGTTTCCTGGACTTTTTCAAAAGGATTTCAGGGTTGTACATCTCTTCCCACATTCCTGTGCTGGCTTCAGTCCTTCTTATGAGTAACAAAATACTCATTGGAGCAAATATGGAGACAAAGTGTAGGACAGAAATTGAAAGAGGGGCCATCTGGAGAATGCTCCACCTGAGTATCTATCCCATGTGTAGTAACCAAAGGCAGCCGCTGATGTGGATACCAGGAAGTACATGCTGACAGTAGCCTGATATAGCTGTCTTCTTAGAGGTCTGCCAGAGTCTGACATATACAGAGGCAGATGCTCACAGCTAACTCTTGAACTGATCATGGGGTTCCCAATGGAGGAGTTAGAGAGAAGACTGAAGGAGCTGAAGGGGTTTTTGGCCCCATGAGGAGAGCAACAATACCAACCAACCAGAGCTCCCAGGGTCTAAACCACCAGCCTGGAAGCACATATGAATGGACCCATGATTCCAGCTGTATATATAGGGGAGGATGGCCTTGTCAGGCATAGGTGGGAGAGGAGGTCCTTGGTCTCTTGAAGGTTGGATGCCCCAGTATGAGGGAATTTGGAATTCAAGGACAGGGAGGAGAGAGTGTGTGGGTGGGAGGGGTCACATCCTCATAGAAGCAGGAGGAGGGGGATAGGATAGGGGGGTTGGGGTGGGAATGGGAAAGGGGGATAATATCTGAAAGGTAAATAAAATATCCAATAAAAATTTTATTTCAAAAAAAAAAAGAATTTGAACCCAAGCTGCTCTTAAGTTTTTTTTTTTTTTTTACTACCATGAGAATGTCAAAATGTATACCATTGCAGACATAGATTTAAGGCTCCCCCAGGATAGGTCTTGGGCTTATCCAGAGTTCCTGGTGACAAAACAGGTACTTAAAAGTGCACTTTGGGTTATTCCTCTTAGTTTCCTTATATCTGGTGTTAATGGCATGAAATGTGACCCAATCTATGGCATAATATAAAAGTGTAACGAATACTGACAAAATGCTGGGAGGCTGCCCGTGTATAAAAGAAGAGACAGGCACAAAGCCAAGTTCTTGAGATGCCCAATGATTATGGGTACATGGTCCACCAGCAAGTCAATGATCCGATGGTCTAGATTTTCAAAGGATGCCCCACTCTAGTCTGAAAGACTTGGAAAATATGCCAGAATTTTCCACGGTCAGACCCTTCCCACACAATTCACTGTTGTACACTGAATCTCTCTCTGAAGGACAGAGGCAAATGAGTCAAATGTGACAAGATTTAAGCTGGGGTGCAAAGGAAGTGTGGGTGTTTGCAAAACCACATTTTGCTCACCTCACAGGCCTTCGACCTTTTGGAGATGACTTTCAATTTGTCCTCTTACCTCCATGCTCATGCTCTTTTAGAAAGGTGGGGGGAGCACTTCCCCAAGGACTTCATGTCAAAACACAGGAGATGGATTAGAGGTAATTAAGTCCATACTAGAAACTTATCTGTCATTGGATCCTTTTGGTTATGTGGATTCCTCAACAAGAACACTGGTAAATAACTGAGCTCTAGTTCTGAGTCTGGGGTCAAGGGTCAGACTTAAAACTGAAAGCAGAACGGAATGGAGTTGATGTGTATGCTATGACCTCAACCCCAGTCAGGATGGAGACTCTTAGAGAACAAGGTTAGAGGAGACTTCTTCCCAAGATATCCAGGAAGCAGCTCCATCTAGCAGGGGCTTCATTTCTTTCCTCCTCCATGTCTAACATGTACCTAGACAGAAACATTAATGGCAGAGGTCCTCAAAACAAAATCTCATAGTTTCCAGTAAAAAGTTTGGGTATCTATGTGCATAGAAACATAATCATGAAAAGTATTCACTAAATTTTGCACTCAAAGACATGTATTTTCGGACACACACAGAAAAATAAGCCTTTTGGTGAGAAGCCAGAGAGTTAAGTATGTACTCTGCTCCCTCTGTCTGACTCAAGACCAGATACTGCTTCAACGATGTGCAAGATACGAAGAAACCATTTAGTTCTGCCGAGCAGACTTTGTATATTATAGAAGATACTAAAGAATTAAAACACAAAACAAGCAAACTGTATAAATCAAAATTCTCTAAAGAAACCAAAGTGATAGAACAAATATGGTGTGTATTTGAGCAGCTTACAGACCTTGTCTCACTATGCTAACAATACTGTCCCCCAGGAAGAATGTCCAAACATCCATTAGTTTTTCAGACCTTGAGGCTGTTTGTCTCACGTGGTCTTCAGTATACACTGGAATTCCAAAGAAGTAGACTCTAATACCAGTAAAGGAATGGACTTCCCAGCAAGAGTGAAGGCAAGCAGGCAGAGAATAAGGGCTTTATTCTTCATGTCTGATAAGCTGCCACCAGAAGGTGTGGCCCAGACTAAAATGTGGACAGCCACCCCAAGTGATTCAATCAAGAAAAAAAACCCTTCTAAGCATACTCAGTTGCTTGGGTTTTAGTTAATTCCAGATGTGGTCAAGTTGACAACCAAGAATAACCATCACAAATCTGCCCCTTGTCAACTTGACAGAAAATTGTATCTCCTTCTATTATATTTAATTTCAAAATGATAACAATAACCAGGTCATAATTATGCTAACTTGATATAATTATGTTGAACCTACACAAGAGCCTTGCTCTAATTTATAAAGAAAAGAGACTCACAAGTAGAAAGAACTGTTTTAAGTTTCAATTCCATATTGTTATATAACTGCTCTGAAGTCAGTGACTGCTTTAGTTACTTCTCTCACTGTAAAACAAAACACCTATTGAAAGACACTTAAGGAAGGAAGGGTATCCCATGGTGAGAAAGTTGTGGTGACAGGAACTTGAGACAGATGGTTACACTGCATTAACAGACATAAAAAGCATAGAGGAATGAATGCTAGTGTTTGGTTTGGTTTCCTTTCTTATTCAGCCTGGGCCTCTAGCCCATAATATGGTGCTAACCCACAGTTAAGGTAGATCTTTCTATCTAATTAACCTAATCCACATAATCTTTCAAAGACTCAGATGCTAACTCAATCTAGGTAGAAGCTTGTCTCTTCTAGAAGAGTCTAGAGAAGAGGTTCTCAGCCTGTGGCTATCGACCCCTGTGATGGTCAAACAACCCTTTCACAGGGGTTCACATATCCGATATCCTGCATATTAAAAACTTACATTAGGATTTATAACAGTAGCAAAATTATGGTTATGAAGTCACAGCTAAAATAAATTTATGGTCTGAGGGACACTACAACATAAGGAACTGTATTAAAGGGTCAGAGCATTAAGATGACTGAGAACCACAGGTTGACAATCAATAGTAACCACCATGGGGCCCTAGCAAATTTCATTTAAAATCGGCATCATGGTACTCACAAACAGAAGGAGATTTTTAGGTGGCGTGGACAGCTGTACCACCTATACATCAAGTAGCTAAAACAAACTGAAGCCTACTGTAGTAGGAGCTAAGGTGGGAGGAGTAAAGAATGGAAGAGTATGAGGAAGGAGAGGAAGAGGAGAGGGAAGAGGAGGAGCTAGGAGAGAGAAGAAACGAGAAAGAAAGACAGAGAGAGAGAGACAGACACACACAGAGAGAGAGAGACAGAGAGAGAGAGACAGAGACAGAGAGACATGGAGGCTGATGTTAGCTTGTCTGTAGCAGTCAAAGGTAGTTGGTATATCTAGGTTGGGTATTGGGTTACATCTCTGATTGTAAGTGCATCTTGTTATTGATCATTTCTAAATATATAAGCCTTTTGATAATTTAAGCATTAGTCTCATTTTCTTACTGGGCCCATGTGTTTGGCAGGATGGTCTGGGCAATGCCTAGCCTTGCAGAGACAGCATGGAAGATTGGCAGAGCCATCTCCCACGCTGGCATCTCGTGGGTGGCAGGGCTGGTGTTTCTGGCTGGCCTTTTCTTGCTGCGGTGTGCATGTGGCCTCTGGCCATGCAACATGGCCACTGGGCTAGGCAAAAACTGCAGCCTAGACAGTCAGCTTCACTGATGGCCGTTTTTTAAATAGTTACTACAACAGCCTACTAAAACAATACCTAAACACAATTCACCGTACACAATGACTATATACCACATTGCAGGGGGATGATATTGAGGTTCTGCAAGTGGCTTTTAAAGATACTTAGAGCTACTTTTCTCTCAAGAAAATTGAGCTTCATCTTTTTTCTGCTTTTAAATTTTAATAGTAGCATCTATCCCAAGTATTTTAGATGAGATTCTGATTGTTTGTCCATTTGTTTTGTCAGTTTGACACACGCTGTATTTATCTGAGAAGAGGAAGCCTCAATTGTGAAAATGCCCCCTCAGGTTGACCTGTGGGCAAGCTTGTGGGGACATTTTCTTGATTGGTGACTGCTGTAGGAGGGTCTAGCTTATTGTGGATGGTGCTACACCTAAGATGCATAAGAAAGACAGAGAAAATCACAGGAACAAGCCAGTAAGTGGAGTTCTTCCCTGCTTTGTGATTCATGAAGTTCCTGCCTCAATTTTTCTCAGTGAAACCCTTTCCTCCCCAAGTTGTTTTTGGTCACATTCTTTATCACAGCATTAAGAAACTAACTAAGACACATGGTCAACTGTGAGAATCAATCAAGTATTTGTCTTTGTTTGGTCAAATTGTTCCAGCAAAATGTCCCAGGAAGAGTGACTCTTATAAAAATGGATTTTCTCAGTGTTCTGGGTTCTTCAAATCCCAAGTTCAAGGTGACAAGAAACTATATCTGAATTTCAGATGGTTGTTGCTTGCTATAGTGAGATGAAGGGGAAGGGAATGAGATAGAGGATAGGAAGAGAAAAAAGACGAGGGATAGGGAGAGAAAGAGGAAAGAGAGGGAGGGAGGGCTGCCCTGACCCTACTTGTAGCCTCAGCCTTACACTCCAGCTGGGTGCTCGCCCTGAGGCTGCCCCTCACACCACTCACCCTGCACTGCTTAGATTCATCTATATGTTTATGTGTCATGCTTCTGCTGTTCCATTCTAAGGCATAACCTGACTCTCTACCAGGCAGAGCTGTAGCTTCAATGCCATCTTTGTTGTGGGCAGATAAGGTTTTCCTATATTATTGCTTCAGCACCATCTTAGCTAAGGGCAGTCCCAGGACCATCCACCATCTTTGTTATGGGCAGTCCCCTACTTTGCTGCCTTTAGGAGTATAGTCTGTTTTAAGGGCCCCAAAGGCACTTTTCAATTAAGATAAGGTTTTCATTCTGTCCTGCCTTGGTAAATAACTGCCTTGGTAAGTAATGATTTTAAAGATTTCTAAACAATAAAAAATGTCAAAGATCATTGACTTAAGTATATCCTTAGCCTTGTTTTTGCTTTTTCTATTAAGTTATAGTGTACTTTCTTTATTTGCTTGCTATATCCATGACAAGTAATTAAACAAACTCAGGTTGTCTGATTCAGATATGCTTAATAGATACTGGCTCTCAATCTTGTCAGAAATCTACTAAATGTAATGTTAAATATTTAAGCTTATTATGATAGACAAAGACTCCCAAATCCTGACAGTATACCTTCCAAGGTGTCAAAGAACATATGGGAAAAGATTCTGCCCAGATTATGATATGATAACCACTGAGAAACATTGCTCCATTGCCTTGTCTGCTGTCAGGGCTTAGCCTACACTGTGGACAAACAGAGGACACCCAGAGAGTTAAATGCCTCATATTGCCTAAGTCAAAGTGAGTCATTTTCTTCCACACTCATACTCCACAGGAAAAAATTCTCATCTTTTGGGCTTGACCTCCAGATTGACTGCCCAAATTGTCAATGGAGACCTCGAGATGTGGGGACTTGGTTAGTGGATTATTGACCAAGCTCTGTCATTTTAATTAATTAATGATATCTGGATTATGATTTATTCTTCCCTGATTTATGACTACATTGTCAGCTAAGGTAACTAGAGCTTGACAGCCAGAAAACAGACCTTTAACTCCTTACCTCAAGGAAATCTACCACTTCATTAGCCTATTAGACAATTTGTTAACTAGTTAAGAAAACCACCAGATCTCTTATCAGAGACAGACAGGATCGCCTTTCTCACAGACTTCACAATAAAGACAACACAAGTTCAGGTGTAAGCTTCCACAGATGTAGCCTTCTCTTACTTCCTTATCTAAACTCAGTTGCCAGTGACTAAATGGTTCAAATTACCTCCCCTTGCTATGCTATTGTTCTAACATTAACCAATAGCGTTCTTATGAATTAGCCTAACTCTAATAAAACATTCTACTATACAATCCAAGTTTTATAATCACAAGCTCAAATTTTAAGTTTCCTTCGATCGTCTTTTAATTATAGACTTAAAATGTTTCTCATGTTAAATCTGTGCTATCATAGTTACAAATTTTAAGTTTCCATTGGTTATCTTTTAACTATAGACTTGAGGTGCTTATCGTGCTAAACTATATGATCAATTATCATATTCACAAGGTTGTTGAATTTTTGAGTTTCCTTTAATTGTCTTTTAAATGCAATATATTCCCTTGCTCTCTTACTCTTACTCTCTTGTTCTCTTCTCTCCCTAACCCCTCTCTCCCATTCCCCTCCCCCTTCTTTCTCCATGTATTCATGGTCAGCCTTTCCTCCTTCTCCTTCTTTTCTTTCTTCTTCTTCTTCTTCTTCTTCTTCTTCTTCTTCTTCTTCTTCTTCTTCTTCTTCTTCTTCTCCTCCTCCTCCTCCTCCTCCTCCTCCTCCTTCTCCTTCTCCTTCTTCTTCTCCTCCTCCTCCTCTTCCTTCTTCTTCTTCCCCCCCCCTCTCTTTCCCTTCATTCCCAACTCCACTTCCCATGCCCTAAATAAACTCTACTCCATACTACATCAGTCCTATGGCTGGTACTCAGCATGGGCCCACTGAGGCACCCCTCTCAGCTCACCATACCTCACTCTACCAAAATATTTCCTGGATGTCTGTTTTTTTTTGTTTTGTTTTGTTTTTTTAATAAAACACAACACATGGAATTACAAGAAAGCTTTGAAATACTCCCTACATCCCCTCTCCTCACCCCTGCTTGACAGGGAAGGAACGAGATATGCCTGGCTGTAAATTCCTCAAGCTGTTTAATTTATCTAAAGCTCAATTTCCCCATTTGTTAGGAGCGATTATAAAGGCAACGCTGTCTTCATCCGAATTGTAATGAAGTTTAAATCAGATAACACATTGCAGGCATGCATTAGTTCATATTAGCACCGAGTACTAGCTTGATAAATATTGTTAGTGTTAAATGCTACTGAATGTTAAATGCTTCTGTCATGTTTTGTTATTATTAGTATTATTATTAATCACAGAGTTGGAATACACACCCAGATCTCCCGACATCTGGTGTTCTTCACCAAGAGAAAGTGTTCATATCAAGAAAAGCTAATTAAGGCTAAGAACAGGATTTTTGCTTAATGATAAATCTCATTAGTTTCTTCCAGCTGTGTTTGTTGCATCTAAACAGTAACGTTGGTGCCAGGGAAAACCACTTCCTGGAAATACCCACCAAAAAGCCAAGGAAGAGAACAGGACCCAGCATGGAAAGTGTGGCAAGTTTTAGCTGAGCATTTTTGCTAAGGTAGCTGCCTTTTTTAAAAATCGAAAGGATCATGGAGTTTGGTTGGATGCCAAAGGTGAACCACACTTCTGCAGACAGACAGCTTGGCTCCAAAGAGGGCAGTTCTTATACCAGGCTCACTTTCTTTCTGTACTATTTCTTAGTGTTTAGAATCGCCCTTTTACTTCCCTAAAATAACAACAAATCAAGCTAAAGTGCCCCGGGCATAATTAGTTGGGTTACTAATCCATGTTCAAGGACCAAGTTCGCTGTCATGGGCTAGAGAGGAACATGGGCGTGGGTGAGGGGGTGAGGGGTGTGTGGGATGTGATTGTTTCATGTCCAGGGTCCTGGCTTAAGTAAAAAAATGTTAAGGGATTAGCTCTGATGGATGACTGATGCTCTCAGCAGGCGTGGGCTCCTCGCCAGAAGTCGGTCCGGTGGACAGACAGCAGCCATGCCTGGGGTTGTGGGACTCGGCTGATAACAGGACCGGAAACCCATCAGAGACACCCACCCCTTACCTCTGGGCCTCATCAAAATTACCTGCCAGAGACTCTGCTCCAGACAAGCACCTTGTCGGCCTGTTCCATAATAAAAACCAGCTGCTCCTGCTAGGAGGAGGGAATGAGAGAGGCAAACACCATTCATAACTTTTCTGTGAGTGCAGAACTGAAAGTGGGAATCGCAGGAGGAGTCCAAACAGGAAATCCTGAGTCTCTGTGGGAATATTACCCTCTTCTAAAGGAATGATAGGAAATCAAGGCTACTGAATTTAAATTGCAGATGGCTTTGATCCTTAGTAATGGATTTAGGGTAGAATCTGAACTCAGAAGCATCATAGAGGTTCCAGGGATTGTACTGCAGAATTTTGATCATATAGAGGTCTTGCGTTGCTGGGTCTTTATCTGCAGTACTGTCCCCTAGTTCCTAGAACAGTGTCTGTCATGTGGTATGTGTCATAAATACTTCTTGAGGAAGTGAAGAATGGAGCACATGACCCATATTTTCTTTCTTTCTTTCTTTCTTTCTTTCTTTCTCTCTTTCTTTCTTTCTTTCTTTCTTTCTTTCTTTCTTCTTTCCTTCCTTCCTTCCTTTCTTTTTTTGTTTTGTTTTGTTTTATTTTGTTGTTTTTCGAGACAGGGTTTCTCTCTGTAGCCCTGGCTGTCCTGGAACTCACTCTGTAGACCAGGCTGGCCTCAAACTCAGAAATCTGCCTGCCTCTGCCTCCCAAATGCTGGGACTAAAGGCGTGCGCCACCACTGCCCAGCTTGTATTTTCTAAGAAAAGGAAGATATTTGAATTTAATAGGTAAGGGTTTGACTCAACATCCAGTCATTTACCTAGCTCTACCATCTTAGGAAATTTGTGTAATCTATAAGAAGATGTTAGAGTACCTATGGCCTGTGGAGAGAGTGATTCAGTTAATGTGATATATTCTTAAGGATTTTAACAAAAAAGTGAAGCTCAGTCACCTATCAAAGTGTGATCATCAGATTACAGATGCTAGCACTGATATGTGAATGTACGAAGCTTTCAGACTCAAAATGAAAAGCTAGAAATGTACTATTAGTACTTACACTGTGATATAGATGATTAAATAAAGTCTGGGTCCCCAGCTGGGCCTACTAGGATGTGGTGGTAGACGGTTAAGATGTAAGGCTAGGCTAGGCTAGGCTAGAGAGATGGCTCAGTGGAGGAGAATGCTTGTGGTACAAGCATAAGGACCTGAGTTCAGATCCCAGAACCTACAGTAAAATGTCAGCCATGTACACCTGTAATCCCAAGTATACATATACACAGAGAAGAAGAGTTATGGAATTCAGAAACACCCAAATCAATAACCTCAAATTTTAAGGACACCTGTTGATTCAACAGGAATAGAGAGTTCTATATTAGGAATAATCTTAAGATGAAAAAGAAATTAAAAATTTAAATGCCCAGAATACCACAGTGTTTCCTATATCTTTCTCTCCTCTCTCTGCCTCTTCTCTCTTTCCCAACTCCATCCCTCAAAAATCCTTAATGATTAAGATACATGATTGCAGATATTGCTTGCCTATCTAAAGATTCTGGCCCTTCTATACTGCCCCAGGCTGTCTGTCATTTTCTCAGCCGTACTCTCAAACCTCCATACAATGTTCCATGCAGCTTCCTTGGCGTGAGTATGACACCCAACTTTTCTTATATGATGTCAGACTCAACAGGAAGTCTTTTGGGACTTGGGAGTGATGGATTTAAGGGAATGACTCAGTGTTGAGAGACTGGGTTGAAAGAAAATCTCCCTCTTGAGATGCAAGGGGAGAGAACAGTGAGAATCTTTTGTTTGGAAAGAAGAAGAGGTGGGTCACGCTGTCCTTACTGTGTGGTCATAGATTCTTTTCACACCCTTTTAATAAAATAAAACTCAACCTGTCTTCTTAATGCACTGAAATATATCTTAACTTGGAAAAGTATGTAGTTGAAAAAGGTTCTTCTGTGTGGTTCTGATTGACAGAACCAACATCCATCCAATGCTGAACCAAGAAACAGGGCATTACTAATCACACTGGCCTTCTCTATGCCTCACTTCTCAATCCTTAGGGAGAGACAAGTTGTGAAATACTCAGCCTAGGATGAGAATGTTTTTCTGTAAAACATTGTTCATTGACAAAGAAATAACTATTTCCTCTGACAGTGTCAGAATAGGGTGTGTGTGTGTGTGTGTGTGTGTGTGTGTGTGTGTCTGTCTGTGTGTGTGTGTGTGTGTGTGTGTGTGTGTGTGTGTGTTTAGTCTGTTATTGTCTTTTTATCCTTATCACCTGCACACCTCCTATTGGACAATTAGGAAGGAAATAGGATTTTTAAATTCTCAGTTTTGATATGGAAATTCATATCATTATAAATGTATGTACCACAGAGATAGTTGATGTATGAGCGTCACTGTTATATCTAACTTTTTAAATGTAGTTTTATTTCACATCAGGAGTTCATCCTATAATCTACATTGCATGGTCACACATTTCCAAGTATCTGAGAGATATTCTGTAGTCTTACTAACAGTGACATCATTCTTAACTTGGAAAAGCAGTGGAGGAGAAACCCATACTGTGTTCATCCTCTATTCTCTTGTTAGTACTTGTACAGTATCATCCCAGAAAAGTGAGGCTGATTGCCAGGAAAGAGTTAGTTATGAAATAGGTTTTGATATTGCACTTCTTAACGGGGCTTCCATCTTTACCTGATGAGCTAGTGTGTTCTCTCCGATGATGATGTGTGGTGTCATGCTGAGTCACTCTATCCTCTCTCCTCCCAAAGAAAACATGGGGAAATTCAAGGAAGCTTTCTCAGCTTTCAATGTTATTTCTATTGTAGATATTATCAGTTCTCTCTTTATGACACATAGGGCACATATAGCATGTAGGTACCTCCAACACACCACCCAGTTTAACGGAGTCAGTAGAATCTTTGTTTGTTTATTTGTTTGCTCATTTCTGTATGGCTTATACACAGACTTCAATGCCTAGGGTTATACGTAACTGTGTGACTTTTTCCTTAAGAAACATGGACAAACATCTAAACTCAATCCACCGAAACAATGCTCAGTGAATGAGGAAAGTAACAATCTGACCAACGTGGGACTTGGTAAACACATGGATTTATTGGTGTTCACAGGAGTACAGATGAGGAATTCCTTACAGGAGCATGGATGCCTCAGTGACGAGAGTCTCCTGCTGAGGAAATATTAACTGCTTATGTAACTTGACAAAGGGGCCTTATGAATCTTCTAAATTTCTGCTTTTCCAAACTTGTAAGTTTCTCTTCCTTGCTCAATCTCATGAGCGTCACTCTTCCCTTCAGAAAGAACAGTTTCAATTCAAAGGAAACTTTACAACATCCTGCCCCTTCCTCTAGATCTTACACTCTGTCTGCACCCTCTTGGGATGTTCTCTGAACCCTGGGGGTGGGGAGATTGATATTGATGTTTGATTATTTTTTTTTCTCTGTCTGTGGCTAAGAACAATGACTTATGACCATAAGCACAAATACTTAGAAGGCAGATTGACAGGCACACCAAGTCCATTCAACAAAGCAATACCAGTTGCTTCCCTATTGAAGCCTATAACATATCGAGCTACAAATTTTGTCATGGCTTGTAGGAACAGACATGGATTCCTTCCTGTTAATCAAACTCTGAGTACAAATAGAAAGCTATTGGTTGTATCCACAATAGTTATACCACTAATGCACCACCAGGAACAATTGTGTGGCCACAGCTGGACAGTACTGGTGGTAACAGTTCTTTCCCAGCAGTCCACGCAGCACCCTTTGGCACTATGAAAGCTAGATAGTAACAGAGTGGGGGATTCCAGTTCAGTCCCAGCCTTATTTCTCCAAATCTTTCAACTGACACATGTGGTGTCATCAGAAGCAGGGTCTAATTATCTGGTTCTAACATACAACCAAAAGAATTATCAGTAGCTTTTATTGCACTAGAAATCTCTAGGGCTTTTTTGTCTGATGACACTACCCTTGGCACTAGAATTTTTACTCAACCACTACATGGCTTCCAGGAGTGACTTTCCCCACCCATGCATGTTACCTTTTGAATTGATATTCTTAGTTGTTGTTTAAGTGACCCATTTTTCTCTCTCATGAAACCCAACCCTAATAAGGTTTTAGAGCAGATAGAAGTATCACTGGACTTGGCTGTTCTGCCTAGTTCTGTATATCAGTGTCTGTGAAAGGAGTGTCCCTAACAAAGTTAGTTTTCTGCTGGAATGGATATGTAACATGAAGGTAAGTGACACCTTTGATGGTTATTTTACATCTCCCTCAGTTTCAAGAGACCTGTGGTAGTGTCCACACAGGTGGGAGTCTATTTGTACACCTCACTAACAGGTATAGGCCATATATAGTCTATTTGCTAGTCTTACACTAGGAAAGTTAACTTTTACATATGTCCCATCATAATATCTATCTATAAGGGCCATAATCAGAAGCAGGCCTTACCTGACATTACTGAAAGCTATGCAGGATATCCATATAGTTTATAGAAATGCCAGTGGCTTTAGTTATTTATCCATTTAGTTATCCATGTTGGATACCCTGTGGAAACAGTTTTATCTGACCTTGTAAGAAGGGCATAACATCCTTCCTCTCTTATACCCAGTTTTCTCAGCAATGCCTGTTTGTCTTTCCACTTTAATCTTCCAGTTCTTGACATTAATGGGGACCTCAGACATCTACAGCAAAATTTACTTAATAGCCCATATAAGGCAGTTCATCCAAGACTGATTTCCCTCATATTGCTTTTGTTGACTTAGCCTTTCTCATAAGGAAAGTTCTTTTCCTCCCACAAAATACAGGAAGACCCCCATTTACTCTCCAAGTCCCAAAGCCTCAGCAACCAGGCTGACTGGTTCATTCGTTGCTCCCTTAAAACTGTTTCCTGGTTCACTTAGTTCAGGTCTGACTATTCCTAGGTTATCAAAGTGTCTTGTACTGAGCTCTTATTGAGACCCTCATTTTGCTTTGAGTTATAGATTACCCATCTCTGTTACAGGCTGGACCCGGGGTATCCTTTAATGCCTTCCCCTTGCTCTCTTCTTCCTCATTACCTTACTCTGGGTTCCAGGTTTGGGGAATTCAGGAAGGGCTCTGTAGTAGGAACCTAACTCACCCTTCTTTTATTCTTTCTTCCCTGCGTCCATACTAAACAATAAGCTGGCACCTTCTTTCCATCCTCTCTTTTATGTAATTTACAAAACACTTCAGAGGCTAGCACTAAGTGCAGATCCCATTCCTGTTGCAATCTCTCTCTTAACCAAGCACTCCATGCTACTCCAGGCATCCATGCTACTCTCAGCTTTATTATTCATGGGAGTGGCCACCCAATAGCCGAAATGGCTTAACAACCATCTTTGTGCAATGTTCTACTCTCAAGGGTTTCAATGCACTCTCTAATTCTTCATCCATTTCAGTAATTCTCCATACATTTGCTGTGACTAGGCTTGCAATCCCAACCCAGGAAAAGAAGATGACCACCCCAGAATATCCCCTAAGGATCTCCACTTTTAGACAGCTTGTCCTTAACAGTGTGGCCCGTTGTCACCTGTCACAAAAGACATGCCACCACAAGAAGGCACATCATCCATTCATCCATCCCATGCCACAAGGAAAAAAAAAATAACTGGGATTGCCCTGTGACAGACACATCATCTGACTCAGCCTTGATTCCATGTCTCATCACCTAGTGATGGGGCCATGCTACCACTTCTCCCCAACTCAACTTTGGTTCTATTTGGCCCCTGTTTAAAACTAAATTGTGTTGTGTGGCTTCTTAGAGAGGTGTAGGTGAACTTCTACTCACCTAAGTTAGAAAACAAACAACCAACTAAAGTAACAACTCCATCAGCCTCGGCTTGGTGTGGCCTATAGTATAGGAGTGTAGATGGTGGTTACTTGTATTCATGAGGAGTATTCATGAAAGGTTACTTATCAGAGCATGGCTGTCTCAAAGGTAGCTACATCACTAAAAAGCCCACACCTAACCTGAGAGATAACCTTAAAAGCTGCTTCCCTGGGCAGAGCTCCACCTTACCTTGGGCCACAGGAAGCAGTGGAGGTGGATAGAGAGGCCAGGGTTTGGGGAATGATTTGTGAATCGTGGAAGTTTCAGGTTTCCCAAACTTGAAAGACGAGCTTACTTCCTTTGTCTTGTGATCCTGCTTACAGGAAGGAATGTTTCAATAGAAAATAGTTGCTACACAACATATGTGTCCTAGTTTCATTTTGCTCCTGTGACAAAGACTGTGGCCAAAAGCAATTTAGGAAAGAGAAAAGTTTATTTAAGATTACAGGTTACAGTGCAGTTAGCTTTCTTCTACAGTCACTACAGGTCTGTGGCTGATGGCCCTGGTGGCACCACCCACTAAGCCTCAGACCTGTCCACAGATCAATCAAACAGGAGACTCCCTTGCCAAGTGATTCTAGGATGTATCAAACAGACATTTAAAGCTCATTAAGACAACATATGAATTATAAAATGATTGTCTCAAACAAGATTTCGAACTGTTTGTAAGATAGGCTTCATGTGGGCCTTCATATGTGCCTTCTTGTGACAGAAACTAAGGAATGATGACCTTTGTGGAATTCCCAAGTATTCACGAGTTAGAGGAAATAGCTCTGATTCACAGAAACAGGAGCTAAAGATAAAAATTAGGAACTGGACTTTACATAGTAAATTACATCTGGTAAAGGAATGAAGGAATACACGAATGGCTCAGTGTATCTTTAGAATATCAACAAAGGAAATAGTGTACTGAATGGCTTGATTTCCACTGTACTTGCATTTCAATATCATCCTTGGCCCTTAACCCTTGACCCTTGACCCTTGACCCATGACCCTTGACCTTTTCATTGTGTTTTCTTGGGCTCTGCCTACTACTAAACCTTTCCCTTTCCTACATTGCTTTTGGTCGCAGTCTTTGTCACAGAAACAAAATGAAAGTAGGACACATGTTGTATAGCAATTATTTTCTACTGAAACACTCCTTCCTCAAAGCAAGAGGGAGATTCATGAGACTAAGAAAGTAAACCCAACTTTCGAGTTTAGAAAGGCTGAAACTTCCAAGACCCACAAGTTATTTCCCAACCCCTGGCTTCTCTACTCACCTCCACTGTTTCCTGCTGTCCAAGGTAAGAAAGCTTGGTACCAAGGTAAGTTACGGCAAGCATCTGTGTCTCTTACCAAACCAGTTAAACAACAAAAAAATATTTTGATGGTAAACTATGTTTTGATATAATGAAGTTATTGTAAATTACTAACAGAAATTAGAACTTTCAAAATGCTATGGTTGAAATAAAAAAGGCTTCACTGAAACTTTGCCATTCATTTTTTTTTCTTTTTAGAAGAATTTATAACCAATGAAATCACAACAAAAGTCTCTCAAATGCTCTTTCATGATATTGTTAGAGAACACATGAATTTGCTTTCCTGACTTGTGAGTATTAGACCAAAGAGCAAAAGAGATATTAGTCTCAATATATAAAAATGCGCTCAATATGAATGGGAGAATATTCTTATATTGTCAATTATAAAGATTCTTCAAGCCGTGATTTTTAGTGTTGATATTCATTAACCAGGCTATCACAGAACAAGAACAGGCATGGTGCATGTCTGTAATTCCAGCACTTTGGGGGGCAGACGCAGAACTATCGTGAGTTCATGTCTAGCATGATCGACAGGGCAAAATCCCATCTCAAAAATATTATCAGAGAACTAAGTTGCTACATACATATTTGTATAAATTTTATTTTAATATACTTTGTTTCTCAGTAAAATAAAACCCAATGCTGAAAAGGTAAAGCCGACCACACAAATATGTGTCTTGGCTGACCAAATATTTTTATCATTTAAAATAAAAAGTGATAATTATATCATTTGAGCAATGGTGTTTTGTTGTCAGCAGAAACTGGACAGACTGGGGGATACTACGTTACATTCATTATAGTTCTTACAACTAAAAATAAAATAACTAGTTGACACCAGTTTTCTTATATCAACATTTAAAGCTCACATGTAATAAATAGCGTGAGCTGATTTATGGAGTGTTTACAAGATGCCAGTCAAGTCATATGATTTTCAAGTAATCTTCTAGCACCCCTATAGAGGAGATAGATGGGGTTTTTTTCTGTTCTTTTCTTTTTCTTTTTCCTTTACTTTTTATTTATTCATTTTACACCCTCTTCACTGACCCCCTCCAGGTCACCTCTTCCCATAATCCTTTCCCTTTTCCCCATCCCTCTCTTTCTGAGTTGGTTGACCCCCTTCGAGTATCCCCCCCACACTCTGGCCCTTCAAGTCACTGCAAAGTTAGGTGCTTTCTCTTCCACTGGGGTCAGACAAGGCAGCCCAGCTAGAAGAACACATCCAGGCAACATCTTTTGAGATAGCCACCATTCCAGTTGTCCAGGACCCTCTTGAAGACCAAGCTTCACATCTGCTACATATGTGCAGTGAGGCCCAGTCCAGCCTGTGTATGTTCTTTGGTTGGTGGTTCAGTCTCTGAGAGCCCCAAGAGTCCAAAGGAAGCTGTGTCAACTTACTCTCCACTTTACATGTAATACCAGGGGTTGTAAATATAATTCACTGGAGTGCACACACAAAATAGCATCACATTTGTTTAGAAATATCTTTTGTGTTTATATTCACACATTAAAGTAAATAGTTTATGCCCAGAGTTTTAAGAGTTCAAAGCCAAGGTTAACCATTTCCCTACAGTTTGCATTCAGATAAGATTGACAATCGGGTAAAAACATCTAAATGCCCAAACATACATCCTAGTAAAGAATTCCTTCACCCTAAATTTCTAGCCCTCATTATTTCAGAGGAAAGTCGCCCATTATATTTATTTGAATACAATATTTCTGAGTTAGACTTGTAGATTCTGAGCTGCTTCCATAAGTCTGGCTAATATGCTGCAAAATAAAAATAAAATAAAATTCAGCTTTCTAAAGAGGTGATATTTACTGGATATGTCCCAAATATAATATTTTAGTGCGTGAAGGATGTCTAGCTGAAAATATGAAGAGAAACCAAGCAGATAGGAAGAAAGGGAGACATTCTGCTTACTAAATAGGCCACCGAAGTCATCCTAGCTTTATGCCAGTGATGCCACTGTTTCCATCTGCAAGACCCCAGTAACATGATCCATTCAGGAAATCAGCTTGTAAGGGTGTAGAGAAGACTAATTGGAGATAAGCTATGTAGAATTCCCTGTACCTGGATCACAGCCATCAATCAAAGGAAAACGGGATAATAAAAGATACAAATTGGAGGCCAGCTCAGAAGGGAGGGTCCAGTGCTCAAGAGAACACTCCTGCACAAGCGTCTTAGGTGCTGGTCACTGTGGGCAGACATGCCATTGACTCTTTATTCAAACTGTAACTTGTTTCCTGGAAATCATCTGGTTACACATAGAGAAATTCTTCTTAAAGTCTACCTTGCTTTTATTTCATTGGCTCTAAGGACATAAATACACATTCTCATTGCTGGGTACAAACCCTGCAGTGGTAAGTTTCAGCTTGTGACTCTGTCATTTAAAGCCAGGGAGACAAATAAACAAGTTACAGGCTCTATTTCAGAATGAAAATGGAGAATTCCTTGTCCCAGTAGTCACGGTAAAATTTCCATAGAAGATATTCACATTTATATCATTGTTCTGTCTTACTTGGTCTCTCTTGCGAGGGTGTTTTATTTGCTATGCAGTGCCATCTGGGTCAAAACTGCAAGTTATTGAATCTTTCCATTCATCTGGATATTATGCAAAACCAGTTTTAATGCAATTTAAGAACATTCAATATGTATGCAGATCCACTGTTGCAGAGTGTTTTCTGTTGCCTTAATAGAATAATACTACAGCCTGTAATCTGTAAGGAATGGTTATTAGGTTCATGATTCTAGAGGCGAGAAGTCCAAGAGTACCAGTGTCTGGCCAGAGCTTTTGGGCTAAATATTATCTTATGGTTGAAGCACAAAAGGCAAAGCCCTCTGGAAGAGCAGGTTATAGAAACAAAACCACTCCCAAGAGAACTTACCCATACTCCCAGGAACTGCTTTAGTCTACTGGTGAGCATAGAGCCCTCACCGTCAAAGCATCCCCCAATAAACCCTGCTTTCCAGTACTGGTTCACTGGGGAATTTATACTCCGCTATATAAACTTTAAGACACGTGCAAACCACAGTGATCAGTGAAATGATGAAAGTCGTATTTCTGAATGCATCAGGCATATGAATTCTCATCTTACCAGAACAGGGGTAACTGTGCACACTCAGCTGTTTTGACTTAATTTCTCAGTAATAGATATTTCCCCATATTCTCTACTTTTCCCTTACTGGTGAGGAACAAAGAACGGAAAGAAGACAATGGCTTATTCTCTATTCTCTTGCTTCTCATCATTAGTACAGCATGAGCAGTTAGCGAGTTTAGCCAGCAATTGTGTAGATACAATAGTGTTCCTGGGTATTCTCTTTTCTTAGAAGCCACTGCCATCTGTTGGGTTGGACACAAGTTCAGACTTAAACAGAATGTGGGACTGCAGGTGCCTACTCATAGTCATAAATGTAGCATGGTCTGCTGACTTGTGGTCTTCTCTGAACTCCGATTCGTTGTGTGCCCACTTGCATTTTGTGTTATTGGGCTGTTGTTGGTACTAAATATGAACCGAATTTTAAGGAAAGGCTATTCATATCACCCGGGATTGTCTTCCTCTGCTCATATGCCTCTATATTTCCATTGGGATTCAACTACAAAACACAAATCCGAGGAAAAAAATTGTAAAAATTGTAAGACGACAACAGATAATCATTGAACCAAATGGTCTGGTTTTCTAAGAAAGGGAACTTGTGTGATTGCACCTTTGAGGATGAGCCCTGGACTTAGTAACTCTGGGGCCTCACACACGCTGCTAAACCTGTCAGCATCTCGTGTCTGTCTTCTTTAAATTAGAAAAATAGGCTTACCTACCTTTTAAACTTTGGGTGAAAACAGAGTTGCTAATGTGAAAAGTACTAGAAATTGTCTGTGGTACATAGTACAATACAACTAACTATAACTATTGTTATTGTTATTGTTATTACAACAAACTATAACTATTGTTATTGTTATTACAACAAACTATAACTATTGTTATTGTTATTGTTATTACAACTAACTATAACT
>JANHMN010000024.1:17488237-17498716 GCA_030674055.1 Rhabdomys pumilio
TATAACTATTGTTATTGTTATTACAACTAACTATAACTATTGTTATTCTTATTACATCGTCTCCATCAAGTTTTCTTGGGGAAGAAGTCGGGATTTTAAAGCATGGTCCTAAAACAGTGTTTAAGAATGCTTTTTGAGTAGGTTGTAATTATATATTTAGTAAAATACGCACACACATATTCACACACATACACATATATGTACATACACATGTATACACACAATACATACCTATATGTTTGTTACAATAATTAATAAAAATAGGTCATGAATTTGAAAGAAAACAAGTAGGGATTTTTAGGAAAGTAGGCAAGAAAAGGAGAAATGATGTGATTATATTAGAACACATGTATGAAAGAATTAAGAAATAAAATCTTAAAAAGCAAAGAAATGCTTTTTGAATATAGTTATAACATCTTTGTCTTCAGATTGTCACAGGATTATTCAGGCATGTTGAAATGATATTTCTAGCCAGATAATTTATTGGTCTGGAATAGTGACCTGTGGATTAAAGAATGCTGCTAAACATGCCACAAACCGCAGGGAAATATTATAGTAAACCTTCCCAGACTAGGACAACTAAAATGTCTTCACACATTGCCACATCTCTCTTTCTCCAAGTATGATTACATAAAGCAATTCTCTCAAAGAACACATAAAACTGTCTTGTCGAACAAACATATCAAGGGCCAATAAGACTCTCCAAGCATGTAATGCAAGCTCAAGGAGCTCACATCCTACCACAGGAAGCCCGCAAAGTACTGCCTAAGAAATGCTACAGTCTTATCTACTGCTCTATGTCTGCTTCTTTCCCTTGGTTACCAAGGGGGAGATAGTTGAGCTTTTCAAAGGGGGAAGAAGAGAGGGAAGGAAGGGAAGGAGGGAAGGAGGGAAGGAGGGAGGAAGGGAGGGGGGAGGAAAGAAAGGAAGGAAGGAAGGAAGGAAGGAAGGAAGGAAGGAAGGAAGAGAGGGAGGGAGGGAGGGAGGAGGGAGGGAGGGAGGGAGGAGGGAAGAAAGGGAGGAGGAAAGAAAGGAAGGAAGGAAGGAAGGAAAGAAGGGAGGGAAGGAAGAAAGGGAGGAAGAAAGGAAAGAAGGAAGGAAGGAAGGGAGGGAGAGAAGGAAGGAGGGAGGGATGAAAGGAAGGAAGGAAGGGAGGGAGAGAAGGAAGGAGGGAGGGATGAAAGGAAGGAAGGAAGGGAGGAAGGAAGGAAGAAGGCGAGGATGGAGATATGGGAAGAGAGAGAGAGAGAGAGAGAGAGAGAGAGAGAGAGAGAGAGAGAGAGAGAGGCTTGTTCAGCTCTGGAAACTGTCAATCTCTGATATGCAGGGTGAAGAGGCAGAGTGAATTAGTGCGTGTTCCCAGGCTGGATGTACTGAAGATGTGCTATTGTCCAGACCATGTTCTGAATCAGTCTCCTCTCCCTGACTGCAGAAGCTCCTTGGCAAGTCTCAACGCAGACAAAACCCTTATGGAAAGTAACAGGAGGACTGAACTGATTCCAGGGAGTTTGATTTATCGGGACTACTGGCATTTGCCAAAGCAAGTAGTCTATTTCGATGAGATGTTTCCCAGGCAGAAGGAAAGAAGAAAAAAAAAATCATCTGGCTTCATCCCTTTGGCTCTTGGAAACTCTGAATATCAGTGGTCCCCACACTAGAGAGGAAAAGAAAAGGGGGGGATTCCATCCACAGAAGACTGCAAGTGACTTACCTAAGACTCACCCCCAGTTCCTATCAGCTCCTCAGGACTTCTATTTCTCTACACTAGTAATGTTAATAAACTCATGTTCTACACTCCTGACTTAAAAATGCTGGCTGTCTAACTCTCCCAGCCAAACTCTCCTCATCCTGTCTCCCTCTCCTTCCCATCCTCCAGCTCCAGGTTCACTCCCATCTGGTTTCTGTTAGGAGTTCATTTTCAGAGTGCAGGCTGGTGGAATTCGGAGTTCAGACCCCCTCGAGTGATGAGAGTCCTGGGGCTGCTGAAGGTCCCTTCACTTGGTCCCTGCCACCTCCCCCTCCTTCCCCTCCCAATGCCCCACTGGCCCTTGTGCAATAACATGCTAGAGCCCACATCTGTTTCCAATTCCATGTTCATTTGAACTGCTCTGGGAAAATGGAAGCTCTCACTAAAGGCCGGGGTCTTAAAGCAACAGCATGAATACAAATAACACTATTTGTATATAGATTTTGTTCGTATATCTGATCTGGAGTCAATAAAGAGCTCACCATTTGTACAGGTTGATATAACTGTGCATTTTTAATTCCTTTATTCTGGGCCCTAACGATCATCTCTGTCCAAGTTCTTATCTGGGAATTTTACCTGAATTCTACAATGCTAGTCAGCAGAGTGGGAGTTCCCAAGCTACTGCTTTAGTCTTCAGTTTATTGTCTGATTACAACTGTAGATGTTTTCTTATAAGGGCAATAATGTAGTAGATCAGAAAACGGTCTCTTTTCTGTTTACTTCCAAAATAATGGATGGGTGACATATGGTGTGTGTCCTCTAGCACGGAAGCACAGATGCATACTCATCTTTCAGGACGAGCACCCAGTGGTCCTCAGAGAAAGGGAGATAGATTATCCTCAGCAAGAGAAAGGTGTCATGGCCATAATCTTGAAGCTATTGCCTCTGTTTTATAGGTTACGGTTAAATGAACTCAAAACATGAATCCAAAAGCTTCAGAATTCACAAGATCCTAGAAAAGGGAGCTTTCTTCTCATGAAAAAAAAAAAAAAAAAACCCAGAGATTGGCAGTCACCATGGTATGATGGATAATTCTTACTGTCATCTTGCCTGAATTTAAAACCAGCATAGAAATATATCTGCCTTTCGCTATGAGGCTGTTTCTCAAAAGGTTTAACTAGGGTGACATAATATGCCCTGACTGTAAGTGGCACTATTTCATGGGCTCAGGAGAGAAAGCCCTCTAAGGCCCAGCATTTATCACTTTGTGGCCCCTTGTAAGCATCAAATGTAAAAGATCAATGCCAGCCTAAGCCTTTGTCATTTCCATACTGGCCCTGTCATGATGGATTGTACCCTCAAACTATGAGCCAAAATTAATCCCTCCTTCCATGATTGGCTTTTATCATTTGACACAGCAGTGAGAAAAGTACCTAAAACAGACCATTAACGCCAAGGAATGGGGCTGTTGCACTGATAAACCTAACCATCTGCTTCATGATCTTTTGAAACTGGTTTTTGGCTGAATGTAGAAGAAGAATCTGGAGCTCTGGAACAGGGGCACCCTACGATGCCATAAGTAGAACTTAATAGCTCATTTGGGCAGCAGTTTGGAACACCAGAATGCCACAAGAAATATGGACTGCAAAGGCTAAGCTGGCTCTTGAAGTTTCAGGGAAGCATGAGTAGCCTATCAAGAACTAGTCTAGAGACCATTCATTTATATTCCATTCAAGAGTTCAACTTCATTGTGCCTATATCTTAAATTGATTGAGGATGCACTCAATATAAACAGATTCATTTGTGTGCCAGAGGTAAATTCTTAGCCTTTGGGCTGTGGCATTGTTATTCCTCGGTTCTTATACAGGTTCATAGTGAGAGTCAACAGTAAAGAGAATGAACTGCAAGCATGGCAGAAAGACAGGGAAATGTGCAGTTTGGATAAAAAAAAAAAAAAGCATGAATCATTCAAGGTGAGAGCAGCCAAGAAAGCAGCTGTAATGTTTAAGAGATCAGCTCCATTAAAAAGAACCTCACACTTACACTGGGCAGAGGCAAGAGTTTTGACAGCAACACTCTACCCATCAAAGCCTTCAACTTGCGAACATATAAATTTATTCTAGAGGAAAGAACCTGAACTGAGAATGTCATCATGGGTATCCTCTGGTTCTATGATAAAGTGTTTCCCTGGGGTCAGCCTCAAGGGTACACAGAGGCTACTGTAAATGTGGCTCAGGGGGACAGGTTACATCTAAAGCTATCTGAACAACTTCACAGTGATACCCACGTGTCACTTGTTTTAGAGGTACTGAAGACGGAAAGATAAAAGGGTTGTGATAGATTGCACCAAGGTTTCCAAAAGTCAAAACAGACAGGCAGTGTATAATAGGATATTTTTTTCTCTGCAAGCAGGCAATACACAAAGCTGGAAAGATGAAGACTACATTGAGACAGAAAACCAGTGATTTTGGAAACAACAAGATCACGTGGCACCTACTAAGAAAAGCCACATGGATTGTAGCCACCCGAAGAGATTGGTCACAGGGAGTATATGGAAAATAGCTAGACGGTCTAGGCTACCCAAGGCAAATGATTCCATTACATTCCTCAGATGCCCTCAGATGGTAGACAGGGAACTACAAGATTGCTGTTTGCCCTATTGGGTTTTAGTCTTGCTTTAGCCCAGCCTTTCCTTGATATGTTCTTACTCCTCCATTTTGTAATCGAAAATTTCATTTCTGTACCATTGCATGTTGGCAGCATAGAATTGTGTTTTGTATTTTATAGGCCCTCACAGCTAAGAGATGGTCTGAATCTCAAGCTCTACATTTACGCTTTTTGAACAAGTTTAGAACTGTTAAGACTTTGGAATTTTTAGACTAAATGCATTTTACTTTAGGAAATGAACGAGAGCTTTTTAGAGCATAGAACAATGTTATGTCTGAAAAGTGATTGTGCTTGGGTGTCAGATTAACAGGCAACAGGGTTGTGGTTGTCAATACACACTATCTACTTGCCTGGATTAAAATCACCTTAGAAACACATATCTTAGTGTGTCATTTAAGCTGTTTCCAGGAAGATTTAACTGAGGTGAAAAGATGCAGCTTGAATGAATGCAGACAGCACCATTCTACAGACCACTGCCCTAAACAAAACAGAAGCAAGGAGCACAGAAGCATTCATTTTCCTCTTCTCCTTGGCTGGGAGGGCAGAATGACCAGGCTTGTTATAGCTAGGGCTCAACTGTGCACCAAGATCTCTTATTCCTTATGTTGGTTTTGCCAGGAATTATATCACAATGATAAATACATGCATTGCCATAAATGGCCACCAGAAGGCATCAGATCCCCTCTAACTAGAGTTAAAGGCAAGTGTTAGATGCATGTGAGTGCTGGGAATCAAACCTGGGTTCTCTGGAAGGGCAGCCAGTACTCTTAACTACTGAGCCATCTTCTAACTGTTGGATACCAGGAATCACCTCACAAACCACAGGAACACTGATCTCAGTGAGACAGGGATCGTTTATTGACCATTTACCCCAGGACTGGTTGATCAAGGCTGTAGGAAAGACTTGGAAACTGGCTATGACCCTGAGCCAAGATATTTCAGGTCTTTTAAGCTTCAAAAATCTACAAACATCTGTTCCAAGTTATTTTATCAATCAGGATTTAGGGATAAGGGATTTCCTTAGGAACATGTCTGTGTTGTACACTTATCCTGCTCCCATTGGTTAAGATTTTTTAACTGTGGCATGAGATTTGCCTTGTCTAACATTTGTGTCTTAAGTTGCCAACCAGGATGTCAGTTCCCACATACATGTCTCTGTATGTCAAGTAGGATATCATCAGTTCCTGGGGAGGTCTTGGGAACTTAAATTTTATTACAGCCCTATTCAAAATGGAAGTCTTATTCTAAATAGGTTCTTATATTGGTACAAGTTTCTTTTGTATGTTAGGGTCCTTCCCAGGGGCAGCTTACAAAAGAAAAAACCATACAAGTTTATACATAGGTGTAGGAAGTGCTGCCTGGTGGTTGGTTTGGGTTCAAGCTTATTGTGGTTATCTATACAAAGCAATTCTAACTGAAATCTAATGTGATTAATTTTCAAGAACACCAAAGCACAGAACATAACAAAATCTGCAGTCAAATAGAGCATGAGAAAGTTTCCTAGTAACAGCTCATAAGAAAGTTTCTTTATACCATTAGTAACAGCCCCAAATGGCAGGCTAGATAGGTAAGAGTTACCTAGCCCTTAACACAAATCCCCTGTTTTGATTCACCTTACTTTGCTGACAGTTGATTAAGAAGGTAACGATTAAAATGGTTTTCAGATGACAAAAAGAACATTGGCTGTTCCATTTTTAGGGTCTGTTGGAGTTTGAGATATCTCTTGGCAGAATTCATGCAAGTTGAAGAGTCAATAAAGATGTCTATTATTTTTAGATTTTTGTTTTGTTTATTTTTATGTGTTGTTTACCCTAATGTATTGTTTTTGCACTGTGTGCATGCAGTGTCCACAGATTCCCTGGGATTGGAGTTACAGACAGTTGTTAACCACTGCGTGGGTGCTGGGAAAGGAACCTACGACCTCTGATCGTCATGCTCTTAACCCGAGATTGTCTCTCCAACCCAGAGAAGTGTCTCTTAACCAACAAAGTATAACCTTGAAGGAGAAACGGCTTCTTGTTGAGCTCTTTCAAGAAAAAGGTTTTTCCATCTTATACATAGAGAGAAGAAAAAGCTAAAAAAAGACAAATGAAAAGGACAAAATATTTTGAAACAAGACTCATGAACTCTTCCTTGTAAGGTAAAAAAAAAAAAGGAATTTTCTTAAGGGAAAAAAGCAGTGTGCCTACTCTGGCTGTGGAAAGATTAGAGAACTTGAAATGAATGGGGAAGAAAGATTGCTGATATATTAGAGCACCAATATAATGCATATGCTTTAAAAGAGAGTCGGCTGAATACTAGAGTCATCATTTTCATTAAGTTAACATGGATGATTTGTTCAGTAGGGTAGATTTATATTCCCCTGTTTCATCCATGAAACATAGTATAGTTCCTTATCAAAACTGATCGTGATGGCCAAGAATTTCTTCGTGTCATGGCCAGCATATGACAGCTATAAAAATAAAACATGCTACCTGTTCTCACATGACATCCTCACTGTATAGGAAAGAGAGAGATACCGAATGAGGCTCATGGGGTCCCAGTGATATGCTATATGTTGACCTTCAGTGCTGGGCTTTGGTGTCATAAAAAGATGTTAATATCCACCATCGATGAGCTAATCCTAACTACACAGTATTCATACAGCCATGCGTAAGTGGTGGATACTTTTATGGCTCTCATGGGAAAGCATATAGGAAAAATTCAAGGGTTAGGAGCACCGGGCTGTCTTCAACTACCTCCTTGGACACACACGCTCAAATGTCTTGTCGGTTAGAAACCTTGAGTAGGTGCATAGGTATGAAGCTTTCATGGAGATATGGAATTTGAGAGTACTTTGCCAATGGGTGGCAAACATAAAGACAATCTTGGCTTCCCAAATAGCTCCAATCCTTGAGCCTCTGGGATAGCAGGATAACATCCCACTTTAACAGCTATTGGCAGATGAGGGGCTGCCACAGACAAAGGAGCAGAGACATGTGTTTGTGTTTCAAGAAATACTTATAAAATAATTGGTGAGGGGGTCTTCTTGGGTTACTTTGAATGTATAAACTGTTTATTTTTGAGAGGCTGATCGGGCAGGCATGGAGAGGGCTAATGTACTTGTGCTATGTGTTTATTCCTCCTAAGAGTTCATGACTTATCAGTCATTTTCTTTCTGGAACAGATGTTATTCCTAAGGCTATCACTAGTGGCACAATGTCATATCTTCTCACCCCATTTCCTCCCTTGCAAACCCAGTGGGCACGAGTAGAAAACATCATTCTTGAATCCCCAGCCTGGAAAGAATTTCAAGGCAGGCTCATGGATGTGTCCCAAAGGACTCTCTTGTATTCACTCCCACTAATTGTTTAGGAGAGCCTGTGACTGTTTTCAATCAACTTTCACTATGTTGAACTTGTCCCCAAATCAAGTCTTAATGAAGAAGAATTCTTCTTTAAAAATTCATCTTGGCATATTAATATACCTGTGGCCATAAAGTTATGTTCATTTTTGAAACAAAAATGTTTTTGAAACATCCCCAGTCATGCTGATGATACTTAACACTGTACGCTGATGAGTCAACAGACATGCGAGAATTATCCACTGTGATGTTGTCTCCTTCCCCATTTATAGATAAGGCAACAGAAGCAGTGGAAGACTAATTCTTGCCCAAGGTACTTGAGTCATGAGACTATTAAGTAAGGCAGCTGCATTTCAGAGCACAGTAACTGAGTCAGAACCATGTTCTGAACCCTGTAGAGTAGGATGTCATGATTTTGATTTGACCACAGACATGACTAATGGAGGAGCAGTCAAGAAATATGAGAAATACTGCAAATTTAAGAGATGGGATCCAACACTTATTTTGAACTCAGATCCGCTCTTCTTTGGGTTCACTACTCAAACCCACAAGCAGAAGCCATGTCCCAGATCCACTACATCTGATATTTAGAGGGCATTTTATTCTTTAACCATCAACACACTGTTGCTCCATTCTTCCATTAATTGATTATTTATTTTATAATTTTCTGTGTATTCATGCAAACACATATGTTGGTGTGTGTGTGTGTGTGTGTGTGTGTGTGTGTGTGTGTGTGTGTGTGGTTTGTGTATGTGTGTGTTCACATGCACATGGGCGCATATGTACATGTGAGCACCTTTGTGAGGAGGCCCGAAATTGACATCAGATGTCTTGCTCCGTATTGAGACAGGGTCTCTCACTTTAACACAAACCTCATTTATTTGCTTGATCTGGGGATCCCCATTCTCAGTCTCCCTAACACAGGGATTACAGGAGGGCCACCAAACCCACCCAGCATTCATGTGGGTTCTGAGGATGTGAATTCCAATCTCCATGCTTGCACAGCAAGCTCTCACCCACTGAGCCATCTCTTTAGCTTCAAATATTTCTCTTTTTTTTTTTCCAGTATTTATTTCGGTAATGTACCTTGAAATAAAACATTGATATCACACAAAGTGTTATTCAGTAAATGTTACTAAGAACACTAGATGTTTTTTAAAATGGCATCTGATACCAATTATGACTTATCTCTTTTGAACCTGTTAAGGAATTGTTTACAAAAATTCAGAAAGACGTTCATAACTTTGTTTCACTGTTTCAAAGCATATACTATAAAATATTAATGCACTTCTTTTTTCATCAAAGCATATTATAGATTTTTTTTTTATTTTATGATATAGAGTGTTACCTATTATACCTGGAGTAACCAGAGTCCAACCTCGTGAACACACCATTCCAAAGGTGTTTCTTAGATATCTTTCTCAAGGAACGACACCTACATTTTGCCCCTAAAGTATCACATCATAGCATACATAACACAGATAATGTTTGCAACCCAGTGGGTCAAAGTGTCTCCTGGCTACATTATCCATTCTTACAGCATTTCAGAACCTTAAGAAAATAAACTTTCTCCGATTTGTATATGCAATGTCTCCCTAAATGATAGTATTCTAGAGGCTTGGTCCTTGGCCCTTGACAATACTTCGGGGAAGATTTAAGGATAGGACCTGGTGGGAAGTCTTTGGCTGCAGACATATTTTCTAAAGGGATTAGGGAACTTGACCACTTTCCTTTCTTTCTCTTTTTATTACTTAGCCAAGAGGTGAGAAGGTTTTGGCGGTACTGTCTCCACAATGCTGCATTGACACAGCAGTGAACAGGGTAAGTGGGATTGGGAAAGTGGAAACTAAAAACATTGTAAGAAAAAAATAGCCTTTTGTTCTTTTTAAATAACTTTTGTTCTGTATGTATGCACGTGTGTGCACTTGCACATGCTTGCACATATGGAGGTCAAGGGACAACTCATGAGAATTGATCTATTTCTACCATGTGGGCTCCATGGGTCTAAGTCAGGTCATCAGGCTTGGCAGTGAGTGCCTTTTCCTGCATAGCTACTCACAAACCTGCCTAATATCTTCACAAGTTTATCATCTGATGTACTTGTTAAAAGCAGCTAAATTCTGACTAACACAGTTTTGGTGCTCAGTCTATTATGGCATGAATTCTCTTACCTCTCCAAAAAGTACTTTATAAAATCTTTTCCCTTCTCTGCCAACATTACTCAAATTAGTGTACACAGAGACTGAGATGATTCTCAGGAAAATATGCAGAATTTATATCCTGAGATGTTTTGTGAGAATATCTGGTACTTCAGTAGCATAGCAAGAACCCATTTACAGCTACGGAAAGACTGTAGATTGTGGGAAATTGTTTCTGGTGCTTATGACCTAAAAATATGACAACGGTTCTTGGAGGGCGTCATATTTTGTATTTTTAAACATAAGAACATCATTATTCTTTTGACTCCAAGATAAAAATGTCTCCAAGCAGCCTGGAGAGTTCTGTTCTGGTTCGTGTAGATTACAGCATAAAAGATCACGCTCTGTTCTCAGTTGTCGAGTAGCTGGGAAACTGTAAGTGGATAAAGGGGCAATCAGAACAGCATCATCCTCTGATTAAAGTGAATGCTGATTTGACAGAGATTTCTAGAAAGTAAGATCTTGGCTGAGGAAGTGTCCTCCAAGCTTTCTTGCTGATGTTGCCCTTTTTCCTCTCTCTCTCTTACTCTCTCCTTCCTCTCTCTCTCTCTCTCTCTCTCTCTCTCTCTCTCTCTCTCTCTCTC
>JANHMN010000024.1:17498726-17512969 GCA_030674055.1 Rhabdomys pumilio
TCTCTCTCTCTCTCTCTCTCTCTCTCTCTCTCTCTCTCTCTCTCTCTGTCTCCCTCTCTCTCCCTGACAGTGCTTGGCCTTGGAGGAAATGCCAGAGCATGACTATTCCTCTAGTTCATTTTCTGCAAGCACAATCCTCCCTCTCTGACTGTCATCAATCAAGTACTGATTAAGTTTGGCATTCTTCCAAATACATGTGACTTCCATAGTAATCTGTGAGCCACCCTGTCTTAGTCAGGCTTTCTAGTCCTGCAACAAAACGGATTTATTTGGCTTATAATTCTGTATCATGCTCATCACTGAAGGAAGTCAAGACAGGAACCCAAACAGGGTAAGAACGTGGAGGCAGGATCTGATGGAGCCAATGCAGGAGAGAAACTTTGGGGTAGGGTGGGGTGGGGTGGGGTGGGGTGGGGCTGTACTGGCTTGATAAACATGGCTTGTTCAGCCTGCTTTTGTGTAGAACCCAGGACCACCAGTCCAGGAACAGCACCATCCTTAATGGCCTGTACCCTCCTCCTCCCCACTGATCATAAATTGAGGAAACTCCTTGCAGCTGGGTCTCTTAGAGGCATTTTCTCAGCTGAAGTTTCTTCCTGTCTGATGCCTCTAACTTGTGTCAAGTTGAAGGACAAAACCAGCCAGTACACACCTCGACTGTGTTTCAGTGAGAAGCTGGGCAGGAGGAAGATGGGGTGCTATGAGGCCAGCTTCTGGCTAGTTTATCTAATGCAATTTCTGGAGACCCCAGACACCATGCTATGTGATCAAACAATATCTGTCCTGTTAACTCCTCTGAACAAGAGAAGAACAGAGAGAGAAGAAAGGTCTTAATTTTACAGTAAGTGGAGGGTCTCTATAGCTTGAGAACGGATCGCACCTCAAAGTGAATTCTCAGAAGCTCATTCTGGGACCATTTCCTCACCCTGCTGATTCTAGACAAATGTGCTCCATTACAGTCATGCTTCCCGGAGGGAGGCACAGTACCTCAGAACTGAAAAGCATGTTTGTGTTTTAAATAGAAAAAATCTTACCTAATGTGAAAAGTAATTAGGAGACTCTGCGTTAAGTAAATAAAATAAAGTCTGAAAGTTACCATAAAACATCAATTAAACTATTTTAAAAATGCCTATAGGGTAATAAAGAACCAAGCAGAAATTCCAGAATCTAAAAAGAATATTTTATCAGAAAAAGTCCACCAGCTCAAAGTATATAGAGCAAAGGACATCATCAATTAAAACGATGATAAATATTAATAAATCCAGTGAAAGGCAAAAAAGTAAATATAAGGTGTTGGGGAAGAAGGCAAAATGTGGGGAAGCTGAGGTGGGGGGTACTAGGTCATCCCCTGGAAACTCAGGGAGAAATTAAGCGACCGAGATGAAACACCCACAAACGGTGTTAGGAAAATGTTTACAGAGAGCTTGTCTGAGTACCAAGGTTAAGAAATCTCAAAAGCCTAAATTCTGACCAAGAGTAAAAAATTAATGTATTCAAAGATGTGTAAAAATAAACTAAATATGCAAGGAAAGTAAACAAAAAAAAAACTGTGAAAGTATCCTAACAAAAAAGGTCAGTCTATTTTTCAACCCAAATGTTATGCATAACTAGCCTCAAACTGTATATGCACACCTGTGTACCCATTTACTCTCTATTGCCCATGTAAACACCAAGACCAAGCAGGGGAGTTTATTTCAGCTCACAGCTTTCAGCCCATCATGGAGGAGTGTCAGGGCAGGAAATTAGAGGCCAAAACTGAGATAGAGGCATGGAAAATGCTGCTTACTGGCTTGCTATTCATATCCCACCCAGCTTGCTGTTTTGATACAACCCAGGCATGCCCCAGTGTGGTATCGCTCACAGTGGGTTCATCAATCCATCAATCATCAATCATCAATCAAGAAAAAGCCCCATAGACTTCCCCACTGGCCAGTAGTATAGAAGCAAGTTTTTAATTTACATTTCTACTTCCCAGTTGACTCTAGCTTGTGTCAAGTCGATGAAAACTAATATTCGACTGTAAGAAGAATATGAAGATGCATTAAAAATAAGTAGCCATGGTTTAAGTGTGTAAGTGTGTGTGTGTGTGTGTGTGTGTGTGTGTGTGTGTGTTCATAAAATTCAAAATTAAATTGTTCAGAAAAAAATGAGACAGTTAAAAATGTAAATGACATTAAGCTATCTATTTTAAATCAACAAGGGAAAGTTACGTGTGGTTAGTATTCTAGGATCCTTGCCTTGTTTATAAGGGAGGTATAGTTAATAAAGAACTTGAGGTTTTTAAATATATTATACATGATGAAAATTTAAATATAGTAACCAGCAAAGGAAAGAGGAGGAGGAGGAGGAGGAAGAAGAAGAGGAGGAGGAGGAAGAGGAGGAAGAGGAGGAGGAGGAAAAGGAAGAGGAAGAGGAGGAAGAGGAGGAGAAGGAAGAGGAGGAGAAGGAAGAGGAGGAGAAGGAAGAGGAGGACAAAGAGAAGGAGGAGGAGGAGGAAGAGGAGGAGGAGGAGGAAGAGGAGGAGGAGGAAGAGGAGGAGGAGGAGGAGGAGGAGGAGGAGGAAGAGGAGGAGAAGGAAGAGGAGGACAAAGAGAAGGAGGAGGAGGAGGAAGAGGAGGAGGAAGAGGAGGAGAAGGAAGAGGAGGACAAAGAGAAGGAGGAGGAGGAGGAAGAGGAGGAGAAGGAAGAGGAGGACAAAGAGAAGGAGGAGGAGGAGGAAGAGGAGGAGGAAGAGGAGGATGAGGAGGAGGACGAAGAGGAGGAGGAGGACAAAGAGGAGGAGGAGGACAAAGAGGAGGAGGAGGACAAAGAGGAGGAGGAGGACAAAGAGGAGGAGGAGAAGGAGGAAGAGGAGGAGGAGGAGGAGGAGGAGGAGGAAGAGGAAGAGGTCACACGTCCAAATCCAGCCTGGATTACCTGATGAAAAGCTGACCCCACCCAAAATGAAAGAGAATGAGAGAGAGGGGGAGAGAAGGATAAAAGGGAGGAAGGAAGGAAGAAAGGAAGGAAGGAAGGGAGGGAGGAAGGAAGGAAGGAAGGAAGGAAGGAAGGAAGGAAGGAAGGAAGGAGTTAGAAGAAAGAGAGGAAAAGTAGACTGTGTCATCCTCAAAATTGTAGATTTTTTTTTAAGAAACAATAAAAGAAAAACATAAAGGTAAGGAAAATGCCAAGAAATGTAAAAAAAATCTGAGCATAGGATTCATGAATGAAAAGTTATTACACAAAGCAATAACTTAATTACACTGTCATAACCAAGAAAGAATTGAAAATTATAAGTTAAAAGACTTTCTGTGTATAATTGCCAAACAGAACCAAGATCTTGCAGATGGTAAGTTGGACCAAAACAACAAGCCCGAGTGGGGTGGGAAGAACCTCAGAATGCAGAAACTGAAATGAAACACAAATGCAACCTTTGGAGTGGCTGGTTTTCTACTTTCCCTGCTTGTGTTTGAGGACAGTTACAGCTAACACCCCAGGTTAAGAAAGCTTTGCCAACTACCCATGCAATTTCTGCTGTGTTCTGACCCAGTCCAAAGGAAAGACCAAGCAATGGAAGACAGGAAGTGCTGAAAAGCGAGGATATAGGAGGCAAGAAATATTCAGGTAAGAATAATCCCAAACCCTGGGCAGTAACTCTGCCAGGACCCTGCCTGGCCCCTGTGTGCCTGTCTGAGAAGGCAGCAGAAACTCAGCTTACCATAAAAGGACCTAAGAGACACTTCCGTTCCTCCCCACACACACATTTGACAGTCTAGTCTTCTGATTAATGGCTTACTAAGTAAAAGCTTTAAAAATCTTCAGGGACAGGTCTCATAATCCGGAAACTCTACAATGTGATGTTCAGAATGCCTTTAGAATTAATACATACACATTCAAAAAAAATTTTGAAAAATTAATAGATGGCATGAAACAAAAAATGAAGAAGGCCATCTGAGGAACAGGGTAAAAACTAACGAAGTCAATTTAGAAATGATAAGGCAATATTAAATATTCAGAGTATAAATAAGTGGAATCTGAAAGGATCGGGGGAAAGAGATAGTATAGACACCAAATCCTCCAGAAGCTGGTGCTTATGAAGTTTATATAGAAGAAGAAAGACAGAAATTTAAAGAATTAGGAAATTCAGTGGACCCCACTGACTCACCTGATGATGCTCATAGCACAACAGATCACAGAGAGGAAGCAATCATTCAAAGACAATGGAAATGTTTTTAAATAAGTCAAAGTAAAAAAATGATTCATTACATACAAAGAGAAAAATAATTCGAATTACTGTTTGAATTGGAGTAAAAAACACAATGATGGTACAAAGACAATAGAAATACATTCAAACATATGCACTACATATTTTGTCCAATATTTTGGAGAGACTAGGCTGTTAACTCCACTCCCTCCCTTCCCCTTTCCCTCCCCCTCTCTCTCTCTCCCTTCTTTCCCTTTCTTTTCCCCTCCTTCTCTCTCTTCCTTCCTTCCCTCCCTTTATTCCCTCCCTCCCATTCCTTCCCTCCTTTCCTTCCTTCCCTCTCTTCCTCCCTCCATCTGTCTCTGGGAAATCCAAACATCTCTTTTGTCCCATACTCTCAGTTCCGTTTCCTTAACCCAGTGAAAATATATTTTAACAATGACCCAGTAAAGTCGAAATAATGTATCAGCCAGGAGACCACAGCTACAAGACACAGTAAGAAAATCTTTAAAGCCAATGAAAAGCACCACTGTATGGATGGGTAAATATACCCAAAGCAATGAACATTGTTCAACTGAGCTACTTGTATACGCATTTTAATTAGCTGCTGAAGAATAATAATGTAATGTGAGGCTTATAATAGATGTGTCAGTAAAACACAAGGTATAAACAGGAAGGCAGATCAGTGGGTCTCTGGGATGCAGGTTGCAGTAACTAGGAAAAGAAAAATTCTGATATTACATATTCTGCCATTGTGACCATGCTGATCATTGCATGGCTGTACATATATATTCCAAAATTATTAAATGTCATAATAAAAAATGAAAGGCAGCAGGTCGTCTTCATTTTATAAGTGATTGTAATGAATTCAAAAGGTGATAAACGTCTCCAAAACCACTTGACAAGGCTAACTTTACCTTAAAACCAAAGTAGATTGGGATGCCATGGGTGTGTCCTGGGCCATGGCTAGAGTCCTTTGCTGGAGCTGAACTTGGAGAACAGTTGACAGCACCTCCCTGTAAATGGAATTACAACCCATTGCTGGCTCCAGGAGCAGAAGAGACCCCAAGTTCCCCACCTATGTGTGCTCCAGCTGTTCCATTCTTGAAGTTTACTGAACAAGCAACTGTTTAGAGACAATTTAATTGTAATGAGCCTTCATAGCTAAGTGGTCTTTTATTAGCCCAACTGCGGTTCGATAGTCAGGAGGGGCCACCTTCCCCCAGCTGTCTCCTAGCACTTCTCTGTTAGGGTGAAATATGGCTTTAATAGTGTCACACCTGGAGAAATGCTCTCCCAGGCTGCAGCACCCTCCCCCCACTGAAAAACTGGCTTTTGTTTCTGTATTCCTCCTGGGCTGGGTTTGGCAGCTCTTTGAATGATCAGATTGGTTTTAAAAGTCAATAGAAACATAGCATATTAAAAAAAAAAAGGCAAAAATCATGTTTTGGAGCCTACGTGCATAATTTAAATAAAATACGGTGGTGGGTGTGGTAGGGGAATAGAAGAAATAGACCCTGACCACTCATCTTAGAATTTCTTTATTCAGTATGTGTCCAGGGAAAATGCAGGATAAACAACTCCATCAAGTGCAGGTTTAATGTCTCTTGGGCCCTAAAGCATGGGAAAAGTTACAATGGGCCAAAGTATGCTGGTCTCAAATCTGTGGGAACTGCTCGGCTTGAGAGTTACAAAGACAGCTAATAAAGTAAAAGACCCAACTGGACTTTGATTCCTAATACAAAGTAACTTCCGGGAATGGAACACAAAACTCACCCAGTGCGCATAGCGCAGATAAATGTTCTATCACCCTCCAAATAAGTCTCAGACAGCTGCCTTGGACCCTCCAAACTCTGTGGCCTTAGACACCATCCACCCTTTTTCCAGTCTCTATTCTCTACCTTGGTAACCACAGTTCAGGACCATTCATAACCTTGAGAGTCACATAGATCTTGTCTCTCTGGCTGTGAAGCCTGTGATCTTCATGGTCACCCTGTGGCATGAATTAACAATAATTTACTCCTGATAGCTCCAGCCTCCTCCAGTCCATGGCACACTCTTACTGAACCATTTTGTACTTCCTCCCTTCCTCCCAGCCGCAAAGTATCAAATATCCTTTCACATGCATGTACTTCCCCAGGATGCTGTGTCCGTGTTCTCACTCACACATGACATACAGTGGTAAGATCTAAATCTCTCTACTCTCGCATTAAAACATCCCAGATCTCCCTAGAGATTAGTTCAAGGTCTATGGAGAACCAGGAAGTATCTTCAAGCTGCTCCTTGGGGAGTTTAGTCACTTGGCTTCTCCTCTAAGCAGCTGGAGTTCCAACAGCAGGGAAAAGCATGAAGAAACGAATAAATACTCTTGAAATACAAATTTCTAATTGTGGAGGGGAAGAGAGGGGGATTATTTAGAAGTCAAATTTTTTTTAGTTACTAAGACTTTGGGTCAACCTCCACACTGGTGTTTTTCACATTCAACTTTTCTCCCTTTTCCTCCCAGTACCATCCTGCTTTTGAACACTGCCATTATTGCACACTAGAAGGTCTTTAGGAGTTGTAGTCTTTGTTTCATTTGAACTGCACTTACTTGCTTTGCTCTCGGAGAGAATTGCTAGTGCTTTATAATCAAGGCCTGGTCTTATTTAGTAGTATGAGAGTGAAAGGGATGTAGGGGGAGGGTTTATTGTTTTTCTAATGGTATTCACATAAGCTGCTGTGTTCCTATTTAAAAAGCCTGGGTATGCTTAGATTTTATAAGAAAGCATAATGGCCAGGCATTATGACTACGTTTGGATTCCTCATATGGCTCTTTGGAAATGAGCCAGCATGGCAGGCAGAAAAAGAACAGCTTAGGTTTAACACGTGGACATTCTCCAATACGTCTCTTCAATAAATGGGGAGAAAAGGTTCCTCTAAAATAAAATCAAAACTGAGATGAGCCGGGCTTATCTCAAGCAAAGCGAATTTAGGGTATGGATGGAAGAACTTTGTAATACAAATCCCTGTCGCGTTGTAAAACTGTCTTTCCCAAAGATGGGGAAAAATATATGGCATCTATCGGGGTGCAAGACTTCCGATAAAATCAACAGTGGGAAATGTTCCCGATACTGATAGACAACCAGCATGTTTATCGACAGCCATGAAGGCTCTAAACCTGCAGTCAGCAAGACGAACAGGCACATGGAAGGCGTGAGCTCACAGGCGTTGAGGAGTGTGAAGAAGACACCCACTCGGTAAAAGGAGCTCACAGAGCAGCTGACAAGAATTCTTCCATCTTGGTAAAGGAAACCTTCCTTCTTGTTTCTCAGTTTTCCCTCTTGGGAAAGAAAAACTCCTAATAACTGACATTATCTAGCTTCAGAAAAGTTTAAGAAAATTCTGACTTTTCTTTTACCTGCCCCCTTTGGTTTCTAACTGGCTTTTGGATACCCACTCCTAGGAGTCAGCAGACATAAGAAAGGCAGCATACTTGAGAAGAAACAAAAGCTGATGGAAAAGAACAGAGGCTCTAACTCCCACCAAGGGAGTCAGGAAGGTGTTCGAAATTTCTCTCAGGGAACCGCTACAGATTGGCTTCGTTGACTCTCTCTCCAAAAGACCAAGCCCCCTTTTAAATAAAGCATTATATTTGAGAATTATCACTTTTAATTTTGGTAAACTGTCACAATCAGACTGGAAAGACATTTGTCTTAGACAACCACTTGTTCCTTGTCTCTCACCCCTGGAGTCCAGAAATTCTCAGAAAACGTGAATCTTTCAGAGGTGGAACATTCCATCCAGGCTTCAGACTTGCATTCCAGAGACGTTTTATGTAAAATAGCCATCCTTAATTCCACACTTCTGAGCTTGAAAAGATGGCATCTGTGTCTCTAAGGGCCACCTTAGAGGAAGGAGAGGGAATAGAGACGGAGAGAGAACAGAAAAAGTTGTGTAAACAGTATAAAAAGCTACAATGGTAAAGAAACAGTCCCAGAATTTATCTGGAAAACCTATTTTTAGCTTCTACCCTGGAGAATCCCAGTATCTTTGGAAACCATTTGGGTCAGCTGACATAGCAGCAGAAGCATGGAGGACAAGATGTACAGAGCAGGTGCCTCTCAGAGACAGGACAGTATGGTGATGGTGTTCCCATTTATTCTTCTTTTCAGTTAACTGGAAATACTACTTCAATACAAAAGGGGACTCACTTTTAATGGACATATACAGACACATTATTTTCTCACAGACAAACACTGCCAACTTTCTTTATCTGAAAAAAATATATTTAAAGAGTGCTGCCAACAGAAAAGAGAGAACAGAAAAAGTTGTGTAAACGCACAAATACCAGTCTCCCACTAATTCAATCAGAAATACATATGTAAAACAGGTAATATACAGGTTTGTGAATAAGTAGATGAGCAGAGAGTTATGTAAGGATAAAACCTTTTTGCTAAGATAATAAAATAGTATATTATCTTATTTAAATCTGTGCATTTTACCACTTAAATGTTAAGTCATCTAAAATATTTTATGTAGTATTAGATATAAAAATTTTATTACATATTTTAGATTTATGACCAATATTTTCAACATTATCTAATATAAACATATTTTACCAGTAATTTTAAGAGGCACAATTTATCACGTGAGTATTCTATGTACTTCCAGACCTATTTTTAGGCTCTATTCTATTACATTAATTTATCTGCCTTTTCTAATGCCAAAATGTTTGCTTTAGACATTACCCTGGCTTAATCTCTTACTAAGTATAAAATAAGAGAGAGCTTTCTCACTAGAGTTTTTAAAAATGTTCCTGGCAACTTTCCCATGTTCACTCTCCCATTTGACCTTTGGAATTCATTCGTATGATTAGCCTCAATATCCACTCCCCAGAGGGAAAAATAATTGCCTTCCTGTTGGAATTGTGTCGGATTTCCATGAATACTTTTTGAAGGGTAGACAGAAAAACAGCTATAGAAGCATCAACATGTACCAGAGTGTTTAGTCTTAGGCATGCACATCAGAGGTCACCAGAATGCCAATGCATTTAAACCCGTAGGACAATCCAATCATGTTGTCACTTGGCATACGAAGATAGGCAAGTGAACTAATTTTCCTGAGGTCTGATGTCTCCATCAGTACGATACAGATGTCAGTGCCCTATGGGTTTGTTAGTAGCAAAGTATGTTGTGTGTCCAACAGAACATTTGCTCGGCCTCTTCAGTTCCTTCTTCTGATAGTCAATTCTAAGTCATTTCCCGACTTTCGTCTTCAGTTGTATCATTCAACAGCTTTATGGGCATATTGTGATAGCTCTCTAATGCTGGATCTGCTATAATGGCCTGAAGGTCATCAACCCTTATCTCAAGGAATTAACAATGGGTAGATGAATAAACACTTCCAAAGGTTACTTAATAAAACAATCGACAAAATTTTTGTAGTTCCATTAATATTGTCTTCAGAACTTAGAATTAAAGGCCAGGTGTAGTGTCCTAGATCTCTCATCCCAGAACTTTGGAATTTTGAGACAGAAGTAGGCATGATCTTCATAGTGAGTCAAAGGCCAAGATTCCGGCTATGTAACAGACCCTTTTCAATGTAAAGAAGAGAGAATTATGAATTAACTCAACCTTTTCTTCTCTGAAAGGTATATAAGAAGAGAGTTGTGTGTATTTGCATGTGCATACATTTGTATGCAGTGTATGTACGTATTTGTGTATGTGTGGAAGCACGTGTATATGTTGTCTAGAGTAAACCCTTCTCCAGTGTGTGTTTTGAGTCAGTCTCTCTCTGATGACTGACTCTGAAACTCTTCAATGGAGCTAGGCTGACTTAGCAGCAAACTCCAGGGCTCTGCTTGTCTCTTCCCCACTGAATAATACATGACCATTAACAAAATTAACTGGAACTCTATTATGCTTATCATTTTTGAGAGTATAATACCAAAGATAAATTTGTCATTAATTAACACATGATTCAGCAGCCAGTAGGAGCCAAGTCTTTTTTCTTCCTTTTGCATGATCAGCTTTACCTTAAACTGTTGCTGTTTGTTTGTTTGTTTGTTTGTTTGTTTGTTTGTTTAAGGAGTGTGAGTGTTTGCCTGCATGTATATGTGGAGATAACCTATGTGCCTGGTGACCAGGGAGGCCAGTTCATATACCCTGGAACTGCAACTACAGATGGTTGCAAGCTGCAGTGCGGATGCTGTGAACTGAACCTGTGTCCTCTGAAAGAGCAGCCAGAGCTCCAAATAGTTTGAGAGATCTTTTCAGCCTTTCTTGATGGTTTTAAGATAACTATCATAAGGTCCCAGTGTTATACAGTTTTGTTCATCTCTGAGAATATTTGCATAATCTTGAGTAGCAAATGTCTTGAGAATTCTGTTTGTTTTAAAAACGTGTCTTCTTCCTAGTCTTAGAAGTAAATCTTTCAGTTGCTCAATGTTAAGGATTTGAGCTATATATTTACTTTGTTATTATAATGAAACGATGTTATTGTTTTGTTCAAATCTCCTTGCACATCCGTCAAGTTAATCACGTGGGTTTTTTTTTTTTTTTTTTTTTTTTTTTTTTTTTTTTTTTTTTTTTTTGGTTTTTCGAGACAGGGTTTCTCTGTGTGGTCCTGGCTGTCCTGGAACTCACTCTGTAGACCAGGCTGGCCTCGAACTCAGAAATCCACCTGCCTCTGCCTCCCAAGTGCTGGGATTAAAGGCGTGCGCCACCACCGCCCGGCTGCATGATTTATTTTTTAACTTGGTGATAACGTATTTATTCTGTTAATCGTTTTCGAATGCTAAGCCAGGTTTGCATTCTTTCGTTCATGTTACTCACTCCTTATACGGCACTGGATTCAGTCTGTGAGCACCTCACTTATTTCCCGTCATACCCATAAGCTACAGTTTGGTAGTTTCCTTGTTCCGACTTTGACTGGTCTTGCTACGAGAGTGACAGAATGAGCTGGAGACAGTTTCCTCTTCCATAGAACGTGTTTAGGCAGGTTTGTCATTGACTCTTCTTTAAACATTTGATGAAATTTGGTTATAAACCCATCTAATTCTAGACTTTACATTGTGGAGAGTTTTCTGCTTATTTGGCTGGCTGGTTCTTAACGTTTCAACATCTCTGCTAATATGATTTCGGATTGCTTATTTCCCCTGAAGTTGGCCTGAGTAATTTTTAGCATTCTAGAAACGTATCCATTTTTGTCTAATGTACTTAGTATGTGAGTGAACAATTGTTTTTAGCAGTCTTTATGATCTCTCTTTCTTTGTAAACCAATAGTTATGTCCCCTTCATTTTGGATTCCTTTGTTCTAACTTTAGCCTATGGAGCTCACATTTTTGGTTCTCTTGTGTTCTTCAAAAACTAGCTTTAGTGTTCCTGATTTCTCTCTCTCTCTCTCTCTCTCTCTCTCTCTCTCTCTCTCTCTCTGTGTGTGTGTGTCTCTGTCTCTCTCTCTCTCTCTCTCTCAATTTTATATTTTTTGCATTGTTTTTGCCCTAATCTGTGTTATTTCCTTCTTTTCTAAGTTCTTCCCTTCTTTCTTGCTTACTGATTGGATCATTCTTTTGTTCAGTTTATTAAGATGTTAAGTTTGACAATTAATTTGAGATCTTTCTTCTCTTCTAAAATAGGCATTTATAGACTTAATATTCCCTGTAACGCCCTATAAATTCTAGTGTTTTGTTAATTCAGGAAATCATGTCAGAATATTCTATGAGGCAGTTGGCTTAAAACTAGACAATTATTTCTCATAATTTGGAAGGCTGGAAGTTACAGCCCATCATCCGTTCAGGAAAAGAACCAGTGCTATTCAGGTTGTGGTTTGTTTATTATACCTAACAAAATATTTGAACCAAAAAATAAACTGTTAAGGATAGGGACATAGGGGCAGTTTGTCTTTTTGTTTGTCTGTCTGTCTGTTTGTTGTCTCTGAATGATCCCCTGACTATAAGAAGTAAGCACTCCACTGACAAAGAGACCCAACTGTAGCCTAAGTTATTGACTTGTCTCTCCCAGCATAGATCCATTGTCTCACAAGCCAGGGGAAAGACATTCAGGTCTTCAGTACTCTCAGGGTGCATATCAAATGTGATATTTCATATCCTGCATTGGCATAGAAGAAAATGTGAAATGTGCCTTCTGCTTTCACCCATCCTCCCTAAGTCTCAGAAATAGTTAGCTTGCCCCATAAGTCAGGACTGGATCCCTACTCACCTATTCACAGGTTCTCTGGCTAAGAGCTGGGTCAAAAAGAATTCTTACTTGTAACCATAGAAGCTAAGAGTAGAGTCTCTGCTGGAAAGGAGGAGGCAGATAGGAAGAGAGGAAGAGCAATCCTCATTCAAATATGACAGGCCTCTGCCTTTCTCAAAGCATTTTTACATTTTCTTAGGCTGTTTTTCTTTTTCTGCTTATTTTTTTTTCTGATAGATCTAGTAACAGAGGTTTTCAATGCTTATGATTTAAAATTCTCACACATTCCTTTGAAGTGTACGTCAGCGGACGTATTCATGTTATTATGAAGGAAGTCTTTCTCCCATTTTGTCATTGTAAAAATGAATCATTGGTTTTATAACCATATCACTACTAAATAATTTATTTGATGTATTAAAAATAGAAAAACATCATAAACTCCAAATTAAAAGAATCTCAGAAAATTTTACCCAGAGACTTGAAAGAATAATTGTGTCTATGGAATACGAAGAGATTGCTACAAAGAAGAACTATCAGAAAACACATTTTAAATGTATAGCATTTAAAAATTTTTCAATATACCGTGAACAAGAAAGTCTGAAATTTTACAGAAGGAGGGAATATTAATAGGAATCAGATGAAGCAATGTTGTGAGACTTCTCAGTCACATTATAGAAAGCTGGGCAACATGAGTAAAGGCCTTCAAAACTCTAAGGGAACTGAACTTTATTTTGAAGACCTGTTACTACTAATGAAGCATATTTGAAAGCTGAAGAAAACCAATGTTTATATTATCAATTAGGTATACATAAAATTATGGATATATATATACATACATATGATTATGAATATATACATAAATCTTAATTTAAAAGCCTAACTTCTAGTTCTGTGATTTTCTGCACAGTTGCTGTAAATGCAACAAAAATAATACCATTAAGTATTTTCACTCTGCACAGATGTACAATGAAAGGGATTATCAGTAGGAGATGAAACCTATCCAAAAGAATAAAAAAAGATGCAAGGACAGAGAGGTGAGGTAGACTCAGACAGAGCTTCCCTTTCTCTGTCTCAGCATGGACTCATGATGTAGCCCAGGCTGCTGATGGTCAATCCTTATACCCAGTGTTCTTGAAAGTTGAACAGTGTTTCTTTCAGTTTTTCAAACGTGCCAAATGTCCCTCGTGATTTAGAACTTTGCATGTGCCATTTTGGTTTGTGGAGCTTTCTCCACTCCTCCAGAAGCTTCAAAGTTTTTTATTTGGTGACTCATACTCATGCATGACCTCTTGGGCCTGGGTTGATCCTGAGATTACTTTTACAGTCTTCTGTAGCACCTTCCTTTTAAAACATGTCCATGGTTAAGTATTGTGTATAACTAAGCTGTGTGGGACTTCTATTTTTATTATATTATACATTGTGTATATCATGTCATATATAATCATCCTTTCATGACTCACTGTCTTCTCCAGTGAGTTCATATATTCATACATTTATAAATATCTCTTTATACACTGTATAGCACCTAGTAGGTGTTCAGTTCCATGGGTCAGATAACACAGTACATCTCTAGCTCCCAAACTTCCAGGTTTGCTGTAAAATCTAGCCTTTGGAAGAAAATTACTGAGTATATTATTCCTTTTCTGCTGTTGTGATAAAATACTACAACCAAAATCAACTTAAGGAGGCTTTCAGTTCTAGAAGGCTCCTGGGGAAGACGTTTTAGAAGGTGAGGAAGACAGGGCATGATAGTCAGAGCAGGAAGCTGGCAGACCATATTTTCATATTTGTTTTGTTTCAGATAAAAGAACAGAGAGAGAGAGAAAGAGAGAAAGAGAGAGAGAGAGAGAGAGAGAGAGAGAGAGAGAGAGAGAGAGAGA
>JANHMN010000024.1:17512979-17536202 GCA_030674055.1 Rhabdomys pumilio
AGAGAGAGAGAGAGAGAGAGAGAGAGAGAGAGAGAGAGAGAGAGAGAGAGAACAGGAAGTAGAATGAGTTAATAATCCATCAAGGTCTCCCACCACCCCTCTCCCACTGTCATTTATCCTCCAGCAAGGCTTCACCCCATAAAAATTCTATAACTTCACCAAACAGCATTACTAACTAAAGATCAAGTATTCAAAGACTTCTGTCATTCAAACCATAACACTTAAGATAAGAGATATCTATGCATTCCACTGCAAGATTTAATGTCTATTCTAAAAATAACAGAGCAATATATATTAAAGGGCTCACAGACTAATAATAGAAATATTTACATTCCAATATTCCCTGGGGTTTTGAGAGTTAATGACAAAGGCCTGAAATATCACAGATCTGAGCTTTATATTCAGGTCTTCTGAAGAGATAAGCATGTATACACAAACACCTTCTTGGCTTTTGTTTTGTGAGAAGATACTTCCTTCCTAGACAGATGGCAGTTTACTGAAGGCAGGGTTCATTCTGGGGCAGTAATTCAGATGGTGTCAACATAAGTAACTGTTGACTTGTTGTGGAAAACCAAACCATTACAAAGCAACCCCAAAGATTTGATTACAGGTAATTCTGTTTTACACCATATTTCCTGCGTAATTCTTGTGCCCTGTCTCTTCTTGTTGTCACTGCTGATATTTGCATGGACACAGAATCTTAGCTGCTTAGAAACTCATTACTTCTGCTTTTCTTTGCTGAAAGAGACTTACTTCTTTAACAGGAAGAAAGCTATCTGATCTCTCTCCGGTCTCCAACTTGATCTCATTTAAAATAGAAAGATGAAGTTTGTTTTTGAAACAAAAGATTCAACTGTTCTACTGAGTTCTGTCTGTAGTCCAGTTCTCACTGAGAAAGGGTTAAAGTAGAACACTGCTTTTGATTGCTGGTGCTCTGTGATTGTTCAAAATCTACTTCAGTTGATGAAGTCTCCTGAAAACAGATTTATTGAAATATTTTTCAATTGTTATTGTTATTATTATAAGGGTGGGGGAAGACATGGGGCATATACATGGGGGTCACAAGATAGTTTTGTGGAGTTGGTTCTCTCCTTTCACCTTTACATAGGTTCTGGTGATTAGTATCAAACTGTAACATCAGCATGTTCCGGAAACCCTACAAAGTAAGGATCTCAACAAGATTCCATTTCCTTCAACAATTCTCACAGACACAGGTATTATTTTTATGTCAAAGTTCTTCCATTCATTAAAAAACCAAAGGTAAAATGGTAACCTTTTCCTTTATGGAGCATATACCCAAGTCAACCAGTGATAGCCAGCAATACAAAAGGTAAGAACAAATGCTCGTTAACTGGACACAGCCTCACATGCCTGTAATCTTAACACCCCAAACATAAACAAACAAACAAAACAACAACAAAAAAAACTATTAGAGCAGACTAAATAGACTTAAGGGCAAAGGACTATAAGTGTGTGGCCATCCTGGGCTACATAGGAGATAACATCTGAAGAAAACAAAACCAAAAGACCAAGAACATTAAAATGACTATATCTGGTTGTCATTTTTCTTTGTTGTTTGAAAGAAATATTTTTAGACATCTTAGATGATCTGTGAAAATTAACTCTTCACCCATCCAAAGAAGGGTCACCCTCAGAGAAAGGAAAAGAACCAAAAACAATATTTGCTATAATCTGCATGTCACATCCTCCCCATATACATATTTGAAGTGACTCCCTAAGGTGCTACTATTAGGATATGGAACGTTGGAAGAGATTAAGTCAGGAGGCTCCACAGTCATCACTGGGATTAATAGACTTATGAAGCAGGCCTAACAAAGTTTGTTCATCCCCCTGCTGTATGTGTAGATAGCATTACCTATGAGAACCAGCTCTCAGCACACCTTGAATCTTCCAGCACCTTCATCTTGAACTTCCTAACCTTCTGCAACTGTAAGCAATGAACTGGTGTTTATCTTTTTTGTTGTTGTTGTTTTTTCTGAGACAGGGTTTCTCTGTGTAGCCCTGGCTGTCCTGGAACTCACTTGGTAGACCAGGCTGGCCTCGAACTCAGAAATCCTCCTGCCTCTGCCTCCCAAGTGCTGGGACTAAAGGTGTGCGCCACCACCGCCCGGCAAACTGGTGTTTATCAACAACAACAATAACAGCAACAAATGCCTATTACGATAAATAGACTTAAATGTAAACCAGCATGTTCTAGTGAACACCTCAGAACTTTACTCAGCCTAAATCTGTGTTTACCAAGACGGCTTTGCAAATTATCTTCCAAGGTCTCATACCCTACTCTGGCCTCTTCCAAGTTCTAGGAAGAGACCACTTCTACCGACAACAAGAAAGCTTTCTGGTTGTCTTTGTGTTTTGACAAGATAAGGAAGTGAAAATGATGTCGTTGTTTACAATGAACAGTTGTTTTGAACACCACAGAATAAGATTTACATGACGAAGCATTCTTCAAAGGGAAAGAAAATTCTTGTGAGCTTGGATTAAAAAATAAAAAAAACCCTCTGGACTGAGAATAAAGAGGAAGAATTACATTCTTGCCCAACTCACCATCTAAGTGGTCACAAACCAGCAGGTGCTACTGCTGTAGGGGAACATAGTTCCCTTAGATTTCACATATGCCATATAGGCAACTATACTCAGGTAGCCTTAGTACATGATACCCAAAATACAATAGGCCCTCCTGGTATTTGTGGAAACAGTACTAGGTTGCTCTCAGCTTCCCCTCGCCCTTCCAACTGAGGCAGATTGCAATCCCCTCGTTCATTGGTTCCCTCTTAGTATCAAGATGAAATAAACACCCTTATCCCTGAAGACAGAAGGACACAGAGAAGAATCAGAACAAACAGGCCTAGCTAGGGCGTCAGTTCACCACTTCTCACTCTTGCCTGCTTGTAATCAGCCCTATTGCACCTGGTCTCTGCATCCTTCATCACACATCACAAAATGCATAGGATTCCCCACTGCTTCATCTCTTCATCCCTAAAGCCTTCCGTGTCACGGAAAACGTATATAAAAATGGTTTTGTGTCTCTTCTTATTATTAACCTGTCTTGTAATAGGGGCCTATGTCATGAGCTTAACAATGGGAGCAATACTCTTTAGCAGTCACACCTCTCATACCCACATCCACACTACCCATGAGTTCATACCCACCCCCTCACCCTCCTCACCTCTCATGTCTCTTCTTCACATATATTCAGTCAATTACTTTCCAAGCGAATTCTGCTAAGCTGGGTCATGATATAGAGCAGGGTGATTTTGCTCACTATAGAGTTCGTTTGCTGATTATATTAGTGATCTTCATGTATCTCGAGCCAAAACAATGATTACAAAACTTGCAGTGAGGTGGGTGCTTCAGACGTAGACAATCCTGCATGATTTAACTAATCTTTGCCCAACTTCAGAGATTTGGACTACTAAAGGAATTAAGAAATAGTTTGAAAAAAAAAAAGAAACTACCTAGAATCAACCATGGAAATCCCCAGGTGAGTCACCGTGGTGATTACCTCAGGCGCCTGTGGGCTTCCTCTGCAGCTGTTAATAAGCCCTTCGGTGGGCAGTGTGGAGATCAGTGTATATAGAGCTAGTTGTGTGAAGAGGTCACTTCTCTTCCCTGAACTGCATTTCTTCCTGATTTCAGAAGCCTCCCCAAGCCTATTCATATCTCGGTAGCACCTCAGAGAACATGTGATCCGACAGGAGTTGAGCTTGCTCTGCCCTTCCCCCTTCTACCTCTGATTTCCTTGTCTACATAACAGATTTTACCCACTGTCCTCCATCCCCCCAATCTTTTCTCCTCGTGGAAATCCAAGAAAGAAGCAAGTTACTGAAGGACTTTTTCATGACAACTAGGTTTAAAGTTCCGGTAATGATTTGGAAGAGAACAACCCATTTTATTCTCCCGTTCCTCCTGGAACCACCATGAGCCGAAATGCCACTGGTGTTCACAGATGATCCCCACATTTGCGAAGAAAGTCTTATTCCTTAATTGCTTTGGTAGGCATGAGAGGAATTGTGTGAGCAGTAGCAGCATTTAAATATGCTATGTAACTGATAAGTAACGGTTCAGAAGTGTGAGTGCGTGTGCGCATGCGCATTCGGGCGCGCCCAGGATGCTATTCCCCATCATGTCTTTGTCCATGGGCTTCTGCTGAACGTATTTTCACACAGAGCATCTCTATAATCACTCTGTCTGTAGCCAGCATCATTAAGATGTCCATCTCCTTTACTTCAGTCTTCAGAGGACAGGAAAGAAGGGAAAGATAGTCTTTGTCTGATCACCAGGGAAACTGAATTTAGACTGGGAGTCTTGGCAAAGGGACAGGAATTGTCTCATGCATGACTGGCTACATTTTCATCCTAAGGCATAGCACTAAACCATTAAGTTCTATTTAAGGTTTTATGGTCATCTCATGTTACATAAATTTTGAATGTTATGATATACTGAATGGTCCGTGGAGTGATGAAACTCACCATGAAATCTTTCTAATAAGAAATGTTTCATATTCAGAAATGTACATTATTACATAAGTGGTAAATTTCAGGAAGTGGATATTAGTTGATGCTGGAAAATATTCCTTCAGGGTGAGCTTTCTAAACCTCAAAATTGGAGTAAATTTGTGGCACACTGACAAATCTTTTGTTTTGAACTAAGAATTTACTGGAAAAAAAAAGGCCAAGATGTTGGGAACAGACCAAAAAGAAAAATAAATAAAAACTTGATCTTGTTCAGTTTTCTTACAATGAGCAAAGACAATAGACACAAATACCTGGATGCTCACAGCTCCTTTAGAATGTTCAGGTTGAATAGTTTCAGACAAAAGAGTAATACAGAGACTTTTAAAAAATGTTTAAAAATATGGGTTAGAGAAATGGCTCAACAATGCAGATGACTCGCTACTCTTGCAGAGGCCTGGGTTTGGTCTCCAGCACCCATGGAGATATCAATGTTTAAAAGCATTCTGAGAATTTTGTTGACTTGCGATCATGTTACTTGTCTGAGTGATTTGCTTACTTGTGTGTATAACCATCTCACACGTTCCTGGTGCTCAGCCAGGAGATGGGGATCAAATCCCCTGGAACTACAGTAACAGGCAGTTGTGAGCCTCTCGGTGTGGGTGCCGGGAACCAAACCCAGGCTCTGTATTAGACAGTCTGTATGACTCTTTTAGAGTCATAAAAATCAGTTGGTAAGAAAAGGCTTTTTTCTTTCCAACACTGTTGGTATCCAAATTGAGCCTTATGCTAATGTTCACTGGCATGGAAAATGGTCATCTCCTTCATTCCATTCTTTCTCTTCTACTCCATTTCAAATAGAACTTTTAAATTAAATTTAGTACCAAAGGCTGATTTTTTTTTCCTAAACTTTGAGTTTGTTTGGATACTATCTTAAGTGAAAAGGCTCAGAGTAACTATAAAGAGCTGAGAAACACAGTGCACCTGAGCGAATTTCTATAGGGCACTAAAGTTAAAAGAAGAAGAGGAGGAGTAGAAGGGACAGGAGGAAGAGGAGGAGGAGGAAGAAGAAGAGGAAGAGGAGGAGGAAGAGGAAAAGAAAAAAGCACACCAGTTCCTAGAGAAGTGCAAAAGGATGGGTGGTAGCATATGAGAACCAAATAAGAGAACCCAGGTTACTGTCAGAGAAAACATAAAGGTCCTGGAGCTTTCTCAGAACATGAAGAGGAGTGTGAAAGGTAATGAGGTCATAGGAATCACATAGCTGCCAAATGGCAGAAGGAGAAGAAATTCCACACAGGATATGTTCCCTCTCCTCCATGCAGCTCATGGTAAGGACAGCAATCCCAACCAGCCAGAGGTCCCTAGGAGCACATAGAGAGGGACCCATGGCTCCAGCTGTGTATGTAGGGGAGGATGGCCTTGTCAGGCATAGGTGGGAGAGGAAGTCCAGTGAAAGCTGGATGCCCCTGTGTGGGGGAATTTGAGAGTGAGGAGGAGGGAGTGGATGGGTGGGTGGGTGGATGGGGGCACGTCCTCATAGAAGCAGGGGAGTGGGGATGGGATGGGGCTTCTGGGTGGGGGAGAAACAGGGAAACGGGATAACATTTGAAATGTAAATAAAATATCCAATAAACAATTAATCAAACAAAAAAAGAAAAAAAAAACTTTAAATATCAGGAGGATGAATGAGACATTTAAGGGAATGCTAAAAAGATGAAGGAGCTTGTAGCCCTTGCCCAGTAAATTAAGTATGTAGTTGGTCTGCCCTAGAGAATAGGTAACACAGGCAAAGTGAGATATACTCTATCCCTTTGTTTAAAAGGAGGAGAGATTTATGTTAGGACAGATACATATTCTATTTACAGATGAGGTGGAAAAGGCATTTCAAAAGCAATAAATGTAACACGGATTGTGTTTTGTAATAACACAAAAACACAATCACACATGCATTTGAGTACACTGTTAGGATTGTAAATATCCATATGTTATTAAATAAACTTTAAGAGAAAAAGGAACCAGAAATCATTCTAATAAAATAAGTACTTGCATATCTGCTCATTTCACTCCACTCCTGACTATACTGAGGTGTACACTTGTCTCATTTGCTGATGAAGATCAATACTTTCTGGTGTTTTTGTTTATTTGACCAATTAATCAATGTAGGGGTGAAGTGGTTGGGTTTTGTGCTTAGATAGCATGAGCGTAGGCTTTGATTATTCCAAATACCCAGTCTTGTAGATCTCAGTCTTATAGATCTGTGCCAAACCATTTTCCATAAAAACAAAACAAACTCTGAACACTCGGGAATGCTTTAAGGTTTCAAACTAAGACATTTCCAGAGATGAAAGGGGTTTTTCATAATGATAAAAGGGTTACTTCCAATGACATACAGCAGGATTTCAAAGGATCCTAAAGTAAATTAGAATCAATGTACCTTTTAAATAAGGTTCAAACTGTTACAGAATCTAGGGATGAGACTCTGTGATGCAGCCTTGCCTAACATGCTAGAGGTTAAGGGTTTGATCCACATAACCTCCGATCAGCCCCAAAGACAAATGATTAAGATGATTAGAAAAAAAAAACTCCATAGGCAGCAGAATAGAACAAGAACTCCAAAATTAGACTCATGAACACAAACAAGTACACATGACTAAAAGAATAGTCTCAACCAGAGGGGGAAAAAACTTATTTAGTTCCATGGGTAGGGTCATAGGAACTGTTATTTTTTAAAAAGTAAATGAAATTAAATTCATATCACACATGATCTTTTTATTACTTAAAAGGCTTAATTTGAGAATATTAACAAAAATATTTTTAGAAGAATATATAGAAAATCATCCTTAACACAGGGTGGGAAGGAATTTCCTGAAACACATTACATACAATTCTCAAGACAATATTAATAAATTTAATAAATTTGACTATATCTGACTTAAGAAAAGTAAACAAAGCCATAAACACAACAAAAAGACAGTATATACATACATATACACATATACATATATGTATTATATGTTTTTTAAGTCTGGATGTGGTCAAATTTATGTATATATTTGTATATATGGATGAATTTTCTTTGCTTTATTATTTGTTCCATTGAAAACGTCAAGCTTGACTTTTGTTGAATGGTGGTTGTATTTGCTATGAAACTTTTAGAGCAGCATCTTTCTTTGTGTCTTTAAATCTGCGTCTTTTGGCTTGTATTGTTTCTTGTAAGAATGTCACAAATTAGCAGTCAAGCTCATATTTTCCTAGTGGCAGTGTGCTTTTTTCTCTCCAACTCTTCTTGAGGTCCTAGGGATGAAATTCAGTGTCTCCTTCCGTACAACAAGCATGCGATCTATTACTGACCAACGTCCCAACTTGTCTCTGGCTTACTTTTAAATTGTGTGGGCATTTGGGAGGTGGCTCAGTCACTAAAGGACCTATCACACTTGCATGAGAACCTGGATTTGGATCCGTAGCACACATGCAAAAGCCAGGAATGGAGGTGCACACCCTGTAATCCAGCGGTGGGGTACATGTAGAGAAAAGCAGAGGCCTGACATTTCCAGGACAAGAGATTTAGGTTCAGTGAGAGAAAATGTCTGAGATACAACAAAAGATGTAGACCATGAAGAAAGACATACAGTGTCAGTCTCTGACATTCACATGTGTATGTGCACATGCATACACACACACACACACACACACACGTGGACAAACACACACAACCACACACACATATACACACACACACCACACCACACACACACACACACACACACACACACACCAACCCACATAAGCACATACACCACACACACACCAACCCACATAAGCACATACACTACACACACACCACAACCCACACAAGCACATACACCACACACACACACACACACACACACACAAGCACATACACCACACACACACCAACCCACACAAGTACATACACCACACACACACACACCAACCCACACAAGCACATACACCACACACACACACCAACCCACATAAGCACATACACAACACACACACCACAACCCACACAAGCATATACCACACACACCACAACCCACACAAGTATATACCACACACACATACACCACAGACACACACACACACACACACACACACACACACACATACATGAACACACACAATGATTTTTTTTTGCCTCTCGTTCACTCATACATTTCTCCATCTACACATTGATTTTATTCTTGGAATGACTGATATTTTAGCCATGAGCTAACAGTATTAGAGCAGGTGAGAGAAATCTCAAATGTGAGCCTACCTCGTCTGACGTTTTCTTCACACTCCTGTGTTCACTGGTCCACTCCACTCCAACTGTTGCTTCTTGCCATGCACTTTGCTATTCGAAAAGTTAGGAAATCCCCACTGATTCTTTTTGAAGAAGCTCTCCAACATCTCATCAAATCACTGAAAATAAATTCATTTTTAACATCGAAAGTGTTTCGCTGAATACATTTAAAACAGCACTACATTTATAAATGGATGTGTATACATTTGGTATATTTGAAATATTAAATCATCGTTTCTAGAAACGTGGCACACTACTAGATAGATTCAAAGGTGTTCTATACAAGTTATGGCAGTTTATAACAGGATCAAAATTAAAGTTACGGAGTAGCAATGAAATAATTTTAGGATTGAGGGCCACCATAATATGAGGAACTGTATTACAGAATTGCAGCATGAGGCAGGTTGAGAACCACAGACTGAGAGGCTTGTGTTCTAGCCCTATTACAACTCACTATGTATCAAAATACTGAGAATGTGTGGAATAAAATATATACACATAAATGTATATATGTACACATATGTATAAGATACATATATATCTTATATATATACATATACTTATATATATATCTTATATATACATATACTTATATATACATATATATCTTATATATGTATAAGATATATATATATGTGTGTGTGTACATATATATACATATACATATATGTATAAGAGTGACTATATCTCTGATATATAGAAGTAAGTTTTGTAGCACGTGTGCATATGCTCACACAAGTGTGCATGTGTGTGAAATTTCCAGCTTAATCAATGAGTCAGCTATGCTATTCTTTGTCCAAAGACAGTGCTTTATTGGCCCTTTCCTATTTTGAAACCATAACCAGTAAATGAAGCTACTTTTAATTATTCTTTCGTGAACGTTGCCTCAGGCCCCATTTTTATGGTGTAAGCAAGTTTCTAGCACTCCCAATGCATGACACAATTACTGTATCGAATACTCCAAGTGAGCTTTTTAAAATGATGAGAAATGTTTTGCACCATTCAAAGATTCCAGGCTCCGGAGGCTGGACCTCAACCCAGTCACTGCTCACTGACTCGTTTTTCCATTGCCTTTTAGCCTCTGTCACTAAATATCTGAGAAACTCTCAGAAGAATTATGTATTCTGCTGACAGTTACAGAAGGTAAAGCCCATGGACTCTTGACCCCAAGCCTTTGAATAGATCTTCACCCTGGCAGAAGGGTGTGGTAGAGGAAATCCTTCGCTTAAGCTCAGATAGGAAACAGAGAGAAAATTCTCCCCAGAACCTTCCAAGGCACACCCACAATGTCGTATTTCCTCTACCTTGGCACTCACCTCCCAAAGTTTCTGAAACCTATCCAACTAGCACCAGAGTCCGGGGAAGAGACATTAAAACCATGACCCCACTGGGGACATTCCATATTTAACACATAGCAGACTTATTCAAGTAGGTTTATTGTGCTTTCTCTCTTTCTTGTTTTAAACATATCTAAGCAATATCGAAATATACACAATGCATGTAGTCAATATGTGTCCAGAGAAGTTTTCCTTTTAGTTTTTTTACACACTTAGAGTATATATTTTCATTCTTATTTTATTGAAGTCCATATTTGAAATGTACTGATCAGATCTAAACTTTTTCCAGCAAAAACTAATAGAGCTCACGGGCTTTTCTCCTTAGCCCCTCTTTGTATCTCTAAGCTACATTTGTTGTTCATACTTGTATTTTACAGTGTGTGATACTGTGGCTTCATTGATATTTTTCCTGATATTTTTGTTTATGCTTTTTTTTCTATTCAGGATGATTCTTTTTATTTATCTATTTATTTTTCTGTTTGCTGAAGTATGTTTCTTCCTGGTTTTTATATTGAAATTTAAAGAGCTTTCAGATGCTGCCTTTTGTTTAAGTCTTGAAAGCCAAATTAGCTAACTATTGCATTTCACGAACATTTACAAACAGAACCCCACTATTTTTTCTCCTCGGCATGTATCCAGCGAGTTACATACCACGACACAGAGAGGTCTGCTTATCCATGGTTACTGTTGTTTTATTCACTACATGGAGGAAACGGAATCAACCTAGATGCCCATTAAGAAATGAAGGGACAGTGAAAAGCTGATAAGTATGGCAAATGGAACACTATTCAGCTCTAAAGAAAAATAAAATCACAAACTTCTCAAGAAAATGGATGGTCTTAGAATGTGCGAGAGAAAGTAAAGCCACACAATCTCAGAAAGAAAAATAAAAGTAAATATTTTCACACATATTGGAGATTAGGAAAGGGTAAGTGTTGGGGAGTGAGGTAGGACTGATTGAAGACACTGAACATGAGAGTCACAAGAGGGAATATAACGCTAATTACTCTTCTGGCTTTCACTCTGCTGTATATTCTTCATATGTTGGTGGTGGACAAGTGCATAAAACTATATTTAATAATGGATGTGCAAAACCCACTGTGAAATTCCACAGCCTCAAAATAGCTATTCTAACTCTATAGGCCATTGAGATATATAGACTTGGTCAACCTCACTGTGCTATTTTTATTTAAAAACTCTTAAAGTTTTACTACATCATCAAAGATTAAAATTAAGAAAAATTAAAAATTGTTTTAGCTTATTGAATAAGGAGTAAAAGATTGTACACATGAATCATTGCCATGTAATATTTCATTACATGTATATATTGGGTAAGGCTTAAATATGCATATTTATCTCCTCAAATGTTTATTATTTTGTTATAATAAAAGGTTTCAGAGTCTAGCTTTTTCAAATGAAGAGTATATTGCTTTCTGTATTCACTCAAATACAGTGGGGCACCAGAACTCATTACCCCATCTAGATATTTGTGCTCATTGATTAGTTCCCCCATCTCTGCCCCTCGAATCTTCCAGCCCCTCAAGACCTCCGTGACCATCTATGAAACTAACCTTAGATCCCACATTGAGCATGATAACGTGGTACTTGCCTTTCTGTGCCTGGCTTAGTTCATTTAACATACAAACATACACACATACAATTCATTTCTTTCTTTATGAAAGTTTTCTTTTGAATGCTACATTTCCTTTCCTTGCTGTTACACTTAGTATTTTTTCTATTCTTAGCATCCTCGTATTTATTACAGTGTACACAGCTAGGACTTCAATGTTTCAGTGCACTTTGTCCCAAATATTCAAAGTGGAGTTGGAGTTATGATTCTCACTTTAGGTAAAGAAGTTGGAACCTTCAAGATAATGGGTTTGCTGGGAGATCATAAGGTCAACTGAAGACTTGTCCTGAGTAAAGAGATCCTAGTCTTCTTCAGGTTTTAAGTCTTACTGGCAATTGTTCCCTGTCACTTGCATTCCTGAGGCTGACTTCTGCCACAAAGTGACAGAGCCAAATCAGGTCTCTCATCCCAGCCTGCATGATGCTATGTTGACCTTTAAGATTCCAAAACTATGAGCTGGATAAAACGTTTTTTTAAAAAAAATAAAGGTTATCTATTTTGGGTATTTTGTTTATAATAATGAAAGGCTGACTAATATGCATTCAGTTTCTCTCATCACTATCCCTACATTTTGTATATGAATATTTATGAGTTTTTTTCAAATATGAAAATGTAGTTAATTTTTGCAAATATCACCTCTTCTACATTTCATGTATGTTTTCTGGAAAGTCTGTTAATTATGCTGGATTTTATGTACATGTGATTATTTATGATGCTCTTTTTAAAATAGTGTATATTTTGGACAATCTCTTAAAGTCTACTTTTAGCACTAATTGTTTTGAATTTTCTTTAAAGTGTTTAATTATTTTTAACAAGTCAAAAGTTTTTGCTTTCTAACTTATACACTGAGTTTTTACCTTCAATAAAAGGAGTTTCCAACCTTGGTACCCTTTTAGATTATTTTGCTTATTAATTTTATCTAATGTTGCACTTTTTATATTTTCAATTATTATAAAATCTTCCATCTTGGGTCATTGGATGTAAGTTGCTTTGTTTTATGAATCAGTAGACACTATTTATGAAGTCATCTTTGTAAATCTGACACCTTTGTATAATTTGATTATGATCCAAGAATCAATATTGATGGCGGTTTCTGTCACCATTCTTAGACTTGGCATGATAGTGGCACTTTTACTGTGGGGGGTAACCAACTGTTGTATAATAGGACTTATGGCCTCCTTGGTGGGAGAGAATTCACACTCACTACTGTAAACAAGCTAACTACCTATGGCTGGAGAAACCATAGTATTAACCTAAGTGTTGACCTGAAACAGACTCTGCTTTTCTCATATTCACAGCTTAGTAAAGGCAGCCTTTCTCTGTGCACAGATTTCAGTCAGTCTTAAATGTTTTCCATTTTCCTTTATAAAGAATTCTGCCCCATATGCAAGACTGTGGCCTATTCCCAGCCCCCATTAGCTTCCAATCATTCTCTGTTGTGTTGTCTTTGATTCTTTCCTCCAGGTATATCTGATCAGTCGAAAATCCTCAACGAAACTTCTATGTTAGTTAAAATTCCACAGTCAGGGATAAATTTTCTATGTTAATATGTCTCCCAAAATATCTTGCCCAAACCATGCCCTTTCGGGTCATCACAGCTAAGACTCTGAAGACTTATAATATGATGTACACTGTGCTAAAGGCTTTGTGTACTGGATTATATTCTCATGTATCTTTATAATAACACTGTGAGGTAGAATTTGTTATTACTCTCTTTTCATAGACGAAGTTAGGTCCAAGAAGGTTGAAAACTTCCTCAATTTTTGATAAATGATACTAGGTAATCATAAAGGAATTCACATTTTAGCATTAGAATTTCCTGAAACAATGTTCCCAAATGCTCTTCTCTTTACACAACTATTTACTCCTGGCTCTCATCCTTGTGTGATGCTTCCTTCACGACTCCTCTTCTAATCCCAAACGCCACTTGTATTAACAATTCTCTTCTGTTATAGCTTAATTTCTGTCACAGTGATAAAGTATCCTGACCAAAAGCCACTTAGGAAAAAGTTTATTTCAGTTACAATTGCATGACACCGTCTATCACCAGGGAAGCCAAAGAAAAACTGGCTCACTATTGTTTCCAGTAGCTATACCTCTGTACCAGTAACTTCACAGCCCAAAAAGTCCAACAGAAAGCACAAAATGTGCTCCCTGACAGCTGCCTCACAGGCCAGCTTTTGCTCAACTAGATTTTTTTATGCAGTTGCAGACCACCAGCCTAAGGTAACCCATAGTTGCCTGACCCATAGTTACCAATCAAGATAATCTTAGATAGATAGATAGATAGATAGATAGATAGATAGATAGATAGATAGACAAATAGACAGATAGACAGATAGATAGATAGATATAGATGTCTAAAAGCCAATCTGAGCTGGACAATCCCTCCATTTTCAATTTCTTCTCCAGTAACTCCAGGCTGCATCAAGCTGATAGCCATAGCTAGCAAGGGCTTCTACATTCTCTGATACCCATAGTTGTAATGTCTCACAATGTCATTACAAAGACAAATGAGAATATGGTTGGCTATGCGGAAACTACTTATGCATCCTTGTGTTAGTAATCCCAATTAAAAAATAGCTCAGTGGGTCACCAAAATTCTATTCTGGTGCAATGTTAACTTTGATGGGTCATGAGCCTCCTTTCCGGTGTCGATAGTTATATGTGTTATGTCTCCCCAGGAAAAGTCTGCCATATGACAATGATGTTAAAACCTAGGAAAAGACAGGCCTTGAGAAATTTACAAAATATGGAAAAGGCAAGTACATATCTGTCAGTTTAGAAACATATTTACTATCATCTAATTCTAATTCATCAGTGAGTGAGTTGTCACCGCCCCACCTGTTAATCATGTTAAACCAAGTTAAGAACACCCAGGATGTCTAGTTACAAGTCCCCCGAAAGGATCGACTGCCTCAAAGGGTTACCCAGAAGGGCATCTGAGGCTCTTGTTCAATCTCTGTTGATTTCATTCCCACTTTTAAACTTGCATGAATACTTCTGATGATAATTACCAAATGTTGATATGTATGGAAAATCAGTGTTCTACAAATAACCGACTTGGACAGCTTTCATACACGTGTGGATGTTTGAAATTCAGCACATTCTGTTAGAATCGCATGTTTGCTTAGAAAAATATTGGCAAAAAAAATTGTGCCGTGAACACACACACACAAATACACACACAAGTACAGATGTAGAAAAGACTAGATCTTGAGTTGAACATGTGAGAACTAAAAATGCAAGGTAGGACCTTAAGTGATCCATCTCTGCTACCCCCTAGCCATAGTTTCCTATTGATCCCTCACTGTGCTATGGCCGTGTATGCTCCGATATTAATGGGATAATGATACATTCATCAATTTCAGTGCTACCACTACCTATAAATTTTATTTAGATATCCCATGTAATGTGCACATTTACTGGATTGTCAGAATACCATTTTGCCTACTATAAAATAATCGTATTTAATTTCCAATAGCTGCCTTCTTGAGACTTTGTGTATCATCGTCTTCCATGAAGAAAGGAAGCTTGTCCTTTTCCTAATCATCACAATGTCTTACATCAGGGTGTTACTGGGAGGAGAGAAAGGGCTGATATTAGGTTGTAAAGGAAATACATGCATTTAATAATAATAAAAAAGAAAAGCAATTCACCCCCCAGCAAGGGCAAAGAGACACCTTATTGTTGGTATTGTTCTTATATCAGTCATGGGCAGAGCAGATGGAAGTTCTTTGTCCATCCTAGCTTGATGCTTGGCTTGGTGGCCAACGCTATTTTATGCCTGGGACACATAAATCAAATTCCAGCAGCATAATGCAGGAGGAGGAAGACAGACAGAGACCTGTGGACTGCCGTGCTACCCAGAGGCTGTTCTTCTGCTCACAGCACAAGCAGACTATAGAGACCAACTTGCTGGATAAGGCCACTTAGGGTCTCACCATCCACGTGGCCAGCCTGCAACAGGAGCCACCACCATGAGTGATTATGTGGTGGAGAGATGATAAACAAAGAGAAATGAAGCAGAATGAGCATTGTGAAGAGAGGGCTAGCCTTGCCACCTGGTGCCATGGTGAGGTCCTAGCTCTGGATGCCATTGAGAGTCATATCTGGGTCTGTGGCTAGACAGTGGCAGGGGTCAGTATCTATGTTTGTGGCTCATATTACCACTAGAGAACATGGAGACGTCCCTGGTTGGGGCAGCCACCAGGAACCATGTGATGTCCAGGGGCTGTGCAGAATTGGCTCTTCCCCTCACTGGCTGTGGCACTCTGGAGATCTGATTCCATCATGATAGCGCTCAGGACAGTAGACTCTGCTCCCCATGGACAGTACAGAGGACCTGGCTCTGGTGGCAATGGTGTGGGTGACCTAGCCCTGAGGGCGTGAGTGTGAGAGCTGATGGTGTCCCAGAAGCCAGAGATCTCAAACCCGACCAATGACTCATTGCAAGGGAAATTTGCAAGTGAAGATGTGTGGACAGAGGGGTATAGTGTGGGACACACTGTGACACACTACAGCTTCCAGGATGAGGGTCTTTCTATGCTTTGCTTTATTTGTTTGTTTTTTTTATTAGGGGGTGGGGAGGGAAAGTTGCAGGGTGGAAGGCAGATATGAGGGAATGGGGAGATGGGCAGAACTGAGTTGCATGGTGTGAAACTCACAAAGAATTAATGAAAACTTTTTTTTTTAAAGTTTTAAAAACAATTCAGTTCCTTGTCATTTCAGCTCAGTCATTTTGTTTTTCTCCTCAGCTAATGCCCTCACCTATGAGAGTCTCTGGTCTATTGGACAAGGAAGACATTCACCACCCAGACTACAACCTGACATCTGTCTGATACTTAAAGCCTCATAGGGTTTCATTCATACTTTCTTCACACTTAAAACCATCGTCAGAACCACAGTTTGGGATCTTCAATTGAACATAGCATGCATCTGTTTGTTTGTTTGTTTGTTTGTTTGTTTGTTCTATTTTCTGCGCATCTGGAGACCCAGCATGGATCGTGGACACTTTATCGACTTAGACATCCTTCTCAAACCAACACCCATATCTGTTGTTTTTTTTGTGGCACTAAAGGCATACAAACCGATACACTCTGGGAAATCAGCGCTAGAATGTTCCACCACCGTTGTTTGATGTTTCCAGGCTGAGCGTGTATGTGAGGAGGGGGTGAGCATTCCAGTCTCCCCGCCAGGGGTTGCTAGACATCAGAGAAGTTCTAAAGAGAACGATGTGAAACCCGTAAATGAGAACAGAGAGAAAGACAGTCAAAGAAGAGACTGTTACCCTGGCAAGGCAGGCAGCCCTTCAGCAAAAAGAACTCTTATAATCAACCATTGTGAGCTTAGCTGCAGTGTTTGTGAATGGAATGCTTTCCGTTGAATGAATGACTACTGTTCCATAATTCACAAAGTCTGACTCTAAACAGGCCAGGAGGTGTGAGCATGTCTTAAGTGTACCCTACACACATTTGCCCTCTTGTCACCCATGGTTGCTTGGGATCACTCTGTAGTTCAGACATTAGTAAGCCACGGTCAGGTTATAGGAGAAATACAGCCATTTATCCGGCACCTCTTTTCCATGATGATAAACTTGCAGACTAGAGGGCTGAGTTCTCCTGGCCAGTGAAGAAGCCCTCATTAGAGTCTCCTTTCCATCAGGGAAATCTTACGGCTCTTGGTTTTAGAATCCTCACATTCAGAGGTCTAGAAAAGCTTATTTAGTTTTTTTTTCTTCTGTTTCCTTCTTGAAGCAGGCTCACCGAATTCATAGGGAAATATGATTAAGACAACCAAAGATTTCAACTTTCAAAGGCAGACACACTGCTTTGTGCTTCTAGCCGTATGTGCCTGTCTGTGACTTTTACAAAGTCTCACGCTGTCCTTGACACTGCACCCACAAGCCCCTCCTCTTAATTTGTCCTCTCCAAAAGCAGCAGGACTGCTGACCCTAATTCTGTAACGAAATGCACAGTACACAGTGTTCCCTGACAGAGCACATGCAGAGTCTCTTCAGGGAATAGATTTTATGTAAACAGAGATATCCAGAAGTTATATTATAGCCTCATTCTTGAGATAAACTTCTGTTTAATTGCTGATCCTTCCAGGAATAAGAAAAAAAGATGCAAATAAATTTCTGTACTATTCTTAAATTAATATTTAATCTTCATTTTCTTCTCAGCCTCGGAACTCTGTCACAAAAAAAGTGGAGAGCAGAGGAGGAACTAGGAACAAAGCAAAAAAAAAAAAAAGGAAATAAATAAAAAATACTTTGGGTCTTGGTTCCCAACAAGTCTCCTAAGCCTGGATTTAGGCTTGTCTTCTTAATCGCGACGCTAGAGGGAGTCAAACCCAGGAATCTGCAAATGATCCCGGGCTGAACAGCAAGAGAGGTTGTTACACCTTTCTCTTTAAACAAACGCTTCTAAGCATGGTTGCCCCAGAAAAACGCCCAATCTGGAGTGCTGTGCCTTGCTTACTCTGAGGTTACTATTCTAAAAATAGTTTTCTGAAAAATCTCTCTAGTGGGCTGGGAAGCACGCAAGTAGAGTGTGGGGCCCGGAAGTGCACTGTTCTGCTTCGGCAGGACCCTGCAGGCTGAGGGTGGGACAAGAACGCTAGCCAAGAGCACCAAAAAGGGTCGTGCCCTAGACTGAGAGCGTGTCTTGGGGTTCAAATAGGCTATTCTCACTGTTCCTTGAGGAAGCAAAAGGTTTTCTGGGAGCTGGGAGCCCCAGAAGTGAACTCCATGTGTCAGGTGGCTATTATTCCAAGGTTGCTCCTAGCCCCGACTTCCCCACCACACCCAAACCACACAGAGCACTAAGCTACAGAGCCAGTGGGTGTCGCCTCTAAATGATGTAGTGGCAGATGGACGAGGCTTTACACACCTCTGCTGGTCTTCCAACCATTCCACTGAATGGCATGGTTCAAGAGTGGCATGGAGGTTGGAGAGAGGTCCAAGATGGGAGGAGACAGACAAACCCAACTTTGGGGATATCGTCCATTTCCTCTCTTTCGTTTCAGCTCTGGACACATCTGCAATTCCTAAGAAAATATTACCACATATTTTTGAGCCACTTTTGTTTGCTCTAAAATTCCCCTAAAGACAAAAAGCAAAAGATTTCTCTAGTGTTCTGTCCCTTTGGGGGTATGTGTGTATGTCGATGGGGGGTACTTTGAGCATTCTTTTTTGGATATCCCCAAACTGTACAAAGCAGGGACCCAGCCTTGTCTCCAGCTTTCTTCTGTTGCCAGGTTGACTGACATTAGGGAATTAAACTTAGTGTCCCTCAACATCTTGAAGCCTGAAGGAGTGTGTGGAGGGAGGTTAAACTTCAACATTTAAGTCTTGAGTACACAGCAGTTACACAAAGCCCAAGGAGCTCAGATACTTGCCTGAAACACAAACTCCAGGTTAGAACCAGAGCATCCTCCAGCAAACCTCCCACGAAAGATATTGGAGGACAAGACTGATCTATTTCCCCGATGAATTCATGAGAGACTTTGGTTTGTATAGATTCTGGGAAAGCCCACTGTCTGAACTTTCAGAATTATTGCTAAAATAAATGTATCCTGACCAAGTCTTTATGATAGGAATGTCAGCCTTGACTTTATACAACTTCTGAGGTTTGGTACCAGCTCAGTTCATATGGAACTGGCTGCAAACCATGTAGTGAAAATTCTCCAATCACAATCACCACTACCACCACCACCACCACCACCATCATTATCAAACAAGACTATAAGAGGAAATATTCTGTTAGTTCCTTTTTGGTTTAAAAATTCCATGATTTCTGTCTCTCTCTAGAAAAGTGAATTTTTCTATCTGCTGACCTAAAAGTCAAACGAGAGAAGCCTAAGGTAAAGACAGGCAAGCCCCGGGGTTCCTAGCTCTATCGTGTAGGCAGAAGACATTTTAGAAGGAAACAAGTTTAGTTTATTCTGCCTGATATGGTTATCTCTAAGGCTGGTGCTTGTGCAAGCAAGAGAAAGGTGCAGAGGGAGGGGAGGGAGACACGTTTCCAAATGTCAAATGTTTATCCAGGGCTTTGAACTCTGACAGTCGAGGCTTCCGGTAACTTTGATCTTTACATTTGTGAAGAGAGAGGGGAGGAGGAGTAAGAAGGAGAAAGTTGAAAATGTTCCTACAATAAGACCATTATCATGTAGGTCTGAGGCAAAGATCTGGCCCATGATACACAACTTACTTGCAACTAATCTGGGACTCTCCCCTTTCGATGTCTTTAAGAAAATCCCTTGTTATAACTCTGAACTGAACCTGAACTTCAGACCATGTGATTCTCCCATGTGGCTCTTACATAAAGATAGGACACTTACCATGCATTCTGGCAGCATAAGATGAGAGCATTCTGGAAGCTTCTATCTCCAAGGACCATATACCTGTTTGAAGGATGTAAGGCATCTGAGGGAAACAACAATACAATTTTGGGTATTTCTTTTAAAAAGATGATGTAGGGTTTATGTAGGCCAAGGCAAAGTTTTATGACGGTCAATCAAACAGAAATAGAAAACACATCTATAAACTGTGATGTAGGAAGGGTTATCACTGGGGGTTTACACACACACACACACACACACACACACACAGACAAACACATACACACACATATCTATGAACAGGTTTTGAAGAAGAAAGCAAGTTAAAAGACTTATTTGCTTCATACCTACCCTTTTCTATATATGTAACTAAACAAGAACATAACACCTACTGTCTGTCCCACATCTCCACAGTACAAGCCAGTATAAGGCCCTGCAAGTTCTTTCCAGTATGAACTCTGATCACTGAATACAGGAAATCTGTGAGATGGCAAATCAATTATAAATGAGGGCTCCCTGCTTTGTGAGCCTGGGGGTATCAACTACTAACTTGAAGCAGTCAAGCAAATGCGGCTTTTCTGTTAAACCTAGAACCACATGTCATTAGGCAGGGTCAATAGCACCATGTCCAGAGGACTTTTAATCCCACAGTCACAGCCTGAAGTTGTCTGGAACTTCTCTACCAAGTGTGCACATGCAGAGGGTGTGACTATGTCGTCGGAGAAGAAGCGCCAGCACTCACAGAGAACCACGGGGATGTCACTGAGTCAGGGAAGCACATTACACCACAAAAGAAAGCTTGCTAGGAAAGGGGGGAACTGGAGGAATTTGGGGAGGAAGGGCTGCAGTTGAGAGGAACATGGGCTGTTGTTACGTGTTTTGGTCTGTGATACCATGATTCAAGGAAACTGGCTCCGCCAGACTCTAAGAGTGAAAAAAAAAAAAGATTCCTAAGCATTTCCCTTGGAAATCACCTCTGATTGAGTGCCAGGCTCTTCTAGAATCTCCGCTTCCACACGTGTACACGGAGTAGGTAAGAGGTGAAGCGTGGGCCTGACGGAAAACACGGAAGAGACCATCTGTGGCTACTCCTCTAGAGCATGTGCTAATCCGACACCTGGACTACACCACACTGTCCTGTCCTGTACATTTACAAAGACATCCCCTTCCTGTAGACAGGAAGAACAAAAACCACTGTTGAATGCTGGAAATGGGGCTTTCCCGTGTGGCATTCCCTGCTGATACAATCCACAGTCCCTAAAATACTCCCCAAACAGGCAAGGGGCAGAAACTACAGAAAAATCCTACCTCTGCTCTGGCCAGGCTGCTGGTGAGCCAACAAATAGTGAGAGAAACTTGGATCTTCAGGTTTTATTCTGTTCTTTATCCCACCTCATAACCTATCCAATGTCAGACAGAAAAATGGACAGACTAGCAGACAGACAGACAGACAGACAGACAGACAGACAGACAGACAGATACTTCCCAAGCAAAGAATATAGTATGGCAAAGGAGAACAGATTTGCTCTCTAGAGAGAGAATGTACCAAGATAGTGGTAAAGTGGGGGCAGTACAGAGCCTACAACTCCATTCAGAGAGGTAGAATGACCTGGGAACCATGGCAGCTTGGAAAGTCCAGAAATGAATTCTCCAGCTAAGGGACGATAGAAGCCATTGCTGGGTACTCCATATGCCCTCCCCCAGGGGTGGGGGTGGGGGTGGGGCACATGCTAGTCACATCAACCTTATCTTGCTCCTTTGTCTCCTACCCTATGCCTACCCTGCCTGCCCCCAGCTGTCCTTGTCCTCAGGAGCCAGCTGCAGCATGTAGGAGAACCAGGCCCTGTCACGGCTGTCTCTAGTGTGTTATTGTTAGTGTCACGTTACAAATCCTGTTTCCATGCCAGGGTCCCTCGGGGGTCATAACCAGAAGAGGCCGTGACCCTGTCAATAAACAGAACCCCAATCCCTAATGTAACCAACTTGCTTTCACTGGGTCTTTTCCATGGTTTTATAGGTCAGATTGCTCTCCTAGGTCGAATCATTTCAGCAAGGACTCTTGGAACCACAAGAAAGTTTAGATACTGATCACTGTGGCAGAGGGGAATCAAGATGAAGAATGTCTTATGTCTCCACCACTCAACAGACCAGGGTGTCTTAGAGTGGTGACTTCAGTCAGGTTGTCCTGTGTATCTCCTGGTCGAGGTTCTAGTTTCCTTGAAAGACTACCCAGTACAGAAGTCTGAGCTCATGTGTCAGACAGAGTGTGAGGTGTGTGTGTGTGTGTGTGTGTGTGTGTGTGTGTGTGTGTACAAATGGAACAAATAGGAAACTAAGTGTGGCATAGCCTGGCCTAAACCACAGCGCTCGGAGATGTGCTTCTTTGCAACCCACTCAAAGTCATCTTCTACATCTCTTCTTCCCAAAGCAGAGGTAGGTGATAGATGGTGGCTAGAGCCAGGTGAAAAGAACAAAGAGGACAGCCTGATTTATCTGACTCCAGAAAAGCAGAAACCACTGACACATAGGTGCAGGAGAAGACAAAGAATACAGGGCAGTCTGATTGGTACCATGCATAAGGAACAGTTTCTTTTCTTCTGCTTTGTATCTAACAGCCATGCACCTCAGAAGTCCCGATGCCCATCTCTGGACCTCTGAGACTGTGACTTGGTATAGATCTGTTGGCTAGACCTAAGAATCAAAACATTCTCGAACATATACCATTGGGACCATAGAACTGATAGTTGGGGTGGGGTGTGGGAGGAATAGCTGTACGTTCTTCAACACAGCTTCAGAGCCAACCCCATGGCTTGACCTTCCTCTAGACTTGGGTATATGGGGAAGATGAATGCATATGAGGTAGCTGAGCTACATGGGCAGGATTCTTTCCACTGAGTTAATTAGACCAATTACAGAGCTGAAAGGGGACTTTCAGATGGAGACTTCAAACTCTCTACTTTAAGTGAGGAAATGAGGGAGTGCAGAGATGGCCATTGGTTAGCTGTGCTTGTTGCTCTTCCAGAGGACCCAAGTTCAGTTCTCAGCACCTACAGGAGCTAATTCACAACTGCTTTAGGAATGTTGTGTGTGTGTGTGTGTGTGTGTGTGTGTGTGTGTGTGTGTGTGTGT
>JANHMN010000024.1:17550306-17563483 GCA_030674055.1 Rhabdomys pumilio
GAGAGAGAGAGAGAGAGAGAGAGAGAGAGAGAGAGAGAGAGAGAGAGGAAATCTCTATAATCCAATTTACAGCTCAAGGACATCATTTTCTGCTTCATTTTTAATCAAATTAGAACTTCAAAAGGAAATCTTAATATAAAAAGTCTTTTAGCTCCCTGTTCTTTATTCTGTTAGGTTCTGAAGAAAGACTGAATAATTTCTTCCCAAGTTTCTTAGATTAGGTTAGGTTAAATGTAACCTGCACAGACACAAATTAAAAGCCCTGTCATTGGATGACTTCTAAAGAACCTTAAGCAGCTGATGAAAAGTTTTGAGGCTGGAGTCCATTGAAACCATTTGTAATTGAGTATATTTGTTGATAACTGCCCCTTGTCCTCTATCCACTTTCAAACAGAATGTAAGACGTTGGAACAAACAGAATGGATGCCACAGAGCAGGGTGGGCAGTTGAAAGTTAAGAATGGATTCTGAATAGTCAGGCACAATACAAACATAGACAACTCTTGGTCCTTCTTTGTCTTGTTAGCATTTGTGTGTGTACACCACCCAGCTGTCCAAGTCTTCCAAGGGCCTATTTTCTGAGAACTTAACATTGAAATGAACATTCAGTCCCTCCACTTGAGAGTGTCAGAGCCTAGATGAACTCATATCTCTCATTGTGAAGAATCTGTAGCCTGAGATCATGGTATATACACCCTGACTTTATGCAGAAATTTCCAAAACAAGACCACACTATTTCATCAATAAATATCACTATATAATTTAAGCAAACTTTGCTGTCTCAGTGGGAAGACAATCACTTACCATTCCTAGACCATTACCTCTGCCTTAACATCCTTTATTCCTCTTTACCTCTCAATAGTTTTATTTAGCACTTACCACTATTTAATGTAGACACTATTAAATATGTTTGTCTGGGTTATTGTCTGTCTCCCATAAAAGAGTAATCACTCCATGAAGGAAGACATATGACTACTCTGTTCACAACTCAAAAGAAAATCTTATCAAACTACATTATGCCAAGTCTTAATGAAAAAAAAATTCAATAGATTACCATTGATCTTAGGATAAAAAGCAAAAGCATAAGCATGGCTTACAAGTACCCATGGCTTCCACCCTAAATTTCAATGTGGTCTAGTGGAACCATGTCCACTCATACCAGACAGATACACTTAAATTCACTACCTGGACCATCTGCAGATGGAGTCTTCACACAAATGGAGATGTTCTCTTTCTTCTGGGACATTCTTCCACTGCCTCCTTCAATGTTGACTTGGGAAATCAGAAACAGCCCCTCAGTCCGGCTCAGTCTGATTTGACGCATATATATATATATATATATATATATATATATATATGTGTGTGTATGTGTATATATATACATATATATATATACATATATATATTGCTTATTTTCTAATGATGCTCATATGTCACTTACTATACTTACTAATAGGGATAGATCCCAAATAGTTATAAAATAGACTGGCAAATCAAGATGGTTATGGTGTCACAGGATACACAATTATATTGGACCTCATATGTACACTATATCAGTAACCAATTTAATGTAGACACTATTAAATGTGCTTGCCCAGGTTGTTATCTGTCTTCCATAAAAGAATAACATGTAGCCCATCACTGTGTATATTTATCCTACAAATATATAATCAATGTCCACCCCGTAGATACAAGCCCCAGGAGTAAGGAAACTGTAAGGGACTCACTCATCTTTGAACTCACAATGAAGTCATTACTTTTTCTTACTTCAAGTCAACAGGACTCAAGACCGTAATTTTCATAGAACTTTATCAATAGGAAGAAGAGTCTTTAACCAAACCTCAGTTACAAGCAGACTGGAAGCTATTCCTAAAACTGGAGTTCCTGCCTTAACGTCTTCTACTTCACTTCCTAAGACTTTGACGTAGCACTCATCATGATCTACAAGTACACTAGTCAATGTGTCTGTCTACTTCAGTGGTTCTCAACCTTCCTAAGGCTGCGACCCTTTAATACAGTTCCGCATGCAATGATGTCCCCCTCACCGTGAAATTATTTTCATTGCTACTTCATAACTTTAACTCAGCTACTATTATGAATTGTAATGTAAATATTTTTAGAATTAGAAATTTTCCAAAGGGCTCATGACCCACAGGTTGAGAAACACTGGTCTACATTATCATTCTCTCTCTCATGGTAGCTCCATGGAGGAGGACATATAGGCGTTTTGTTCACAACTTACACTTTCAGTGCCTAGAACAACTCTGAGAACACCAAAAAGTCAGTGGATATTTTTTATCAAATAGAATAACTGAATTCAGTCCTCATAGACCCATCAAGCTGGGATGCTAATATCTTTTGAGCAAAATCATATGAAAAATCAAGAACTTTTTCTTAAGGCATTTGTTTTCTGAACCATCAACTGGCCACATGCAGTTATTAAATGCTAAACTGTGGCTAGCACTATGTATGCTACATATAAAGTACATCCTGGGATTCAAAGAATTAGTATAAAAATATGAGATATTTTATGAATGTTTTCTAATGGTTGCATACTGAAATGGTAATATTCTATATGTACTATGTTAAATATAATAAATTATAATTTATAATTTATCTTACCTTCTTTTTATTGGATATTTTATTTATTTACATTTCAGATGCCTTCCCCTTTCCCCATTTCCCCTCCCTAGAAACCCCCTATTCCATCCTCCTTCCTTTTTGCTTTTACACCATTTTAATTACATGCAGGTATTAAGGTCAGTTCTAGGTTGAAGGTCTAGCAATATGATAAATTCAAATAGTCAAGGAACAAGCAAGGCAATTAACAAAATTCTGTGAACACTCCCATGATCACTGTTTCTAGGGGCTTATCATGATGACCAAAATATCTGAGCCTACTTCCCTGTCTTATCCCAAAGTCATTTTCATGTTTGAAGCCTACTTCCTTGTTCTAGCCTAATATTTAAATTCTTGCCTAAAATTACTTCTTTGTTCTAGCCTAATGTCAAATTCCTGCCTGAAGTCCACTTCCTTGGCCAATGTCAGATTCCTGCCAAGTAGCCCATTCCCTTGTCCTTGGCCCATGTCAGATTCTTGCCAAAAAGCCCCAAAAGCTCTCTGCCTCTCTCCCTTTTTTATTTCATAAACAAGACTGAGCCTGTCTTAGATCATTCTGCCAAAAATGCCTTTCTTACCAGTCATGGAATATGCATTATCAAAAGCAATTTGAACCTGAAAATGAACCCCCAGACAGAATTATTAAATTAACAGGCTGGCAAGTCAAGGATGGGTAAGATTCTGCACAAAGCCTTACCAACCTAAGACAGAAGCGCATTGCTTTTGATAATATTACCTTCTTAATGAAACTACTTCCTGAGACTACTAAGAATTTTTAAAAGTTCTATTTGTAGCTTGTATTTCTGCTGGAGACTGTTCTGAAATATAATTTTTGGAGTTTCATATCACTTAAGAAAATATTAGGCTACAGATCAAAACTTAAACACCTTAATCTTTAGTCCTATTTGAAAGAATTCCCACTACTTGTATATAACGATGAGATTTTTAAAAATAATTTTCTTAGGCATGAAGGTTTTAATCTCCTTTCCAGACATAATATAAATGTTGATGGAACACAGGGAATCTTAAGCTCAAATGGTAGTAAAAAGACTGCTTACGTCTTCATCCTGTAGCTTATAGTTGTTGTTCTGATTTTCTCAGTTTTGAACTCAAAAATTAGACTCACTTGGTTTGTCTTCAGATTGACATTACTCATTATGCTTAAGGTTATATTCCTCCCGAAATAACGCATATAACATTTTTTTTTGCCTTCTCTATTTTTTCTCATGGTATTAGAAATTGAGCCTAGGGAATCTCTGAATGTTAAATAGGCATTTTATCATTGAGACACATTCCCAACCATCTCTTAATGTTTTGTTTTGAGATGAGGTCTCATTGTATTGCTGAGGTGGGTCCTGAATTCATTTTGTAGCCTAAGCAGGTTTTGAACTTCTTATCCTCCTGCTCCAGCCTCCAGTCGGCTGGAATCGCAGAATTGTAATATCAAGTCTGGCTACCATGTAGCTTCTTTAGAGGAGCACTTATCACCTTACAGTCTGAAAGTGAAAACATTTTCTGATGGGTTTTTATCATTTTTTAAAGGTGGATCAAATCAAAGAATCCTATCTGAATAAATTTATCTATGGCCTAGTGATCAACCATAAATTTAGTTTAGAAGTACTATACTTAACCCATCAGTGTGATCTCAAGAAGATTGTATTCTGAGTCTTCTTACCTTTGACGCATTCATAGATAGGAGAAGGCATGTAGTTGTTGATTTCAACATCATATGATAAATTCTAATTATCTCTTAAAGAGAAGTGCTGGGTGCAAATGGTGAACCAAGGAAAGGAAGCATATCTAGATGGCTCTGGGGAGAGGGGGGCTGTTACGGTGATGCAATGGGAGAAATAATCAGGGGGAACGCTTGTGGTATCTTTAAGGATGATGCTATTGACTACTTAATAATGAGATCTTCATTTCTCATCACCATCTACAACAGAACCACTGAGTTTGAAAGTGTCCACTTCTCCCTTATCTGGACTTTCACTGTAACAGTTCCCAGTCTGAGTGTGCTAATAAAATGTAACGACATCGTGTAGATAAAGGACATGATGAAGATTTTCTGTGTTCTTCTAAAAAAAGAACAAACAAACAAAAAACTCTGTCACCCAGAACTAAAGATATTAAAATAAAATAAAATAAAATAAATCGGAAAGCTTCTTCTTCTTGGCTAAAGTGACATAATTTCACTTCTCATCACGGTCAGGCAATGGTCTTGCTATCTCCTTCTTTGAATTACCAGAAGAGCTGGATGGCATCCTGGGATGATCTTCATGCTCCCTGCAGCATTCTCCTAGGACTCACTCTTACAGGAGATGGAAGGCCTTTTAGTAAGGCAAAAAGAGAGGCCAGTCTTCTTAATGACATGACAAATGTCCGATTTTTTCCTATTTTTATCTGGTCTTAAAAACTTGTAGAAGTTTCTTCAATCAGGAAGCAGTTTCTGGGTCCTGCCACAGATTAGAACCAAAGGTTAAAATTCAACTTCCTATGTAAGGTGTAGATAAATGACTCATGTTACAGGAGAAGGAGTAAGAGCTATGCTAATCTTGATGGGTTTTATCAAGCAGATGATTAGGAAGCAACTGCTAAGTTTTCAGCTTATATTCTTGGCTTGGATTCAACACTTGATGTAGCAAAAACTAATAAATAAGGGCTGGTGAGATGAATCAATGGATAAAGGCATCTGTCCCCATGCCTGACAACCCATGTGGTGGAAAGACAAAACTGATTTCACAAGTTGTCCTTTGATCTCCACATGTGCACCTGAGCATGCACACATGCACGCGTGCACACACACACACACACACACACACACACACACACAGAGTTGTAATAAAATACACTAAAACACTTTTAAATATTTTAACTGTAGAATATTTAAATAAACTTACATAATATTTACATTTTTTATGTTTACAAACATTTTTAAGTAACTCATTCTACCTTAAAATCACCTCCTTGATTATGTAATAAATTCAGAACATTCATTTATAACTTGGAAGCCGACCAAAAAAGACATGAAGACATGTTCTTCATCTGATGAATAAACTATAACCTCTCATATTCCTTGTAATTGCCTTGACTGCTCAGAAGCCCAGGCAGGGCTAATGCTCAAACTCACTTCATCAGCCTATGCATCTGTGTCTGCTTAGAGGTGTACTCTACAGATTTCTATCAGGAGAAGCTTTTCAGAGCATTTTCCTACCGGCTGCAGATTTCCAGTGCTACTAGCTTACTGGCAATTTTAAGACACCAAACAAGAAATGCTTTTATTCATTTTCCTCAACTTTTCCTAAATGCAGGCATCCACAGAGCCTATCTCTGCCTGATACCTTTTATCCCAGAGCACATGAAGTCAAAACATTAACAACCTGCAGTTATGGTTGGTTTCTTTCTTCTCCTTGGCAAGGTTATATTTAGTTTTCCTCTTTTTGTATCTGTTTCTGATGCACAAATTACAACACAAACAGACCATGTGCACATGGGTCTCTATGTGTGTGTGTATGTATGTGTGTATGTATGTGTATGTATGTGTGTATGTACGTATGTGTGTGTGTATGTATGTATGTATGTATGTATGTATGTATGTGTGTGTGTGTATGTACCTATGCATATTGAGAGTGGCAGAGAGGATTAGAGAGAGGAGGGGACAGTTCTCCTCTGCAGCTCTTTTCTTACCCCAGTGCCTAACTTTGTGTATTGTGCTGTGTGCGTATTTGTTAAAAATCAGGTCACTGTTTCAGTTAGTCTTCCCCACTACTGGACCCTGGTTGTTCCTGGCAGAACTGTATATGAGCAAGAGCCTTCTAGGGAAAACCCAAAGTCTTTCAGGAAGTGGTCTATGATGGTATGCTATAGTAACTGATGAGTTTCCTTCTGAGTCAGGGATACCACAAGGGGGTCCCCAGGAATTGACGTCTCTCTGAGAAGATAGAAAGATCTTCTGAGACTGAGGTCATGACTGCCTCTCTGTAGCTAAGAACCCTGGAGATTAATAGAATACCAACTAAATTCTAGTCCAAGTCCTCCATTCTCTAAATGCCTCTCACCTCCTTACTCCTACACCTGTATGGAGCACTTTTGGTCTTTGTTTTTCATTTACCTCCTTTACTATAAAAAACAGGTCCTCAGGCTGAATCTGTTTATTATGGAGGTACCCTCCTTGGACACATTTTACATCTGCTCCCAAGGCTGTCCTGTGAAAACACCGAGCTAAAAATATTTTTGGAGGACATCATCTGCCTGGAGTAACAGAAGCCATCCCTTCTCCAATATTAGAAGGCTTTTAGCTCCCTCCTTCCACTGTCTTCAGGCATACAGTCCTCTAAGACACCTGTGATGCCTTATAGGAAATTAATATGGCTGTATTGAGGCTAGACCTTATAATTTTGTCAAACTCATGAGCAAAGTAATAATAAAATGAAAATAAACAGATGTGCTCACACCTGGCATTTCTTCTATAAGTGGTATATGTCTAAAGAAAGAATCTAACGGTGGCCATGTGCATCTTCATGGCGTAGTAAAGCCTAAGAAATGTGTGGTTCTTAATTTAAAAAAAAATGAGTTGAGTAAATAAAGAAATAAAACTCACAACAGTGTCTTGAGAAACAACAGAGATCGATGTTTTATTTGGGCAAGAAAAAAAATCCAGGACATTAAATAATTGGGTCACCCACTATCACCCAAAGAAGTACTTCCTCAAGAGAAACACACTTTGCCCAGCAAAGCCAAAGTGTGAATCTTCTGATCTGTACTAATGGCAGTACAAGGTAGATACCACCTGAATGAGCAGGCCCTAGGTTCTGGGAACTCTAAAGGACCTTACTAAGTGACATAAGCCATATTCCACAGGACAGGACAACTACTGCAAGAATCCACATAGATTAGGTACTCAGATGAGGTATGAAGATTAATTCAACATATACAGTAAGAGAATAAAAGAGCAGTTATCAGGCACTTTTGTAGATGGGAAGAATTGGGAGTTGGTATTTCACGAGTTCAGAGTTTCAGTTTGGGGATGTGAATGGATCTGCAGATGGACCACAGACGATGGCTGTGGCTACACCACAGTGTCATGTACTTAGTGCCACTGACTAAGGGCCCTGTAGAACGGTAAGGTAGTAAACTTAATTTCACATATAATTTAAAGCATAGGACTGGAAAGAAGGCATTAGCGAGTAGGTGCTGCTGCACAATACTCAGTACCAGCGTTTGGATCCCAACATGTAGCTGACAAGCAGGTGACATGCAAAGGCCCCAGCATCTAATCCCAAAGGATCTGACACTCTCACCTGACATCTGAATGTGTACAGGTGTATGCACCCACACCCACACATGCACAGGCACTCACACACATAGACAAATAAATGGCTAAATCTCTTTTTAGAATTCAAGATAAATGGTTAAGTGTTAAGGTTATATACCATATGCTAAACCTAATATTTGCAATCTCTTTACAAACATAAATTTATTTTCTCTTAATAGCAAAAAGGTTTATTTAACACATCGCGCGCGCGCGCGCGCACACACACACACACACACACACACACACACACACACACACCAGAGAGACAGAGACAGACACACAGAGAAAACAAGAAAAACATAATCCTGGATTTTACACTAAACTTTTGGGATGTGGGACACTGAAAAATGACCAAGATGCCTATTTTAACACATCTAAAGTTTAAGAACTACTAACTTTAAACCATGCCTAAGAACCGGGGTTTGTTTGTTTGTTTGTTTGTTTGTTTAATTAGTCTTCCTATTTTGACCAATGGTTGAATAAAATCTAAGTAAGGTTTCTTGGAACCACTTTTTGATGCAGATATTGCCTGATCACTGTGTTCCTATCAAATTCCTGATTCCAACATGGGCCACTAGCATTTTATCTAACTCCAGAATGAATGGTGTTGAGGTAGCCATCTTTTTTCCCCTAAATCTCACCTCTGTCCCCACCCCCTTCCACCTCTCTGTGGTGCAAAATGGCTCTAACCCTGGGAGATTAACTGCACAGATTGGGTCGTGACCAGGCTTATTTTTCTCTCTTTTTCTGTCACTTCCAGTGACCCCTCCAGCAAGGGTCACAGCCAGATTTGAAACTAAATACAAGAACAAGAAGCCGAAAAGGGTGACAAGGGCATCAGGCTATAAAACCTTCTTGTCCCAATGCTACACATAATAAAATGAAAGGACAGGCCTGCAGCTCATGTCATCTGTATGGCAGCCTGGGGACTCAGAGGGCAGGAAGCCTTGATCACTCTGTGTGCCCAAAGCTCTTTGGCTCCCAAATGTTTCCCTTCTACATTCACAAAATGTGATAAATGGAAGACAAGCATTCTCAGAGCTTCCCTACCTTTGATAGTCTACAATTGCACAGAATAAAACCACACCAGCCTAAAATGATCTCTGTCGTCATGACTTATACTTTTGTTCGCAAAAGGTTTTAAAATAAAAATCTGGCACAAGGTTGACTCAAATAATGTTGCTGTAACCAAGAGAAGTCATCAGCTCTTCCATACCTCCAAGGTAAAGGGGTGTTGAGTGGGAAAAGGCACCAGTGTATTTGAGAGACTGTCAATGGACATGTGTTGAGCATTCTGTGATGTGTATGCAAATGTTCTCTCTCTCTCTCTGTCTCTCTCTCTCTCTGTCTCTCTCTCTCTCTCTCTCTCTCTCTTGTTGTGTAAGGTACATCATTAAGGAAAAGGAAATTATGATAAAGTTGGGTATTCAGAGATGATATCAGAGGGCATGATTGTGGCCCCTGGGGCACAATCTCCCTTTTCTCCTGACAAATTACTACTCACACATGGGTCAAGAAAAAAAAATCCACTAGAGAACATGAATCAGTTGGTCGAGTATTTACTTTAAAATTCAAAACCCCAGAGTATGGGGTGCAAACACATGCTGCTCAAACCCAGAATAATGAAATGAACAATGAGTAGTTCTGGAAAGTATTCATCCATCAGTGGTAATGAAGTCCAGCACCAAGCCAGCATCTTTAACTGGACAGGGAAAATGCACAACTGAGAGCTCACCCAGAGAGGCTACAGGAGCACAGAAGAAACGAAAGCAGTGCAAACATTTCAGGGTGAGGGATTCCCTTTGCCAGGATGCTCTTAGGAGTGAACCCCTAGAGCCAGTGGCATCCTTAAATCCCAAGTTTCTGTTGCTGTTCCTGGGGAATAGAAAGCTTGGAAGCAATGCCATGAGCCAACTCGGATGTTGCTATTTCTCTTGCTGACTTGCTCGGCTTTTTTAATTGGATGATCGCTCTGCTAGGTTTGCAGACACTCAGTGTCATGCCCATTTCCGAGATGATTGTTGAATTTCTCTGGAATGTCAAAAAGGGCCAGGAAGCATTTAAACAACTACTCACGGCACTCTCAGGCATACTGTATTTCCCTCATTCTAAGAACCAAAGTCATTTTTTTAAAAGACTCTTGTTGAAGCAAACTACCTATGGCTAAAAATAGAAAGGCCAAGACTGGTGAGAAATAGGTAGCTGGAGGATGTGAGACCTTAGCACTTTCTGAGAAAGCAATGGCTGTGACCTCCCAGCCCGAGCACTCTCTTAAGAGAAGAGAGTTCAACACACAATCTGAGAACATGGACAAACAGAAACACTGATGTGAGCCGTGAGCCCTAGAAGTGCTGAGCAAGCACCTCTGCTTTGCATTTTGCTCTTCAGATAGGATGAGGCAGCATGGATGAATATGTTAATTCTGGCCATGCTCCTGCATCAGCTCCACTCCTGTTTTGCCTAGTGAATCTGAGCAAGTAACTTAAAGCCTTCAATTCTCTGTCTAAAATCCAAAGCTAGCAATAACTCTTTATGGGACCTAGTTGAAATGATGCAACTATTCAACAAAGCCATTTCTATGTACCTTCCTCTGCTTGCCCGTAAAAATTTCTGTCTCTCAATATCTTTCTGTAGACAGTTAAAATGAATAGCTTCTGTGTATGAATAGATAGATGTCTTTTAGAGAGTTTTAGAAAAAAATAACAATCCCCCTGTCATAGCACCTTTCTTTCTCATGGTTGCATTGTTGTCTTTGCTTAGTGTCCTTAATCCAAATAATTTTCTCCTTTTAAACTCTATTTCATACTTTGTTTTAAAACTTCTCAGTTCAGCTGGCTACAAGATTCTAGAAAGAGATCCACAAGCCCCTGGCACTGAGTGTTACTTGGAATTGTCAGTTGAATTTACTGATTATTATTCTGGTGATAAAGATTAGACTCAGATAATCCCTGCCCACGAATCAGTTACTACATCCTCCCACCAATGGCTGCTTTCTTTCTTTCTTTGAGTCACAAGGAATCATTAGGTGACAAACAAAAAGTGGAAAAGCCTATTGGACATATTGCCCCACTACATGGGCCATCAGTTTGGAAGGTGACCTTGTATGACCCTGCTTCAATGAGCCAAGGAACAGCAATGGGACAAGTGTCAGAGTAGAGAATTGACTGGAGGACATGTGAGTCAGAACCTTGGAACAGACAGAACTCTGTGTGAAGGCTCATTCTTCTAAGGTGCTTCTCACTATAAAGTTAGGACTGGGGAGTCACGAGGATACAGGGTACAATGGTAAGATGCTGGCGAGTAAGAATTTTTAGGTCTGTGTCTATGTCTGAAAACTCAGCAGGACCACTCCCCATTGAGGTCAGCCCTCCTTGGAAGTAGGGTATAGGAGAAGATGGCAGATCCAGTGAGTCCCGTGTAGCAGAAGAAAGTCAAGATAGTCTTCTGCCCAGCCCCAGAGCGGAGTATGTCAGACCACTCGCAGCACTGCTGTTTGATCTTATCGGGCTGCTGCAGAGGTGAAGTGTAGATGGTAAGGAGTTCGTGTCTGTTCATCATTGTGGTTGCCCCCAAGAGGAGCCAGCAAAGTAACACTTGAAGCCATTTTTGCAGAGAACTGCAAAAACAGCCGAGGCTTGAAGCCAGTCAGTGGTTCCACTGCAGTTCAAGAAAACACCCACAGAGTGGTAGAGGCAGTTACAGAATCACCACAAAACTGAGCAACGCACAAAGACACAAACACACACCCCCGCAACAGCTTAAACCGAATGGGCTGGGGCAAGGGCTCCTATGTTAAAAAATCAGTAGCAAATTCTTTCAAATGGCATTAGCAATGCGTCAACACAAGTTGCTTTAAGAAATTTGCCTTCTACAAACAATCAACACAGTTATTTGCCACCTAGCAGAGGGCCTAAGGACTACAGGGACATTTCAGGTAGAACAACGTTCAACCACCTTCTTTGAAGAAGGCACTTTTGAGATGAAAACAGGGGAAAAAAATCCTAGTACTCAGAGCTTGAAACTGAGAGTTACTACTTGAGAAGTAAAAATGATTTCTCTCTAAAGAAGCAAAAGAGGTCTGAATGAGAGCTCTGTCAGAATCCATAGACACTTTTAAATGGGAAAGAATTGCTAGTAATCACGATAATGTTTGCATGCAGGTAAAACACTTCTCTTCCCCTTCAAAGTGGAGTGGCCAGTCGTGGGTGGATCACACAAACATTCAACATCGTCTCACTCCTCAGCCAGCTATTTGGCAGAGCCACATGGTCCACAAGGACCATATGCAATGCTCCTTGGCTTTATTACTGAGCATAGAGATACGATATTTTAAAAGCAGACACTGAAATACATAGGTGCAAACTATGACTGGTGATCTGAAGAGACAGGGTACAGTGATCAAGGTCTCCAGCCTTACTTCCAGTCAGCAGAGCCTGTCTAATTCACCTATGCAATTTAATCATTTTAGTAAACATCTTACATGTAATATTGTAGAGCTATGTACAAGCAGGTGAAATGTGACTCTAGAAGGCAAAAATTTTAAAGGAACTCAAGGTGGTTGACACACTCATCGTAATATTTGAAAGTAGAAGTAAAAGATGTATCAGGAGGTTCTTTTAATAGCTGCATTCTCTTTTCTAAAATCGGATATGAATCGGCTTCATGCTGTCTACTTACTTCTGTGGGATCCCTTATTGTTAAGCCTAGAGACACAAAAGCTCTTACCGTTCACTGGATGGAACACATCCAGATACAGCAGACTCCTCCAGCCTCACTGTCCAGAAATCAAGGGAAAAATATTGCTATAATAAACTCTGTTTGCAGGGATCTGCAGCAGAACCTGGGGTCTGTCTCCTCTAAAGTCTTTCTACATAAGGAAGATGGGGGAAATCTTTGGAGCCCATCTTGAGTAGATAAGTCTTGAGGAAGAAATCCAACTGTACAACACGTTCAGTAAGTAGTCTTAAATTAAGCATATATATACTGAGGATACACTGTCATGTTGCCTTCTCTTATACCTTAATATTACTTTCATTTAGGAAAAAAAAAAATGAGACCATAGCTTCAGAAACAAAGAGCTCAGTGGTTAAGACCGCTTGTTACCCTTGCTAAAGACTAGAGTTTGGTTCCCAGCATTCAGGTCAGGTGGCTCACAACTGCCTGTAACTCAAGTTCTAAGCAATCTGATACCCTCCTCTAGCACTCAGACAAACACACACACACACACACACACACACACACACACACA
>JANHMN010000024.1:17563493-17576576 GCA_030674055.1 Rhabdomys pumilio
ACACACACACACACACACACACACACACACACACACACACATCTTCAAAAAATGTTTAAATGTTGAAGACCCACAGTTTATCCAGTATGTATGGGAAAGGTCAAAAAAGGACAATGGTGGCACCAGGAATCTTAAACCCTACATTGGCCTTGTCAGTGGTTTCACTGTAGTAGATGACTTATGCATAGATTGACATACATCACTATGATGGAGAAAGCTTCAATGCTTTTAGGTGGTCAAGATCATTCCTAAATCAGGTTACCATTCTCCCTTCTCTTTCAACATATTATTTCTCTCAATATCCTCTCCAGGTAGCCCCCCTAAGCATGCTGAGCATGTTGCCAGCTCTTCCCCTTAACACTCATCACCAAAATGAAACCTGACACCAGAATTATCATTTTAGCAAGAAGATGATGAAATCCATCTAACCTTTGCTCTCACTTCGCTGATAATTCCCTCAGCTCCTCATAAAGTTCATGGCTTCTCCTGAAGGGTAGATTCATATAGTAGCAGCCATGTCGAGGTAATAGTTAGGCTGTCCTTTTCACTGTAAGTTCGTTTCTAGCCAATACTCATGAACTTTTATACAAATTAAACATCTAAACGTGAGTCTGAAGATAGTACCTAGATTCCCTTCCACCTTCAGAACATGAAGAAAATCAAAGGCCAGAGTTAATGAGTATTCTGAGTTACAGATGCAGAACTGTGTCCACTATCAGGGCATCATCGATGTCTCCCAGGGCAGCGAAGTTTCATGCTATTGACACTTCTTTTTGATCCTGTTTGGAATTAAGCCTGTCACTTTGTCTAATTCCCTCTCAGTAAGAAGTGTACAGTGTCAGAGATATGTCATTGGCAGCATGACCACCGGCATGTGGCAGCTGGAACACCCAGCCTCAGTGTTCCCTGGGTGGAGTGGAGACTTCCTGGGGACATTAGGCAAGAGGGGGTTGACACACAAAGAAACAGGAGCAGTAGCTCTTCATGATATCATTCTGTGACATGACTCAGACACAAACCTTATGAGTGAGAGACGGAGTCCAGTGCCAGACACACAGTTGTCCAGTCAGGACCCAAGTATTTTATGAGCGTTTTCCACACTCACTAATCCATTCCACTGTTCACGAGAAAGTACTCAAAAAAGATGAGGCTTGGGCAAGAGGAGGTGTAAGAGGCCTAGAATTCAAAGGGAGGGTTATTTAAAGTCCAGACACCTTGAATGAAGAGTGTCAGGCTCTACCTGTTTCTACCTTTAACAGGCTGTGGAAACTTGCACCAGATTCCATTGGTTTACCAGTTTACTAATTAGAACCCGAAAGAAATGTGTTCTTGGTGAAGCTATAATTTTAGGATTTCACATGACTAGAAACTTCCAATCTTCTACTGAAATTGCATTTCTTCCCGTCCTTTACTTTTAAGCAATTGCTGGATTGATAATCTCTCAACATGAGACTTTTTGGGGACTGTGACATGAACTTCTCTACTAGCTGTCCAAAAACCATTCTGTCAGTAGCAGTGTCTCGTTATGGAACCTAGATGTCCATGTTTTATGAGGTCCAGAACTAGCATGGTAACCAAGATCGGGTCAAATTCATGATCTCCAGTTCATTTCACTCGGAATCAACTTGTCTGCTGACAACAAAGCAGCTTAAGAACCACATCGTAATTAGACAGTGTGTCATTTTTTTCTTATTTTAACATTTGTGTGTGCCCATTGTTTTTCTGCTTTGTTTTGCCTTTTGATTTGAGACAGGACGCCTTTGATGAGCTTGGCACTTACCAATTTGGCTAGACATATCCCAGCAGTTGCTCCTCTCTCTGCACACACAGCCCCAGACCACTGCTGGAACTCCTGCATTGCACCCCTGTGTTCAGCTTTCTTACATGGATTCTGTTGGATGGAACGCAGGTCCTTATTTTTGCACAGTAAGCACTTTATCAACTAAGCCATCTCTCCAGCCTTCATTTTTAGTTTTTGAGTGTAACAGCAGAGCTGTTTAATTTTTGTCTACTCTAAATCATTGAATTTCCATAACAATACAATGATGGAAATCAGTTTATCCAAATTATGAATAAAGAAGTTGAACTGGAAATGTTGAAAGTACCTCTCAAACACTACGCTTCTCCTCTAGTGAAGGCGGATTTGAATCCAGATGTCACTATTAGTATTCAGTCTTAGATATCTGCCAGGGCTTGTGTATGGAAATGCATCAATAATATCTAAATATTACTAGCTTCAAGGAAAGTTATGTGGAGCTTATAAAATGTTAATCTTAATCTTTCAGCCTGGAGAGCAATAAACATTATTGACTTCCCACAGAGAAGAAGAATGTTCAGATAGGCATCATGGAATTGAGAGATAAACACTGCAGAATGGAAACAAAGAACATTGATGAAGAACTTGGGTGAACTCAGGCAAGACATTTCTCCAATTAACTTATCAAAGCCGAATTCCTGTTATTCCTTTTGGAACTCTTTTTGCTTATGAAGCAGATATGGTTTGGAGGGCAAACTGGTCCCTATTGTTGTTCTGCAGGCTTGCTTGTGTTAGGTCAGCATGTTAGTTCCCCTACCTTCATAAAGACTGAGAACCACTTTTGGAATCGCTACAGGAAGTACACCCCCACCTTTAACCCTTTACTTTCTGGAGAAGTCATGGGTGTTGAAGATGTTTCCTGCCATTCTCTACAGAGGCAAGAGTCACTTAAGTGTTGTTTCATTATCAGTGGAGTAGTTGTCCCATGGACCTCTGCCCCTTACGAATGAAAGAGCAGTTAAGACAGAGCCCACTAGCCTCACGCCTTCACAGTTACAAGCAAGCAACCTGTCACCTTCCTGTATTATCTACAAATGGTGTTTGTTTCCTTTGACGTATATTCTTACACTTGGGGAGGGAGGGATTTCTCGAAAAACAATATTGTTGAATATACCAATTCCCTGCCCCCAGCCACCCTTTCTGTTTCCTTTTCAAGGCTCCAGGAATTGCTAAATGGCATATCCTGAACAACCAACACTCTTCAGCTAAAAATACCAGGGGGTGAGCTTATCTCGAACAATGCTTCCTCTCCAGGGGGTTCACAGACATTATCTCATTTATCCTTAAAAACACTCTGTGAGGTAGGGCATGGCCAAAGAGCTGGATCCCAGAAAGGTAAGGAAGTTTTAAGATAAAAGACCGTTGGTGGAGGTTTGATTCGGAAGCCCATCAGAACAGCTCAGATGTATAACTTCCAAGCTGCAGAATCCACTCACCAGGCATCCATGACTTGACTCCAGGAACCCAGAGACTCCTTATAAAGCAAATATAAAAGAAGAATCCAGGCGTATAGGAAAAGACCAAGCTAAGAGGGAATTGGACCCCCAAAGTTACTTCTTCAGGGTAATAATGATTTCTTTGTATCTATAACAAACTGGAGAACCTCGATCTTCTCTACAAATTGCCCCATCCCCTGTCCTAACATCATCTTTTAACATGGCATCATGGCTCACCTATACAAACTAATAGGAACAACTGGCTTATTCGTCTCAGCAGAACTGAAGATACATCTCTCCCTTCTAGAAGTCACACATTATTTGGTTACGTATACTTCCAAAACAGATTCCATAATCAACAGAATGCATTGTTTTGGCGTTCTGTATATTGTCTTATATTCCTTTTCTCAAGACTTGGTCCCATGCCCAAACCTGGGAGTCATAACAACTTCCAGGCCCTCTTAGGAAAATATGCAAATGGCACTGACTTAAATATCTCCCGGATGTTACTGTGTTTCATTTTCTCCCCACCCATCCTCATGCCCAAGGAGATGAGCTTGGAAGCACAAACTGATGAGCTCCCTCCTCTCTGGCTGTCAGATGATTTAGCAGGAGGTGAAAAGGAGACAAGAGAGTATGTTGTGATTTTTACCTTATTTAACTGAGTCATGGCCACAACGCCAGCTCCACCAAACATTCCTTCAAACATGGCTCTTTGTCTGGGTTTTTAGTAAGCATCACTTCCTGATGGCCATCAGCCTGGAAGTTTTAAAGGATCCTGAGCTAATGTTGCCAAATCTTTTGCAGTCCTTATTATATGTTTTCAAGCCACAACACACTCTGTAAATAGTTCCTACATTAAATTTGTTCCAGCTCCTGGAAAGAATGGATTCCATTGGTCCTAGTTTGCTTTTCTGATCTTGTAATATAACCATGATCTAACACACCTTGGGGAAAGAAAAAGTTTATTTCACCTTTACGAGTTACAGTCTGCCACTGAGGGAAGCTGAAAGCAGGAAACCTGGAAGCAGGAACAGAATCAGAAGCTATGGAGGAATGCCGCTCACTAGCTAGTTCTCTTGCTCTTGTTCAGCAACCTTTCTAACAGAACCCAGACCTACCTGCCTAGGAATGATACTTCCCACAGTGGTCTGCCTTCTCATACATTAACTACCAATCAAGAAAATATTCCACAGACATGCCCATAGGCCAATCGGATGGAGACGATTCTTCAACTGAGATTTCCTCTTTCCTAGTGTGGCAGGTCGACAAACGAGATTAGTCCTTACACTCTATTTACTAAGGGCACCCAAACTAACTAATATAGTTCCTGGTTTCTGTTGCTTTACTGTATTTTGGAGAGTTCTTTCGTTGCATTTTATGTGTATGATTGTTTGTATGTATATATATGTGTGTGTGTGTGTGTGTGTGTGTGTGTGTGTGTGTGTGTGTGTGTACCATGTATATGACTGGGACCTACAGAGGTCAGAAGAAGGCATCAGATCCTTGGGAACTAGAATTGCAGCTAGTTGGAAACCACCATATGGGTGCTGGGAAATGAACCTGTGTCCCCTGTAAGAGCAGCAAGTGCTCTTACCACTTAGCCTCCTTCCTCCAGTTCAGATAACATTTGTATTTTAAACCCTCTGTATATGTGACTTTGATTCCTAAGTTACCTGAAAATATCTCCCTCTGTAGTCTCCTGGCCATTGTTTCCATGTCTAAAATAGAAGGGTATCAGCCTTGCACAAATCCCTTCAAGTTCCCAGAGATAATCAACATATTCTTCATTGGTATGCCTGTCTCTGTCAGTCTTTTTGGACTAAGTCTTTCATCTCTGTTTCTAGGATATTTTCAATAAATATTTACTACATGGATGAGTATTGAATAGGACTTTTGATTTTTAAGCAAACACAGCTATTTACTTTCACTACTTTCTTTTCAGTTAAGGTGAAGTTTGGGATTGCCCTGAACGAGCCCTCCTGAAACCATAGGAATGCAAACAGTTCAGTGCAGGGTCATTTAACCTGTGCATAACTGTTGTCTTAGGTCACAGTGACAACTGAGCTCAAAAGCAGAGCCTTGCACGGATCTCAGGTTCAGTTCCTGATTTCTCAACTAGTCCTGAGACTGTGACTCTTGGGAAACTTGCTTCACAGTCTGTGTCTCAAGTTACCAATTAATAAAATGTGAACAATAAAAGCACCTAAGCCATGAGTACACTGCAAGGATTAAAAGATTTAACACACAGAAAACACCACTAATGATATATGGCGTATGAGAGAGAATCAAGAGAGGCAGTGAGCATTTCTTAACCAATCCTAGGTTCATAACATCCAACAAGGTTGCCTTCTTGTAGTGCGGTTGTTTATCCTTTAATCAAATAGGTGTCTATCAGCAAATCAGAGACCTGACACTGTCAATCACTTGAGCCTCTGGGTGCTCACATGAATTTTTCAATGCCTCTACTCAATACCATGGAGAAACTTTTCATACATTCCCTTCTTTTCCCTTCAGTAGTTTTATGGAAGCCAGGAGATAATAGATAGATGATAGAAAACAGAGTCATATAGACAGATAAATTGATGGATAGGTTGTAGCTAGATAGATTGATAGGTAGATTTCCCATAAAATCATAAGGTAGCTGGGAAATCTCCATGCTCGGATCTTATCATACTTCAAACTATTGAATATTGTTTTTATTCAACTCCATGCGCTTTAAAAAAAACCTGCAAGACATAACAGTACCCCCATATTTCTGATTTTTTTGAAGACTCTTACATCTTCATTCTGTCTGAGGGACTAATAGAAAGATCTAAATTTAAAAATTTCAACTTTATGCTTACCAGTATTTTTGATAATTAAATTGGTTATTAAATATAGATTCTCTTAAAATTCTAGAAAAAGAAGAAAGTCTTCTCTTTTTAGAATTTTAAGAATTCTATCAAGAAAAAAACTCTGCAAAATTAGTGAAAAATTCTAATTTTTTACATTGTTTTTAATCTTTTTAGATTTACATGTATATTTACAGTTGAGAAGGTGTTCTATATCCAGTTTTATGTTTTGAATTTTTCATATTTTCAAAGAATAGTCACTGATCCAAATTACTCTCTCTCTCTCTCTCTCTCTCTCTCTCTATATATATATATATATATATATATATATATATATATAAATTTGGAATGAAATACTATATAACATCCAGTCTTATAGTACACAATATGTATTCACATATAGCCTATGTCTCTGTGATTAGAATTATTTTACTTTATAAATATCTGAAAGGATTTAACATGGTATTTGATTTCAATGTGATTACATATGCTCAAGGGACAAATGTAACTTATACTTGCTTTCTTAACCGAGCTAGCATGTCAAGATAAAATACGATTATCAAATATTCCACAGACATGGCCTACCTGGGCAAGATTTAAAAAAAGGAAGAAGGGTCTTATGTGGAATCTCACTGTTCCTAGAAGCTTAGCATTCCATAGGTACCCATGTGCTGAGTGGAAACTGAGGCTAAAATATTGAGGTAGTCTATTCATAGATAGAATAGGGACTGGCCACTGAGTAAACACTGTAGATCCTTTAGAAAGCTTTACAAATAGCACTTGCTCACCTGCTTAACCAACACGGAATTTCATGCTGGAGAAGCAGCCAATCATCCCACCTTGGTTTGTTGCCTCTTCTATACTCTTCACAGTCCCAGTTTATTTACAAGGATACATTCAGGACTTAATAATGTAGATCCTGATACACAAATAAGAATGACATCTCTTTCTGCTCCTCTACATCCATTCACTAAATGGATCCAGGGAAATGACACCAAAGCTGAACACTGGACCATTAGCCTGATTCCTGCACATTCTCTGTCTTGCTTTCATTGGAATTCCAAGGTGAACACAGACAAAGAATATGGCACAATAGCTCATTCCTTTCGTAGCAAAGAATAGCATCCTCTGAACACTGGACTAACTTCCGGTAAGTCAGCAACATGGAGACCTTTGACACGTAGAAGCCAGGGAAAGGTTCTTGAAGAAACAATGGCCCATACAGTAAACTATTTACACACCCCACCACCTTCTGTTGTGGCTATTGAGTCACCTGGCAACTTGTATTGTTTAATTCGCAACCCCCAAACCTCCCTCAGCAATCCCCCACAACTCCCTGCTCAGTTCTTGTCACTGATAGAATCATCCAGGTCCTCTCTGCCCCCCACGCCCACTGCCTGCCTTCATCATTTCCCCTATTGTTTGCAGGGCTGGCCCTGACCCCTGTATTTATAAAGGCCACTTCCCGCTGCATCATTGTGTGCTCTGTAGCTGTCAGCTCCCCACATTTCCTGACAATGGGGCGTAGGGGGGTTTTAACAACTCACATCCAGCTCCCAACTTCCTCCATGTCCTGTTTACCGCACTCTGAAAGCGTCTCTCTCTAGCCGCTCCTTAAGCTGAATTTATCAGCTCAGATTTATTCCAGCAAGTGCTTCAGTGAGAGTCAGCATGGCCTAGTCTAAAGGTTTGTCTACATTCAAACACCTTCGAAAACAAAGGGCTTCCATGTGATCAGCAGCAAAGAATGCATGCATCCCTGGATTGACCAGGGATTGTACGTGAAATCCAAAGATACTGGCTTTGAGAGTCAGACAGAATCCTTTCCTTTGTCCTCAGTTTGTAGAAAGCCTGATAATTGCAATTTCCACATCACCCCTTAAATTTCCAGAGTTTAGCGGCTGGAGGTGTATAATGCGAGAACAACCGTAAATAAGATAAAAGCCTGTCCTATTAGGCAATTATCTAGGAAGGCAAGCCTAGCCTTCACAGAAGCATATTTGTGAATCCTAAAATGTCTTTCTTTTCCATCTTTGACTTGCTCTCCATAGATCACCTTCTGTGGGAGCACAGCACCTCTCCTGTGGGAGCACAGTGCCTCAGCTCTCACACATTGATGAACATAGAGAAGCTTTGTGCATCAGCTTCCATCCTCTCTCACTTCTTTCATACTTATCTTCATGAATACCTCTTGCACGTCCACATCTGAGATGATAAAGCGAAGCTCAGGGAGATGGAGGAATTGGCATGTGGTGTGATTCTGCTGCGGAGCCCTGTTCCTGACAATGCTGGAGGTTTTAGGCTTATCATTTCCTCCTCCTTCAGTTACCAAGGTTTTTTTTTATTCTCTTAGTACTTTAATTTGTCTTGTTTCCTCATCTCTTTTCACCCATCATTTGTTTTCCTAGGAACATTCTGGAATGCAACTCTCAAAAGCATGTACCCCATTTGGAAGAAAGGGTGAATTGTTAAGTCCTCAAGATTCACATCTGGTATGGAATCTTTTAGTCCACCTGGATATGGTCCCTGTTAAGTCAGGTACTAGCCCAGGGGCTAGTGAGGTTCCCTTGTCTCACTAGGGAACTCTGGCTGTTCTATGCTCTTTATTATTTCAGCCGGTGCTCTGTTCTGAATGGAGAACAAAAGCAGAAGACAGATAGAGTCACCAGCACATCAGTCAGCTCTGCCCTCGTGCCTTAATTTTGCTTTGGCAAACACATACTGGATATCAACGGCCAGGCACTTCATTCTCTGAGAGCACCTGGTCCCTCTCTCTGTCCCTGTCCTTGGGCTCAAAGGCTGAGTACGCTATGTGTTTGGCCTGAATTGCATGTTCCTCCCAGTGCAACAGTCTCCACCCTTGCCCTCTCACCCAGCAAGCATCCTGTTTCATTCTGCTGCTGCTCCAGACTGCAAAGTTCCCAGCAGGTGATGAGCCAGACTCAGGACCAGTGACAGGGTGAGTAATGCACAGGGCAGCCAGTAGGTCAAAGGGCAGCTGTTCCTAGGATTGCATCTCTTTAGATGAGGAGGCCCAGTAACTGTGATCACCCTGTGGAATCAGTCCCCAGAGCTGATGGGCAAGATAAAGCACATTAGCAAAACGTGCCCTCTTTGATTTTATGCGGGAGCAAAAGCTTGCCCAGACGACCAAGATTCTCTCTCTTAAGACTGCCCCTGCTAAACAATCAGCCTTATCAGCACCAAAGTCATCAAATAACTCTAGAATGTACCTAAGGAGGACCAGAAAAACTTTCCTTTTATGAATGAGGAAACAGAGCAACACGTCTTCCATTATCTATCATGGCTGGCACTTAAAATGCCTTTGCGTTATGATGCTAATAGAAATAGAACTGTAATAATGAAAAAACTCAGAGTGTATGTGCAAAGAATTGAGCAGATGTAATACTCAAAAGCAATAGCCTGTCAAAGGGGCTGGAAGAAGAGGAGGGTCTTGCGTGTACATAAGGCTTATGATACGCAGCACACATGAAGCAGAGGGCGAGCTTGCTATTTTGGATAAAATCTAGATCCTAATGGGCTGGAGAGTTACACTACAGAGGAAAGCCCTCATCCAGATGATACTGGATCTATTGAAGGTATCACAAAACCTGATAAAGGCACCAATGAGGTGATACCGTAAAGAAGTACTCTGCAACTCAGTGAGAAGAAGATTGGAGGGTGATGAAGATGGCATGGAAGTATGAAACCTTCCAGATTGATGCATCCATCACTGAGTATCCAATGGGCCTCAGAAAGTGAATCTGTCACTGTGCATATTGCACACCAGCATTTATGTCAGTGAATACTACACATGAGTAGAAGCTACCCTCGGCCACCCTTCCATTCTGCAGTCACAGTGCTCTACAAGGCTACCACAGGTCCCAGTAATTATATGGGTATTATTCCTGCAGAGGAAGACAGATGGTAAATGCATCAGACAATTTCAAGGACTGATAAATACTACGAGTGCTATTTTCCGACATTGATTTCCCAGGATTCCATGGAAAGTAAAGGAATGACCCAAGACTCGATTTCAGAACTATATCCTCAGCATGGTACAGTCTATATGCACTTGATGGTAGAACGGAACCTGGACTGAGATATCTCAATGAAGAAGAGTTGGAGAAAATGAAAAGATTGGATTCTAGAGAATCTTGCTGTTAGAATCTACAAAACATGTTTAATATTCTATCACTGGCTGTGGACCATTAGCTGTAGATGCAGAAAGAGATGATGACTCTTAGGGGGTTTAAGACTTGAATTCCTTGTTACGCACGAATCTACTGCCCTCTCAACTTACGCCCGCTAAGTATTCACTTTGCCTTACGTAGGCAATACATCGTCACGAATGAAAATAAACACATGGCTCCTATATTCAGTTTAGTCACAGAAAAGCAATTAGATCAACAAACAAGAGAAAAACAAAAGTGTCCCTTTTGAGTGCCTACCTACATCAGCTGTGGACTTCAATGCAACGTAACAGTAAATAGCAAACGCCACAATGTTTCCATCATCTGCAGATAGATTTGGCAGAGAATGACAACAGCACAGGTGAGTCTGAAGAGGCTTCAGATTGTGGAAAGACACAAGAATGAGAAGACATATAGGACCTAGGAGGCTGCAGACATTTATACTATACTATAAAACCACATGTTGGATCGAGGTGAGGAAGTGTAAGCCTTTAAACGCAGCAGAAACAGAGGCAGGTGGATCTCTGTGTCTTCGACCCATTCTGGTCTATAGCCCATTTAAGACTATTCAATGATAGAAGGTGAACCCCTGTTTAAAACAAAACAAAATATCAGAGGTTTCATATCACTTATATAAAATGCTTGAGGTCAAAGTTACTGCTACTTGTATATCGTGAGATACCCTGGGGCCAAGATGTCACATAAGCATGTTCACATAGCCCAGATGAAATTTTATTCAGGATTCTAGTGTACTTGCTTGTTTATTTATGTGGTAACCCTGGGGATTGAATCTGAGGCTGGAAATATGCTAAGCACACACTCTACCAAAAACCTGGACACCCATATAGAGCACCTATATAGGATAGGAGCCTAGCACAGGAGATCACATGCAGATTTTGTGCCTGTGACATCCTATAGAGACAAAGAGCTTTTTAATTTGGGAGACTTACTGATTCGTGGGTTTTGAATGCCATGTGCAACAACTGTACCTGATATTCAAATGTCATTTTGGGGGTAAAGAAAAAGGCAACCGATCTTATTGATCTGAGCTTCTGCTTTTTCAGACAAAATCATCTAAGAACAGAGGCTCGTTTAACGTAACACAGGAGAGCTCACAAGGTAATCATTAAAACTGTCCTGAAAGTCAGAAGCAAAATGTCTCAACTATTCTTAATGGAGGAGAATTTCTATTTTTTTTTTAGGAATATATTTGACTCAGAGAGACAGCCTAAACCTCAGAAAAAGCCCAAGATAACGCATAATGGAAACATTGTACAAAATGATTTTTGGTCAATAGATTAACAATGATGGTGATGGAAACTTTATAGAGTTTTTTTTTTTTATAGACAGGTATTAAATAAAATGACTTTTCTTCTTTAAATTTCTATATGGCAAATATGTTTACTACTGCTTTCTCATGTGGAGACAAAATTCTGAGAAGTAAGGAAAGTTTCCCACGTGTCATATGACAATTCTGAAATAAAGCTTAGAACAGAATCCAGGATCTGTCTCAACCACTTGATAGTTCTGTTCCTTTCCAAGACTGTAAATTGCAGTTCATACTTTAAACCAGTAGCAGTGTCTTTTTTTAATTCTTCTCATAGCATAGGTATCCTGTTAGAGATCCTTCATTATGGTAATTAGACATATGCTAATTTACCCATGCTTTCCATAAATATGGTTCACAGAAAAACTTCGAAAATGCTCAACTACTGAGGCTATGCCCAGGCACTTAACTTCACTAATCATTAGGAAACATAATACTAAAACACAGTGGAATACTATCTCCCATTAAGATGGCTAATTTAATAGAGACCAGAGATGTAAGAGATGACAAGTGTTGCTGAGGATGCCGAGAAGAGAAGTCTGTGTACTACCAGAGGGAATGCAGTCTGGTATGGATACGGTAAAAAACAATATAAACTTTTCCTTAAAAAATTAAATAAAGAACTGCATGCTTCCCATCAATCTCATCTCTGGGTACACATCTAAAGGAAACCAAGTCTGAATCTCAAGGAGACATCTGCATGCCTACGTTCACTTCAGTATTGTTCATAATAACAAAAAATATAAACAACCCAATGCCTGTCAGATAACAAATTATGGTCCTAGCTACTTGAGAGACTAAGGTCAGAAGATCACTTGAGCCCAGGAAATTAAGACTAGACTAGAGAACATAGCAAGACTCAACTTCAAGAACAAAATTGTGGCATGCATCACACACACACACACACACACACACACACACACACACACGGGAGAAATGACAGTCAAATTTAGTCATGGATAAAAAGAAACCTCTCATTATCGGCAACCCAAATGAAACAAAGGTGCCATGGTTAGAGACAGAGAAATGCTGCATGATTTCGCTTACATGTAAAACAGAAAGTTAAATTTATGGGAACAAGTAAAATTAGAAAGGTGCCTGCCAATGTCTGAGGGGAGCACAGAAGTGGAAAGACACTGATTCAAGTGTATAAACTTCCAGCTGTAAAATGAATGGGCTCTGATTCATCACGTCTCGGGGTGGTGACTGACACCCTGTACAATAGACTTGAAAATGATTGAGACCAAATGCCTACAAATACACAAAAATAAAGACAACCATACAAGATGATAGGCTATTAGCTAGCTATGCTAGTCATTTCAGGATAGATAGATAGATAGATAGATAGATAGATAGATAGATGATAGATAGGTAGATAGATGATAGATAGATAGATAGATGATAGATAGATAGATGATAGATAGATAGATGATAGATAGATAGATAGATAGATAGATAGATAGATAGATAGATAGAT
>JANHMN010000024.1:17583905-17663211 GCA_030674055.1 Rhabdomys pumilio
GTGTGTGTGTGTGTGTGTGTGTGTGTGTGTGTGTGTGTGTGTGTGTGTGTATTCTGTTCTTTTTTCTGACAAGGTCTCACTATGAAACCCAAACTGATTTGTGCTTCACAATTCTCCACCTCAGCCTCCCAGTAAAGGTGGGATCACAGAGAGGTATCACAATGCCTGACAATTCTGAGCTTTTAACTGAATAGAATCCTTTATAGACTATTCTCTCAAAATACTTACTGTGATAGTCATTGTAAACCTACTGAGATTCAAGCCCAGCCAACAAAATGAAACAGGAAGTTAAGACCTGATGCTATGCTATATTCCGGTTAATTCAAATGCCGCCAACTAAAAACTTAGCAGAATTTTCATAGGCCAGATACAAAGAGAGTATCAACTATTCGGTTCTTACAAGGTACCAATCATCTACTATGCAATTTTTCTTGACATTTATCTTCAAATATTTTCTCCCACCACAGGTATCAGCATTTGATTGCAAAATAAATAAATAAATAAATAAGGTCTATTTAAACCACAAGCTTGTAGTCACATAGCTAATGAGTGACCAGAGTGAAACTCAAACATGGCTTTTTCAGATTGGAAAGTCTATGCTCTTCTCACATGGGCCAGGGAGATGCTGTGAGTCTACACAGACAACCTGGGATTCATGTCACATCAAGCATTTCAATTTCCAGAGAGAGGAACCCTGAATTATTTGCCTGACTTTGTAACACCTGGAGAGTCTGAGCGGTAACATTGGGAAAACAAACACATTCAGAAATAACTTCATCAAATACTCGTATGAGTAAGATGCCAGGCTTATAAAATCCTATCACAGCCCTACAGAAAGAGATGGCTACCTAGCAGGCAATGATTGGTGTTCTTTCATAAATTCATCACATAATATTTTATACCACCAAACTTCCCAACAAACTGATACTGGTTGGTTACTTTTGGGAGACTTCTGTGCACAAAGCTACAATTTTCCTAACCATACTCGTCAGCACGATTCAGTTTTGCTGAAGGAAGAAAGGAACCCCTTGAAACTCAATAGCAATACGACAAAACTTGTTGGATGGTCCAAGTTCTGCTAAGGGTTGAGACATTCCAGGACAAGTTCTTCTATGAAGGAAAGCAGACTGCTGTCTACTTCTCCAATGATCTTATACCAGACCTAGCCTCTGTGTTGCCATGGCAAAGAAAGAGTCAGGGTGTCAAGTGAGATTGCTGTAGAAATTCAGCCTAGAAAGATACATACATTTCCTTCGTCTCTCATTAGTAAACATCCGACACACATCCTTCTCAATACAAGAGGCTGTGGAACTCACAAGTATCTGAAAAGACGAAAGTGTCTTTTCTATTCTACTTTTTAAAGGACAATTAATTCATCATCCATACATCATAAAAATGAACATTTTGATTTTCCTTTTAGGGTCATCCTTTACCTTTCCCCATCCTAATCCATACCCTAAAAAGTGGAACCTGCATCAGTTCACCTGACCTTGGACTTCCTATGCCTTGGACTTCCTTCATGTCTCTCTTCTGTTCCTGAACCAGTAGGAGAGGATAACTAAGTCAAGATAATGGTTCCAGTGTGTTGCTGTTATCACCACAAATGGAGCTAGGGATCCCCATTGTCCAATTCCATTCTGCCTTTGTGGGTTCTCAAATTTCATCACTTCGGGGACCTCAATCACCTACTTTTAAAATCATGGAAGTACCACACAAATTCTTGTGGTTTCCCCAAATTTATCCACATCTTTGTAAATAGTTTCAACTAAATTCTGCTTGGATTACCCAACCAAAGTACTGAGTGTCCTGATCTACACAATTGACACTGTGACTCTACAAGAGAGATTACACACACACACACATACACACACACACACACACACACAGAGAGAGAGAGAGAGAGAGAGAGAGAGAGAGAGAGAGAGAGAAGTTCACTCATGGGTCCCACTGAATACTCTGCTATTTTGATTAGATATTTATCAATTTTTAACAAAGCCTACTTTTAATAATCTCATCCATTAGTGTATCGGCCAGTGTACCTTATTTTTTCTGATTGCTTTTATTTTGAGTATTTTAAGAAACATTGATTTCTTTTCTATAGAATTCTTTCCTTACCATAGAAAATAATCTAGAAATATCCCCAGCCCAGAGAGCATTGCTCTTCATTACTCAAGCAGTTTTGGCTCACTCCAGAAACATTGTCACCCATCCTCCATGTCACAATGGTGCCAAATACATATAGTATGTTGGCCAAATCAGGCCGTCTTGTAAATGAACTTTAAATAAAACATAGCCACAATCATTTGCTTATTATGTTGTTTGGCTAGTTTCATACAAGACAACAGGGATTAGAAATGAAGGCAGAGACTCCATAACCTACCAACCTAAAATATTTATTTTCTGTATCCTTCTCGAGAGAAGTATATTGCTCTATAGCCATACCACAATATCACCTAAAACAGTCAAATATCACATTATTTAAGGACAATCAATAATGAGGGCTGCCACTTGCACTGCAGCTGCCTATAAAAATATCAAATCTGATATGGACTACAATCCTGCCCTTTCCACAAAACATTTCCAATGTCTGTAGTTCAACATTTGCATTTGATGGATGTAACCCTAATTAGCATTTCCTTTATAATGTCTAATAGACTTATTTGTGTCTGCTCCTCTGTATTAGATTTAAGAGAAAGCTGCAGACAAGAATTACAATTTATGTATCTGTAGATCTTCTTCGATACCTGCAAGATGCCTGGCATGTCATTGAATACGTAAATGTCTACAGCACCGGGAATCATCAGTTTTTCTGGTAATCAGGAAACTGTATGATCATGGTACTTAGAAAAACATGAAGAATATGATTCCATAGAAATCTAAAAGAGAGGAAAAGTGTTTAAAACTATCATCCTTAAAGACACAAGTGTGCACGTTGGAGAACAAATAACTAGTGCTTCCCATTTACAGCAAGAAGGCAGCAGGAACCCCAATGAAATAGCTTGAGCCAACGTCAGAACTCACACATTGACATGAAGGAGTTTTCTGAGCCAGAATTAGTCAGTTAAATACCAGTAGGTGGCTTTGTGGGATGCCTCAACATCCTTTAGTATAGATCACTTAAAAATATCTTCGGTCCCACAATTAACAGCACTAATTTCTGTATTTTGACAACCAGATTTCCTGTGTTTTATGATATTAGATTCAGATATCATTCCTTCAGATCTCAGAATGACCTTGCGGGTTTAAGTACAGCTTTGTATTAATATTCAAAAGTGAATAGAAAGACCATAAAGTAAGTACCCAGCAGTGCTACCCATCAAAGAGATAAACAGAGAGAGAGGAGAGAGACAGAGAGAGAAGATAGGCAGAGGGAGTCATTCAATTGCCAGTATGTGAAAACCCAAACTGAAAAGCACACTGGTCTAGTGTGGAAGGGAATTGCCGAACTAGAATTAGGCAGAGAGGCAATAACTCCTTTGAGGAGCTGTGAGCCCATATCTAGCATTAAATGCCCTGACCAGAGGGCAGGTATAGTGGGGAAAGAGGAGAGTAGAGGGCCTCTGTCTCTCAAAAACTGTTCTTTTAATTAATGTCCCCCAGGAAACACAGCAAAGTTTTATTTGCAGGTCTTTTTCTCCTTGTCAAACGTGTCTTTGCCATGTGAAAATAAATGGCCATGGATGTATTCTAATAGATCTTAGTTTAAGAGAAAGGCAGGCTACATTTAGCCTGCATGCTGAAGTTTGTTCCAGGAAATTCCAAGTTCCGCAATAGAACTCTAGGGTTTTCTAGGTCACTGGCTTTTCTTTGCTATGTACTATGAGAAAACTGGTTGATGGACATAGCAAAAGCTTTCAGGAGGCCTGAGCTAGCTGGGAAGTGTAAACATCCCTCACGCCTCAACCTGTTTGTCCCAGGATGGCATGCCCTGAAGGCTGGCTCCTCCCTTTGCTGGGCAGGTAGTATTTGCTTATGTCCACCAAAGACCCAGTGTCCTGGAGATGAAACCACTAAATGGAAATGGTGAGAACAAAATTTCTTTTAAAGATACCTCATTTTGCAGATGAAGAAACAGGGCACCAGAAGAAAGCAACTTAGGATCAGAAAACTATGGAGTGCTGTGTGTAAGCTTAAAAGTGTTGGTGATTTGTTTTCTTATACAGTTTTACAGTGACTGCAGGTTGGCTTTTCCACTCTTCTGAGAAGCTGCTCTAAAAAGTGCCATGGAGGTAAGGTAAGGTGGATGGGACACCCTGCAGCCTGAGCATGCCAGGTTATCGGAGCTTCCAAATCCCTGGTAGAACAGTAGAGCCAATGTAACAATGTAACAATTTAAATGTTTAAATGCTTGGGTTCATTGTTGTTACTGTTTTTTGTTGTTGTTGTTGTTGTTGTTGTTGTTGTTGTTGTTTCCTTGCCTTTGCTTAGTTTCTAATAAAAATATCACCAACATGCCTCAAACATAAACCATTTTGTTTAAATGTACGGGACTATGGAGTAAATAGGTCTTCAGAGGCTTTTATTTTCCAATTTGATGTTTACTCTCTGGTCTTCATCCGCTATTTTAGCTACTTCACACCTTTCCTTAACTACAGGCAAATGTTTGAAAAAGAGGAGAGAGAGAGAGAGAGAGAGAGAGAGAGAGAGAGAGAGAGAGAGAGAGAGAGAGAGGGGGGGGGGGGGGGGGAGAGAAAGAGAGGGGGGGGGAGAGAGAAAGAGAGAGAAGAGAGCAATCTCCATCTCATTTTAGAAAGGATTCCTCGAGCATAGCGTTTCATATGAAACACTCCCATCTGCAGAGATGTCGGGGCATGGAAGCTAGCCCACACTCTCCACTCCTAGGTTAGTGTTTAGGATTTTCTCAAACCAGTGGACCTCCGAATGGGCACTGAGGAGGCAAGCCTGGAGAGCTGCCCTCCGCATGTGGGCGATGATAGAACGTACTGTGGCCTGTAGAATCTTAAGAATAATAGGCATGTGGCCGCCCGATGATGGTGCCCACGAGGCCTGGCATGACCCGGCCAGACAGATAAGAGCAGAAGCGCTCTCTGTCGTTTTGTATTTCTTGTTCTGTTTCACCAGGAGATCTTGGTGCTGAGCCGGACTGTTTACTAGATGTATGGCAAGGAACTTCCTAACAGAGAATACTTTTGGAGGGAGAAGTGATATAAAAGCGGCCGTTTTCACTTACAGTGTGAAATGTAAAAATAAAATGGTCAGCTGTTTTAGTTTAAAAAAAAAGAAGACGAAGAAGAGTAGGAACGTGATGAGAACATACTGCCTTTTATTATTACCACGCACAGGCAACTCTAAGCAACGTAGGTGTTAAAATATTTCTTTCGGATCGAGTCAATGGCTCCCAACCTGACCTCCCCCACGCATGCATACACTACTAGACCTCAGATTGACGGAGATGTTTTTTTCCTCGTTATTTTTTAGGTTAGAATTTTTCATGTTTTATTATTCTTCACAGAAAAAAAAATCATATAACATAAAATATCCACATTGTTATCCCTGCTGCCACATATTTACAGAAATTTATAATTCCTTGTTTCCCATGTCTTACGGGTGTTTCTTAAAGCCTTTAGAGATATCTACTTCAACAAACAGCAGATTTCAAAATATAGACAGACTTAAATATATTAAACAACAAACATTGCTAAATTCCTTTACTAGTATAAACAAGATTGCCAGATATTCAGAAGCACCTTAAAACAGCTCAACTGTCATGCCTCTTAAGATTTTATATCTACACACCGGTGCAGTCAAAATAGAATATGATCACATACTGGATTAACTTATCAGTTTTAAAGCTGAACTAATAAAGAACAGCTGTTCATACACAATAGATAGGATTAAACCAAAAGGAAAAATCTAAACTATCTCTGGTGGTGCAGGACTCTATTTCCATATACTGAAGAAACTGAGGCAGCAACATAACAAACTCAAGAGCTAGTAAAATTTATTAACAAAGTACCAGTTCCTTGGTCTGAGAACTCTTCCTTAATTACAATTATATATTAGGTTATAATTTTAATATGGTAGTATTTTTTGAAAAGAAAATTCCCTTCAATGGTCATTGCAAAGATAGTAAGCATAAACAAACAATATGTTTCTACAGGTATTAAATCAAGAGCAGTGGCTAACATCAGCCAACTCTTGGATCTATTTCAATATGAGGCTGGACTCCATCCCCCATACTAGACAGTCAACAGTGTTTATGAAACAGCTAGAATTTTAACTCGAGTAGAACCTTGGAAACCCCACAAGAGCTTTTCACTGTATGAGAAACAGAGATTTGGAGATTTGAAATAACTCTAGAAAAATCACCCAGCTGGTTGGTAAAGACCAGTGACCTGAATCATTGTCACCTCTTTGCTGTAGTCCCAAGTTTACCGTAAGTAACAAACACGGTTTCCTAAACTTGCTGATCAGTGCCCATCAACAAATCTACGGCCCCTACTAGATGAATAAAACTGCAGACAATGAAGAACCTGGACATGTAGCATTTCACAGGTAAATATCTATTCATTAGCCACAATAAGAGATTAGAAACAATGAGTGATAATGAAACCACACACTTATATTAATGTGTTGCAACAAAAGTTATTTTAAAAACAAGGATTGTGTTTTCCAGAATTTTCCACTGAATGCTTTCAAATCATGATTGATGGTGGGTAACTGAAACCCTAGACAATAAAAACACAGAAAGGGGAACCTTTGCAGGTGACAGTGAATGAGGAAGGAGATTTCATATTATGAGGAGACACGGACTATAAACCCTTCTCCCACTCAGTCTGCAGCTACGGTACCTCTGCTTAGTTGACATTTGAGTGACATTTAATTGGCACGGGCATCATTTTTTTCCTTCATCCACAGCTCATATTTATTCCATGATTGACTTATTTGGTCTAGAAGTTATTCTAGGAACTTGATCACCTGATGACACTTCTAGTTCCCCTCAGTCTTTCAAGCTGTTTAGAGAAGCCATTCAGATTACATCTTGAGCCATGGAAGGCCAGGAAAACATAATTTGGACATAGTTGATGAGAGAGGTAGAAGAAAGTGTCAGGAGGAATTAACCAAGCTTTGGCCTTTCTTTCTTGGCCACCCTCTTCTCCGAATTGTCACACTAAGCCTTCAACCACTAATGAATCCAGAGTCTGGTCCCCAACACTTTACCTGTATTGAAATAAAGCCATGAAACATGTCAGTAAGATGCATTGTACCCATTCACCCAATCATGTGTTACGTTCCTAGCCAAAGGCCACAGCCCTATTTCTTCATTTCAGCTGTTTGCTGGTTCTTTTGTAGATTCATCTCCATGCCTCTCTGGTAACTGCACTCCAAACCCAGCCTTATCTCCTGGCTCTGTAAGCAGATGGGGATTTTCACTTGAATTAGTCAGCAACAGCTCTGTGGGCAAAGCCTAAAGCTCCTCCTAAGCCTATCCAGCAAAAATGGGGAGTTATCTGAAGATAACAATAATAAGTTATCCTATAACTTATTATATCCTATCCTAATAAGGAGGATACATCCTACTCTCTACACATCCAAAGATTCACCCAGTCTTCCCTTTTCCCATAGAACCAAAGTTACAGCGCACTTAGCTAGTTCAAAGCTCTCTCCTCAAGAACATGTTTAATCTAAGAAGCCATGAAACAGCAGCTATCTGTAGCAGCAGGAATCTAGAAACATCTGGGTTGCATCCCAAGCTGCCAATCTTTCTTGCTTATTAATAACAGAAAGGGCTGACCAAAAACTGCATAAAAGGTTATCAGCAGCTCTTCTTTCTTCCCGAGCATCTTTGCAATGGCCTTGATTGATGCCAGATTGCCTGGCAAGGAACACGGTGACTATTTTTAGTTTGCCTTCTATCTGAAGGACTTTTATTTCAGCTTGTGAACCTTTATAAATATTTAAAAGAGAAAAAAAAGGCATGAATGGAAGAACATGTGGCCTCGTGGATACTCATCAAAGATGTCTGCAGAAATTATCAGTGTGTGTGTGTGTGTGTGTGTGTGTGTGTGTGTGTGTGTAGCTGGGGTGTTATCTAGAGTTACAGGACTGCATGTGCATTAATAGAGAAAACATGCAAAGCCTTGAAGAGAACTTCAAAGCCTAAGAGAAACCAAAGCTAATAAGCTACAATCTCAAACTCTTGATTCAACTCTCTCACCTCATTCAGCTTTTTTTTTTTCCTCCACACATAGATAGCCATGCTTAGCTTCTCCCTCTTGAAAAGTAGAAATATGAATTGAAGGAGTATGGGTGAAAGTCTCGGGTTTTCAAATGGTTGATAACCCCATATAGCCAGAGTCAAGAAGGCATTTGCCTCCTTTTAGAATGCCCATGCACACAACAAAGGTAGGAGTAATGCCCAAAGCTACAAGTGTTCTTGGGCAGACTCATTCTGCCATTCTTATGATCTTCAACCAAAGTTCTTTCAGAAGAAACTGAACTGTCTTCTCTTTTGTTTTCTTATGTAGCACATTAAAAAGTCAATTCAGCAAGCATTTCCTGAGTGTCTGCTACCCTAAATACCAATCCTGGCCCGTAGGGAGTGAGGGAGAGCTAGAAAGAGTCAGATTCCATGGTACACAAGTGGGGAATATTCTCTCTAGGTCTCTCAGCACTACGTCAAAAGGATGAAGCTCTTTCCAGAGAAAGCAGCCTTAATGGATTTGAGTTTTAATTGAGATTTCCCTCAACCTATCTGTATCTGCAAAACTACTAATTATGTCTCACACAGCCAGAAAGGAACAGGCCATCCACAAATCTCTGTAATAATTCCCTAAATGTTATTTGTTGAGAAACTGCTAAGCTAGGTCTTGAGAATAATTCAAAAGAACCACAGAACCACAATGCCAGGGTGCCTGCTGTTGCAGAATTAACAATCCAGCTAGAAACTACAGGCAAAGAAAAAAATTATATATCAACCTAATAGGCATGCCAGGATGTCAGAGCCTGGAAGCACAAAAGAGGAATTCGAGTGAGTCAACAACTATATTCCCTCTCACTGATCTCAGCATACCTCTGCGGGAGGCTACAAATAAGACTTCTAAAGGTAGATGATAGCATACTTAAAAAGTTCTCCTGACCCACCATCCCTAGGTACATCCATGTCAATCATCCTGGAGGATCTGGAGACCCAGCTTTACATCTCAGATCTTCATTCCCTCCAAATCTGTACATTCATTCCTGTAGGATCCCCATCTGTCAGGAATGTTCAGCTGAGGGTGCTGGTGGACCTCATGTCCCCCAAATGAATCTCAGTTTCTGTCTAGACCCCAGCCTCTCCCTCTTAGTTCCCCACCCTTGAAAAGAAAGTCACATGAGTGCTGAGTTGTGGGTGTCAGCTGGACCCTAGGGGTACAAATGGAGTATGGTTTCGACGCTTCAAAGGAATCAATGTAAATTGCCCTGACTTCTGTACAAACGTCTGCTTATGTGGTCAGTATGCTACTCATTCTCTGTTGGAATTGAGGGAACACTGAAAGACCGCTAAGTATTTGAACGTTTCCAAGTCTTCCCTGAAATGTATTAAACACCCTGTACCCCAGCATATCTGCCCTGCCTTTTCTTCTTCTTCCTCCCCCATACATCAAGCTTTCAATAAAACTTTGGGGTTCTTCAAATCATTCTACCTTCCTCATCACCCCAAATTCCAATATTTCTGACCAAATTACTTTTATAACACATTTTGGAGGATTCTTCTCCGATCACTACCCACCATAAGAACAGACATTTCCTAGCAACTTTCCTCCTATAGCACCTAAACTTTGAGTAGCGTGAATTCATTCTTTAAACAGATCCTGCTGAGCACCTACCATACTGCTGGGTCTTGAGATGGGATTTTGGCAGACCTGTCCCTTAACTCGTGGGAACGGTTTGGGAGTAGAAACCATGTCTTTCATGTTAGAAAGATGAGCACTTACCTAGTCCTCCGGGTATATTTTGATGCCATGCTATGAATTTATTGTTACTGTTATTTTATTATTATTGTTGTTGTTGTTGTTGTTATTTATTATTCTTTTTCAGTTTATTTTTTGGCTTTTCCATATCAGGTTATGCAGCCTAAGCTAGTCTTGAACTCTGGATCTCCCTGCTTCTACATTCCAAGTGTTGAAGTCATGGCCATGAACCACCGCATTTGGCTTTGAATTACTTTCAAAACACCTAATGGACCTAAGCTGACAGGGAGAAGACCTGAATATAGGGAACTGGATTCTGTGAACAGGATAAAAGTAACTTTGATTAAATGAGTCCCTTGCAGCGTCAAAATTCCTTTCTAGAGTGGAAGTCTCAACTTTAGTCCTAAGGTTGAGACCAAACTCTGATGCCTAAGTTTCCCTAAGGGATACCAGATAAGGATGTAATCTATTCTGTGGGCCTTGCCCTCTCTCGCCTTTTGGCCTATGATTCTTAGCATTGCAGAAATATTACTCCCTGAAATAGAATGACCTTTCAAAAAGTAACCAAAATCACACATTCCAGCTGAGGACAATGAACTTGATGTTTTTTTAAAAAAGTGTAAGTTTCTGTGCCAACATAATGAACTTGCCGGCTACTCCCCTGTTCTCTTGGTTTTCAGATAAACAAAAACATGACTCCCAAACATTGCTTGAATTGAAAACATTTTGTGTTTTTATTTCTTTCTACCTTAGTCAAATGTTAGTGGAGGTTTATGAAGTGTACAGTTAAGAGTCATCCAAATTCCATATATATATTTTTTAATTTTAGAATCATGACAGTGATTGTGTCACCAAAGATGGTAAGTACCCGTCTAAAACTTAACATCTATGGAAATAAATGCAGAATAAAACCACAAAGTCCTTTGCTGTGAATTAGAGTCATCGACTTCTTACAAATAACAACAGTGCCTCACTACTTACTAAATGTAGTGGTTGTAGCATCTCAAGAAAGTAGGACAGGTATTAGTTATTATTGTCCTGTTGTCTATAACACACAAATACATAATAAGGTTCAGAAAAATCACAGAGTCTGAGTCACCAAAGGACGAAGGTTTTGGAGACTCACACAATATGGCAGAGACTCTCCTGGCCGCCATCAGAACTTGTTTTAGTAAGCAGACAAGCCAAGATTTAAACCATACCAACCCTTAAAACAAAATTCAGCCAGTGCACTCCATTTATGGGTCAATATTCTAAAAATTTGACAGGACTTATGTTATTTAATCTGCATAAGAGTCTATGATGTAAGCTCCATCAGAGGTAAACAATCAAAGAGAATGATATACAAACATGAGAAAATTGCCTGGAATCTTAGGACAACTGGACAAAGTCGTGAGTAATTTAACACTAGAGTTTATGTCCCTACACACCAGAAGGCACTTTCTCCACCCAGTCAACTTTCCTCTCTCTCATCTCAACAGTCTGGTGTGGAAGAGAGGAAGATGTCTACTTTCCTAGTAAAAATGTTGGTACATGGAAATGCTCCAGTTTTGCAAATGTTGCCAGCATGTGTGATACCCAGGATATGCCAATGCAGGATCTCTTATGGACACACACAAAGGGCACCATGTGCTAGCTTCATAAAACTAGCTAGCCCCTAAAATAACATGCAGAGTTTTCCTTCTGTCTCTCTGTATAAGTGTGAGTGTGCAGTTATCATCTGGCACTCTTAAAAATATTCATGTTCTTTCAAAGCATCACTATCTGAGTTACGACTAATCATAATTGTCAAAACAATTGGATTGAGAGGCATGTAGGAGGGTAGTAAAATTGGAGTCTGGGTAAGTCTGTGAAGATGTTTTCAGAGACTGAATCATGAGTACTCTGGGTTAATGGATGTTTTAATCCACATATAGACTCTGAATCTAAATAGACCACAGGGAATGTGGCGAGACCTTGGAAGATGTGGTCTGCTTAGACAATGAACATCACTAAGGATTTGCCCTTGGAGATTGCATCTTGCCCCACACTCTTCCTACGGACAGTTCCATTCTGTTTCTTGGCATGATGATATGAGCCAGCTACTCCAAATGAGCCAGCTACTCCGCATGAGCCAGCTACTCTGCAATACCCTCCCACCTATAGTAGGTGGAAAGCTCTAAAACTGAGAATAAAATAAATCTTCCCTACATCAAATTAAATACTTTTGGCATTTCTCACAATGACACAAAGTCCAAGGAACACATTCTAGTTATATTTTAAACTTTTTTTTTTTGCAGTGTATCTGTTAGGGGGTAGGCGGGAGATGCAAACCACAGTGCACATATAGAGGTTAGAGAACCACTACCAGGAGGAGTTGGTTCTGTCCTTCTACCATGTGGGTCCAAAGTATTTAACTCAAGTCATCAGTCAAGTGCCTTAATTCACTGAGCCATCTCATCAGAGGCTGATTTTGATTTTTTTTTAATAGGAGAAATTAATACTTTCTGCACATCCACAGTACAAACAAACTGGCCAGTTTGACTTGCTTTTAAGTACAGACTGCAGTGGGATTTGTCTTCTTCCAATGTGATGGTATACTGGAGATCAGACATTTGAAAAGAATGACCCCTGTATCATTGTCTTCCTCCTCAGCAAGCTGGGTTGGGGTTGGATTGAAGAGTCCATCATACATGTGTTTACACAGACCCTCAAGGTAGGTCATTCCTTCAAGAAGGGCTAAAAGCCTGTCCTGAATTGGCTACACTTACCAGAAAGCAACTCGCATGTTCACCATTTCCTGATTAAGTTCACACTGGCCAACAGCAGGGATCACACACGCCACTTTGTGACTGGGTACATTTGGCAGCCTTGTGAGATATTTTGAATCCTTGTGCCACTTGCCTTGTCTGGATCCAGAGCTGATGTCAGGCCAGCTGGCAGGAGATGGGAAGTGGGCCATAAAGGATGCTGCCTCACAGAACAAGGATACAGCAGGAATGGGGTATACCTGGTACTCTAAGGGTCACACCATCCAAATACAGCACAGGCATCTGATGTCAATTTGTATGAGGTTTGCAAGAAGTTCAGACTAGCCCAGTGCTGTTTTTTTGTGAGGAGGTTGGGGGTGGGACTCAAAGGGTCTGGGTTAGGAGATCACCTAGTCCTCCAGCTAAAGAGTGACAATGATTTTTAAACAGTGTAAAGCTGTGTTCACACGCCACCTCCGCACCTGCGTCCTCACCTTCCCTTATCTATTTCTGCTTCACTGCTACCTCTTCAGCCTCTCCTTCAGAAAAGCAGCTGAGCTTAATACATTTGGTGAAGAGAATGATATGTCCCTGACCAAAGGAAGCTCTCTGAATGATGGCTCAGTGGCCCTTAGAAGGCTGTAAGGAAGATTGCTTGCTTGCTTTTTTCTAGTTAATTATTTTATTTATTTACATCTTAAATATTGCCCTCCTAACCCTCCAGCAGAGTTCTTACCTCTATGGCCCCCACTCTTCTTCTCAGAGAGGGTGGAGCGCCTGGTATCCTCCCACCCTGGGGCATCAAGTCTCTACAGAATTCAGTGCATCCTCTCCCCATGAAGCCAGACAGTCCTCTGCTACACATGTGCTGGGGCCTCAGACCAGCCTATGTATGATGTTTCGTTGGTGGCTCAGTCTCTGGGTGCTACAAGCTGTCCCGGTTAGTTGACACCGTTGGCCTTCCAATGTTGTCATCCCCTTCGGCTTCTTCAATTCTTCCCCTAACTATGCCATAGGAGTACCCTACCTCTGTCCAATGCTTGATTATGAGTATCCGTATCTGTCTCAGTCAGCTGCTGGTACAGCCTGTCAGAGCACAGCCATGCAATGTGGAAGGGTATCCTGGTTCTTGGGTTGTGGGTATTTGGCCACACCCCCAAAACCCAGGCTCCTGACAGGAGGTCTAATCTCCATTCAACCTGCAACCTTCAGTCACAGGGCACAGGTAGAGGGTGTGATTAACAGGCCTCAGGCCCTAGAGAGATTTACATACTAATGAGGTACCTGAAGGCCAGAGGGTGGAACCAATTAAGCATTCCTTCCCAGCCCCTCCCCCCTCTTTCCCTCCCTATTTAACTCAGGTCTGCCCTAGGTTTTGGGGGAGTGCATCCAGATCCATCCACCATCTGCCATGACATTAAAGCCTGTAAAAACCCATGGATTTTCTCGTGTCATTGGGACAGCACGGTGAGGAACTGTGGAGCCGCAGCAGCCGTGCCTAACTTCCAACCTGGAGGAACTCTCTACGATTTCCCAGTCATTCTACCTACAATGCAAGGCTCCTCTCTGCAAGTACAACATAGCATCAGCAATAGTGTCAGAAATTGGGGCTCACTCATGGGACGGATCTTGTAAGGAAGCTTTAAATAAATGTGTCTCAAACTTGTATTGCCATTCAACAGTCCACTCATACTTAAACTTAAAATTCTGAGTGGTCACATGTACATAGCTCTGTTTGCCATAATCTCCCGGGTTATTGGAAACATCTGTAAACTCTCCAGTGAAGAACCCAACGTTATGATTGTATTCTTAAATGGCATAAAGGTTTTAATGCTTTGGGCTTCTGTTCTTATTATCTTTCTTTTTAAGATTTATTTATCCATTTTATGAATATGAGTACACTGTGGCTATCTTTAGACACACCAGAAGAGGGCATCAGATCCCATTACAGATGGTTGTGAGCCACTGTGTGGTTGCTAGGAATTGAACTCAGGACCTCTGGAAGAGCAGTCAGTGCTCTTAACCACTTAAGCCATTTCTCGAGTCCCTGTTCTTATTTTCTAATCAAGGATCTAATATATGTTTTTTACATAAGCTTTTCCGATTTGGTTGTTTAATCTTATTGCAATGTATCTATCAACCACAGTGGTAGAATTCATAAAGATTTGCTTTCAAGTGTGTCAGGTTCATTGGCCATCCTTACCCCCAAACCATCACCTTCTCTTTCTCCCCACTCCACTAGTCCTCATCTTCAAGAAAAGTCACCCTACTTTAATGTCATAGGTACACAAGTGATTTCATTTATAACTTCATATAACATATAATATAGGCTCTACATATAAAAGAAAACCTCTGATATTTGCCTTTCTAGGCCTGGCTACTTGTTTAAATTGATCTCCTGTTCTAGCCATCTTCCTGTAGATAGCACAATCTCATTCTCCTTTATGGCTGCATAAAACTCTATCGTGTATAATATGCACACACACACACACACACACACACAAACACACACACACACACACACACACACACGTATGTGTGTTGATAGACATCTAGGCTAATTCCATAACGAAATACTGTGAGCAGTGCTGGTAGAAATATCGTGTGCCAGTGTTTCTGTAGTATGCTGGCTTAGACTCCTATATGTTTCTGTAGTATGCTGGCTTAAACTCGTATAAGCCTATGTGTGAAATATATGCATCTCACAGTAGTTTGTATTTTCATTTTTTGAGAAATCTTCATGATGATGTCCATAGCAGTGTAGCAGTGCACACTCTCACCAGTAGCGAATAGGATTTCTCTCTGCTAATAGCATTGCCAGCGTTTGCTCGCCTTATGTTTTCTTGGTTGGTGACCTCTATGACTGTGATCTGATGGACTCTGCTAACGCAGTTTGAGTTCACATTTCCTTAATAGCTAAGGATGTTGAATATTTTTTTATATTTTTATTGGCCATCTGCACTTTATATTGTGAGGAATTACTGTTGGTTTCATTAGCTCATTTGCTGTTTGGATTGTTTGGAGGGGGCTGATGCTAATCTTGTATAAGTTCTGTACCTGGAAAATATGTTTCTCCACCTCTGAAGCAGTCTTCATCTGGCTGATGGTTTCCTTTCCTCTGTAGAAGGTTTTATTCACTTTCTGCAATTTTATTTGTCAATCTTCGTGTGGTTTCCTAAGTGATCAGAGTCCCTTTCTAAAAAGTCCTTGCCTGTGCCTCTATTTCAAAATATTTCCCTGTGTTTTCTTTCAATAGTTTCAGTTTCGTGTCTAACATTAAGGTCTTTTGTCCATTTTTTAATAGTCTTTGTTGGAATGAGAGCTAGGGCCCAAGTTCGACTCTCTGACATGTGACTATTTTCCCCAGCACCATTTGCTGAGGTTTTCACTCCTCCTTTATATATTTTTGACCCCTTTGCCACCTGTAGCTGCAAGGGTTCCTTTCTTGGATCTGTTTTTCTGAGTCATTCATCTGTAGGCCAGTACCATGATACTTTGTTAGTATATTTAGTATATTTGTAAGTATAATTTAGAAGTCAGCATTGTGATACTTCCACCATTTTTACCTGCACCCCATGATTGTATTGTCTATTCAGAATCCTTGATGTTCCCGTGTGGATTTTCAGACTTTTTGTGTGAAACATTTCAGTAAAATGGAGTTTTTGAACTGTAGTTTGGTTTCGGTCAGGAAGCCATCTTCACAATTTTAATTCAGTCTATTCATGAGTAGGGAGAGTTTCTCTATCTTCTAGTGTCTTCTTCATTTTTTTTTCTTGTGTATTTTTAATTGTTCATGGTAGATTTCTTTTACTTCCCAGGTTAGGTTAATTTCTATGTATTTTGTTTACTATTGCAAATAAGATTGTTTTCTGATTTGTTTCTTGATTTGTTGTTGGTACGTAGAAAAGCTACTGATTGCATGTCAGCTGTGTATCATGCTATTTTACTGAAAGGGTCCATCGGTTCTGTGGATTTCTGCTTCTTGGGAAGTTCTCAGGTGCAAGATCACATCACCTGTAAATTTTCTTTTACTGCTGAGTCTTACACTTCTAGCTAACATGTCAAGCACCATATTGAATAAGCAGAACATTTACAGATGAAATGCTTTGAGTTTTCTCTGTTAGCTATAACTTTGTCATGCGCAGCCCTTAGTATGCTGTGGCGTGGTCTTTTTACCCTTAGTTTCATCAGAGGTTTTATGACAAAGGGATTTTGGTCATTACTGAAGGCCATTTCTGCATCTATTGAGATGACTATGCTGTGCTACATTTATTGATTTGTATCTGTTGCCTAATAATTCAAGCTTTAATCACAGTTTTGAGTATTGGTGAATTATAAGGAGAGTCAGCTAGAAAACAAAAGTCTGGTTTTAGTGTGAAACTTCACAGAAGACTGAGGAGAGAGGTAAGTAAAAATTCCAAGAATTTCAAAAGATTCCCTACCTACTCTCTTGCAGCTAGCTGTGCTGTGACCTGGCCATCAATATGCCTAGAAAGAGTGGTGGTTCCTATGTCTCTAAAGGGTTAGTCCTGTTGATTATCATTTTCCAAGTTTCTGTATCTAGACTATCTTGTGATTTCTTTCTCAGTGGCAAATTTTCTTCTATTGATATCCTAACCCTGAAAATCTTACCAAGTTTTTATTGCATTCTTCTGTGTTATATCAGTATCACCCTGTGATTTTGGTCATCACAGGTGACTAAAGATATATACTGTCACATTGAACCTGCCACTTGATATTTCTAATTCATAACCCTTAGCTTGGATACTGGTAGCAACAATTTATCCAACTGAAATACTGCTGACAATACATCCATTACTCTGTCTTGGACAGCTGAGTTCAAATGTCACCTCTACCAATTACCAAAATCTTTGCATAAAGGTTAGACGAACATCTTGAAAGGAGACCTATTTCAAGAAAAAAACTGACCAAGAAATGATGGTTTGAGTAATAAAAAAGAATGAGTATATCGATGTTTAATGTGATGCCAGCCTCTTCAATGTCTGTAAACCAGACAAAATATGGATTCCTGTGTGAGACCTCTGTGTATATAGTGAGTCCCTCACAGTGCTAAAATGAAGAAGGCTTAATAAATCTAGATATTTGACATAGTTATTAGACTGAATATCCAGCTTCTATCTTGAACATTTAAAAATGTAACAGGAGCTGTGGACCATGGTCAATGGGAAGATAGATTGGGAAAGATTCAAATATTCTCATAAAAATTATCTATGGATGGAAACCATCAGAGTAAAATGTGGTGAGACAAGATCCAGGTATAAGCAAAAAGCACAAATATTATTCTCCAAACCCAGACTTTGAACAAGAGTCTTAGAAATAAGCTTGTCTCCTCTTCACTCAGCAGCCTATAAATCTCAGAAAACGCTACCTCTTCACAGTCTCAGGTAACTTTTATCCCCTGATAAGTTATGAGTAAGATGCAGTAGCAGCTACTCAAGAGAACAAACTGATGCTGAGATAAGCTAGTGTAAAAACATATACACACTGACAAACTCTGCTTTCAAGGTAACATGGTCCAGCCAGTAAAGATGGCTTTGCTGTAACTACCTTCCCTTATCTGTTTCACTTGTTTTCTTCTTCCCCTTTCCTTATTTTTGCACCATAATCAAATGGAAGTTTCCCAACATTCATCTCCGTACCCTATAACTTTATCAAGAAGCAAAATACTAGGTACACATCCTCATAATATCTTTGGTGACTTGCAAACTCAAGCAGGACTCTTTGCCAGTATAGGAAAGATACATAAATGTCACAATAAGATCATGCTATGAATATCATGAATGAAGTGATTTGTCTACAGATAAGCTATGGTTTGAAGACAGAAGCTTAGCAAGATGTCCATAATTCCAGAACTTGGGAGGATGAGATGGGAATAAGAGGATTACCAGGAGTATGAGGCTGTTGAGTTGTGTGCTGAGTTATTGGCTAGTTAAAAAGTAAGACGCAAATTGATCACATGTTGAATTTTGTGCAGTTTGTGTTGGCAGAATAGCTCACAGTACATTTAACATAGTATAAATGCTGGCAGTATAGCATACAGGTGCTCAGTGTGGCTTCTGATCACAACTCCAGAACATGCTGTACTATGTGATTCTAAGCACCCTGGACAGTTCCTTTGCATGCCTTTCTACCCCATGATTCTGCCCTTTGGGATAAATCCCTGGAACTCTTGCTACACAGGTCTTCAATTCATGTATCAGGAATTACGTCAGTTCTCACCTGGCAAAACTATTCTCTGAGTAGTGAAAGGAGTAAATAACTATCCCAAACCACTTTCTACTTCAGGATACAAATACTCAGGTCTTCTAGGTCTAGTTATAAAGAGTGATGAAACTACTCTTGATAATTATTTTTATAATAAGAGACTTTACACACATTTATTTGCCAAGGCTATTTTCCTGCATCTCTCTCCTTTCAAACATAAGCAAGAACTTTAAATGGGACACATTCCTGGTGTTCAGGTTGGGTTCAATTACTTCTCTCTGTAGTTATTTGTCTTTTCTTTTGTTGTTTTTCTCAGACCAGGATGACAATGGTTGGTATGAAACTATGTCAGAGAACCAATGATTCAAAAAGCAACCCCAGCGTTCAAGGGGAGCAGGTAAGATCACAGTCACAGGCTCATAAAACGTTAGCCTGGCAGTCTCTTAGGTTAAGTCAGAGAAAATTCTGCCAATAAAACATGTGGTTAGCTTTAGGTCTTTGTGAAGAAATGTATAGATAACTCAGCTTGTTTATCTTTAAAGTTTCTGCCTTTTGATTTTCATTCAAATTATTTTTCTTGACAAACATTTTTATAAAAACAAACTCCTCAACTAGCATGTTCCGACTTATAATTTTAAAGTGTTTCACAAAACACAAGTGTTTAAAAAATTGTAAGTTGTCTCAAATTTATTCCCTTCTGGCAGGAAATACAAATACATTCCACTACAAATAGATGGACCAGGCCCAGGGTTTGATCCTCAGGACAGAAAAAAAAAATAAAAATAAATACAGGATGAAAGTTTCATCAAAAGAGTCCTACCAGGTGGATGGCTCCAAGAATCCAGTGTCGTCCAGACACAACAGGGCTATGCACATATTAACTCAGAGAGACTGTGACTGTACCCACAAAGCCTATACATAAGTTCTAGCCAGAAAAAAATCCCGCATGGAAGGGGGAAAGTGGGCACAAGTCCTACCCCTCTACCCCTAACTGAAAAGCTATTTGCAATAGATATCTGCTCAGAGGGGCTACTTGGTTTTCTTTAATGGTGTGGTACTGGGTTTTTCAGCTGTACTCTAGGGCAGGCCTCATGCTCAGAGTACTTGACCAACACAAAAGGGACTGTGTGTGTGTGTGTGTGTGTGTGTGTGTGTGTGTGTGTGTGTTGTTACAGTTGGTGTTTTTGTCTTTTGAGGTTTTGTTTTGTTTTATTTGGGGAGAAATTATCTTTACTTTTGTTTTGAGAAAGAGATTAAACATGAAATCGAGTAGATAAGGAACTGAGAAGACAGGGAAGAGAAAAATAAGTTGAAAATATGTTTTATGAATATTAAAATAAATTAACTTTAAGTGTAATTAATAAAATTATCTCACCAAAGGTTAGCATGTTTCAAGCTTCCGAGAGTTTGAGAATAAACAGTTTCTGTTTTAGTTCCTGGCCTCCAGTGAGCAGGTGTTCCTGGCTTCTATTCCACGCCGGTTCTTCTCCTCTGCTTAACCAGATTTTTAAGATCTTTCTACTTACAAATTCTCTTTTGTGGTGACTATAATTTCCTAAATTTTCTAAAAGCTTAAATGTGCTAATCTGCCAATCATCCAAAACTAATAAGTGATTTCCAAAAGATCTTAGCTAAATGCGACTGAAAAGAACTTACAAGTAAATTTCACGGGGCATTTAGATCAATTTATGTGAAAGTGAAACATTTGCAATATTCAATTGATGGCAGGAAGCATAGATAGCCCTTTTACATTTATTGCTGTTCTTATATAGAGAGTCAAGTTCATTGTTTCAGCAAAACCTATTTTTAAAATTGTAAATTTTGTCAGCAGTAAGATTTTTATTAAATTGTTATAGTGTGTTTCTTTAAATGAAAAAAAAATAATGAATTCGTCACCTGCATTCCAGATACATTTCTAGTCTACTCATGTCTTTATTTATTAAGAGTTGTGTATACTATGATATATAACTGCTCATTTATATAATTGTTTTGAAACATTTAATTTTGTCTCACATGTAGAACATTTTTAAGTACTTACATTGTTCAAAACAAAGTAAAAAAAACCTCATTTTGTTTTCAATGAATGGGCTTTCAAAGCTGTACTTGATTCTATGAATGGAGGGGAAAACTAAACATTTTCAGTGCTATTTTTATGGAATTTCCATTTGAAACATCTGAATAAGCCTCTTTCAACCAGGGTTCTCTAAAGAGAATTTAGTTCTAACACTCAAAGCCATCCATTGTATGTGTATGTGACAGATAAACTATCTCCTCTACATCAAGAATGGTATTAACTGGGTACTGTCTGTGATAGGATTGATAAAATAGTCTCTCTCTCTCTCTCTCTCTCTCTCTCTCTCTCTCTCTCTCTCAACTGCTCTCTCTCCCTCTCTCTTTGTCTTCTGTCTTTCAGCTGAGAAACCTTACAGCAGTTTTTGCTATGAGTGAATAGTTTCTTCTCTAAAGGGACAGAACAAAAGCAAGCATTGTTTCAGTTTTGTGTTAAGTCCACAGAAAAATTTGGAATGAAATAAAAAAAAAAAAAACACCTCAAAGAACAATTATTTTTAATGTCCTCTGGAACAACCTTTTTAAAGTAACTGTTAATCTTCCCCTGCTTGCTGATGGTTCTTTAGCAGACTTGTGGGGTTTGTATGTTCTTGTGACCACATGCGAGCACTCCAGTTTCCATGGCATATGGTTACTGTGAACAAATATTTCACTTAGGACATACACATCATCGACTTGCTACTTATATTTTTATTCCAGGCACTTGGATTCACTTTGAACTTATTTCTTCCAAAAGAGGTATTTCTGCTCTTGAAACAATAAATAATGATTGTGGACCTAGACTCCATAGCTAGTAACAAAATCATCAGAGTAAAGCATTTATAACTCCCACTTCTTTGTCCATCCAGGACAATTCATCTGTTTCCAACACATCTAATACAGCTGGACACTTTTGACACTCATACTGCTGATTTAAGACCTGGCAGCTTGATGCATCTCTTTGGACATGGCAGGACAAGTCATGACTGGCTGTAGAATCAAGTGCTCTGAAGGGCAGCAAGTCCAATATCTTTCCTAGTTCCACTTAAGATCCAAAGGATTTATTCTCTTACACTTCCCATGTATGAGCAAACTTCTGATCAGTAAGCAACTAACATTTCTCTCTGGGGAAGGAGTCATTCATTAATGAGTTTCATTTGGAAAAGTGACTTATCTATACATTAAGATGAAATCTCTGTTGACTGCAGAAGAACCTCACATTGGAGGAGATCCTAGCTAAACCTTGTCTAGAAAATTCAGTCTGACAGATAAGACTAATGGTCTAATGCAATCATTACTATTAAAGAGTGAAATTTCTGGAGCAAATACAGAGAAAGATGTATTCTATATAATAGGCAAAGTCTGATCACTCTAGCATGCAAACTGAGACACAATAAAAAACCTACTCCAAAGCAAACAAACTCATTTTGCCGTACTCTTCTGCAGGACAACCCCCCACATACACACAAACTGAGGCTCAAGGAGCATTGTGGGTAGAGAAAGCAAGACTGTAAGAGTTGGAGGATGGGGAAGAACATGAATGGCTGTCCTCTGGAATTGACTTAACTATTACAGTCACTACAGTGGTTACTGCACAAGACCTGTACAAGATTGAGCCAGTCAAAACTTCAATGTGAATGGAAGGATTTGTGATATTCCACCAATAAAGGAGAAGTATCTGCTGGAGTTGATTGCTACTGGGGAGGAAGAATCATTTTTCTATGAGAATGGGACCACTAATAGGTTGCTTACACTCCAGTGAATAGCCCCATACTTGTGCCAACATGGACAACACTAACTGAATTTGGTGGGGAATGAGATCTTAAAAAGAAGAAGATAACATGAAGTTTGAAGGGAGATGTGTTGGGGAAATCTTGATGTAGTTGAGTACGGAAGGGTACATATGATCATATTTGAGTATACACATGTACAAAATTCTAAGAAGAAAGTTTTTAAGTGTTTAGGTTTTTAGGTTACAATGTCCAATAAAAATGATGGTTTTACTACACTATCAGAAAGTCTGTATTGGCAATCCTTACACTCTGCTCCCAGCAGAGGTCAGAGGTCATCATGCTGAAGCCGGGAATCATGTTGAATAAAAGTAAGACAACAGGACTATCTACACATTTCAGAAGAAGGCTCAGGGCGCTGAGAACTGAGAGTGGTGGGAATCACAGGAAGCATTCTGCTTTAATTCTGTGCCTAGAATCTTACTAAACGCATCTGAAGCAAACTTTTCCCTGAAATATTCTCAATATGTGGATGGATGCAGAAACCAAAAAGAAACCAGAGGTTCACAGAGGATACCAGTAATTTGTTTGGCACTTCACAAAGTGAGAAACAGAATTGAAAACTGAATGGGACTGATTAGAGGAGAGAAGAAAGAAAAGCAAGAACAGATTCTCTGAGAAGAGTGGGCCTTGCCCTGAGGTGTACCAGTCACGCACTTAAAACTTTTTAACATCCAAACCCTGTTTAACACATGCTAACGCCCCAGCTGGATATGATTTGCAATTCTCCTCTTAATTTTTCTCAGGTGCCAAACTTGGTAGGATTTAGCTACATGAAGCACCGTGGAAACTGTCTCACTCGGTGCTTTATGGCAACAGTGAGCTAGATAGGAAATGGTCTTATTTTAATTTGGGATGGCAGGCTATGTGAGGGATTAGGAGAAAGGAGTGCTGATCTTGGATCTAAGATTCCTGGCAGTCCTGTTACAAGCTAACTGTGGTAACAGATTAGATTAAGGGGAAGCTTGGGCCAATTAAACTTCAAGGTGAAATATCTGTTCTATTTTCCTTAAACTACGATAATGCAAAGATCAACCGAGAGTTTCTTTTCCAATACCTGTTTTCCGAGGTAGCTCTCATGGAAGGAAAAAGAAGGCAGAGTCCTGGGAGTCTGGTTAATTCGGGAGACACTGAAAACTACAATAGAGGCAGGGTGCAGAATGACTGGGCTCAGGAAGGGAGAATCTGCCTGGGAATTGTGGAAAAGGAGTTGTGTTTAAAAGATTTATTTTTGCTTCTTGCTGAGGTCTATGTGACTGAAACTCAGTCTTGATTTAAAAAAAAATTTCTCCTGCTGTTTTTCTGCTTGTTCAGAACTGAGTGTTTAAGAGATATTTAGACTCTGAAAGCAAAAATAAACAGAAGGGTAGAGTTTCATGTCTGGATTTTTTAAGAAATATTTTTGGAAGTTATATATCTAAGTGACTTCAAAGCACATGGTAATCCTTCTGTTGGTATTTCATTGGGGTTTGCAATTCTGACTTAATCTAAATGAAGTCGTGTTTGCTGTGTTTAAGTATCTAGTTCGCTAGGCTGGGAGTGAAGCATCCTTGTCTGTATGAATGGAGGAAATGCATTTCCATGGATGTCTTTCAGGACAGCAGTGTCCTGAAGGAAGCGTGAGAGAGGAGGGGAGGGGTTCCTCTTGCCCTTGATGTTATAGACACTAACTAACATTACTGGTTTGCTTCTTGCCAACCAGACATAACAATGGTAGTTAACCTGTTAGTGGATAAAGTTGCTTTGATTAGAACTAGGTGATCATAAGGAGGCCCAGCCCTTCTGCTGAGAATGAGGAGGCTAAAACACCAAGGGAGTGGGATTCACTGAAAGTCATACAGACAGTTGGTAACAGCACATTGCTTAGCTTAAGGACGGTAGGTTTAGGAGTAATTACTCCCTACCTTTCCCCTTAAGGGTTCTCTCTATAAGACTTCTCTTCTGTTCCTCCACAGGTCAGAACATTGAGAAATAGGATGGCATACTTTTGTCAGTAAAATCCAGGTAGTATTCAAGAAACCACTGTCCCATTAGCACTACAACTGTCTTATCAATCATTTCAAACTCTGAAATGCTCTGAAACTCAAAGATATTTTTAATGAATAACCAAACTTCTTGATGTAGACCAAGACAATTTTACTTAGTAGGCTTTAGTTTTCATTGCTATTCATTATGACTATTAATCAAATATTGATACATTTATCTAAAGGACATGTCTCCAGGTCCCACCAGGTTGTAATATAATGGCAGAAAACATACACTGTATTTTTAGATTCATAATACTCCAAGTTACAAAAGATATCTAGCAATTTTGGATTTTGAATAAGAAAATTATGGGCACGTGGTACTGAATCATGTGCTTTCAGAACCTTGGAAAGATTCAAAGCATGATTTATAGTCCTGAAATGACATGACCCAACTAGAATTTGAGTGTCCGTTAGCAAGGTGGAAAGTTCACTTCAAGTGGCAGTGTCTCCTATACATGCAGATCATGTGGTCTATGCCAAAACAACAAACAAACAAATAATAAATAAACAAACAAACAATCAAACAAAGAAACCGTGTTGAATTTCTTGAAGAACTTTCAGGGTCATTCTTTCCAAGAGTTGAAAAGGCCCCTATCCAGAAGGAATTCTTATGCTGGGCCACACCCACAAAATCTCAAGAACGAATGGAACCAAGCAAAAAGGCAACAAAGCTAAGAACCATCCTGGTGAAGAACACCCACGGAAATCTACGCAGGGATGGAAAAGCGAGCTGGGCTCAAAAATGTTTGCAGCACTCCCACATACTTTACCCTGTTCCTAGAAGCCAACCATGTTCATTGGCCTAGAAAATGCTTTGGAAAATCCTGCACAATCAGCACCAAGAGTAACGGTTCCGCTCATGTTGACTGTAAAGCCCATTCCTTCCAGAAGTCCCTGATAACATCTTCAGGTTCATTTCCATTTCCACCTAACAAGAACATTGTTTGCTAATGAACCAATGCTGGCCACTCTGGGTTGTCTGTATTCCCAAGCAGGATGACGGAGAAGAGCATTTAGGAAACTAGGTCACGGAAGTAAGGTGGCAGGCAAACAAGTGAGGAAGTTGGATATTTAGGGTTTGAAAGAGGCAGTTTTGGGAGTTAGGAAGAGGTAGTTGTTTGAAACTTTCTGATGCAATCACTGACGAATCTCTTCAAACGCTTCATCTGGTATCTATCCTAAGACATTACAGCTCAGATGGTATCCCGAGACATTCCTCTTGCTTTAAGTTCTGACAGAATACACATGACATATATTTATCATTTTAACACATTTTAAATGTACAGTTCAGTGACAGTAGATGCTTTCATGTTGTATACGTATCACCATCACACAGACATAAATCACGCTCTCCTCCTAAGCTGAGCCTCAGGTCCCTTTACACAGCTCCTCATTTCTGCCTTCCACTTGGCCTGGAAACTACTGTTCCATTTTCTCTTTCTATGAATCTGATTACTCCAGTGGAATCATATGGTGCTTCCTTACTCATGACTGTCATAATTCACTTGATATACTGCCCTCAAAGTGCATCCATAGTCCAGCAGTCTCCTTCCTTCTTAAGGTTGAATGAAGCTGGGCAGTGGTGGCGCACACCTTTAATCCCAGCACTTGGGAGGCAGAGGCAGGCAGATTTCTGAGTTCAAGGCCAGCCTGGTCTACACAGTGAGTTCCAGGACAGCCAGGGCCACACAGAGAAACCCAGTCTCAAAAACAAAACAAAAACAAAAACAAAAAAGGGGTGAATGATATTTGATGTGTGTGTGAACCACACCTTACTTACTTGCTCATAGTTTGATAATGGGTGATGGGTATTTGGGTTGCCTCCACCTTTCAGCTATCCTGAATATTGCTGCGATTAGCATTCTTTGGAGCTCATACTTAGAAGCAGAGAGCTGCATGACCTAACCATTTTATCTTTTTTTTTTTTTTGAGTAACCACCATTTTGTCTTCTATATCTTAGTCTCAGTTTTACTTTGCTGCCCACAGAGCATAAGTTTTTTTTCACGTCTCTAAATCCACACTAACATGCGTTGTGAGTTTTTTTTTGTGTGTGCTTCTGATGCATTTGTTAAACTTCTACAGAGAGATGTCCGTGAAAGTTCTTGCCTCATCTTGTATTCAAAATGTCTGATTTTTATGTTGTTGAGTTGTAAGTTATCACAAATTAAGACAAATTGTTTTTTCTTCCTAGCTGCTCAAAGGTTCCAATTTTTCTAAGCCCTAACACCTGTTGAATATCCTCATTTGCCTCTGGACCATCTGTAAAACCACTGTGCAAGCTTACAATTAATTAATTAATTGATGCTTATCATCTAGCTGTATACATTTATTGATACACTTGGGCCTCCACTGAATTGAATTTTCAATCTTTTTTTTTTTCAACAAATACTTATTTGGCACTGACTATGTATCTTCATGATTTTGGGTACTAGGGGATATATCTATATCATAATCAGCAAAGTTTTTTTTTGTTTTGGTTTGGGTTTTTTGTTGTTGTTGCTGGTTTTTTTTTGTTTTTTGTTTTTTTTTTTTTTGGAATTGAAATACCTGAATTATCGTGTGTGGAGAGATAGAAAAGGGAGAAGTTGTTATTTTAGAATCACAGGGTTCTGTGAGGAGAGAGTTTCAGGAAGTGTTAACAGGAAACAAAAAGACCTGAGGCAAGAGACTGCTTTGAATCTTCAATAAGCAGAAAAGACTAATGTATCTGGGATCAGGCTATGGACATTGCCCGAGTAGGTGGAATAGAGAGACAGGTAGGATTTTTGTTGTTGTTGTTCTTGTTCCAAAGAGCAAAGAATATTAACTTTAAACAACAGAAGCATAATCAGATTTATGTTTCTACAAGGTTAATCAGTAGATAAGATTCCTAGCCTGGCAAAATGTCCGTATGCCGTCAGCTACCAAATAAACCTGTAATTGTTTCTGACTTTTCAAGCAGACCGTAAATTCCTTGAAATCTAAATCTACTTACTAGTCCCAAATTTCTACCACTGGGTACTGAAATGGATTTAAATATATTGAATAGGTAATTAGCCTTTGCAATTTTGTGAGATGAGTAAGGTGTCTTTATTTGAAAGTTGAGAAGTCTGACTAACAAGTGACAGTGTGTTCCACACTAGCACAGGCCATGGTTGTTAGTTGTTCTAAGAAGTCCGACCGCAGCTCAGAACAGACCACTCCAGACCACACGGTTCCAAGGGGGAGGAGGTTTATTCAAGAAATAGGGCAAAGGTGGGGAGAAGAAGGTGGAAGGATAAGAGAGAAGGGAAGTAGAGGCCGGCCATGACCACGTGGAGAGAGAGGAAAGGGGGGAGGGGACAGAGAGGCAAGAGAGTAAGAGGGAGAGGGTAAGAGGGTATGAGAGTAAGAGAATGAGGAGGGGGCAAGCAGCCCCTTTTATAGTGGGCCATGCCTACCTGGCGGTTGCCAGGTAACTATAAGGAGGAACATACCTGGCTGTTGCCAGGTAACTGTGGAGGTGGAGTTTAGACAGAATACTAACAATGGTTGATACTGAGAACCGTGTCCCAAGCAAGGTGTTTCTGTGGATCCCAGTTTCAGCGCATCACTCAACAAGTTCTTGTTTGGTGCTTACAGAGTGCCAGGCACTGGGCGAAACTCAGCCTCAGCTGTGAGTAAAACCAACGACTCCCGCTTACTTCTATGGTGTTTGCATTCTAGACAACCTCACAGCTCCTGCCCTTTACGCTGTTACGATGTAACAATTTTTCAAACACAAAGCAGATATATTCTAAACAGCATAAAGAGGAAGAAAGTAAAGTATCTTCTCAAATGGAAACAGAGAAAGCAAGTAAAAATCTGTGTTCTTTTCTAGGAGCAAACATCCTCCTGTATCCTGAGTCTGCCCTCTACATGTTCATGGTGCTCAGAAAGACACAATCCCAGAGGATGAAACACACCCAGAGGTCAAGGGCCTGGTGGACATCTCCAGTACAAAGATTCTCTACATCCCTTTTATCTCTTACCCTTAAAAAGTTCCTGCTAGCTTCAGGGATTTTTGCAGTTCAACCCACTCGCAATCTTGAATGCTCTTTCATTCCTTCTGAGACCCTTCCCATCTATCTATCAGTTCATCCTCTACCCTGACAGAAGCACAGAAAAACCACAGGCTGTGCTTAAACCGCTAACACTCATTTTTTCATGGTTCCGAAGAATAAACCAACAACAATATGCCAGTAATGCAGTTTAAGTAAGGGCTGTCTTCCCTGTTGGGTTTCTTTCTCATTAGTCCTCCATGACAGGAGGAAGAGAGTAAGCTATCATGGTGTCTTTTCTCATAAGGATGCTAGTCTAGTTTGATGAGTCTCTACCTTCAAGACGTCAATTAGTCTTAATTGCTTCCTTAGAGGCCTTATCTTCAACTGTCAGTGTGCCAGACTTAGGGCTTCAACATCATCACATCACGTCAAGCCGCATCACGTCATATTATGTCACATTACATCATATCACACGTCACATCACATCACACTACGTCATGTCAAATCATGTCATGTCACCTCAAGCCACATCATGTCACACTTTCTTGGCAAAACTGGAGTTAGTCTGAAACCCCTCTAGTGAGCAAGTCTTTTTCCAAACTCAACAATAAAATCGTTTTCATAGTTTATGAATCTATCATGTGCAAAATCTGCTGCTAGTTAACACCAGCACTAACACAGTCCTAAAGAGGGAATCAGACCCTAGATTTTCATTAGAAGCTACTATGACCTGGTAGTGTGATGGGCAGGTGAACACAAAACTCAGCTTCATCAAAGGAATGAAGAACTAAACTGTTGCTGTCTCTCCAGCCTTCCCCCATTTGAGAAGAAGTGTAGTGTGATACTCTATACTATAGTCTATATTCCTATGGAGTCTATAGGAAAGAATGAGAACACCTTCCTGTGAAGAAATACTCTCTAACACTATGGCAGTGCAAAGCCCTCCATCCAGTACCCATGGCTATTTTTCTGTTCTGAAGAAGACATCAAAGAGAGGCAAACCAACTGAGCACACAGGAGCCAGCTTCTCACACCCGTCCGAAGCCTCACACAGCAAAGTGCCAGAATGAATCCCCCTTCTGAGCCATGCAGGTAATGTGGCCATTTATAGATAGAAGTGGGAGATTAGGTCTGTTGAAAAGGGAGGGGTTTATGCTCTTCGTTTGATCCCTGCCTGGCACTCTCCAGAACTGCCATGTGCCCCACACCTGATAAATACTGGTTTATAAATGGCAAAGAAGAGAATTGAAGCTCATAAATCTACACCCCCCATCTCCAGCCTTTTTATGGATCTAAAGGATAATTAAAACCATGCTCTCGCTTTTCAAATGAAGCTTCCTCTTTCTGGCAGCCCCTTTTCCAATGAACTTGAGGGCAGTGCCAGTGCAAAGGGCAGCTTGGGTTGATGTTATCCAGGCTGTGAAGGAGCAGCCTCAGGCTTCGAGGATCTCGGGTGTATGCGCACCACCCGGGGCTGCTACCATGAACTGGGACCTCTACAGAATTCTGCCACACGCTTTGAACTTGGTTAATGCACATTACTAATGAGGCACTGGACAAGATTTAGTTCTTTCCAGAGGAAAACCCCACAACTTTTATTATGTGTCTATAATTTGTTGCCCCAAACTTCAGCAACAGCTTTTCGGTTATTCACAGAGTGATCCCAAGAAGTATATGAGTGCCAGAAATAAAGGTCTCAAATATTTTATAGCCCTTTAAATGAACAGTCGTAAAGGCTGTGTGCGCTATCAGGGAAAATGCTTGTAACACAGCTGTATGTAGAAAACGCTTACTACAAAATGTAGCTACATCAGGACGACAGAAGGTAAATACGAATCATGTTTACAGTGTCTTTCTAATTAGCAAGTGGTTTGTGTGCACATGGTTGAGATAAGGAATAATGAAAATGCATTGAAATGAAAAGCCCCACCCCCTTGCCCATCAAACCTCAGCCCCTGCACTTCTTCAAAGCAAATGCAACTCTTTGGGGTATTTATCTAGACATATTACACTTTGTATCATAGTTCTTAATTTGTTCATTTTATGCATTATTTCTTAAAATTCTCTGTATGATGGATTAAGACTTAGGTCATATAACATCCTAAACCCAGCATCTTGGTACTAAAAGTTAGGCCCTTTATTTTTAATCTTTTAATAATTATTTGGTATAGTTATTGTTATATTTCGTATACATTGTTTTTCTATCAACTAAAGACAATGCTTTTTGATTCCTCAGCTGGCCATCCTGCAAGATCAGTGTAGCACCCTAGAACTTTATGTCCTTCCCCCTACCTTCTACATCCCAGGGGTGGTGCATAGACACTTCCACAGTCAAAATTGATGGCAGTCACAGCTGATCCAATAACCAGCTTTCACCTTTAAACTGTGTCTGGAAATTGAAAGGCAACTGAGACTATTTATTATTATACATAATGGAATTCACCAGAATTTTCATATGATAACCCTTTACATAGTCCCCAAAATTCTTTTCTTGTAAGTTGTACTTTTACATTGTCTATAGCAATATGAATCATACACTAAATAGCAGTACAATAATTTGATATAGTTTCAAACAGAGTGGAAAAAGAGAAAATTTTCAGGTAACAGAGACCCTCCCGTAAGAAAAAAATATATAATCATTTTTTTTTCTAATTAGATCAAAACCACATATGTATTCAGGGACCAGGCATTATCTGGTGGCTATTGTGTTATTGGTCTATCTATGAAATTAAAAAGAAAAACTAACTTTCACAACCACATGTGTTGGATTCTCTCTGAATGCAAAAATGGTTCTTGCTACTTTAGTTCATTATGTCCACAGAAGGTGGAACGAGGTGGTTGAAACTGGAGCTGTGGATCTTCATGTGCTCTCTCACAGCTGATGTTTCCTTGAACCAACATATCATCCTTCCTCAGCAACTAATATTACACTGTCTTGGTCTCAGATCTACATATTTGGACTTTACCTACATTTACACCTATACACACACACACACACACACACATATGTATATATATGCATATATATGCATATATATATACATACATATGCATATATATATACACACACACATATATACACATATATATATGATACACATATATATGTTCTAGTCTAGGATCTGGATATGAGGAGACAAGCAGTATTTTTCTCAGATAACATTAATTTTCTTCAGTTCTTATTATTATAATATAAAATTTGTGCCTTAACTCACCTTTTTTTTTAATTTTTTTTTTATTTTTTTGCATTCTTATCTAGGTTTCCCCCAGACAGCCTCCCTGTCCTGCTCAGTGGAAGGCTGTCCCCTGAGGAATGTGCAGTGTTCCTTTGGGCCTCACTCCTTTCCAGGATTAGCACCCACACGCCTCCCCTGTTTTGCTACAGCACATCTTCCCCTGTCCTGTCACAAAGCTCTGCATTTATTACAGCATTCAACTCCTCGGCTACCCAAGTCACAATGATAACATTGTCTTTCCTGTTGCTGCTGATTGGTTGAAGAGGGGGTGTGTTGTCTACTCTAGATGATGAGGCATATGGGAAATTTTCCTAAAGGCTTTCTAGTGAAATCCTTAAAAAAAAAAAAAAAAAAAAAAAAAAAGAATTCATGAGAGAGATTCTCTTTATTCTTCTGATCATTATCATATCTGTAGGTGATAATTTCATACAGAAGTAACTAAATAATGCAAAAAAAAATGTTAACACGAGAACTATTCATCCCACCAAACACTGACAAGTTAAAACATAGGTGATCTACCTGAATTAACATTATTGTTCTCCAAATTTAGACCTGTTGCTGGCTGAGACAATGAGTATCTCTGTATAAGTCAGTTGAGTGAGAAGTTTCTAGCTCGTGTTAAAGCGTGTCTTTTAGACAGGCACTTCTTCAAGGCCTCCCTGAGATGAGTGGAAATAAAAGTAATTTTCTAAGTCCACAAAGGTAGGTGGTGGGCTAGGGAGATTGCTCAGTAGGTAAAGGACATGCCAGACAAGCATGGGGGATAGGGTTTGCATTCCTCGTGACAGCTCTGAAATCTCAGCACTCAGGAGGAGGACACAGGGGATTGCTAAAACAAGCTGAGGAACCAGTCTAGGCAAATGATTATGTTCAGGACTCAGCCAGAGATCCTACCTCAACAAATGATCCGGAAAGCAATCAAGAAATACAGTAAACACCAACCTCAGGCCTTTACATGCACACGCACCCACACGTATTTCCCCACATATATATGCAACAGTCATGTGAAGACATATATGGGACACTTAGGTGAAAACATATACACATATGTCTCACACATATGCACAAAATAAATGGGGAAAAAAATCTTTTACCAAAACAATCCAATGGAAGTTCAACTGAGTACAGAATTGCTTCAGTGTTTTCTGTGTTCTTTTGCATAGAGCAACTCAATCTTTCTATTAAAATATATTCCTTCAAATTGAATTTTGTAGAATCTTTTTCACCACGTGTTTAAGCATAACTTTCATTCCTTTATGATCCTAAATATCATTACAAATGGGATCTATTATATCCTTTGGATAACTATTAATGCAATTGCTGTTTTAGTGCTTGTTTAGAGTCAACAATGTACCAGGTTCCAGTCAGTCTGCTAGGAAATAGGCAAAGAATATTCAAAATGTCAGGCCTGTTCTAAAGATCTCTTCCCCGTGAGGAATTGAGAGGGGAGGGGATCTCAGCAGTATGGTATACTATAAAGAACAATGTCTCAAGATGAAACTTTCGGATTTTATTTCCAGGTCTCCTTAACTACTGTGTAACTCATAGTAATGTATTTTAAGCCACGTGAATCTCAATTTTCTCAAAATTAGAGAAAAGATAAAGAATGATAATAACTTCCTTCAAAATGTCACTGTGGATGCTTAATAAGACAGTTCACTCCAAAAATAAAGAAGTCAAAGGCTAAAGGAAACCCAATCACTTGATCCTAAGCATCAAGACCAAACTGAACTATATAATGAGACCCTGTCTCAATCAGTAAATTATTTCTGAAGTCCTGGGAACAGTGTTACACTCTGCAGTCCCTGAATTGGGAGGCTAAAGTAGGAGGACCTCGTGTTGGAGCCTAGCTACTCTAGGATATATGGTAAGACTTTGTCTCAAGACTAAATAAAGCATCCTTGTAGAACATGGATTTTAGCAATCCATTGGCATTTTTCCTTTTATTTACCCATGATGAGTCTTTCCTTCAAGGAATCCTTGCTGTAGTTAGTATTTGGCTTTAATTATTTAGGTATTTTTATCTTTATTCTAAAGACTTACCTTCAATGTAAAATTTCATGTACTTATTTACTTTGGATCTTTTTCACGAACTTTGTATACCTCATTGAACCTCTCTTATATTTCACTCTATTTTAGGAAGAATAACTTGGAAGTTCTGGCATCATTTATGTTACTAGAATTTCTTTATAAATAAACTTTCTATAAAAGTTTACTTGCCATTTCTCTAAAAGATAGAGATGTAAGCACTATTTATTTATTTATTTATTTATTTATTTATTTATTTATTTTTGGTTTTTTTCAAGACAGGGTTTCTCTGAGTAGCCCTGGCTGTCCTGGAACTCACTCTGTAGACCAGGCTGGCCTCAAACTCAGAAATCCGCCTGCCTCTGCCTCCCAAGCGCTGGGATTAAAGGCATGTGCCACCACCGCCCGGCTTATTTTGTTCTATTATTGTTGACATATACACAGGCACACTGAAACACATATGAAAATTCTTTTTTTAATATTTATATGACTTTAAATATATCTACCTAGATTCTGAATATACTTAACTACCTCAGTTGTCTCTATTCCAAATAATATAAGCTTTGTAAGCTAGACAGGTATGGTAGGTAAATGTGTGTGTGCATGCGTGTGTGTGCATGCATGTGTGTGTTTGTGTGTCTGTCTGTGGTATATTGTGTGGTGGGAGAGTGGTACATGGGTGCAGGGGAAATGGTGTGTATCTATACAACATGCAACTTCTGATCTTCCCTCTTCTGAGTCATTCTTAACACAAATATTAATAATATATAAGCCAAATCATGTCTTCTAATATTCATATGTTGAAGTCCTAACCCCTACTACACCATAATGTTTTAAGATAAGATCTTTAAACAATCAATTAAATTAAAATGAAGTCACTGAGGTGGAACCTAATCCAATATCATAAGAGAAGGAAATGTGAACACACAGATGGCAGATGTGTGTGCAGAACAGCCTTGTGAAGACAAGGCAGTGAAAACATTGCCATCAAAAGCCAAGGGGGCCCACCTAGACATTCTTCCCCCATGGTCCTGGTTGGAAACCAATCTTGCTAGTGTCTTGACCTTTGACTTCTAGACTCTAGACGTGTAAGAAAATAAATATCTACTGCTTAGTCCACCTAATTTTGTTATTGTAACCTGGAAAACACCCATGCATACACACACAAACACACACACACACACACACACACACACACACATTTACACACAAAATTTTATTGACTCCTCATTCACTTTTTTTTTAATTTCCCATAGGAGGGTTAGTATTTTGATAGCAAGAAGGAAAAATAAAAGAGAGAAAAGGAATTCTGTATTTGATATTCAGAAAGGAAATAGTGAGTTTTTCTCAAAACAACAAACCTGAATGCTAGCTAAGCTTTAACAGGAGAGAAGTCTTCTCATCCAAAGGGTCTTGTTGCTACATCATTGCTTGAATAATACAAATTACTAAATTAAGTTGAAGATACGCAAATTGTGTTCTAAGAAAAGTGCTTAGGAAAGAAAAAAAGGCAAGTAAATAAATAAAGTAATAAATAATTTTAAAACAAACAAACAAAAAACACAGAAGTTTCATCTCCTCTCTGTTTTTAGGAAAGAAAGGGAAGGAAGATACATAAGTTGCAATTGGTCTTGGAGGGATGGATCAGCATTTAAGAGAACTTACTGCTCTTATAGAGAACCCAAGTTCAATGTCAGCACCCATATCAGAAAGCTTCTAATCATTTTATTCCCAGGGATATAGCACCCTCTTCTGGCCTCCACAGGCACCTACACTCATGTGCACATACCCCTACATAGATACACACATATGCACATAATTTCAAAAACTAAAAATAATCGTCAAAGGAAGTTAAGTCCTTATTTTCACTCATAACCTCTGAAATTGAACTTTGAACAGGACATCAGGGGCCTGGAGGAAACACCTGGATAGGCAAAACAGATTCTGAAATCACAGAAGCTGCTGACCTACTTCCTATTTCATGGGAGACTGGCAAGCTTTTCAATGGATTCCGAGATGTAGTTAATGTCAAGAACCTGTTTAAGAAGCTTGAAAATCGGATGAGGGCTACTTCTGAACTGCCTCAAGAGAAAGAAGTAGAAACAGATGGGAAAGGAAAGCAGGCAAGGGAAAGGGAGAAGAAGGAAAAGAGAGAGAGAACACTCAAAAGCACACTGCACGGCTAGAGGGTGGGCACTAAGGTTGGGTGCTGGATCTGTAGAATGTGTATGGAATGCAAGAAACCCAAACCTCAAATGTCTTTGGAAAACAGATAAGAAGTAGAATAATGGGGAATGCTGACCCCTAACTAGAGAATACCATTATCAGAATAGAAGGGGAGGAGCATAGATTTAGCCATGGAGCCAGGACACAGAAAACGACAAAGCCTGCCTCAGTGGCCCTCAGTCCAACCATCTGCTCCTCATCATGAATCAGAACAGCAAGAACTGAGGCCTTCAGAGAGATCTGACTTTCCCACCACCTGCTCATCATATAAACATTCTCCCACACCTGAACACGTAGAGGCACAGAAGGGAAAGCAAATGCAAAAGAGTAGAAACTTACCCAAAGAGGCATTTACTACACAAACAAATATAAACCACTCTAGACTGAAAATCTGAGGCACTACTGTTTGACAGCTTTACATGCACACGACACACCAGGTCTTACTAAGCAGTGACTCATGCGGAAAAGTTAGAAGTGTCTCAAAGCACTGTGTAAATGTGCTACCCATATGTGCTGTGTGCCTATACAGAATGGATATCGCGAGACATATCTGCCAATCATGTGAAAAACAAACCAGTAAACCAGCTCCTTGCCACATAAAGCAAACCTCCTTAGAGGAGGAACTGAGACTCAAACTTGCTTCTCAGTCAGCAAATAGGCCTGGATTTCTTTGGACCCTCCCAATTCTCATTTTGGAATGTGAAGTTCCATCTGTCTCCAGGTCTCCTCCTTCACTCGGTCCATTCATTACCTAATCGCAATTTCTCAAAGGACATAGAGCTAAATGCTTCTAATATCAGACTTGTGAAATGATCAAATTTAACACAGCAGACCTTAGAGTCTTTATTTTGTAGAGAGAAAACCGAGGTGTAAAGGGTTTAACTAATCCAAGCCCATTGCTACAAAGGAGGGGGCTGGAGCGAAACCCAGATTCTCTTTTTACTTCAAGATAGAATTTCACTATGAAATCCCAGGCTAGCCGCAAGCACATCATCCACTTACATCAGCCTCCAAAAGGCTAGGCTGACAAAAGTAAGCCACCACATCCAGTTCATAGGTCTAAAGGCTTCCCTGCTACTCAACCTACCTCTTCATCTCCTTTGCTTCTCACTGTGTGGACCCACTAGTCCAACAGCAATGGATCCTCTGCTACAGGCTTGAACCATTCTCTCCATAGCATGGTACTTCTGCTCCAAGGTATTCAGACTTACTCTGAGAAAATGTGTCTTCTTGAAAGTAACCCAACCCTGGTGTGATGATTTAAATATGCTTGGCCCAAGCTGTGGCGCTATTAGGTGGTGTGGCCTTGTTGGAGTAGGTGTGGCCTTGTTGGAGGAAGTGTGTGACTGTTGGGGTGGGCAGTGAGACCCTCCTCCTAACTACGTGGGAGCCAGTCTTCTAGCAGCCTTCAGATGAAGATGTAGAACTCTCAGCTCCTCCTGCACCACGCCTGCCTGGAAGCTGTCATGTTCCCACCTTAGTGATACTAGACTAAACTTGTAAGCTAGCCCCAATTAAATATTGTCCTTATAAGAGTTGCCTTGGCCATGATGTCTGTTCCCAGAAGTAAAACTCTAACTAAGATACCCAGTCATGGCATCATGGTACTCGGAGTTCTGTTTCTTTGTCTTATCTCAGTCTTACTTCTAGTTTAAAACAAAGTTCAATTTTAGAGAGAAATGCAGCGTTTGATGCTCTTACATTCCTTATGCCTCATGCACAAGTATCTACATTCCCTTCTTTCTTCATATTTCTTTTTTAAAGATTTTTTTACGTGTATGAGTGTTTGCTTGGATATGTGTGTGTGCACCATGTGCGTACCTTGTGCCTGAAGAGACCAGAAGAAGGGGTCAGATCCCTTGGAATTGAAATTATAGATTGTTGTGAGCTAGCATGGTCATGATAGGTTATTTCCTTACTTCTTTGTTACTTGCTTTCAAATTAAGATAGGCTGCAGACTAGCAGAGTCCAGGAACACACAGTGAACCACATATATGTCCATACATGTACAGAATTATATGCATCTTTCCCATAAGTATGATGTGCATATATCATAATACACAATAATTATACATGTGCCTAGTACATAATGAATAATAAAGTTCATGATATAAATAAATGCAGATACAGTCTCATGAGATAATATAGTCTGGTGTTGATAATATACTAGACCTCACATAGAGGGAGGAATTCTCTACAGACTTTCACAAATACTAGCGCAATCATAATAATACTGAAACACGTCTGTCCTGTCTGCCACACTGACAGCCACACTGACTGTCCTGCTGTCCCAGCTGCAATTGTGAACATCAGGCAGGCACACAGTTCCTTTCCCACTGCCCCTCCCTCTCACTTTATAGCCTTGTTTGGATTTGAGTTCTGGTGTGAATATTGGAAATGTTTAGCTTCACCGTGAACCAGAGACCTATCTCAGTGACCCTTACTGCTTACCTGCAGTAACACCCTGCCCTTCTTATCTACAGCACTGTGTTTTTGATCTCTGTGATACTGGCAACATTTTCCCATAGGCCCCAGAATGAGAAAAACAGCTCAAACAGTGAAAAGTGATCTGAGCTCAGCACACTCTGCCCTGACAGGCTGGCTATAGCAGACAGCATTAGCATAGACAAACTGGAGACTTTCCCTCTTTAAAGCCCCAACATTCACATCTGCCTTGCCTGCCTTATGAGTCTCAAGCAAACCCCACTCCTTCCCCACTCACATTTCCCATCCACCCCTCTCTCTTATGGTGCAAACTCATGCAAAATACATATTAAGCATCTGTGAGATTGGATGCTGAGGACAGAAAGGCACACACTAACACAATCCTTCCATTGTCGCTGCAGACGGAACGCCATCTTCTCCAGACACCCTTCTCCTCTGAACAGCCTCCTCAAGTGTTTGTGGCTGCCACCCCTCATTTCTGGCCTTTCCTGGCAGTGTTTCTATATTTCACAGTTTAGCTTATAATCATCTCTTTCATGTGTGCTATTGTCTCATGTGCTTTTCTTCTAAAACAAAAGACTGCATCCTTTATTCCTGAGATACTTCCTTAATAACCCCTTATATAACCACAGAGGAGTCCCTGACCTATCACTCAGTACTTTGTTGTGAATTTTGCTGTTGTTTTTCGATACAGATGTCTGGCTAGCCTGAAGTTCACCATGTAGACTAAGAGATCTGCTTCCTGTGTCTAAAGGTGACATTGTTGCTGTTGTTTAATAGGAGTTACTTGGGATGAAGGTTTGTATTCTATCTCTTTTGCTATAAACAATCCAAATTGTCTCACCAACTCTGACCCAAATGGTTGGGTTTAGAGAATAGAGTTGGCCATGAGGAGAATATGCAGCTGACAGTATTATTGACAGGAAGCTTCTCTGGGCTCTGCCAATTTGAAGAGCTAATGCATCTAGCAGGTTAAGTTCTTTTGCTCCATGTGTGTTCTAACATTCCAAGCCCCAGAGGTCATGATAAGCACACGTGAGTAGTCAACTGTCACTTAAGAATGACAAGAGCAAGCCAGGCTGGTAGAAGCTGGGCAGGGGCAGGAGCAAGGTTCTTGGGGTCTGGCCAAGCTTCAGAGAGAGGCCTGGAATGGGGGTGGGAAAAAGAAAGGAGGTCTTTCTGCCCTGACCCGGAGTGGGAACAAGGTGAAAGGGGAGAACCTTGGGCCAAGGCAGTGACCCAGAAGACCCGTGCAGAAGTAAAAACAGATGCGAAACAGAAGCTGTCAATATCCGGGGGGACGTGGGGTCTGCCCTAAAGGAGATGACCCAGAGTACGATGCACTGTTGTTGATGTGTCTTGACTGGGACTGGCACTCCACAATTAAAGCTGGACAGCCACAGGCGTGGAGAGCTGCCCAGAGCACACAAAACACTTTGTCCTTCTAAGTGAACAGGGAAAGAAACGCACGCTGTGGAGCCTGGAGGAGTGACCCTTCTCATAACTCATCCACTTGACACACAGATACCACGCTCATTACCCATGCCAGAGACTTGAGTTATGTAAGATACACTCTTTGTCCTCAGGTTGTATACTAATCAGCCACCCCAGTGCTAATCCGAGAACTCAGACTCACCGGCTCTTTTATGCAGATTGTAAAGGCTGGAGCAGGGGCCTATTGCCTCTGCTAGAGAAACCAAAGCAGCCTGTCCTCAGACCCAGAAGATCCCATCACTTGAATAGCATGATCACAGGCCACAGACTAAGTTTTGTCTCTGGGCAGTGGAAAGGCATTAGCTGACTGCTAAGAAACACCAGGATACCTCTGAAGCGCCAGCACCCCTTTCTTTTCTGACTCTCTTCCTTACACCAACCCACAAAGCCATTCCTGGGCCCATCCTGAACTCAGTGTTCCTTTTTTTTTTTTTTTTTCCAGATGTGACTGTTGATTCTCAGGGCCCCCAGGAGACACCCTAGCTCCCATGCCAAAATCAGCAAAGTACTCCCTGGCTGGGATTTAGAGGGAACTGAATGTGGAACTTTAGTATGTAAAATATGTATTTCCAAAATACTAGCTCATAATTACTATGCTATGACCGTCATTATAAAGAAGAGGAAATTGAGGTTAAGAGAGATTAAGTAATTTACTCCAAATTCAGTAAGCAATTAAGTAACAAAGTTAATTATCAAATGAAGGTTAGGTCTTATGCTTCCACCTTAGGCACACTTCCTTCTCCCTAGGGCTACTTTGTTCCCGTGGTGAACCCGCTACAGAACACAGGTGAAATACCCTGTGCAAAATCACCTCTGTGGAACCTTTGTGAACATCACTTGCTATTTTTTTTACTACCAAGAACCCTTCTTATTTGTTAGAATATGCTAGTCAAAGAGTCTTTGAACACCCTGTGTTGTCTTTTGTGCTTGACTGTTTCCCTACTGCAAGTTGTCTGTAGATTTTTGTATTTTTTTTTTCTAGCTTAGGATCTAGTCCCAAGGCATATATATATATACTACAAATGCTTAATGATTGTTTCTGGAAGCTAGATCTCTTTTGGTCCAAATCTCAGGTACTTTCCACTACAGTAGACTTCCTTCCTATTCTCTACCAACTCCCCAAAGTTAAGCTAGATCAAGTAGGAAAGCTTATCTGTGAAGTGTATGTTGAAATCACTACCACTCTGGGTGGTACCAAAGTCCTTCCACACTCTCTTTTCTTGCACCTCCATACTGAAAAAGTTTAATTTATAAATTAGGTATGCTAGCCATAATGATCAATAATAAAATAGAACCATAATGGCAATCAACTATGATAGAAGTTATTTGAAATATATGAACTCATTGTTTACTTCTGGAATTTTCCATTTAATAGTTATGGGCCTTGCTTGGTTATAAGTAACTAAACGTTCAAAAGTCAAATGTGAATAAGGAGGAACTCCTGCATCGATTCTTACTGTTTTCACTCATCAGCCCAAAGTTACAAATGTATCTTCTCTCCAGCGTCACCATTAACACATGGGGGCCTTGGGTAAAAATGTACGGTCACACACTATACATTGTCCAAAATATGTTCTATGTTATCTGCCTTCATGACAAACTTGAAGGTCCAAAATGAAACAAAATTCTCAGCTTCCCATGAATCCTGCAGCAGAGAAAATAGGGGTGAGAAGAGTCCCACTTCTCCGTACTGCTGCTCCGGCTCCTTGATCCTAAGTTCCGGCTCCACCTACCAGCCTGCAATGTCAAGAGCAGTGCCTTGGTCACGCTTGAGGCCTATGAGCTGTATATAATTTACATGCCCCCTCCTCAAAGCACACACCCTAGAAAGAAACCCGGGGAAACCCTAGAAATAAACTGCCGGTCATTTGGCCAAGGAAATCCAAGATCACAAGTACCCAAAGTGTGACTTAGAAAATGTGACTGGCCTGAGTTCCCGGAAGTTCCCGGAAGTTAATCAGACCTCATTCTGGAAAACAACACCCTGTCGCCAACGCTGGGGTGGCGCTCACTTCCCTTTCCTTTAAGTTCAAACAAAAACCAACTTGATTTGGAAATGACCAACCAGAATATGGCTTCGATTCTTTCTTCATTTATGATGAAACTGAATTCTTTCTACTGCCCAGTTCCTGTCGCCAAAGAGGAGGCAATGCACAATCCAGCCTGCTTGTCCTAAGGGCTAAGTGAGGAGGAGGCTGGTTAGATTTTTATTCTCTCACCATCCTTGTTGCTGAGATAGTTGATGTGAGGAAGGAGAGAATTTCAGGTGCCAACAGCCTGGACCAGAATCTGGTTTTCCACTGTTTGCCCTGATAAAAGAAAGCTGTTGGGGTATGGGGGGAGCAGGGGGGAAACCATATGTTTTTATCCTTGCCAGAGAGTTTCCATTTGATTTGGGGGCAAGAGGCAAAGAAAACACTATGAACTCAGTCATCCACATGGTAACAAGTATCTGTACAGGGCTCTGTGTGTCCTTTGGTGCTGCCTCCAAATTTAAAAAAAAACAAAACAAAACAAAAAACCTGACCCCTTTCTGACAAATTATATAAAGATCGTGAGAGCTCTCTTTGACATAGGCTGCAAACAAGGCCAGCAGTGACAGGAGACAGCAGACATTGGGCTGGGTGTGGGCTCTGCCTCATTCTGGCTGGATTCAATCTCTTGTCTAGAACAAACAAACCAGGTCATGGGAGAGATACATCCAAAATGAATGGAAATGAAAGCCATGAGCAGTGTGCTCTCAGAAAGCACCTGTCTCCTGAACTTGCTCTCTAAATCTCAAACACCCCAAGCTCTCAGCTGTGACTTCATTGTCCTGTTGGCTTCACTGGTTCTTTTTTAATGGATTTTGAGACTTTCACTAGTCAAACTCCTAAGGCCTTACCTCTGTGAGCAACCTTGCTCCCTTCCTTCTCACAGCAACAACTAAAGGATATTTGTGGAGTGTGGCCTGTAGTCTCAGCTGTATCAGACCATTGTAACTGAGCATGTGAATGTGAGAAGATTAAAACAGAAACATCAGAAATATGACTGATTTCACAAAATGATTGCTTTGCTGTTTGGTTGTTTCTGGCTTTCCTGCCATGGGTTCTTTGGTTCAGCATCTCGCTGGTGAACAGTGAGTGCCAACTCCATTGCCACAGGTCTCTCAAACGGAGGACATTAGCATCCACACTGTAATGGCCAAGGTTCATCATGTCCTTCTTTAATAACTGTGTGTGTCCTCTCATCTGTCCCACTGATATGTGAAGTATTAATCACAGGTGCTCCTGTTTCTCAGAACATGGGGTTCTTTGTCTTAGTAGTGGGTCTGATTTTAAGTCAGTGTCTGCAGAAATTCTTGCTTGCTGGTCCTGATACAAACAGAATCTGGAGACGATGGGACAGGAAGAATTGATTGACAGGTAATAGGCTGGGCCCTAGACCAGCCAGTTTGGAGAAATTATCTTCAAAACAATTTAAAATATTAATTTCATTTACTGAGTCCTAAATTATCTTATATCTTGTGTCTATAATATATCATAGAGAGGAGGGATTGTTCGTAGTAAGGAAACTGAGATTTAAGTTTGGTCTGGAAAATATTAATTATATTTCTCCATTAGATAATAAAATTATAGCCAGGAGAAATAACTTGACCCAGAAACAGAGAGGTACCAATATTTGAGCTGTATTAAGAGGGAAAATAACTAGCCTTTTATGAAATCCAAACTTTGTTTTTGGCCAAGCCATAACCTATAAGAAAAGAAGTTGCTTAAATATTTTGCTCATTGTGCAAACCCCCCATACCTGACCTAAAATAATTAAAAATTGTGTTTTCTATCTCTAGGCCAAGGCCTTGTTTTTCTCCTCCTTCCAAAATGGTTCTATCTGTCTGTCTGTCTGTCTGTCTGTCTATCTACCTCTATCTCTCTCCCTCTCTCTCTCTCTCTCTCTCTCTGTGTGTGTGTGTGTGTGTGTGTGTGTGTGTGTGTGTGTGTGTGCGCGCGCGCGCGCTCTTGGTAGCATTTACTAGCACTGTGTATAATGTTCTTTTGCTGTATTAAGAGATAAGTTTCCTGAGGACAGATGTCAGCAAGCATCTCTGATCCAACTGTAAACTGCAGTCTCAGGCGGCTTCGAGCACAAGCATATACTTAATAAATATTTGGTCTGTGGAGGGAATGAGATCAATGGGTGAGATGTGCCATTGTATGTGTAAAGCTTTCCCTTGGGCATCTTGGACTTGTACTCACAACTTTATCCCCAAATATACAGACAATGTGGGAAGATGGGATGATTCTTTGTCTAAATTCAAGGGCATATGAAGAAAAACAGGAAATATTAAGTGTCTATTGAATACTTACGTTTTCTTCGCATGCCTTCCATCTTATTTACCTTCTCAAGTAAGTAAAAATACTGAAGTATATTTTATTTACCTGAAGGAAATAAGTATCATACACTCTTCAATAAAACCTAGGCTCAGAAAGGTGTGGTTTCTTCAAGAGACACACAGCTGCCATGTCTGCAAGTCCATTTCAGCACTTTCGATGGCTCAGGCTCTGACCTTTCCTCTAATGTGTCCTAGGAATCTGAGTCATCTTTCATTTTACTAAAATGAAATTCCAAAAGTTCTCTGTTAAAGTGAAAGGCTTTTCTCTCCATTCACAAGAACAGAGAGAGAGAGAGAGAGAGAGAGAGAGAGAGAGAGAGAGAGAGAGAGAGAGAGAAGGGAAAACTTCCTTTGACCAATGGAAAAATAATCCAAAGCTCCGCTTGCTGGCAAAGGGCCCAATAGTGTGGGCCAGGCTGTGAAAGAGAAGGAGACAGATTCTCATGGAAAGCGGCCTCTCCACCCACTCATATTTGTGTTTCTCTGAGGTTAACCCAGGGCCCCGCCACTGCCGCCTGCACATCACTTTGGTGACTGTTCCCACCATCAGCACGAAGATAGTGGAGGGTGGAGGCATTAGAATCTTATCACCCCTATTAAAAGATAAAGCCCCCAACTCAACCCTTATCAATATAAGCTTCATGAACACCAGTCGGAGCTTACAAGGGAAGCAGACAGCATGTTTCTGATCATGGTTCAAGTGGGATCCAGGCAGCGTTTGCCTAGCCAGCGTGGCCTTGAGAGAGGTAATTAAAACCAGAGAGCCGTCTGCTTTGTTTTGATATTAGCCAGACCTTCTTTTGAGGAAATATATAGTAATAAAATGGATGAAATGGTGGGGTAAAAAAGAATGAAATTAACATCCTTTTTCAAAGTGAACCAAACGCTTTGTGGAACTCCTTGTTTCTTCTTCATAGATGATTTACAGCCAATTTGTGGTCCCAGTTCACTGTTGCTTGCCTCTCATTCACTGATTCATTCATTCATTCACTCGTTCTGTGAGCAGTTTTAGAGTGCCTGCCAAAATTATCCTGCATTAAACACTGAAATATAAACCCAAATTAAACAGAGTCCCTTTTACTGAGGACAGAAAAGGGAATAGGGGAGAATTGTTCTGGACAAAGAATACTAGCATACCCCTCAAGCTTCCACTCACACCACAGGGACCCTTTCCTCACAGGCATATTCAGCTCTACAGTCATCTTAGCAACTCACGAGCTCCTAAATTGTCCACCCTTTCTCTTGCCAACAAGTTGTATCTTCACTTTCTGCTTTTGATAGAAGCCTGCTACCCTGCCCTCTCCTCCCGTTCAGCTCTTATGCATCCTTTGAGACTCCCAGGCATCAATTAACTCAAAAGCCAACAATCTTATCTCCCCCTCTGTGACTCATTTTCTACCCCATCCCAGTAGATCTCTCAGTTCCAGAGGTTTTATATTGCATTGCAATTTTCTATACACTTTTTTTCCCTCTTCTACTACATCAAGAAAACTAAGGAGGGAACAGGATAGGTTACAAGTGTTTTTGCAGTCTAGCACAGTATACAACATAGTATTCAACAAATGTGAGGGGAAAAGGCCTATTTTTATGCAAGGTATAACAGACACAGTTGAGAAGGAGGTCTGATCAGAAAAAAAAGGAATGGAAAAAGCTAGAGAAGCCTTCATAAAAAAGACCACTGATCTGAATCTTGAAGAATTAGCATTAAAAAATAGTTCTTTCCAATGGAGTCTCACTGAAGAAACAAACCAACCTTAAGGCTAGGCCCTGTGCCCAGAAGAAAATAGTCAACATAAAACAAACTCAACAGCATCTTTACAGGTACTTTGTCTCAAATATTGTGTCAAGTCTTTCTTTTCCTAACCTTACAGGTTCTCTGAGAGTAAGTCATGGTTTCTTGCTTTGTAGTTTTCACGGGGTTTCTATGTGTGTGAACGAGTGTGTCTCTGTGTTTATGTTTCTCATGGTTTTTCTTTGGCTCTCTTTCTTCTTTTAGTTTGTTTAGTCCTACTTTGACTTGTTTGTTTTTGTTTTATCTCATTTTATTATTATTATTCCTTAGATGCCTGTTTATTTTCTAAAGAGAGACAGAAAGGGGGTGGATCCAGAAGCAAGAGGGTATGGGAAGGAACTATGGAGGAGTTAGGAGATGGGCAACCATAACCAAGACTATATTGTATGGGGAAAATAATCCATTTTCAATAAAAGAGATAGATGGAAAAATCAGTAAATTAAAAGTACAAGCAAGAGGTCAGAAAGTGTTTGGATGACACTTCTGGCCACGATCTGAGGTTAGTGCTGCTATAAGCCTTTATCAGAGATTCTGTTTCAAAGGGGTCAGTGGATAATACAGAAACTCAAAAATTTACAACGCATGGAGAATCAATGACTGTGGAACCCTCGCTCTAAACGGAGCATCTCCACCCCCCCTTTCACCGCAAGGCTCAGAGAACATGGTAGAAGAGGCAATCGAAAGACTGTAAGAACCAGAGGTTGGGGAAAACTGCTACAAAACTGTCTTCAGGGCATTATACGATTGAAGTCATAAACTCATCCGCAATTACAGTTACCTGTAAAAGACTTGCACATGGTTTCAGTCGTGACCATTTTACCATGCATGGGGGAGGAACTTATGAGGCCACACCCCTCACTGAAGGACTATGAGTTTAAAAGAAAAGGAGAGAGAGCAAAATAAAAGAGGGATAGTCGAGAAAAAGGGTTACCACAGAAGAGGCAGAGACAGAGACAGTAATAAAAGGATGAAAGTGCCCCAAACTCAGTATACACATAGATGAAGTTGTCAAAGAATCAAATAGAAATGCAACACACACTATTAAAAGTTGTTTATTTTTTAAGGAGTGACTTTATAGATGGATAAATTGAAGGGGAAAAAAAGTGTTTCCAGGTAACGTCCAGGCAATGGAACCAACAGATGGAATGACAAAACGAAGGAATGAACATTCAGATGAATGTCAGGCTCCTCACATGGCTGGTTTGGCGTGTTGAGTTGTCTGGGTTAACAGCCAGTAAAGATTATTTCTAGATATGCCTGTGTTAGTATTTCTGTATATGAGAGTGTTCTGGAAAAGACTGGCACATGATTCAGTAGGCTAAAGAATATCCACCCTCACCAATAAATCCAGGAATCATCTCATCCACTGATGGCTTCCATAGAATAAAAAGTCAAAGGAAAGACCAATCGCTCTTTGCTGCTGAAGTATTCAATCCCTGCTGTGCATGGAAATCAGAATCCCAGATGCTCAGGCTTTTGGACGTTGAGACATGAGTAGGGACTCACACTCACACTCATTTCCACCCAAAGTCTCAGGACTTCAGGGTCAGACAAGCTTTACAGGTCTCGAGTTTGCACAGGGCGCATGTCATTCTAAACCCCTCCACATTTCCCATTGCCTTTCTTTCTTTGCAGATGTCTGAGTCATAAAGACACAACTCATCAAGTGGTTAAACATAAAAAGATGAGGACAAAACAGATCACATGGAGTTGACCAGGGCCTTTGCATACAAATAGGAGTTTGAGTTTATCTGATAGGTATGCGGGAAAGGAGGTATTATTTATTTCCTCTCACTGGAAGTACCTGACCACCCTCTCTGTTCACCAACTCCCACAAAGCAGCATGCATAGTAACTGTAATGTTGCAAACCAAATATGCAGAACTTCTCATTGATCAGTGGTCCTTTTCTTTCATATCTCTTCTTGATTCCAATATGGGTCATGGTGGAACTTAGTCAAAATATCAGCAACAAAGCAAAAGTCAGTTTCTAGACAAGAGCCAAATTGTATCATCAGATCATGAGTTCAGGCAAGCATGATTCAAAAATAATTATCTTCATCAGTAATTCCAGTTGAGGGCTGTGGGGTGGGCTACTTACTCAAACCAGGCCAAGAACACATACTCTCCACATGTCAAGTCCTATCATTTATTTTCACTGATATATTATTCAAAATGGTATATTTCAAAACCTTGCAACGTGACACATTTTTCTCAGGCTTGCCTTTTGTTCTTAAACTCAGTTTTAACACAATCTGTTTGATAGGGTAAAAGGGCACATGAGACAGACATGGAGGTCACAACCAGTAAATGGCATTAAAAAAAATAGATATCCTTTCAAGAGAGATGTGAGTCTCTCTGTCGTGTTAGTGAAAAACGATTAGACAAACAAATCCTTGGAGAAAGAATGGAGGTGTCGGACTGGGCACAGTCTGTTAATGTGGTGACCACTGATGGACAGCAGCCAGCTGGGAGCAGAAACTCAGGTCTAGAGAGAACTAATGCTTACACTCAATTTGAACTCTACAGGGACACGCAGCTCCCGACATTGCCACAGACTCTGCTAGTCACGTTTTTCTCCATTGACTGTGCTTTCCCTGTGGCTTCCTTTTTTCATTTCTCACTCAGTCTTCTGGTTACAAATGCTCTCAGCATAACTGTGATATTCTAGCATTTTGAAAGCCAATCAGGATAAATAACCATATGTTTATAAGACTAATTTCAGGAATAATCAGGGAAATGAACTATAAACAAAACTATAGTGAGATACTATTTCCTAACCACTCAGATACTTGAATAAGAAATTCAGATACTGCATTTTGGCGAGAAGGTAGAGAAACTGTAGCCATCATCCATCATTAATGGGAATACAAAATGGGGTAAATAATTTGGAAACGTCTGCACGTTCCTCAAAAGTTTAAGTACATTTGTAAAATACTCCAGAAATTCTACTCATAGATAAATGCCTAAGAGAAGTAAAACCCTACAGAGAAAATTCTGAAGCCTAGAAAAATTAAAGAACTCATGCCAAGCCAAGAGATATATAGTGCAAACTTTGGGTAGTAACAAACACACACACATGCAGGTCCATGTTCATGTACATACATACACACACACACACACACACACACACACACACACACGCAGGTGCATGCGCATATACATGCACACACACAGAAACAAAAACTATTACTTCTCAGATCTTCTGTTTCCATTATATCATAACAATGCCATATTAAGCACCTTTTTGGAGCATGCATAAGGACCTGCAGTGCGACAAACCACAGTACAAACTGTCACCAGAGGCCTAGAGTGGATATTAAAGAGTTGAATAGCATAAGAAACTTGATTCAAAACTTTCAAATTGTTGTCTTCAAAAACCACTGCTGAAGAAGTAGCTGTGTTTGCCTCAGAAAAGTTTGCCATGTATGGGAACTTTAAGAAATGTTTTGTATGATTATCTGTGTAGCTTCAAACACAAGTTATATAGTTATAAGGTCTAGGTTATATAGACTTGGAAGATAAAAATCATCCAGCAATCAATGCTGATTATACTCAAACCTGGCCTCAGCACGTGGACCACTAAATGCAGCATATACCTAAATTTGATTGGTTGACTCCAAATGATGTCATTTCCATGAATCAAAGCTAAGAATCCCCGAAAGAAGCCAGGCATAGACCATTAGTTCCAGCACTAGTCAGGCAGAAGCAGGTGAATCTCCAAGAGTTCAAAGCCAACCTGGTCTACATGGTGAGTTCCAAGCCAAATAAGGATATAGGATGAGAACCTACATCAAAGCAAGCAAGCAAAAATAAAAAAGGAAAAGAAAAGAAAAAAGAAAGAAAGAGAGAAAGAAAGAAAGAAAATCACAAAAGTCCCCAGGCAGCAAGTTCAAAGCCATTCAGAAAAGCACTTGTGAAGAGTTGGCTTCCTGGTACTCTAAGATCCCAGACAGCTCCCAGAGCAGTCTGCTTCTGTTAGGAAGACACCTGTCTTGGATTTTCCACTGGATCTATTTACACATATTCCTACAGAATACTTATTGTAGTGTCCCCTCTTCTAGTCAGAAGGTTTCTGCTTTGAACAATCAGTTATAAAAATGGTTATCCTAACCACATGGATTGTGTCTCATATTTAGCATTCAACACACAATTAGCTCGAGGTTTAACAGACAGTCTTAGGCAAACCCGGCTCCATTCTAGCAAAGGCATTGTAATCCACACAACAAGGATCTGTGTTACTCCAAACTTCAGCCCAAAACAAACCCTGAATGATGTCAGAAAAATTATTTAGCTTTTTTGCTTTATTCTTACTGCCTAAGCAATGGAAATACTTGTTTGGGACACACAGGTAAGAAAAAATAATCATGAAATCATGAAGCCATTAGTCCAGGGTGTTGAATAGAAACTGAATAAATACTTAAAGACTAGTAGGATGATAACAGAACTCACGCTGAAGCATGTCCAGATGAAGATAAGTTGCCTCTAATTTTCACACACACACACACACACACAATGTATATACTTTGCTAACGGTTTATATATGCACACACAAAACACACAAATACATACAAACACTTCACTAGCTATTAGGCTTTTGGTCTTGGATGATGTCAGTTGTATAACCAAGTCTAGAATCTATGAACCTTTATCATATATTGGACTGGATAAATGATTATTATGTCATTAGATCTTCATTACAATCTGGTAGACTGAATATTCTTATCCTCTTCATGCAGGTGAGCTAATTAAATTTAGGAATAAGACAAACTACCCAACGACTCAGAAATCAGAAAGGAACTCAGTCAATTTTGAACTCCAAGCCAACATTACAAGTTCACTGTTTAACAAGCTGTGTCAGCCACATGGCTGCTGAGAACAGCAACTACATCGATGGACCATGCGTAGTTTTCATATTGAAATAGTTAAACCTCTTGTTATAAGAATGGCCTGTAATAAAACGATGCTTTCTTCTCCATGTACTATTGTATTGCAGATCTTCAGAAGTCTGAGTCTATTTTTAATTCTTTATGTTTTTTCTGGTGAGTGGATTCCTGCATAATTAAAAGAAGAAAAGCAGAAAAAAAAAAAAAGAAGGGAAATATTCCTTGGAATTTCTTTCATGCTCTGTTCCCAGCCTGTGTGTGTATTTCTCGGTGTGTTTTTAAAAGGTTGCATTGACTCAGCAACAGGCCAGCCAACTCCGTGACAGCTCATCTCTGGTTTCTATTAACTGTGATTAATGCCAGGGATCGTGTTTATGCTCTGAGTCTACACACCAGTTAGGGGCTTGGGGAATTCGGTTCCGGCGTGTGTGTGTGTGTGTGTGTGTGTGTGTGTGTGTGTGTGTGTGTGTGTGTGACATGTATATGACACACATACTATATATATATATTTATATATATATGGGGTATTGGGGCGGGATGTGTGGACCAGAAGAAGCCAAGCAGGAGAAGCCAGAGCTATTGGAACTTGTGATGGGAAGGATGATGGGCCGCAGGAGGAGGGATACCTCAAGCCCAGATTCCCAGTGGAAACTGTATCCTTCCCTGCTCTTGATGCCTGCCAGACTCTATCCTGGACACTCTTAAAAACTGATAGAAGTATGAGCTGAAAGCTGTGCCCTTGCCAGATCAGCCGGAGGTCACCACAATCATTCAATTAATGAAGAAATCCCTCTGCAATCCAAGGGTTCATTAGAATCAACACTCATAGTAGGGGGATGGGGTGTTAGGGGATAAATGAATTGTCAAGAGACTGCTTGGAAGGGCATCAAGCCTGTGATTGTTTTCTGGGGACTGGTCCAGTCCATGATTTATTTAATAATTAAATTTCGAGGTTGGCATAGACCTTGAAGGTCACCTAGTTAAGCTTCCATGCCATGTTCGAGTGTGTTGTATCACATCTCACCAAAGATCGTGTCTGGTTAATTCCAGACTTGAAGGACTCATTATTTTCTAAGGTATCCAAGTCAATTTTAAAGCAGCTCTAACTATTTGACAAACCATTACTCGTGCATTCAGTAAATGTTCAGTAAAAGCTAAGTGTCCAAGCTTTGTTCTAGACCCTAAAGAAAACCAATAAACAAACAGACAACAAAATCCCCTGTTCTTTTGGAGTTTCTCTTCATAACACTAAACCCAAAATAGTTCTCATTCTCATTTATCCCCTCCAAACTTATAATGCTAAAACACATAGACAAATCAGAAAGATTATTAGCCATTAGCTGACCATAGCCAAAGCATGGTTGAAAAGGTCTTGGAAGAATAGATTGGTAGTCACAGGAAGAGGTGAATTTTCTACCATCATAAAGACCACAATTGCACAGAGCCCAGCAGCGTTATCCATTGAGTAAAAAGTCAAGGATTCTCATGAAAATGTGAAGTTTGAACTTCAGCTGATGTGTCTGGACAAAATGAGGCAAAGGTCACTGCATCTGCCACAGAGCCTGTGATAATTAAGCTTACTGCACCTTGAGTGGTATTTGCAATCGGCCCTTTATACCCATGGATTCCATATCCACCAATGGGGATGGAAAATATGTCAATAAAATACCTGATTTGTACTGAACATGTGCAAATATTTTTATTGTCATCCTTTTCTAAACAATAACCTTAACAACTGTTTACCTACCATTTATATCAGATTAGATATTTCAAGGAATCTGTAAGTGGGACAAAGCATGCAAGACAAGAGAATTGTGTAAATCACATGCAGATACTATTTCGTTTTCAATAAGGGACTTGAGCAACTATGGGTTTTGCTACCAACTGACAATCCTGAACTAATTCTTCAGACAAATCAAGGGACAACTTACACATCACTATATATTTAATCTTCACAACAGTTTGAAGGTTCTGGAATATCTTAATTTGGGGGGTGAACAAAAATAATACAAACAGTAATATCTTCACACTCAAACATATTTAAAGGTAAAATAATACAATTTTGTGGAATCAAAAGTCAATATACCTGACCACAGCATCATATGATTTCCTATCTTCCTTAGAAGATGCTTGTAATGTTCTTTAAGAGGGAAAGAGACACATATCTACACAAACACATTATACTGCCAAAATTCTCTTGGAAAAGTTCATTGCTGGACAAACTTTAAAATAAGCCAAAAAGAAGGAGGGTGCTCAAAATGTCCATTTATTCTGCAGCCACCCATCCCTCATGCTCTAGGGAGTAGCTGTGGTTCTAGGGAATAGCTGTGGCTCTAGGGAGTAGCTGTGGCTCTAGGGAGTAGCTGTGAGTCTAGGGAGTAGCTGTGACTCTAGGGAGTAGCTGTGGCTCTAGGGAGTAGCTGTGGCTCTAGGGAGTAGCTGTGGCTCTCTAGGATCCTGATATGAAAGGTCCTTCTGATTCCTATTTGTAGAATGATGTTCATATCAACCTCAGAAATCAACGGAAGCTAGAAAGGGAGCCTTACAGGTGAGAACCCTTGCTGTGGGTACAAGCACGAGGACCTGAGTTGGAATCCCAGCACTCATGTAAATTTCTGGGTGAGGTCCATCTGCTTCAGGACTGTAATCCCCAGAACTGTAGAGGGCAGACATTGCAGGACCACTGGGGATTCTGGCCACCAGCCTAACTCCATGGGGGAAACCCTGTCCTAGGGGAATACAGCAGAACATGGTAGAGTAGGTGTTATGGTTGGCCTTAATGTGAATCGGCACAAATTAGAATCACCTGAGTAGGGAGAGGTGCCTGAAGGATGCTCTTGATTGCATTCATTGATGTGGGAGGATCCACCATAAGTGTGGATGGCACCTTCTGATAGAATTCCAGGTAGAAGAGGGTGATTCCTCTTTTGCTCAGCCTGCCTTTCCTTTCTGCACAGTTGATTTGCAGTGTTGCTGATAATGATGATTCCTTTATCAATACCAGAACTAACATCTGCAGGCTTCCATCATTTACCAAGAACAAGCAGCTCTCCAGATACCTTCTAGGATTTGGTGCCAGATTAGAAATGTCTGTGGCTATCAGGTTCTTGCTCTCCAGTGTGAGGCAGTCACTGTGGGGCTACTCCATATGCTACGGCAGCATCCAACTCCAGGGACCAAGCATCTATGAGGCTCTCAGCATCGCAGGCATGAGACAACTTGTTACTATCTTAATGTATGACGAATTAATAAATTATGTCACTATATACATTCATCTTATTGTTTTGTTCTTTTAAGAAATGCTGACTAATACAGCTGGACATCCAATGTCTCCCCTGACCTCTAACCTCCGTGCATGTGCACAGGAATGGACAACTAAACACCATACTCATACATAAACATACAGAACCCAAGCATACACACAAAAGCACACAAAGTCAAATGGGGTTGAGCTTGGCAATGAATACTACTCTTCTGATTTCTCCTTTTCTGTTGCTCAGGCTGCAGTTTGTTGAATTCTGTCAAATGTCTGACTCTGTGGCATGTTCTCTGTAGTTTCATACGAAGAATATGAGCTACTGCTTGGGAGACTTCTCATCCAGCTTATTCTTGATTTAGGGCTCCCTGGCTTCCTCCGAGATCTCAGGGTGTTCTGTATAAGACCACATGAAAGGATTGTCCCTTGCCCAGTCACAGGAAGTCCTAAGTTGTTACTATTGACCTCAAGGAACTCGTCATCAAAGCCTGCACACTGTGTGATTCAGTACTTAAGGAAAACGAAGTTTCTGATTCTTGCAATGTAAATACAAAGAACTGCATCCTATTTAGTCTTTTTTTCTGTGTATGGAGAGATGTTTCTTTCTCTATATTTATCTCCCTAATCACGAAAACTCATTTTCCCCTTATTTTTATCACAGCGTTTCTGTCTCTATCCCTCCTTCCTAGACTCACCAAGCACTTACAAGGAAACAATTATACCATATAACGTAAATCAAAATTATTCATTTTCTGGAGCTATGTATATGGTTTAACAAGATGCCCTATGGCCAGTTCACTATGTATCTGTATATATTGTGGCTAGATAAACAGCATTAAGTTTTTCAAGCACTTACAAGATTAGACCAATTTTCCACCTTCACCTTCTTTTCTCCTTAATATCTAATCAAACAGAGGACTCAAGGACCTTTCTTAACGTGTATCCGTTGAAATATACCAGCTTCAGAAAGCTAGAGTATTAAAGGAAATGTGGCTTTGAATTAAATACATGCACCCAAAGAGTTGGTACCATAGATATTGACATTTCCAGTATTTTTATACTTGGGAGAAAAACATGAGATAAAGAGCTATAATCTTAAGGTGTTGATATGTCATTGTCAAAGTCCCAAAAACATAATAATAAATTGGATTAAATTCAAGTCCTCCAGAGGTCTCTATCTACTAACTCATAAATTTACTCATACAATCAATATGCCTTTCCATATGAAATTCCTCCAATTTAGGTCTAGATTAGATGGTAAAGTTTCTCATAACTATCTTGAAAATAGCAACTCTTGAAGCCATTGCTTAGAGTTCTAATCCAAGGGGCAACCCCTCACCGAGGATGAGATAACCATGGGAACACACTGCAGAGCCCCAAACCTGCTGGTTCCTGAAAGGATCTCTTAGTCTTGGCAGACCTGCAGATAACCTTAGAGCAGAAGATGGGTGTCTTTGTGGGTTCATCAGAGCTCAGAGTGGTCTGAGTCCAGAGTGACATCAGAGAAGAACAGTAATCCAATAAGTCACAGGAGGTTGTCACAGCCTTCCAGAACCACACCTGTGATCTACAGGACTCCAGTTTATAGCAAGGAAAAATGAAAAGATCAAGAAGATGCAATAGGCCGTGTAGCAGTGTTTTGAGAGATAGACAAAGGACAAGAAACGGGACTTCCAAAGCCAGTTCTGGATAAATGTGACAGAAAGGGGGTCTTAAAGGATAGAGTAGGTTTTAGGGAGGAGGTCAATCTGTTCAGAAAGGGATTAAAGAGTCTGCAGTGTCTACAGAGTTAAAGCAGGTATAAGGGATTGGAGAAGATGAGAGGACCAAGCAAACATCACTTCACACACCATATCAGCACTTTTTTTGTTCAGTGAGCGATTTTTTTTAAAAGTACACTATTTTGTTGGTTTTCATTCTTTTACTTACTTTTTATGTGTAGGTGTGTTTTGACTGTGTGTGTATTTCTGTGTAGTGTGTGTGTGTGTGTGTGTGTGTGTGTGTGTGAGTGTGTGTGTGTTACTTTCAGAAATCCAAAGAGGTGGTTGGATTCCCTGGTGCCGGAGTTACAGACAGCTGTGGAGCACAAGTTGCATGCTGGGAATTGAACCAAGGTCCCCTGCAGAACCATCTAGTGCTCTTATCTGCTTAGCCACCTCTCCAGCCCCAAAGATTCAAATTTTTAATAATCTCCCTATATAGGAAACCTAAGAATTAGAAATGTAAATCTTATTCTTCCTTTTAGGCTTCTAGAATAATGAGACTATGCTTTATAGTTTCCATATCTTCAGAACATCAAGGACAGAGTCTGGTTTAGGGAAAACTAACAGTAAAATCTAGCAACCATGGGTCTCGCAATTTGAAGATAATAAAAACGAGAGTCTAGCCTTAACAATTAGTGGAAGAGGCAAAGGCAAAAGCAGATGAGGGACTGGGGAGATGGATCAGTATGTGTCAGTGTGAGAACCAGAGTAGGTCTCGGGACCCACATAAATGCCAACTGGACATTGGACATGTCCATCTCTCTGTAATTTCAGCCTTGAAAAGTTGAGAAAGGAGCCATGGAGCAGACTAGTTAGAGAGACATACTGAAGAACTCGGTAGAGACTCTGCCTCAATGAATAATGTGAAAAAAGCAATCAAGCATGATTCTGGAAATCAGCCTTGTGGCCTATAAATGCATAAAACCACTCAAACATATGAGAGCCTGTATGCACACACACACACACATACACACACACAGAGAGAGAGAGAGAGAGAGAGACAGAGAGAGAGAGAGAGAGAGTTCAATGTCATTAATAAAATGATAGCGCTATTCACTAGATGCTTGGAAACATGGAGGGGCACTAAATATTTATGCTCGATAAATAGTTGTGGTCTAAGTGTGTGGGAGTGTTTGGGGATCTAAAGCTGGCATGAGACACACAAATAAGGAGTGTGATATTGAAGAGACCACCTAGAATCACTGCATTTACGAGAGCCCTTGGCCCTGCTGTTGTTTAGCTGCATGAATCTAAGCTAGTAAAACTTCTTACAATGTTTTGTTTTGTTTTGTTTTGTTTTACAATGTTGGGAATTAAGTGACCGTACTTTCTAAGTTTAAATTTTGACAAACTCTAACTTGAAGCTGAGTGCTCAGTTCTTCCTCCGTCCAGCTTGTGTTCCCATTGTGTGTCCTGGAGCATAGGAAGGGTCCTATAAACTTCCCAGCCCTGAGTCCTCGTTCACAAAACACAAAGGTAGGCCACACTGAGACCTCAGACTGGTCACCTGCAGCAGCCTTATCATACTCCAGTTGTACAGAGACTCTGCCCTCCTGGTGGGGCTCAAAGACAGCCCCTTCCTCAGACAGCTAAGCTGCATCTCCCATTCCTCCTGTTTTGTAAGAGAAAGAGACTTCTGTGCTGTGTCTCCTGTTATCTGGTCCGTGTTAAAAATGAGTCTAGAATAGCCAAAACCTCCCTCCAGGGGAAGTCCTCATGCACTATTTTAATTGTGTGATGAATGAAGCCCTGCTGAACTGCCCTCATGAATCAACTGACAGTGCTTCGTATTTCAGGATAGAATACAAATTCAGAGACAGGATGAAATCATCTTAAAGGACAGAAAGGGGAAAGGGGGGATCAGAATGAAGAGTCAGAAAAAAAGGCTTAAGATCTGAACTGGCTGGGAGAGAGAAGGAGAGAGACAGAGAGAGACACAGACAGAGAAAGACACAGAGACACAGAGATAGAGAGACAGAGACACAGAGACATAGAAACTTCTCTTTCTCAGAGCCTGGTTATTGTTGGCAAGCCTAGAGGTTCTGCTGGGAGGACCTCCCATGATGTCCAACCAGAAAAAAAAAATAAAAAAGATGAGAGTATGCTGGTGTTTTCTTTTTAATTAGGGTTATTTATAGGGTTGAGATTGCTATGTTTGTGTGTGTGCCTTCTCCTTCCCAGTGGTTGCTGTCAGCTCTTTTGGTCTCCTCTTCACAGAAGCAGAAACACAACCCCCTCACTTCTGGTGAGAGTATCCCCAGAGAAGTCAGCAGCCCCTGCTGAGTCAGGTGGACACTGAGCTGAGTCTTAAGAAGCAAGATCCTGGGACCCTGCCCACCCCTTATGACTCAAGCGAGAATGAATTGCTGACCTCTCTTGGATGCCCCTGTGAAGGAAGTCTCTGGAGTCAGTCTGGACTGTGATCCAGGAATCTCAAGAGACAGGGCAAAGACTGCAAATGAGTCTCCCAGAGAAGCAGCAGAGTCTGGAAACCTACGGAAACACCTGTGAGCAAAGCTACACACAGCTGTCCCCTCTCAGGTCCTCCATACTTGGAGGAAGAAATGAGGAAGCCCTGGGGGGACTGTAGTTGACTACAGGGAACACGTAAACACAGGCTGTCCCAGCTCTGTATTAGGGAAGGCATAGGCAAATTGCTTTTTTCTTTTCCTTCTCTGGAACCCGGTCTCTTTAGCTGTAAGATAAAGTAGGTTGGACCCATGACAGCTAGGAGAAATCAGTGTTCTGTGACTTGGGGAGTTCTGTAAAGAGGACACTTTACATTTCTCAAAGCCCTTTGTGCAGCAGCCTCTGGAGTGGCCCTGCTTCTAAGCACAGGGAGAGAGGAAGCAAGGGTGCAGCGTGATTATGCTCTGCTCACAGAAACACCAAGTAGGAGGATGTCATAGAAAAGTGGCTCTGCAACATGTGCCCTGAAACACCTCTGTCCATTAGCTAACAAGCAATACTTTCGCTTGTCTCTACGGATAACGAAAGTGAAGAAAAACAAAAGACAAATTGCTGCAGTCATTGGCTGACTTTAAAGGTATGATAGACAAGGTTTAATGTATAATGGCTTCTTCCAAATGAGAAGATTTGGTTGGTGGTCATTCCCCAGTCTCTGTCAAAATATTTTGTCACCAAACTATTAGGATAAGAATCATTAAAAAAGGAATGAGAAGGTGAGTGATCCCTACATGCAAGAGTCCTGGGGTCTGAATATCGTAATAGCTTCTCATGCACACCACAGTCTCAATCATCTGTCCGTTTAACAGCCTCTAAATGCCACATGGGCAGTGGTGGGAAAGTAAAGCAAATGGTGGATGGCCAGAGGGGAAAGAATCTTCAGAAATTCTAGAGAAATGGAAAAGGGGGAGGGATGAAGGGAAATTTCCACAGGGAAAAAAAAATGCCCCATGTGGAATGGATAGGCCAAGTAATCTTGTGCCCTGTGGATAATCTCACACCAAGTGACCCTTGTCTTTTTTTTCTTTTGCAACTCCCACCATGCCTCTCTTCTGTGGCTCTCCCAGAACATCTTAGCTAGCACACCCTCCATCTTATTTCTGAGCAATAACTTTATAAAACAGACAGTATATGTAGTCTGTGTACTGATCTCACTGCTGGGCCAACTACAGGCAGAACTTTATTCCGTTTCCTTCGAGCTCTTCAGAAGAGAAAGAGGATATAACAGTGGCAGAGTATACATCCAGAGACCAAGCAACCAGCAGTTGAATGTTCTGGTGTGAAACGAGGCTAAGGAAAAGCTAAAGAAGGCTGAGAAGAAACTTACTCTGCTCATGTGAGCCGTATGTACATCCTTGTGTGAGGTAAGGATCATCCCCTGGATTCCCCATGTTATTCTCTGTAACTTGGTCCATGCCTGCCTGCTTGCTTCAGGATCTTGCTCACTTGGTTGTGGTTCCCATATGCTGAGAAAGCCATTCTGGAAGAGAGAAGGTTGTTATCCACTCCCCAGTTTGTGTAGTCATCAATTTGCAAAACCAAATCCCATCTTTCCCTGCCAGATTTTGTCTGACCCCAAACAATTAAGGGACCCACACTGGTCATGTGCATGGCATTTTGGATCCCCCCAAAAGAAATATGAAAATAAAAATCAATCCTTCATCTTTGAAAGATTAGCAAAAATAACCTCACAGCAATTTTTCAGCCCTGTTAGTCCACAGAATTGCTTACAAATCCTTTCTGACACCAGACAAGGTTACAATGATATATCTGATAAGAAATTATACAAAGGAATTCAGTACTAAAACTCTGGAATTTGACCCAAATTTGAACACTGGACAGACTGATTTCATCTCAGTCCAGACTCATGTTTTTCTGATTCTCTTTCAGCTACCCTGATAAGAGAAAAATTTTTTTTCTGTTTAGAGTAATGGATGGAAGAGAGCAGCTTTATTTATTCAATAAAACAAAGAAAGTCACTGTCCATATACATTTAGAGACCCCTGTTACAGGAGTCTTGTGACAATGGCCCTTGCACACAACACTAACACCCCAAACAGAGATCTAGCAGACATAGGTACAGGGACCAGATGAAAGGTAGCAGGGAAAGGAGTCTGTCCCCATCTATGAAGCGTTCTAGAGTGTACCCTGAGACATTTCATCCCTAAGACCATGTTTAAGACCCGTGTTTATATTTTCTACACTTTTGACTCTGTGGAAGCTGGGTGTTCCATCCACATCTCTCTGTTTCTGACACAGACTTCTAGTAACATATATTCTTCCTCCCCCCCCCCCCCTTTGCTCAAGACTTCCTATATTTCTAAATCAGCAGCTGTCCACATCTGGCATAACCAAGGCTTTTTGAATTTGTCACTTCCTAGTTTTCTAGAAGACGACAGATTCTGCCAATTTCAGTGATTCCCCTATCTTTTTTTCTGTCTTTGCTTTAGAAAATATTGACACGTGGCTTTTGTTAACCCTACTTTAGCCAGAAGATCCAGTCCATGAATTAATGTCATTCCCGCATGTTTCCTTAATGCTCTAATCTGATTTCGCTTCACCAAGACGTAAGCACTTTTTGGCCCTTATTTTTTTTTCCTTCAGAGCTAACATCTCTCCTTGATTTGTCACTTTATGTCCACAGTAGCTTTAAGGCACCACAGAGGAGCGAGGCAAAGAATAGGCAGCCATTAAAAGAGTTTCCCATTCTCTAAGAAACGTCTTTTGAGATACCTTGCTCCCAAGAGAGAGAGTTAAAGCAAACAATGGGGCTGTGATTCAGCCCCTACACCTCATGTTTCGTGACATTATGACTGCTTGAGACACTGCACACTCATTTTTTCTATTCTTAACATAAATAAAAAAACAAATCCTGTTGCTTAGATCTGGACCCAAGTCCAACCATTGATAAAGAAGTTACTTGAAAGATACGTGAGTCAACCTCTAGCAGAAGATGATAAGATTATTTCTCAGCATGTAAGTCATATCCCCTTCCCACCAGCTACAATTATATTAATAATTTTGGCAAAGGAGATACCTTCGAATGCTCAGGTTACTTCAAGAAAAACAAATTAGATACATCTACAGTAAAGTAATAATACATTTTGGAGTAGGGATACCTTTGAGATTATAATGGAACTTTGTCTGTGGAAAGCTATAGTTATTTGAGCGAATTTTCTTGGTCTTTCACTTTTATTTATTCCTCCTTGATGCCACCACTCGATCTCTATGGCCACCTCACAATGACCTACTATCACTTACAAAACCAGATATGATCTAATATCTGTCTATATCTGCAAAACTCCTCTGCTGTTCTTCAGATCTTGGTCATATTTTTAACATGGTGGCTTGACCTAAAATATAAAATGTTCTTTCCTACCATAATCCTTGGCTAGCTTCACACATGATCTGGCTTTCACCTAGAGGATTCTATATCATTGGCTCAATAAGATGCCTTATTTCTTCAAAGAAGTCCCTCTTGGACCACAGGTGAATTCACATGTTCGTGAACATCTCAGGCCTTGTCTCCCTGTACTGAACTAATTATTTCTTAACAGACTTACTCTATCCTTTCCAGAGAATTATCCACCCACTCTTAGATTTCATGTCTTATTCAGGTGGAGCTCTACGTGATGAAGGCCTAGGCAAACAGTAATTGGCATAGAGATGGTTTAATGACCCAACCATTCCTGGTCTGAGAGTGCTGGAATGTAAATTTATATTCTTTTCTATCCACCATAGAGATGAGACCTAAAATCTGGAGCTATCAAGTCTCCTGAAACTTTTCTGAAAATGGTGAACACTCCATAGCACAGAGCAATGAAGTGGAGAAAGACAACCCTTAGCCAGAGGAGAGTGTGGCTCACTGCCACTGCCTGACGAGGCCAAGGACATCAACTTGTTACCAGTGTAAGCAAGCAAAGGTCTCCTTTTTTAAATGTAACTTAATGCAGTTTGGGTTTCCTCCCACTGCACACTCTGTGTGAGGGTCTGTGTCTTCTTGCATTTGGCAATCACCCTGGGGTAAGCATTTGTTCAATTTATATTTTGTGCTGCAAAATGTATCATTGTCTCTCCAGTTTCTAGGACAATGCAAACATATTGTAAAGTGTCAGCGAACACTTCTGAGTAAAAGAAAGATGAAGGGATGGGCTACTTTGAGATTCCAATAGCCAAAGAATATTTCCATCACAAGGGCTTGGCTAAAATATGAGTCTGGTTCTGCAGCTTATGTTAGATGTGATGCTCTGTCATGGAAAGGATTGGCATTCCCAATTTTACTCCACTCCCTCATCCCCAGAAGAGTAAAATATCTGTGTCAGCCTTGGCTATGTGTGTTGCCATGTAGTTCAGCCAACTTTCACCACACCACCTCCATTATGCATGACTTTCAAGCCCCCTGTGCACCAGTAGAACAGCAAGAAACTGCTCATGCAATGCAGACTCTCTCACTTACAGCATACTGTTCCAAAATTTCACTGAAAATCATGGAGCAGTTTAATCTTTATTGTGTTAGCCCAACTCAGTTGGTTCTAAGTTAAGGCAGAGAAAAAAACAGTATTATTTAGATTCCCCTCTGAACCAGTTTTTTTTTTTCAAGAAATAAGTAAGAATTTAAATTAAGAATACTAAATGCAACACATAGCTGATTAGTCTTGGTGGGGCCTCAGCTTTAGGCTTCAAAATTCTTTGACCTTATAGTAGGGCCTGTTTTTCTATAGGTTCTATGGTTGGCTTTTAACTAGCGCAGGCAACAAAAGCAGATGCAACCTGCAGGCTTTAGAAGAAAACCATATGGAGTTTTGACCTTTGTGGGCCACCATAGTTTATGGCAGTTTTGTTCGCAGGTGAGTAGCTTTTCCTAGCACTCACAAACCTCAGCATAATGACAGATAAACAGGGATGAGGGGTTGACTTGGTAAACATATATGATATGTGTTCACTCTGACAAGGATTTGATCAAAGGACAAAGCCAATACTGGGTTGTAGGCACTATACTATGAAGGAAGAGGGAGCCATGGTAGCGAAGGGGTATGCAGAACAGTTACTCACTGGTCCTACTAAGTTTCTAAATGGAAAATGTAAACACAGATGTTAAACATCAAATGTCCTTACTGAGTGTATGTGCCATAAAGCCTATACTTTTAGAGTATAAGCCAGGGACAATCTTTCATCAAATACGCACAATTTTGTTCACTGTTGCTACTGTTTTGAATGACTTTTACATCCAAGAGAAGGAAATGTGGCTGAAATCACTTGGAATTAATGTTATCTATAGATACTAGAGTCACTAAGTAACTAATAATGAAGTTTAGAAAAGTAATTTCAGACTCTGGACTCCTAAGCTGCCTTCATCCCTTACCTCCATCACCCAAAAAAAGAATAGCATTTTAGAAAACAGGAAGAAGAAAAGAACATCTATAGGAATAACAGAGATGAAAAATACATGAAATTAATGTTAGACTGGATACTAGAAGAGAACTGTAAATATTTGTGTCACAAAATGTTTGAGGGCACCTAAGAAATGCTGACAGTGGGAGGCAAGGGATGAGCTCATCAGGTGGTATCCCAGACTACATGGTCATCTATGAGAATGTACATGTCAATAACATTATACAGACTAAGACGGTTTCACTTAGGATATGTGTGTATATACATGTATGTCATCATATGCATATATACATACACATATACATTAAATATAAATTATATACCTACACATTTTATACATATAAATTGTTATACATACATTATATACATATACATTATATGCACATATATCATATACACATATAACACATGTACATATGTTATATAGAGTATGTATACATATATATACTATATATGCATACATTATATACACATATACATATGCACATATATGTTATATAGAGTATATATACATACATTATATGTGCATACATTATATACACATATACATATGCACAGTTAATAGCAGCTAATAGAAAAGAATATGGGAAGGAGAACAAAGAAATATATGAAAGTTTCGGAAGGGAAGAAAAGGAAGGGAAAAATGTAGTGATTATATTATAATATCAAAAATAAAAAAAGATGCTTACTGTCTAGGAATGAAGTCTGTGTGTGAAGGGAAACATGCTGTGCTTGGATCAAATAAGATAGAACAAGAAAGTACTTCTTAATTTTTATAAAAAGAAAAAAATGTCAAAAGTGTGGGTGACATTTCCTGTGCCTATTACAGAAAAGCACTGCACCAGAAACCCTCCAAAGGAGCCTTCAGTTTTCTTAGAAAATTTGACTTGCCTCTCACGATGTCATTAGCAAGGAGACACCAGGCTGAGTTGCATATTATTATTCAATAAAAAAGATAATCCCCATTGGGAAACCCTTGATCAGATTTCCCAATGGAAAAATTAGAGAGAAGAGTGAAGGAGCTGAAAGAATTTGTGGCCCCATGAGGAGAGCAACAATACCAACCAACCAGAGCTCCCCAGGGTCTAAACCACCAGCCTGGGAGCACATAGGGAGGGACCCATGACTCCATCTGTATGTGTAGGGGAAGATGGCCTTGTTGGGCATAGGTGGGAGAGGAGATCCTTGGTCCCATGAAGACTGAACACCGAGTGGGAGGGAATTCGAGGGTGGGGAGGTGGGAGTGGAGGGGGTAGGTGGGGGGCACATTCTCACAGAAGCAGGAGGAGGGGGTATGGGATTGGAGGTTCCTGGGTGGTAGAGGGAATGGGGTAAGGGGATAAAATCTGAAATGTAAATATAATATCCAATAAAAAGTAAGATATAATAAATTTATAATAAATAAATTTAAATAAAATAAGATATAAATTTTTTAAAAAAAAAGATAATCCCAAAGGTAACGGAGTTGTTTTGTTGGAGACGATTGGCAGTTTGTTATTTATTCTAATTGTCTTTTAATGTCTTGAACACATCTGGTTCCTCAAATCTGTCCCCATTTGAGTTGCTTCACTGTGGACCTTCAGTAATGAAATACCGTAGACTCAAGAAGTCATCTCCACATGTGTGAATGGGAATCATGTTGAGGTTTTGGAAGTTATTCCTTCATAGTTATGGAGGTGCTGCACAGATCAGTCTTGCAGATTACACCTGACCTCATGAGAATGCACCTGCTGGGTTGTTTAAGGCCAGGAGTGTGTTCTCTGGCTTTCCAGAATGATTCCTAAATGGCAACTACACCCGTTATAACGTCACCTGTCCTGACTTTTCTTCCTGAATTACTTTATTTTTTTTCTTTCATTTCTCTAGCCTGCCAGTTTTGGTTCTGGGTGTGCTCTGTGTATGGGAAACTGGCCTTGTTATCCAATCACTCGCTGATCTCTAAGGTGAGAGAGCACTGCAGAACCCGATCTCTTGATTTTTCCTTGTCGCTTTATGCATTTGTGACCACAAATAAATAAGTGTATGTTTACTGCCAAATCTGTGAGAGCTGGGTAGAGTGAGTAGCTGTGAACTGACCTGTATCCAGGCTAACATTCTAGTCATGGGCTCCTCCGCGTAAGTTAAAAATAAATAAACAAACAAACAAATAAGCTTTTATCTTTCAGCTCTTGCCATATGTTTTAAAAATAGATAAAAATGTGACATGTATTTAATGGAACACTACTCAACCACAAAATGCATGGGATTATGTCATTTGCGGCAACACGGATGTAACTGAACATTGTGTAAAATCATATGGGCCATATATAAAGACAGGTACATGGTGTTCTTACTTATATGTAGAAGCTTAACATTTGACCTCCAAGAAGAGAATAAAATAATGCTTACCAGAATCTTCAATTGAGAGATAAAAAGAGTAAATTTACAAGTTCTGGGTTACACGTGGATATGAGAAATAATCTTCAGTATTTTACAACACCGTAAAAGTAACTGTGGCTGATAATAATTAATGATTTAAAACAGCTAGTAGAGAGAATGTTTGAATGTTCCTGGTTCTTCCTGTACACTGTCCACACACTCTCAACCATTGCATCATACCTCATAAACTGAATATTTTCACCCACATATAAAATAGATGGAGTCTTTTAAAATAAAAAAAGTTTTTACCTAGTTATTTTAGAGATAATAATAAGCATTAGCATAAATCAAATAGTTCACAAAACTCAAAGTATTTTTCTAGAAAATTAAGACTAGATTAAATACACTCATAAGTGAATAAAGAGTCCTATTTGTCAAAACTGCCAGCTTGGAAGAATATTCACATTAAAGTTCAAATTTACATAATTAAAGTGAATATTTAAGTAGGTCAAACTTATTTAGTCATTTTGTTTGAAGACAACCTATAAAAATCCCCTTGATCTTAATAACACCGAGAATAATATCTTATTTCCACAAGATCTTAACATTTCCTGAGCTTATTCTATCAGCTCACTTATCAAAATAGCTAACATTACTCCCATGGAATCTCTAATTCGCTGTAAAAATTATTAAATGTGGTTTTGGTTAAATGTATGTGTACATTTTTAATACATTCATAGTGTTTTTAGGTTTAAAAACTGCTGGGATCCCTACCTGACCGTGTGTGTGTGTGTGTGTGTGTGTGTGTGTGTGTGTGTACTTTAGTTTCATGTTGTTATATGTCATGAAATAATAATAGGTGAATGAACATGTTTGTTCTCCTGTTTCCTAACGATATGACTGTGTCTATGCTATACAATTATATCTCACCTTGACCCAAGCTGGAGTCACCTGGGAAGGGGAACCTCAAATGGGAAAACCCTCCTTCCTACAAGACTGTCTGTGGGCAAGCCTGTAGTGCATTTTTTTAGTTGATGATTGATATAGGAGGGCCCAGGTCACAGTGCATGGTGCCACCCCTGGACTGGTGGTCCTGGGTTCTATAAAAAAACCAGGCTGAGTAAGCCATGAGGAACAAGCCAATAAGCAGCATAGTCCTTCATAGCCTTTGCATCAACTTCTGCCTCCAGGATCCTGCCTTTCTTAAATCCATGCCTTCACTTTCCTCAGTGATGTTCTGGTAACTGGAAGTGTAAGGTGAAATAAATTTTTCTCCAGAAGTTGCTTCGGTGTTTTACTGCAGCAATAGAAACCCTAACTGAGATAGTGCTGCATTTAATTATAGCTGGTACTGTGGTATGTGTCATGTCCTTACAGGTCTATTAAAATGCCGATGCATGAACAATTATCAAGCAGTTCTCCGTTTGTCCTATGAATACCAAAGTTGGTTAATTTACTTGTAAGTTACGGTTGCTATGGATGGTTAACACTATGCTGGCACACATAGTGACTACTTTCTGAAATAGGCTGTGTTTGTTTCAATGTTTTACCATCAGTCTGAATAATACGCAGTCAAGCTATTTGAATGTGTAAGAGTTGTCCAAAGAATCAACAGGATATGGTCTGTACATAGAGATACTTGTTTTCTGTTTGTATTCATCATACGTCAGAATTGGTTGAGTAAAGAACTCCGTAGATAAAAGTCCTGGCTGCGCAACTGTGAGGACCTAAGTTCTCATAACTTAGGTTCTCAGACCCCACATAAAACTCTGGATGCATAGTATAAGCATCTGCAATCTCACCTCTCCCATGGATAAGTAGAAGATGGAGACAGAAGAATTCCTGGTAGCTTGAAGGCCTGCTAGCCCATTCTATGCATTAGATAGAGAACAAAGAATCTCTCAATCAATATCAAGTAAGGACTGAATCTATCTTCTGAGTTCCAGAGGTAGACCACAATATGTAGCATGGGTCCCCACATTCACACACATAAATATACACACAAGCACGCACGCTCATAATCAAAATCCATGAGAATAGTTTTCCCCTAAACTGAGTTTACTGTCTTTTCCAGAATATGACAGAAGATAGTGAAAGCAAATCTCAGATGTATATAATAGGAACTGATATACTGACAAGGTTGTAGAAGGGTTCTGAAAAATTAATTTGATGAATCTTGTTTCAAATTATTACAAATTTTCATCTGACAAAAGGACATTTTAAAAACTTAATAAAGTTTGCCACCTTGCTAAGTATGTTAATAAAGTAATTGTCATAGGAGAAATGTATCAAATATTAGGTCCCATAAAAACTCGAATCTGGCTTTCATTGTCAAATTGTGATTGATCTTGAAGTAGTTAATTGATCTTGAAGTAGTTAATTGATCTTGAAGTAGTTAATAATAATTGCCTCTTAGCATTGGTTAGCAAATGTTTTTAGTTAGTTAGTTAGTTAGTTAGTTAGTTAGATAGATAGTTAGTTTGCTTTTAATAAGCTAAGCAATCTCCTCAGAGAGCCGACATTCACTTTCTCAAAGCAAAATTGTACTGCACTTTACAATGTGCTGAAAGTTTTCTTCCTTTTCCTTTTGATTGATAAAAATAAAAACAAAATAGGTCTTATAAAGTTTCCTTCCTCTATGATTGCTTAAAACTTTACCATGATGTCGAATGATAGGCAGCCAGATTAAGAAGCAACTGAGTATGGATATTCAGAACACTTCTCATTCCACAAGTCTCCACGTGATCCTGGAGGCAGCAGTCTCCCTCCGCAGGCTAAGCAGGCAAGCTGGAGACTTGGGAGGAGCTCTGTCTTCTGTTCAGACTTACATCGAAGGGATATGACCTTGGCTCACTGTGGTGAACAGTCTGATTTATATTTATAAAAAGTCCTCATCCAAAAAAAAATGCCCTCAGAGAAATGTCCAGGCTTAAGCTTGACCAAATATCCAGTCACCATGAGCCAGACAAATTGATCTACACATTCAGCCACGAGCTAATGTTTACAGGCTTTGGGGGACTTGTTCTCCTCTGATGCCTTTGAATTTGTTTTCTAACATCAAACCCCAACTTTGACAGGGGGAAAAAAAGTTATACCAAAACTATCTAGGGAGATTTCCCAAAAAGCTCTATTCAATTTTGAATATTTTTCTTTCGTGTCATTTTTTTTTAAATACTAGCAGTTAATGGGTGTGTTTGTTACGAGATGGAGATGTGCTTAATTAGTCAGTGGTTTTTCTAGAGCTGCCAGAGAGGAGCCATGAGATAGAATGGTAATTGTACATAGGAAAAATGTTATCGAAATAAGTGCTCAGGCTGGACATTGTGATGCAGGCCTAAAATCCCAGTGCCAGGAAAGCTTACACGAGGAGCACCAGGAGCTTGAAGCCAACCTGACATACACAAACCAAGAAATACACATGCAGAGACTGTTCCTTTAATGGAAAAGACACTCCTGGAGATTCCCAGGTATCTTCACTCTCCGTAGTTCAGTCTTGTCCTCAGTAGAAATTTTAATCAGACCTTCAGAGAATTGTTAAATGTTATCGGTACAGAGAATTTTATCTTCTGTTTGATATCACTGATGAAGTTAATAAATGAGCCATGCAGTCCATAGTTAATTCAGTCTCATCTACAAATGTTTTTCTCTATCCTGTGATACTTATTAGAAGGATGGAATCCTTTCTTGTCCTTAACCAAGGACAGTGACAGAGTTTTTAATGAAAGAACTGAAGCAGAGTTTTTAACTGCTGACGTGTCAAGAAGTGGACACTCATGAACACTGGCTTCATAACATAGTGTGTACAAGACTTAGTTGTGAGCCTACTGTGGGCCTGGGTGGGGATTTCTAGAAATTGCCTTTGTTGCAAAGCAGTTGATTTCATGAGCACAGCACAAGAAGTGATTACCTGGGCCGAATGAACTGATATGGGAGACTTTTTCTGTGGCTATTTATTTCATATACAACTTAACTTTTAATATTTAATATTTCACTAGAAGTAAGAGAACCTTTTTTTCTCTTCATGGGAATACCTCAAATTTTCAATTTAGTAAATTATGTCTCTGAAAGCTAAAATTAAACATACAAGTGACAGGAGAGTTTCAATGACCATTCAGAAATGGCTCTGAGCCTTTAAAGATCACTTGGTCTCTGTCACAGCTTGGTCAGTTCTGATAAATGAGCGCACAGACTAAATATCTTCAAGTTCAAACCAACAAAGTGAGACATTCTTTGAAATCCACAATTTGGGGGAGGCTCTGACATGACACCATAAATAGAAAACTTCACACTTTCAAATGTTGTTGAATGCACTAAGTCCTTCTAAATATCGTGTAAAATTATCTTGTGGTAAGTACATATGGTGTGTGTGTGTAGAATATAATTAATTTTGTGTTTATATTTGGGTTCCATCCTCACAGCATTTAATTGTGCATATGAAAATATTCTAAATCTGAAGAGTCTGGTATACAAAATATTTTCAAGTATTTTAGATAACACATATCAAACCTGTGGCTAAGTAAATATACTGATGAGTATATCCAAATATGAAAATAATGTTAATCATATGTCAGTGGATAACCATGGATGTGTTTTAACAAAACACATTTTATTTACAAAAAGAAGTGACAAGCCTGGTTTGACCTAGTTACCCAGTTTGTCAACAACCGGTCCAAAGCATAATGAAGTTTCTCGATCAATTGCCCTAGGATCTTAATTATTCCAGAAGCAACCTTATTTCCAAGTCTAATTTATATCAGGCATTCACTTTCTAAAGTTATTTTTAAAGAGTGTTTCACTGGGTAAAACATGTCTTTCCCCTGTCTAATTGGACGTTTTATCTCCAGCAAACACCAGCCATCTTCCATCCAAGTTAGAATTAATTAGCAGAGAAACACAGGAATCAGACAGGTGGGATTAAAATGTCAGTGTCCTTACAGATAGAATCTTCTGTGGCGAGTGGAACTGTTTGCAGCCAAGTGGGCTTGCTAATAATACTTCATCTTGAATTAGGCAGACATGTTCGTCCCGTCACACCCACATCTGAACACATGTGGAGCTGGGTCTACAAAAGACAGAGCGCCAAGAACAAGAATATGTGTGTTCTGCAGGACTGTCTCAGAAAAGGCGGAAGAAGACTGAGTCATGGACAGCCCGGCTTATTTCCCAAGTTATCAATCAATCAGAGGGAAAGCGTTCCTCTTTCCTTTGTGAGGTTTGGGTTAGGAAATAGAAAGAGTGTTTCCGTATTCAAGATTTGTCCATCGTGAAATAGAAACCAGGAAAAATATGAAAGGCTTGTTATCTCCAACATCCACATCATTTGGTCCTATAAACATCTAATCAAAATAGTCAGTGGTCCTTCATCCCTTGAACCCCATTCTGATGTCTCAACCTGGCATAAAGGATCACTTATTGTCAGGATCTAACCTGTCCCTCCCTCTGCTCACTTTTTCTCCTGGCCAAGGGAGTCATTCAGTCAGATGCTACTCTGTTCGCTGCTGCCTTGTCACTCACATCCACCTGGAAGATGCCGTTCAGTTTTCTTGTTTAATTCATACCTACCATTTAGAGCTTTGGCCCCATTGTAAAGTCTGTAATCGCTCTGTTTCTCAAGATCTTTGATCTTAAATTCTCAATACCTTTAGGGTCTGATTCTCTCACCAGGCATTTAGTTTCATTGCTATTTAATTTATAAAACTATTTTCTTTTTATACATTTTATTTACTTTTATTTTACGTACATTAGTGTTCTGCCTGCATGTGTGACTGGGTGACGGTGTCTGATCCTCTGGAACGAGAATTACAGACAGCTGTGAGCTGCTATGTGGGTGCTGGGAGTTGAACCCTGGTCCTCTGAAAGATCAGCATGTGCTTCTAACAGATAAGCATCTCTCTAGTCTGAACAATTATATCCTATCCAGAGATTTATACTTTTGTTAATTCTTTGAAGCTCAGAAATATTTACTGTTATTTTCAAAGCAACTGGCACTAGGATTACCCATAATTGTTCTTAAATGCTTGCTCTTCCATAACTTTTCAAAATAAGCTATTAATTACAAATTACAAGTGTGCAGCTAAGGATTTCTCAGAATCCTGCACTTTCCTATTAACCATCGTCATCCTGGAAACTCCATGAAATCAGCTGTTAGGTGGGTTGTTCCTGTCCTGTTGAAATGCAGGTGTTCTGGCTTCTCCATCACATCTTCTTAGCGAGCAGCTCTGACTTCCAGGTTACTCACCTACAGATGTAGAGCTGGGCTACTCAGGGGTTGTTTCCCATCCGCAAGTCTACAGAGTCCTTGGTTATAATGTCAAAGCACTTTGGAACTTGGCAGACAGCACAGATCATGTCAAATTGTGTGACTCCAGAAAAAAATGCTAATATCAGCTACTCAGAAACACTTTTATTTTTCTTCTTACATCAGGAGTTCAGTGCAGATGTGACACCACCCTGACGAAAGACCTCTGTGAATCAGAGAAGAACTCTACAAGATCACAGTATGAAACTGGGTCTGCTTTCATTTCTGTAATGGCCAAGAGTGTTGAGTACCCTGCAGTGCACAGGACAATGCTGGACAGTAAAACATTACCCTCCTCAGCAAGTGGTTATGTATGTTAGCCCAGACATTCCTGTGGGCAGAAACTGAAATTATCTGAGCCTGATACTTAATTCCATTTACATAAAAAAAACCAACACCTAGGACTTGATTTTTTGTATGTTGTGCAGTTTGGTGCAGCTGGAACTTTCTGAAAGTATGACTGCTGTGTAAATCATGGGAAGGGTGTAATTTGTCCTGCATGGAAATTTCAAAAGTGCATTAATCATTTTGAAAAATCATCCTGTCAGTGGTGGTACCATTTCCATACCCACTGCGACACACCCATCGGCTGTGGACTTGCAACCTCAAGCATTTCTCCTGAGAAGCATGTTCAAGCAGCTTCCTTTCCTCAGGTGAGTTGAAAGTCCCTCTTTCCCCCACAATCTGTACACAGACTGCAGTCCCAGTCATACATGTCAGATTCGTCCACAATATTCATTCATACGCCCACATCCCCACTTCTAGACTGTGAACAACATCTGAACTAGGATTATGCCTTCATCAGTTATATCTTAAGAATCTTGGGAGTCTCTTGTACAGCCCTTACCAACTCAAAAGGGGGTTTCTCATGCCTAGTGTCAAGGTTTTTGTCAGTCTATGGCTCTTGTGGGAAGCATTATGAGACCACCTGGGGAAATGTCATGTCAATTGTAAGTTCACAAGGTTTTAACTCTACACAAAGAATGACAGGCAACTAAGGATGGTTGAGAGTGGGAAAAAAATTCTCCTCCAGAGAAGAACATATCAGTTAACTAGCTATCCAATAACCAATGGTCAGCCCTGAAAACATATATTCAAGTAACCCATGGTTTTGTCAAGAGAAAAAGAAATCTGGAACCTCCGTCGAAAGAATGTTTTAAGCCAAGAAGATGGCAGGCTCAGGGTTACTAAACTCTCATCAGGTGGTTATAATGTGCAACCAAACCAGACTGAAACTCTCTAGTCAGACAGAAGGAAAAATCAAGAAAACCACTTTCCTATTAACCCCATCATGGACAATAATTGCTTGAATTCGTAGGCCCATGCATAATGAGTGGGTAGCAGGTAAATTCCTGAATGGTGTGAGTGAGTGAATTCATGAAAAAAAGGAGTGAATTAGTCAAAAAATGATAAAGGTTTAGGGTTTATGGAGAAAGCACCTGATTTCTGATGACAGTTCCACCACTCACTTACTAGATGGATGATTGTCTGGATTACGTCATCATCTCAGTGAGCCCCAGGCTCTTCATTTGCAAATAGGAGATAACAACATAGTCCCAAGCCATGTGCTAGAAGAAGGTAACTGCCCTGGACATTTAGTGCCAGGTTGGGCAACTTAGAGCCTCAGAGTTGAAAGTATCATGTCCTGGGCACTGTAAGATCTCCTGTATTGAGTTCTTATTCACTTTATTATCCCAGAAGCAAGCTCCATCCTAATCCCAGCCCTGCTCTGTGGCCAGCCCTGTGTGCTCATGTGGTAGCGATTAAGCCAAAGCCCAAGCTGGGACCAGATATCGTTCAATCTTTCTTGGCTTGCCATCGATCCTCCTCAGGTCTGCCTGATGCTGTCATCTGGCTTCAGCTCATCTGGGGGAGGACGGGGAGAGGCCAGACAGCCGTGAATCTTGCTGTCTGCTCACACATGTTCACAGTCTAGAAGAGACTAGGAAGAGCCCCTGTGGGGGTGGAGAATGTATAGCTCAGTAGCAGAGTCTGATGTGCTTACACTATCCCTCTGCAGAAAGCAAAGCCCAGGCTTGTCCAGAAGAATCCTGTGAAACTTCTAGGTAAAAGTGCAAATGAAAAGGAGGGTGTTGGATCCTGGGACAGGGCTGTGCGTGTCCTTCTGGAGAGCAAGGGAGAGCTCAGTTCTCAAGAGAGAAGTGACCTCGTAGTGTAATTGGGGGTTGGGGGTGGGACATGCCGATTAAATAAAATAATATGTTTTAAGAATGAATGCCTATAAAGAAGACAGACCAGGCCAGAGTGGTGAGAGAGCTTGTCCTTGAGTCGTGAAATAAGAATGTCATGTCTGTCAGGAGATGACTATCCAGTAACAGGATGACAGTCTATACAGTATGGATACATTTGTCGAGGGAAAATTCACGACCCAAGGCAGGAGATAAATCAGCAGGGGTGATCCTATTTACCATTTGTTCAGCATTTAAATTTCTTTGTTTCTAGAATTTTCCACCTACTATTTCTAAATCACAGATAACTGAAACTGTGGAAAATAAAGCCTTGAAAAGAAGGGACTTCTCCATGTCTAGCACAATTTTTTTTTGTAAAAATTAAGTGAGGTTATTATATGTAATACTTAGTGTACTTCTAAACGTAAGGGTATTTGAAGGATTGGGTTGATTCTAGTGAATCTGCTCATCATGTGTTTGATGTTCACTGAGAGCCTTCAACTTTGTCTAACATGAAAAGATGAGACAAAAGGGAAACTGAATAATAAAAAGGACCCTGCTGGCATTTGACCTTGCCTTGGTATAATTAGCCTCTGATTAAAGCTGGTAGTAGTTATATAAGCAAAGCTCTGCACCCAGACCTCAGCTTGCTCATCTCCCCTACTTGAAGCTGTGTGCTTTGGGACAGGATCCTCTCTGAGAGTTTCTCATCTGTCACTGGGTAGCAACACACACCTTACAAACTGGCATGCAGATGGACACTAATCCAGATACCGTACAACACATGCCCCAAAACAAGTAGGGACTCCACACCCTACCCTTCCCAGGAGCCAGTGAGATGCAACCTCTAGCCATTCTGTGTAAGTTAGAAGCTCTTCCCTAGCCCACAGACAAGCTCACCTGCTCTCCCTGGCCTCATCTGCACTTTGCCCCATCATTCTCATGTGCTGGGACTTGCACAGGTACTCAGCCTGTCCTCAGAAGCAACACCCCAGAGGGATGGGTGGGTCAAGTGTGTGTTCTCGTTGCTGTGTTCACACCTGGCATTCATCAGGCACCCCAGCGATTTGAAAATAAAGAAATAAACAACCGGATTCTTTAATTGGAGTTCCAAAGGAAACATGAATCTAGGGAAACACGAAGAGATTGATATTCTAGATATACAGAAGGAAGGTCAAAAACTGGTCTCTGTTGATCTCTCCCTAATATAACATCAGCTAATAATTTTCCATCTGAGCTGGGTTTTCTGTCTCTAAAATGGAAAGAATACCCTCTACCAAGTTTCCCTGAAATTGCTATTTGACGGACAGGTTTTAAACATGGAAACATATTTGCTTCCAGCATTATAAATCACCATATAAAAATGAAATGTTGGCATCGCTTTTTAAATAACAGCGTTTTATTACCTGCATAACACCCCGATAGGAAAAAGTCTCCTCAGTGTGGAAGAAAGCAGAACACTTTTTTGAGATAGATAGCTAAGTTTCAAACTTGCTGTTTTGTCCTACCCCTGCCCAGCAGGCCCTCACTAGATTGGCACAGCTCTCAGAGCTACCCAGGATACTGAGTATGACTCTAACTTGCCAGTTCATCCTCTCAAGCAGGATGTCCTGGCATAACCAGCCTGGACGCAGCCCAGACTGAGTAATGAGATACAGAGCCTGTCGCCGGGTAAAGCAGCATTTGCGTCAGGAGTTGTCACTTTCTGGTGGTTGCCTGGTGACCCTCATGGAAAATGAGATGTGGCAGGCCACACCACAGAAACCACTCCCTCAGCTGGCCAGCTTATTGGAAAGCCAAGTGCCATAAGAGAGAAGGACGTCCCAAAAGAGTTGTCCCTGAGGCACCCTTTTGTGTGGAGGTCACCTCTGTGATAGAGATGGGAAGAGAGGTTTGGGAAACCTGGGATGTTCATGAAGGCAGGGTAGACCCAGCTCCTTAGTCAATACTTATCCCCCACCTCCTCAGTGTTAGAAAACACATGCACACATTCCACCATTGGATGGTAACTCACAGCTCCAAAACACATAAAGATTTGTTCAAAACCGTTTGACTTGCTGTCCCAGGCTGCTTCCAGTGATGGCAGTTGTCACAGAGGGGTAAAGGCACACAGGGGTTAAACAACTTGTCCAATGGAAGGAGACATGCCTGAGACAGGAAGATTTTTTTTTCTGGCAGTGTGACTGTAGAAAAGAATACAGAGGGGGAATGAGATGGTGGTTGATTGGGAAAAATAGATAGTAAGCCTTGTCGATGAAAAATAAGGCATGCAATGTACTTCAAAGAAACAGAGCAGTAGGCATGAGCTAAACTGTTAGATGATCAGAGATGTGCAGAGGCCCCGTGGGCTAAACAAGCTGTTACATCTCTCCCTCCTCTCTCATTTGATCCTAAGAGTATTATAATAGTGTCTGTAGGTGTCAATACACTCGCTCTAGAAACGAAGACATTCATGCTCAGAGAGACTAAACAACTTGTCGGAGACTACACAGCTACACAAAGCCAAGAGAAAATGCTAATCCTATGATGCCAAGTCTAACGGCCTTCTACTCACATTCTTGCAGGAAGACTTGTCCACCACTATCCATACCATCTTTCTCTACTCTGCTCTTTCCCTATGCTGCACACAGGATGGGCTTCCTACAACTTGACTGAGCTAAGAGCTAATTTCATTGATTTACGTGTTTATTCATTCATCTAGTGCCTACTTTTTGAGTACTTACAGAATCCCCATCACACTAGGTGCTAAAGACAAGGAATAAGGAAATGTACCCCAAACCTCCAGAAGGTAAACATATTTGATGCTTCAAAAGAAATCAATCCATGGACTCATGGAACTGCTCAACAAATGCCATGCCCAAAATGCCTACCCTTCTGAGAGAGTCTCCATTACGACTCCTGCCATACTTAGAGAAGAAACATGGCCTTCTTGCTGTTCCCTTCTGCGTCATTCAAATGCATGAGTAGTATGTCAGTCCCATTCAATCCCATCAGTGGCTAGTGTTTGTCCAATTCAGTTATGAAAATTAATAATGTAACTGTGTTAATTTGTATGAAAACCTTTGATACAAATATTTCAGTTGGGTTTTAACCAGCACTTACATAATGGCCGACAATCACTGAAGAAGGTGGAGATCACAGCTGAGGTGGATCTTGTTTAGGAGAGGAGTAGGGAACCCCTCCCAGAGCCTAGCCCTCCCTATCTGCCTCCAGGCCTCAGATTTGGAGCAGTCCTCGGGTTTCTGGGTGCTTCATTTCACTTGTACTTGGCTGAAGGCAGCTTCCTGTTTCTAAGAAAAGACTGGTTGGCTGTCTCAGGAGGTCCTTTGGACAGCAGATCCTGCTGGCCTCAGTCATGTCAAGAGAAGCCTGGGTGGGGGAAGGGCAGCTAGCCATCTGGGGAGGATTTGTTCTCATTAACCCTCTCCAACCCAAAGAGTTCCTGGGGCTTACACTGCCTAAGCGATTACAAATATTTGTGAGATTGGATGAAAAATGAAGTTTACATCTGGACCAAATAGGCATGAGCTATTTGGAGAACATCTGGATTTGCTAAGCCTAAATAAAAGTCAGATAGGCCAAGAATCACAGAAAAGGACCCCCATGTACACCCCCTGGACACTGCACAGAGACTCAGCCAGGGTTCTATACACAGCTCTCTCCAGCTCTGCCTTTATGCTTCCAGAACTTGATTCTTACCAATTGCTTTTCCAGTGGTTATCATGGGCTGTTGCCATGGAGACAGCTGTTGTGGCAAACAGAAGTGTCCCATCTTTGCCCTATGGCTTGCAAACTGTGGCAGAATGTGGACAGAAGCCATGGCATGGCCACAGCCCTCAATGAAAGACTCTGAGGACACACTCAATGGGAATGGAAAACCCCACAGGAGAACCGAGTAGGCGCTGCCTTCTGAAGCAGCCAAGCCCATCAAGCCTTTCAAGCCTAGGGCAAGGAATGGTTGCCCCCACCCCTGCACCTTGGAAACCAGCCTCCGGCAGTGATGAAGTATCTCTGTAGCCCAGCTCACTGGTAAGCCACAATTACCAGCATTCCTTGCAGTGGCTTACAAAGGCTTTGGGTGGAAACAACACTCAAGTTCTATGAGCTGAGCACCAGCTTTGAAATCTCAGCCACCTGGGTTCAGACGCTAGTTCCATAGCTCACGGCATTCTGATGTTGCACAAAAGCTTTGCAGACTCCCTAAAACACCAGTGAACTCATTAAGAACTCCTCATTAGATTGCTTGGTTCATCCTCTGAATTACTGTAAGTAGCACCTCGTTTGTACTCCTACATGGCTCAATATTTCTTCACTTGTGGCCAAAGGGCAAGAAGAAGAAGAAGAAGAAGAAGAAGAAGAAGAAGAAGAAGAAGAA
>JANHMN010000024.1:17663221-17748331 GCA_030674055.1 Rhabdomys pumilio
AAGAAGAAGAAGAAGAAGAAGAAGAAGAAGAAGAAGAAGAAGAAGAAGAAGAAGAAGAAGAAGAAGAAGAAGAAGAAAGAAGAAGTCTATCATTGCTTCTTGATTGGGAATAAGATCTACCCACACTATCTGGTAGTACCTAGTACCCACGGTCCATTCACAAACCCCCACCCCATGCCATCCCACCAAGGCCCTTGTGACCTTATCTTTGACTCCACTTTGTCATCCCTACAGGGGATATCCCTTCTTCTATGTCACAAAAGTCACTGTCTCAGAAGAAAGCCATCTATCTGAGACTTCTGCCTTCCTCTCCCGGTGCTCAATTCTGTCCTCTACAAGATTTTCTCTGTAGTATTTACTAATTTCTGAAGTTATCTTTATTATTGTTATATTTTTTGTCTCTCCTGGAAGAAGCAGCCCCACATTTGTTTATAGAGTTTCTCCAGAAGTCCCTGATGAATAATAGGCGCTATGGAATTGTATACTGATATGTCTGCATGTTTTCTTATGGTATTCAATTCAGTGCCTGTTAAATAAGCATTTATTGTTATATTATTAAGTAGTGATGCTGTGTATTGTTTGACCATAATAATACTTACCTTTTATATTCAATTAGTCCAGTGCAGTTCACTGAGCATCTTGGCATGCATGACCTTATCTGAGTCTTATAGCTGGTATACAAAAAGACAAGCACTGATTTGGAAGTTTCTTACTGTTGTTATTGTTGTTTCGTTTGTGTGTGTGTGTGTGTGTGTGTGTGTGTGTGTGTGTGTGTGCCCATTGAAGAGGGATTTACATAGGGCAGGAGGACCATGTTGTGAGTCTTCCTCAATCCTTTTCCACCTTTTTTTTTTTTATACAGAGTCTCTCATTGAACCTGAAAATACAGTATTCATCAAGGATAATCAGCCAGCAAGATCCATCAACCTGCCTGTCTCTGCCTCCCCAGTGCAAGAATTATAGTGCCCAGATTTGGCATTCATATTTTTGATTAGCAGATGAGGGACTTGGCAACTTGAACTATAAACCAGGCCTTTGAACAAGACCAAGACTCTGTATGACTCTCCTTTAGGATACAGGGAGATGTTAAGCAGAAAGCGAGCATTCCTGTGTACTTTAGGAGTCTCCTGGTGAGTGACTGTAGTAAGGAAGGTCCTACTGAAGTTTTGTTGCCCACAGCAGAAGCAAAGCTACCAGGTCCCTTCAGGCTTGCATTGCCTGGAGCTTTGTGCAGTACTATTGATTCCTGTCATCTTGACCGAGGTATCTTCCAATGAGAGGCACAGATGCAATCCACTAAGTTGCTTCTCCTCATGCATACAAGTCCCCACCCCAACAACTAGCTAGCATTTTTTTGGAAGTTCTAAAGAACATATGCCAATCACACCTTCCCCTAAAATTCAGAGCTTGCAGTGGTGAGAGGGTTTGGAACACACTCATTTTCCTCTCTTTCTTTTCAAAAATCAACAAGGACTCTTCCTGCAAGTATGGAGTGTGGCACATGGCACAGATGGGCCAGTTCTACAGCCCTGGGGCAGACTGGAGGAAAAGGTTTTTTCCTTTTTGTCCAGAGTCCACACTTTGGATGCAATGAAGAATATCAGGCCCCTGAACATGGGCAGTCCCCTAGGTGGTATTTCGTTGGGTTCTCGGGATATGGAGACAGAATCTGGACCTATCTAGCTGAGCTGTGTGGTTCTAGGATGTCCTATTCAAATGCCTTGGAGAATTTACCACTGTCCTCAGTCATGTGTACCTTGGTCTCTCCATCCTATGTGTGGAAGTGAGTGGGCCAGTGGAAGAGATTGAATCACCCGTAATCTCCTCTCTCTGCCTTGCATTTCCTCAGAGGTCATATTCTGAGAGTCTTGGGAATATTCATACTCTTTTACACATTTCTGTTGGGCAACAGAATCCATATCCACCCTTTCCCTTTCCCACCCACATCCAGCCACAGATGTGGAATTCACGGAGTTTTGCCAGTAGCTATTCTTGGAATGATGGAAGAAAGTTACAAAGCACCCAGCTTCTGGAGAACTGCCCACTCGGGACTCTAAGCACCAACTGTGTTTCCTAGTTCCAATAGCTACAAGGCACCAAATGTTACTCCAGGGAGGCTGTAGCCTGTGTTAACTTACATTTTAAGGATGTTTCTAGAGAAGAAGGAAACACATGGGATGACAACACATTACAGTCTAGATATCAATATCTCAGCCACTTATAAGTGGTGTGCATTGTTTAGCTGGCTCCACTGACCACATGTAAAGTGTGGGGTGATAAAAAAGCACACCCCTCTTCAAAGAGTCTCTTAAGGAATAAATGACTCAATTTATGACAGTGCCTAGCACACAGCAAAGTCTCCACATATGTTAGATGTCATAGTTGCTGTTATTTTCACTGTTATCACTCAGTTGATTGTATAATACTGTTGAATCCGACAGATTGTGTGTGCATCTCTGTCAAGTCTGTGGTCAATATCCTCCCCAAATTCAGTTTGCTTCAGATCTCTGGGTGCCTGGTATGGTTCATCCTAAAGAAAACCTCTGCCAGGTATAAGTTATCCCTACAACAAAGTTTTATTTTATAAAAAGCTTTGGGGGCAATTTCTAGACATTGTCATAATTTGAATCAATGCCTTTTTAGCTGAAATCCTCACTTTTATCTGTAGCAAGGATGAAGGCTGTCTATTCCGTTCTGTGTGGATACACAGCTATCTATACCTCATCAGACTCTGCCATCACATGCTCTTTACATCTGATTCAGCCAGTGTATGTCCAATGCATTCCCATAGTAGCTGCATAAACAAATTTATTCTTCAGGTTGCATGGACATTTGAGTGGGCTGGAAAGATGGTTCAGCAGGTAAAGGCACTTACCCCCAAACCTGATAACTTGAGTTGGATGCCCAGAATCTATATGGTAGAAGGAGAAAAAAAGACTCCCACAAATTATCCTCTAACTTCTAGTCATGCCCCCTGGCATCACACACACACACACACACACACACACACACACACACACACATTTTTAATGGAAGTTTTTAATAAATAGAAAAAGGAAAAGGTCCTGCCTCAAAATCCAGAGCACATGTAGAGAAGGCACTTGTACAATGGGAGGCTGGAGCCCTAGATCGTCAGGACTGGTCTCCATTTCAAATAATCTGCTAGTCTCATAAACCTTCACCATTTTCTGGAAACTACATTTCCAAGGATGTTGGATATAACACAGAAATCCTTTACATATCTTGTGAGTCTTAAATTTGCTGTTAAATTGGGCCAGTGCATTAATGGAAACATCCCTAGACTGAAAATCAGCTCTGTTCTCATACTAGGATTTAAATGGGCCAAGAAACACAGGAGACCAGAGATAATACTCAAAGCCAAGCCCTACACCTCAAAGGCCCACCCCTGAAGATCCAAAACCCTCCAAAAGAACCAGCACAGCCTCAAGTTCCAGTAAAAGAAGCTCTCCCAAAAATGATCAAGTTTGTAACGGAGAGTCGTTATTTCCCCTAACAACTATCATGATAAACCCCACCTAGTCCTAGCACAGGGTTGTTTGCGTATTCTCTCAATAAAGTCCGCTGAACCAAGAGCTGTTTGCTAAGCGAGCTATGAAAAGCTTGGCACCTGTGAGCTCAGGCATACTCGCATCTTAACAGACTCATCTGTAATTTCCTTGGCCTATGGAACCATAATACCTTTTACTCTAGTGGTCCCTGAATGCAAGGCACCAAAGTAGCATAGTTAACTAGAAAGCAGCTTAAACACAAAAGGAGATGTTGTTACCGAGAAATTCAGTTTTACCACCAACCCCACCAAACCATCTAGAAGATGGCATTTCCTAACACTTAATTTTTATGCTCTCACGGCCTCCCTTGCCTAGCACAGCTCCAGTGTGGCCACACTGCCAAGTCATTTGGGCGTCTGCTTCCAGGTCCTGTTTACTTTCATGTGAGGTCTGTGGGTGGCAAGTGCAGAGCAGGAGGCTTGTGCCTGATCTGGGCTCCGCAGACTTTCTCATGGAGGGACAACAGCCTTATGTTTAGTGGGACTAGGCAGAGTATGAGGAGATTGGCCAGGCTCATCCACTTGTCTCCCTGACTCTATCAGGAGCCAGGAGGAAGGCTCTAAGCCAGCACCTTGGCACAGACGGACACATGCACATAGGCACTCACACACTCACTTATGCATGCTCTCATACTCCCTGCCCCCTGACTGCCTACGCATTACACAGAGATATCCCAAGCCAGGATTTCCTTTTTAGCCCTCACTAGCCTCTGCTAGACTTGGCTTCTCCAGTGAAAAATGAGCCCTAAAGCCCTAGAGCCTTCTCGGTGATTTACTGAGAATGTTGCTTCCACATGTTTTCCCTGCTGCATCCAACCCCAAGAGTCGGGGGAGGAAGAAGAAGAAAATCATAAATGGATAGTCAGATGGAAAACAGATGTCCTGAGTCTCCCCTGGAAGGGAACTCTGTCCCTGAGATTAGAAGTCTGGGGCCCCAAGGAGCAGTTCCTGGCTCTACCTGCATTTCACCACCCCCAACTCTCACTCCACCTGTGTCATCCTGGCACCCAGCCACATAGGTATCTATCCTGGCTCTTTTGTTTCTGACTTTACCAAAATAAGTGAATGAAAGGTAATGTCACACAGGCATATGTTAGACACAGCTATTTCCGTCAAGTTGCTCAGAGGGTGGAAGAAATAAAGATGTAGTGGCAGGAGGACATGTCTGTTTAAGGACTGAAGTCTGGTACCCATTGCTATGACCTATAGCAGCCCATAATGTCAGAAGCATGTGATAGAATGATGCCTTGTAGCAGGGAGTTCTGATGTTTAGGTCCTATTCCCCAACTGGTTCTTGATATGTCAGTAAGAAAGCCATGGGCCAATTGCTGGGCAGAAGGTACAGGCTGGATTTCTGGGTACACAGAGGAAAAGTGAAACAGGGGAGGAGAAAGGAGTCCTCTTTGGAGAGAGGAGAACCAGGCAACCATGTGAGGTCTTGAGAGGGTCTGAGACCTGTGCTACTACTACAGACTGGTGGTCAGGGATGTTTGACAGAGGCTAGAAGGGACTACTCACTGAAGTTTAGGGCAAGTGGGAGAGACAGAGCTTAGAGTATAAATAAGGGTGTGTTTTCCAGGTGGGAGATAGTAGCAATTGTGTACTAAGGCAAGTTGAAAAGAAACAACTGGGTGTGTGTCTTTTGTCCAAAGATGTAAAAGAAGCTGAGTAGGGGCTGGTAGCAGGTCACCTCCTCTAGTAAAGGTGGGTAGAATGTAAAACTACATGCTACAATGCCTCTTTCCATAACCAGGAACAAAAAAGAGAAGAAGAGACCAAGGATGCATGATGCCTTTGAGATCACACCTGTAATGGCCCGAGAGCCTAATGTTACCCCAGCTTCTGAAGGTAGTGTATACTTGAGGGTCAAATACTTAGTGCTTGAACCTTTGGGACATTCCAGAGTTGAACTATACCAATGTGTCTTCTAGAAAGCATTAAAAGCCAGGCTCGGTGGCTCTCCATGTAACCCCAGTACTCAAGAAGCTGAGGAGACTCACTGAAAGTTTAAAGCTAGCCTCGGGTACAATTGGGAGTAAAACCCCATCTCAAAAAGGTTTTAAAAGTAATTAAACATATATTTTTGCACTTAGTATGTGTTTGGCAACGTATAAGACTCTCTGAGTATTCAAATTAGTTTGTTGTTTTTTTTATTAATCAAAATTTATAACTGCTTATGGCTAGCAAGTAATCACAAATGTAATGTCTTGGGTGTTAAGACAGGCACTTCGTCTTTTCTAGAAACCAAAACTGGAATCTGGAAGCACACCTGGGCCCTCCAACCTCCCTTATCCCCTGTCTCCACACCAATCACTACATCCTCCAAGTTCTTCTGCTCTTGGATCTAGTGGGTATCTCTACTTGTCCCTCATCCAGTCACTTCTGACATAGACTATTCACAGCCCACATCGGGTCTCCAACCTTTGCCCGCACCCCAAAATTCAGCTTCTTATTGATGAGCACATTGTTTGTATGGCACTCAATTCTTTTGAAAGTTTAAGCTCATCGTACTGTAGAAATCAAAAATTTCTTAACATCACAGAGCTGTCTGTGCTCTGACTCTTATTTTCCTATCCAGTCCCAACTGTGGGTCTTCTCTGCCCAAAGGAGACTCATCTTCTAAGAAAATCTCATATTACATCTGCAGTGGGCATGTCTTCCATGTTAGGACATGTCGTTGCTGCCTACAGTTCACTTCTGCTTCTTTACTAACTGTGTGTGTGTGTGTGTGTGTGTGTGTGTGTGTGTGTGTGTGTGTGTGTGTCTGTCTGTCTGTCTGTCTGTCTGTCTCTCTCTCTGTGTCTGTATCTGTGTCTGTATCTCTATGTCTGTCTGTCTGTCTGTCTGTCTGTCTCTCTCTCTCTCTCTCTCTCTCTCTCTCTCTCTCTCTCTCTCTCATGCTGTTTTGCTTTGCAGAGACTCATGTATCACTTGCTGGTCTCAAACTACTCACTATGTACCAGAGAATGACCCTCATCTTCAGGTCCTGTTGTTGCTACCTCCTGAGTGCTAGGATTCTAGTTGGGTGAGACCACACTTACTTGGTGTGTTGCTGAGGATCAAAGGACTTGATATTTCCTAGGCATGCACTCTGCCAAATGAGCTACACCTGCTGAGCCTCTGTGAAGGGATCTTCCATCGCCTCTGCTGTGACTTAGAGACTCTTCTCATTCTGCTCTTTTCAGTCATTTGTATCCTCCACCTATCACCATGGGTAACAGGGAAAGGTTTCCAGGGACCAGACCTTAGTTATACCCCCATTTTTAACCTGGCCTCTTAAAAGAAGACGAAAAATTAAAGCAGACGGGAAAACCAAATATTAACCTTAGTCTAATAAGAATGGATTTATACTGATGGGAAAGCAGACAAGAGAACTTCCTCATGATGACACAGAACTAAACTAAGATACTTCTCAGGAAGTCTCGGATAGACTACATCATAGCCTCCCCCTGGGAGTTCTACACCAGTATGCAAGTAAGGGCATGGACTAACAGACAGGATAATAAATCCATTCAGCAGGACTCATCTCCTGATACAAAACTCCCTGATATTACTCCTTAGAGTATAGCCAAAGATAGACAGACAGAGGTTACGTGTGGTCCACTGATAGTTCCCTTCTTCCTTAAACACCAAGGGGAAGAAAAATCTCATCTTTCTCCTATGAACACATCTGTATTATCACTTTTGGTACTTCCACATGATGCTTTTCCTTGATAATCAAGAGAATAAAGGCAACTTAAATGCAAAAATGATGCTTCTATCACCTATTCCAAATAAAGTCAAATAATTTCAGTGTAACACAGAGTAGGCATTCAATCTCTTTGTTCAGTGAGGAAGAATGAAGAACTAAGGTATGGTTGCTTGACAAGGAGTTAATAGATCAGAAATGGAAGAAAAGGAAAGACTCAGGGAAGGAGGTGCATAGGAAAAGATATGCTTGGGCAGGGTGTTGGCAAAGAAGTATACTCTTACCACACAGAGATAAGTAGGCTCTAGTTATACCATCCTCACACACAAAAATAGGAGACTGGACAGTCTAGGCCAATCTTGGCAGCAGTTTCAGAAACCTGGAGGCATATGACTGTGTAGCAAGACCCTGGATAACGGGAATTCTTCATGAAAGTTCACAATGTGAGGGAAGAGGCAAAGTAAGCCTCATATTTTTGTTTTTGTTTTTTGTTGTTGTTGTTTTGTGCTTTTTAAGCTTAGAACAGTTAATTAAAAACATCAGAAAGCCAACCAGTCAAAAGAGTGACTTTCATTGAATTTAATTTTTTCCTTGAGTTTACTTTGTTAACGCAGTAGAAATGATATTTCAAGCTACCAGGAAGCCTTTCGAGACTTGTGTACTGACTCGTCATAGCCCCAGAATAGTGCCCACTAAGAGCATTCAGACTCATATCAGGAGAGACACTTGGAGTCTCTGTCACTAAGGCAACAGGAAGCTGAAGGCCATAAGCCTGGACATCATGAGGAATCCCAAGCTGCCTGCTTGAATAATGAAGAATCTGAGTGTGAGAGGCAGCACAAATTTTTACTCAGAGGCAAGTCAAGAAGGTGGGACACTTGCTTTCTCATCTGTTATATTAATTTTCAACTTTTTTTTTCACAATAGAATAAAATGAAATTTACAACAGCAAATGAGATCTTATTTACTGGGGTAGGGGGTGTCTAAAGTTCACCAAAAGAGTACTAAATATAACCAAACACTGAATCCTGATAACATTTGCATTTCTTTCTATGGTTGTTCAGTTCAGTAGGTTGGGTTATAGCTATGTACAGAATTTTTTTTCTAAAGCCAAAGGAGCCCATAGATATTGATAGTTTATATGTCTGCTTTGGTCATTCTCAAGTGTTCCAGAGAAGGAATCTGTCCCACTAAAACCATTTGCAGTTGGAGATAGAATGTTAGTAGAGTGAATATGAAATGTAAATGTGAGTGAAGAGGCCCCATTCATTTTCTTCATCTGGAAGGAATAATGGAAATAGACAAAGAGCAAACTAGGGAAAGGGGTGCCTATGTGCAATGATGAAAACCTACAGGAGAGACTAGACAGAACAAGGGAGGGAAAGGAGTGTCCAAATTGGTGTCTCAACCTCTGGGCCACAATTATTGTAAGACGTATGCTTCTGAGACTAGAGAATTCATAGATCATTGAGGAAAACTTACTCCTGCTACATTTTCCTAAACCATTGCCATGTCTCACTGTATTCTGAAGACTTGCCACCACAGAACTTTAGATCTCAAAGAAGTTTCCTTTTGCAATAGATGGAGACTATTAGAGATCCATAATGGATCAAAATGACAAAGTGATGATAGGGTGCCTAACTCCAGATGTCACATCTACAATCTAATCCCCACATCAAAATCCAGAGATCCTGATGGAAGTTGGACAGAAAGATAGTAAGAACCACAGGGCGAGTATAAATGCTTCAAGGTATACTTGTATACATGACAGAGAAGTTACACCCATGAAGTCTCAATAATCTGATTGCCTAAACAAGACCTACATAATAACAACACTGGCTGACATGCAAGCATAGGTGGCAATAGAAATTTCACAAGGTCCCACTGCTAGATAAAGAGCTACAGACTAGTATGGCTACTGATAAAAGAAGTGTTCTCTAAGCATGACTTCCTCACTAGGTTATCCATTCCCAAGTGCTTAGCCCAAAAATATATGATATTCTAACAAAAGGAACTTAATATTAATGACTTAGTAAAGGTTTTTATTGCTGTGATAAAACAGAGCCAAAAGCAAGTTGGAGAGTAAAGTATATTTCACCTCATGGCTTGTGAGGATATCACTGAGGGAACTCAGGGTAGGAACCTGGGGAGCAAGACCTGGAGCAGCAGCCACGGAGGAGTACTGTCCCTTGGTTGTTCTTCATGGCTTGCTCATCCTGTCTTCTTATACAACATAGGATAACCCATCTAGGATTGGGACCACCCATATTGATCACTCACTACTCACTATCCAGTGAGCTTGACCCACCCATACTAACCATAAATCAAGAAAATACCCCAAAGGCTTACCCACAGTCAAGCCTGGTAGGGGAATTTTCCTAACTGAGGTTCTCTTTTCCAGAATGACTCTAGCTTAGATCAAGTTGACATAAAACTAGCCAGCACAGTTGCTGATATACATAAAAGTAAGACAAAAATGCTAAATACTTATATAACATGGGTTCTCACCTTGAAAAGTTGCTGCCAGCTATTACACTCCAAGACCACCAAAACTTAGGACAAAGCTGCCATTCCTGTAAAAAAAGGGGGCAGGACATGGGTAGAGTTAAATATGTAGTGTTCTACTTTAGGAAGGAAAAGACATAATATTAACCTACCTCCAATATTTTATTTACCTAAATATTACTGTAGAAAGACTTGGGCCATGAAACAGGTTGGAAAGAAGTTAATTTAGTAGCATCTGCTCACATATGCCCTGGGTGGAAATGGAGAACATGTGGGGATAAAATACTGCAATAAGCATTAAAACTGTCATGTGCATGAACTTTGACCCAGGAGAGCAGTTAGTTCAGGGGGTTCCCTCTGCTCTGAACACTGCCTTCCTACTTAGAGAGGAGAAGCCTGCCGGTCTGGGGAGTGAATACCTTTGCCCAGACACAGCTGTACAGTCAGGAGTGAGCACTGAGACTTTTCCTTGGGACTTTTAAACTGTCACCAAAAGAGGGAGAGTCATGCCCTTGCTATGCAGCTGTACCCATGATGCATGAACTGTGACTGCCCTGAGGCCTCGTGGCCTGTCATTTGTAACAAGAACAACACTGGAAGTGAGCCTGCGAGAGAAGAAAGGATGGGACAGAATCTCAAAAGCAGAAACAAAAAGGAGAAAGGAAGACCCCGTGGCTTTCCAGTCCCGTGGTTTGGAACTTCCACAGACCAGCTGTCTTCTTAAACAATACGGGGTCCAATTCCTCAGCCCTGAGTCCCCCAAACTACTTTTTGACTCTAGAAGAACACTAGCTACTTCTTACAACTTACAGCTAAGTAAATCTATGTATCAATCCTACTTTGATGGTTTAGCCTCCGGAAGATACTTACAGACATTCAAAGTTATGTCTGTAAAGTATATTTGCATATATGTACGTATGTACATTTAAAGTATCTATATAAAGAAAATACATAACATGGAGTTGGGATGTGGCTGCCAACAGTCCGATGGCTCCCAGTGTGGATTCGCTAATGATAAATGCTATTACTATTGCTAACACATTTTTACCTGATACTTAGTTTGTACTGAAAGGTCTCATGCCTGATTCACAGTACGTCACTTAACCCTCATGGAGCCCACACTAAGGGTGACATTATTTTAAGATGATCGTGAAAGGGCTGGGCGTGGTGCTTTTCAAATCGCAGAAACAAAAAGAAAAAGCTAGCTGTCACTAATTTGATTTTTACTATCAGAGCCAAGTCTTGTAGATGAAACATTCAAGAGTGTCACTCAACGATTGCAGCTTGAGACGTGTAATGTCTAGGATATGTAAGCCAAGTGCTCGCAGATCATTTTCTCACTGCTGATCGTGACAGAAAGCATTGGGTAGGAAACACCTAGGTCGAGTTTAGGAATTATAGTTATTTATGACTTGAAAACCGAAGGAAAAATGATTTTCAACGAATTTTACATAAGTTATAGTGCAGACTCGATGTGGATAGTCTCTAGGCGCAAGCGTGCAGTTTAACTCTTTATAAACAACAGCACATAGACATAGATGATTTCAGTAGCTGCTATCAAGTTTCCCTTCTTGTTTAAGGGGAAGCTTGGTGACTAACTCGGATCCCTTTCTTCCCCTGCCCCTGGGCTGCTTCCTGCCCTTGGTGATCACTACCACCCAACATTAAGCCCATTTCTTTGACTAAGCCCTTACTACTTATAAAATGTTTTAGGCAAGGACCCAGAAGCAAGGCAGACTTTCAGTTCTCATAAGGTACTGTGCAAATCTGAGCTAATGCTAGCACGGTTACAGTTCTCCCAGAACCAAGAACACACCGCATGGCTGCGTATTTACTTTGTGAATGCTGAAACTCAGAGCTGGAAGTGTTCAGTTCTTAGAATTGCCTAACCGCATTGGAGCGTAAGATTTCCTTCATTACCCTAAAATTGGTGCTCAGTATATATTTGCCATTATTTATTATAAAGGCCACACTGCCAGCTGAGGCTAGATTTGTAAACCATCATAGTTATTGAGTTCCCCAAACTCTGTTGTTGTTGTTGTTGTTATTGTTGTTATTTTTGCGCTTGAGTGGCTGATACGAAGGTGCTTTGAGTTTAAAAAATAGCATGCAAATGAGATGATAGCACATTACACACTGCACATCCCACTAGTCTAAGAAAAAATGAAAGCAATATTTTTCCATTGTCACATTAAATGAAAGTATTTCGTTTCATTGCTAGGCACCAGCCTAGAACCACTGTTTTTGATGGTGTATTGAATAAGGCAAGATCACCCAGAGTCTACCTCAGCTTCGATTGTACATGCCATATCTGAAAATTATCAATAGATTTATCTACTTAATAAAAGGAAAGAGAGGGAAATGCAAGGAATGAATGACAGTTATTATGTGCATATCATATTTTTATGACAAGAAACTCAGAGAACTTTTTTTTAGAACGGAAGAATTAGATGGCTGTAGGAAACTGAGTCATCATCTAAAGTCAACTTTATGCTTATACGCTATCTGTGAATAAAAAGCAAAATATTCCAAAGTTCCACCTATAGTGCTGTCACAATATATAAAGTATATAATTATAAAGATAGCAAAATGCCCAGGAATTCACACTAAAAAGAGTAAACTATCTCTCAGAAAAATTCAAAGAGAAGAACAGAGCCCCATGAGAAAGCCTTTACTCAACAGGAATGCTGGCTCTCCCATAGCTTCATAGATGGAATGTCCCTACTAGAGGCCACACATAGTCAGGACAGAGTCACCTACAATTAGTAGGGAACAGTTAGAAATTTAGGTGAGGGTTTTGTGACATTCCCCACACATGGTAATGTAAACCACGCGTGCTGGTGGAAAGTCCAAATACTGTGAAGATAGTAATCCCAGACTGATCAGGAGAGCTAATGCACTGTTCAACTAAATCCCACCAGGCTCTTCTATGGAGATTTCTACACAATCTAAAATTAGTATGAATGAAAAGGAACGAAGCCATTTTTACCTTCAAAGGAAACAGTGCACAAAAAGGTAAGGTTTATCCTGTCTACTCGATTATTTATGCAGATAAATTGACTGGAATAAAATTCTGGGCTCAGAAATAGACCCATATTTTTCCCAACTATCCTTTGATAAGTATCCTAAAGTAATAATGTGGGGAATTCTTTTCAACAAATAATAGGTCAACTATCAAACATAACTGAGCAAAAAGTGAAGTTTGGCCAACATCCAGCAGGACAGAACTCAATTGAATCACAGACCTAAATGGACAATGGAACACTACCAAATTTATTTTACTAAACATGGGGCAAGAACTTTGGGTTAGAGAAAATGTCTGACACAACATCAAAAACCTAAGCCATAGAAGGGGGAAAAGTAATTACTCCCCAAATCTATTGCTCAAAAGACACCACTGTGAAAATGAGAGGCAGGGGGACACAGAATAGGCTGACATGGGGCTGTGTCTGCAGTCCTCAATTGTTATAGGCTGAGACAAGAGAATTATGATTTTTAAAGCCACCCTGGGCTATAATTATGAGACTGATGGTGTGTGTGTGTGTGTGTGTGTGTGTGTGTGTGTGTGTGTGTGTGTAAGACAGAGAGAGAATTCAGTTCAGAACATATTCAAGCTCATAGATTTGACCAAAATGAGCAAACAAAAGCTCAAACAGCAATATAATTCTTTGATTCAAAATTACCTCAAGGACTTCAAAACTTAAGAGGATGGACAAACATGATTTAAAATGGCAGAGGACTTAGGGACTGTATTAGTCAGCTTTGTGTTGCTCCAACGAAATTCCTAATGAGCTTCATTGTGAACAGAAACGATTTGTTTAACTCATAGATCTGCAAGTCCAAGATTAGGCAATCCAGCTGCTTTGGTCATCTGATGAGGCGGTGCAGCCTAGCAAACAGTATGATCAGGAACTGGGAAGCCATAGCACCCTTCAGAGACATCTCACAGGCCTCACCTCCCTAAATTTTTATCACCTCCCCAAAGTACCAGCCTGGTACTAAGCTTTTAACATGGGGACCTTTTGAAGGACACTCATTCAAACCATAGAAGACAGAAGAATACTTGCAAATCTCCCACCAGCTTCCAAAGAAATGTCAACTAGCATTAGTCATTAGGAAACGGAACTTAAAACCACAAAGCTATCCCGTCAGTCTCTCTAGGGTGCCTAAATGAAAGCCGGTCTTATCAATGCTTACAATACCAAGGTACAACTGGAGCTCTCAAACACTGCTAGCCACAATGAAGCTTAGACCATCCACAGAAAAAAGCATAAAGCTTCTTAAAACACAACTGCACAGTCCCGCTAGTGTGCGGCACAATGTGTTTATGACAAAAATAGACAAATCCCAACAGAGAAATATCCTACAAGTTAGCCCCTCAAAATAGTCACTGTCATCAGAAACACGAAAACCATCTGGCTTAGCCGGCAAAAGTGCTTGCAGCCAAGTCTGACGTCTTAAGTTCGATCCCTTAAGTAAGATCCACAAGATGGAAGTAGAGAACGAACTGCCCCACACTGTCCTGCTCACCTGCTATGGCACACATGTGTTCTGCCGCACATGTAAATAAATTGTTAAGAATTTAAATTGAAGAATACTAAGCAATTGAGTGAAAACTGAGGCAATGTGGGTAGAAGAACATCTCAGGTCCCAATAATGTATCAGTATTGGTTTATTAATCATTGGTTCATAAGAGAGTAAGTAGATGGTTTGAAAAGGAAAAAAAAACAAACATGTGTGGGTTACTAGTACTATCATTCAACTTTCCTATAAGATTTTAAATTATTCCAAAAAATGAAAAAAAAATCAATGTAACAACAAAAGCTGTAAATCCTACACATACCTGCACATACACGTGCACATAAACTGCACACATACTCACACAGAAATAAATATAAGTAAACATATAAGCAGTTGCCGTCTAGCCACCCAAATAACAAAAAGAACAAAATGTTGACAGAATAGTGTGAGTTATTCTCACACGCATACATTTCCGTCATCACACCAAAGGCAAGAACCCAAGCAGAAGACTGTACGGGGCAAGGTCACCTTACACAAGTTACTTGATTATTCACAGCAATCCCTGTCAGAAGACGACCAGTTGTTGAAAACTGGTGATGAGGAGAAGCAGCATGCGGGTGGGAAGTGGCTAATCGCGCAGGGCTTGTGCAAACTTCGGGGTTGCGTATGCCCTTAGTTTTCGTATTAGTATAGTGAAGGTTGCAGAATTTACCTCGAGCCAGACCCTATCAAAGAGCAATTGTAATTTGTACGGTTTGTTGCGTGTTAATTATACTTCAATGTAATGCCTTGTTTTTTGTTATAAAAGGAACAAAAGAAAAAAGAAAAGACCTATTTAGATGCAAAGCAATGATGTGAAGGTGCCTCTGCTTGCTTGCGTGACAGCAGCTTTAATCCTGACCCTTCGTATGCCATTAGTAAGTCTACAGCAGTAGTCGGCAAAGGGAAATTCAGAATTAAAGTAGGATCATGAACCATTTTTAAACAAGGGGGAGAAATCCGTGCTTTCCATTGTAAACTGAGGATCTGCTGAGATCCACTGTCTGTAAACAATTTACATTGAGAAATTACTTTTTCCTTGTAGTGGTTATGAGTTTCCTGGCCATTCACGTTCTAATCCCATGACCTCCAAATTCAGGAAAATAAGACGGTGTTTTGTTGCTACTGGAAATAGAGAAGTTTGTGGCCCCGGGATGACTCAGGCTTGCGGTCCTGACCTTGTTAGCACAGGACATCAAACAGCTGAGCTCATGGGCCACATTACAAAGGAACTTACTGAGACAAAGCTGTAGTAAAGCTCAGATGCGCATGCGTGTGACATGTACCACTGAACCAACGTTCGCGAATGCAAAAGCTAACTCGCCACTGCTCTCAACGCAAACATTAAATCACCTCCAAAAGTTTGTGCTTTGTCATCTTTAACTCTTCCATGGTCCTTTTTGCATTTTATTTAGTATTATTGTGTTGTAGATGGGGGAAGTGGAAGGGACCTTGCCATGACATAGCTGGTGAGGAGAACGGAGGCCAGCCCTGTGGAGTCATTTCTCTACTTCTGCCTTTACATAGGGTCAAGATTGCTGGGTTTGTGATTTTACACACTATTCTATCTTGCTGTTGAGTTTTATTTTTCAGCAATCCAGTATCACCCGCTTTTGTTTGAGAAGGTGAACCCCTTAGTGTTCGATGTGGTCCCGTAGATCGCTGGCTTTTCAATGTCTTCTATTTGCTCCATCGGTTACTTTTCCCTGACTGTCTGGTCGTGTTTCCATTTTAATCGGTTTTCACTAACATCGGACCACTCACACATACTACCAAATCCTACGTCAGCCACCTCTGTCCTCGATTGAACTCTGTGCTCCTGTTTCTATACACTTTACTTCTGCCTGTGTAATAAGCCTATGCTGCCACTCTCCTGTTTGCTTTAAACGGGCCGTTGTCTTTTAAAGGGATTTAAATACGAAGAAAATGTTTACTCACATAATCACGGTTTCCAAGGCTCTTAATGACATCATGTACATGTTTATTTCCATCTGCTGTCAATCTTTGCCTGAAGGAAGGCCCTTACCATCTCCTGCTGTGCCTGTCTGCAAATGCTGAGGTCTTTCAACAAATGCCTTCCTTTAAGTTTTTGAGAGACACTTTCACAAGATACAGAGTTCCAGATTGAATCCTTTTTGTTATTATTGGTACATACTCTTTCCTTGCTGACTTGTCTCTGCTGAGAAATTATTCTCCTAGCCTCTGTATTTGATGCATCTTCTGTGGCTATGTGTGTACCTGTGTATGCGGTCCATAGTATCCCTGTGGAGTTGAGAGTTTTGGTTCTCTTCACTTCTATGTGGGTTCCGACAATCAAATTTAGTCTGTTAGGCTTACACAACAAGGGCCTTCCCTCTGAGTCATCTCGTTGGCCCCTGTGGATACTTTTGTTTTGGGTTTTAGTTTTGATTTTACATTTATTTATTCTAGAGATTGAGGGATAGCATATGTGTGCTTGAAAGCGTATGCAGATGTCAAAGAACAACTTGGCGCTGCTTCTCTCTCTCTCTCTCTCTCTCTCTCTCTCTCTCTCTCTCTCTCTCTCTTTCTCTCTTTCTATGATGCAATTCCTGGAAAACAAACTCAGGTTATTTGACTTGAGACCAAGCAACCTTGTCCACTGAGCCATCCTCCCCTTGTCCACTGAGCCATCCTCTTGGCCTTGCCACACCACCCCCTACCCCAGCCTCCCTCCTCAGCTACTTGTAAGAGTATCATTTAATCTTTAGTTCTGAGCAATTTGGTTTCAGTGCTTCCTGGTATAATTATTTCATGCTTCTAATGCTTGTGATTTCCTAGATCTGTGGGCTGACAATTTTAAACAAATTTGGAAACACTGTAGCAGTTAGCAGTTTCTCCCCTCTACAGTTGGCTTAGATTTCTCATGTTCCTTTCTCATTCAAGTCTTTCCCTAGATTCTTTTTGGTTCCTTGATTGGTTAGTTGGTTGGTTGGTTGGTTGGTTGGTTGGTTGGTTGGTTGGTTGGTTGGCTGCTTGGTTGCTTGCTTGCTTGCTTGCTTGCTTGCTTGCTTGCTTGCTTGCTTGCTTGCTTGGTTTGGGTTTTTGTTCATTTGCTTTTGGTTTAGTTTTGTTTTAAAAATAAGGTGTCTCTGTATAACCCTGGCTGTCCTGAAACTTTTGCTGTAGACCAGACTGGCCTAGAACTCAGAGATTGGCCTGCCTCTGCCTCCCAAGCACTGGGATTAAAGCCATGCACCACACCTACTCAGCTTCTTAAACACACAGAGTTACTGTATTCTTTCAATGCCTTTATTGCTAACACTTCATTTGTGGCATTTCTCAGAAATTTTTAGGTAAATGATTTATTTTTCTCCACTGCTTCCCTAAATGCCTGGTAATTCTTTATTGTATGTCACGAAATGTGGACTTTCTGGATATTTTTGCATTCCTAAAAATATTCTTGAGGTTACTCGGGCTTCTCTGGATCTTGTTTTGAAGCTAATAATGCCAGAATGGAACAGCACTGGCTGCGAGCTAATTTTCACTCTGCTGCTGATGCAGAACCTTTCCACACTTTCTCCAGTGAGGTGTGACCTATGCAGTCCACGCACAGGCAAAACTAACCTTTGGGAACAGCACTCACTGTCAGACTGTAGGAAGCGAATCTGGAAACTTTCCGGAGAATCCCTTATGCCAACGTATTTATCAAAACACATCAAGCTGGTGGACCTGTTTAGGTCTTTTTGATGGTAGAGAGATGGCATCATGGAAGGCACAATAGAAAAGCAAAGCCACTCACTCACCTTCTGGCTGGAGAGGAAAACAGGATAAAACCAGGAACCCCAAATCTCCCATGGTGGTCCATTCCTGACGTCCTAAAGCTTCCTCGTTAGGAACTATCTACTGGAGGTTATACCACCTTTCCGTGGTATATAGGAAGCCATTGAAAGGTGGACCTTTGGGACCCAAATTGTACCAACTGTCTTCTTAACTGCAAATATATTTAATGAAACAACTTTGGAGCATTCTACCTTATAGAGTGGGTGTAAAAGAGAGAACTGATATTTAATGAGCATTTGCCATCAAATTTTAAAGGTTGCTTTATTACATTATCTTATTTGGGCAGCATATCTACTCTGTGAATTTAAGTACTACCTCCTCATCTGCAAGAGGAAAATGGTAGGTGCTATGTATCAAGCTAGCCCAGTTTGCTCTTAGGGCAGAAACACTGGTATTACTTCGCTAAACTCAGAGCTTCATTCTTGAAATAGGCAGAGAGTCCTAATGTCTGTGCCACGGGCCACACAAAGCTCATCTGAGCCTCAAGGAAAACTGATATGAGGTAAGAAAGGAGGCTCAAAGGACAAGCCTCCTGCACAGCCATTGTAGTGATCGAAGGAAGAAATGTGTGGCTACTTGCTAATACCCTAGAGGGAGGTTGTAGAAACAAGGATTACTTTGTCCTCAGATATGGAAACAATCCGGGAGTCCAGGGTCAAGGATGTCAGGTTACAGAATGGAGTGAACACCTTGCCTTTGTTGGTTTCTCTAGTTCGGGCAAGCCTGACTCACAAGTTGGTCACCTGTCTGGCAAAGACTGTGGGTCTCTGGGAGACAGGGTCACCCATAGAGTAGTGAGCTAGAACTGCTTCTCTGCAGGACATTCAGGTCACCTCCTCCAGCTTCAGCAGTTCAAAGTCACCTCCTCCAGCTTCAGCAGTTCAAAGTCACCTTTGCTAGATTCTTTGCTTCTATGTCACTGAATCCTCTTCACCATCCTTGTTAGCGACATTCCCAGTGTGATAGAAGGCTCACTTGCCTACTCTCCCTTCACCCAGAGTACAACTGAAAGGGAAATATTTACTATCCTGTAGCTTGGAAAGTTCCTCTGAACCCCTGAAGAGCAACCCCAGGGCCACCTGAAAGGGGAGGGTGTCACTAAGGTTGAAACTTGCCTGTAAGGCTCTGTTTAAAATGAAAGATTTGGTAAGTGACTTTCCACCCTGTCCTACTCCACCGCTCTGCGTAAGCTGGTCCTCTCAGTTAGTGTATGACTTTTTATCAGGGAAGACAAATCCCTATTTGAGCAACAATATGGACAAAATGTGGTTGGGATGGAGGCTGTGGTTCTTGCCCTTAGATGGTGTCATCATCCTCAACGTGCATAATTGTGTATGAATTAGAGACATGGAAAGGAATCAGGAGTAATAAAGTCTATTCTCACCTCATCCCAACCTTATACACATAATGGCCTTTTTTTTTTTAAGAAGTCAGGGAAGGAAGGAAGGAAGGAAGGAAGGAAGGAAGGAAGGAAGAAAGGAAGGAAGGGGTAAGAGAAAGGAAGGAAGGAAGGGAAGGGGCAGGAGAGCAGAGGGGAAAGAGGGAAAGGGAAGGTTGTCTTGAGCTGGACTCTGGATTAAAACCAGAGTGTAACCACTTATTGCAAACATGTTAGGAAGTCTCCTGGAAGACCTACCCAGTCTTCCTCTCCCCCTTTTGCCTCTCTCTCTCTCTCTCTCTCTCTCTCTCTCTCTCTCTCTCACACACACACACACACACACACACACACACACCACACACACACACACACACACACACACACACACACACACACACACACACACAAGCACACCTCCTTTCATCACAGGGCCAAGCACCGTGAGTGTATCAGTGGTGTGAATTAACCTGGGCTAACATTTTTCAGCCTAAGAGCCACAGCCAGATTTTAGATGAAATTCAACCCCATCTCAAGCACATGACCTTTCCTGGAACCTCAGCAGAAGCCTCTGATCCTCTTTGACAGACCTGTGAGTTTAGGTGTCATTGTCCTTTTGAGGAAACTGATGCCTATGGAAGTTAGACATCTCTCAAAAGCCACATTTTAAACTGAGTATGTAAACTCTATTTGAGAAGTAGGAAGTAGTATGGCTGAACAGAACAGTTTACATCATAGCAGCTAGGAGAAAGAGAGAGAGAGAGAGAGAGAGAGAGAGAGAGAGAGAGAGAGAGAGGAGAATAGGTGGGAGGGGGAAGTGTGTTCTCTAATCTTTCTCAACCACCCTCTTTTATTCTACAGGGTCTCCAGCTTATGAGATGGTCCCAATCACATTGAGAGCAATTTAACACCTCTCAACCCCCATCACAGACATACCAAGAGCTGTGCTTACTAAATCTTCTAGGTATCTGTCAATCCAATCAGGTTGTCAATCAAGATTGATTATCACAACAGTCAACAGTCATCTCCAAATGTCTATGACCATATTTTCCCTTTGGTAAGTCTCTTTACAAGCCATCTCCAATGCACAGATAATAGTATTTATTTATAATTTACATATGCCAATCATTGTCAGGTAACATTCTCAACACGTATTCTAGAGCCTCAATCATCAGTAATGACAACGGATATTATAAGAATGGCCCTCACGGGTTCATATATTTGAATGCTTGGTTATCAGGAAGTAGCACTACTTGAGAGTGATTAGGAGGTGTGGTCTTATTGAAAGAAATGTGTCACTGGTGGTGGGCTTTGAGGTTCCAAAAGCCCAAGCCAGTCCCAGTGTCTTGCTCTTCCTGGTGCCTTCAGATCCAGATGTAGAGCTGGTAGCCACTTCTCTAGTGTGCATGTAAGCCACTATGCTTCCCATTGTGATAACAATGGACTACACCTCTGCAATTGTTAAGTCAGCCCCAATTAAATTCTTTCCTTTATAAGAGTTGCCATGGTGATGGATCCTCTTCACAGCAATGAAAGACTGACTCAAACAGATGTGAATCACATATATGGAAAGGGTTTGGGCTAAATCTTGTCAATGAAATGAAGTCATTGTCAATTTTACTTTCAATACATTAACGACAGTTTGTTTCAGGGGCAGAAAAGAAGGCACTAGAGCTTTTTTTCCTCATCTTGTGTTTGAATTGTACATAGTGTCTACAATCTAAGCTTTCATTGCTGGAGACATGTAAGCGATGTGCCCGTTTCCTGAAGATTATCTAGGTAAAGTTACCTCATCTGGTTTGTAAATCTACTTGTTGTATCTATAGAAACCTAAGAACATTGTAATAGGCTAAAAAGAGAAACAAGGGCACCAGTGTAGGCCCCCACCCACACGCTCATGGTTCCCACTTTCCTTCAGGATACTTTGAATATATGCAAATGGCCAGACAGACAAGCTAAGGGAGAAGTGATATGTGTTTTCAGTATGAGTAAAGAAAAGGTCTTTTATAAGTGTTACATTAAAAATGAATTTAAATAGAGGGTCTACTACTTTCCTCCATGATGGTTGGATTGAATACCTCCTCCTTTGGTGACCCCTGACCTACAGGACAGTTGTGTTATTCCTGAAGGAGACCCTACTTGGACACAGGGCACTATGGGTAAGATAAGGAGAGCAAGCCAGTGAAGACTTGGAGTGACAGAGGGAAAGAGATGAGAACAGAAAGGCATCCCATCAAGAGGACCACAGTATGATCTGGATCCTGGGCAAGAAGCAAAACTCGGAGAATCCAGAACATACTTTGCAGAGAAATGGATGGTCCCCATGCAGAGATTACAAATTCCCAGCCTGGGTCTTGGGGCTTCAATTCTTTTAAGCCCAGGTCTTTCTGAAGCCATCCTCCTAAATTCTTGAGTACCAGGATAAATGAAAACACTCCTTGGAGCACAATGAGCCCTTACGGTTTGTTTTCCAAGATGTAAAAGAAAGGCATTTTAGCCCTTCCGCAGATAAAAATAACTCGCCGTTGATTTTGAAATCCCTTTCATTTGTCTCCCACAGCCCAGTGTCATACAATGGCACTTTGTGTACAAGCCTTCGGAGTGGGCCAGCTACCCCCTTCCCTCTGCCTGCCAACAGCAGGAGGCCAGCAGAGGCCTTGGAGCCCTGTGCCATAGTGGGAGAAGACTTTGGGCTGCCCAACGTTGCTGTTGGACATCATTCAGAAGGCCTGGCTGGGCGGGAAGAGCCTAGTGAAGAAAACAAACAGAGCCTGCAGTAGTGGAAAGTGCTGAGTCCCAGAGTTGGCAGGCACACTGCTGGGAGCTGCTCTGCCCACCTGCAGCTGTGGTGACCCGCTGAAGGCCTGGGTGCCTGTGGCCATGCCCAAGGCCTGCGAGGAGGAGTCAGACACTCCTCTCTCTACAGAGAAGCCTTCTAGAGTCCACATTCTATAGGTCCAGGGAAAACATGGCTCTCCAAAGGGAGAAAAGGCTTCTTAAGCATACTTTCTTGCACATTGACCCACTTCCTTGTAGGTAGGTCTCATTCTACATCCAGAGCCAATATGGACCAGCTGGCAATGACCATATCACCCCTATGAGGTCATTATCATTATTCCTATGTCATAGATGAAGAAAGTGGGGTACAGAGAATGTAAGCAGTGTATCTAGTCACCCAGCTCACAAAAGACACGAGCTGATTTAAAACCACGTGGTGCAGCTTCAGAGTGCCTATCCTTCAGTGCAATGCCTCCTTGCCTTTTCCTCTCTAGAAATGCAAGCTGTAAGACACTAGGAGACAAAAAGCAAGACGGAGAATAAACAGAATAGACTTGGAAGAGAAAGGAGAAATAACCAAAGACTATTGCAGTTAATATTTAAAATGGCATGACCCAATCTGGCTTGTTCTTTTGGGGCTGCCATGTTCCCAACTAGACAAGGCCCAAGGCCAAGAATGATGGCTTACTCTCACCGCTGTTTGGCTCAGAAGCACTGACCCTGGCACTATGAGACACCGGAGTGGGAGATGGCTCTGTCAATCAACCACGCTGTCTCCACAAAGCTTGACTAAACCCCAGACAATACCTGCCATCCACATAGTACCCGATAGAAATGAGACTCGAAATAATTATTATCCAAAGGCTTTATACATTTGGAAATGTTCAATTAATAAGATGCCCACACAATTAGCATTGTTACCCAATACCTAACCTTAGATAAAATTTGTTACCCAGGACTGTTCTTGATGTATCCATAGCTCTCCATGGCTGCTACCTCCTCCTCTCCCCCTAGCTCCTCCTCTTCCTTCTCCTCTTCCTCCTCCCACATTAGGTCCTCCCCAATCGTGCCACTGCAAACAGTAGCAGCAGCTGGAAACCATCCTGCTACAAAGGACTAGAATAGGTCAGTCTCTAAAAGCAGTAGGCTTTTAGCTCAGAAGGAGCTCTTTGACGGTATGTACAGAGATTAGGAGAGAAGATTCAACAAGTGCTGCTCAAAGACTCTTGCTCTTCCTTATGCCCCCAGGAGGATTCTGGGAATGTGCTCAGGTTCACTTGCCAAACATGGCTGAGCAGTACTCTGTGTGGCTGGAGGAGCAGAAACTGAAGCTAAGACATGAATATCAACCTTCTCCTATTCTTCCAATTACAGCCTGGGTAGAGGAGGCACCAGGGCTAGAGAGGGGGTTAGAGTACCCTTATGATGAGAAGAAACAGTCCATTCTGAGTTGATTCTCTGTTGGGTACACTTAGAGTCAAGTTGTTAAGCCAATTCTTTGGCCAGTCATCAGTAAGCAATGTGACTTTGGTCTCCTTAACTCTTAGGATGTGATGTTAGGACTGGACCTTACCTCTAATGATCTTTTCAGATCTAAAATCCTTATCCTGGTGATACTGGGACCCGAAGAGAAGGATGAGACCTCCATCTTTAAATGGTTAGAGTCCATCTTGCATGGATAGAGTCCTACTACAGTGGCCACCACCTCCACACCAGCCCATCACCAAAGCATGCATCCCACAACCTCAGTGGCTTTCTGGTTGTGCTCACCTCTCTTCAGATGACCCAACTAGGTTTCCAGCCCACCTTCTTCCTCCAGGCTGTCCCCTCTGATCTGCCATTTAGTCAGAGAGACTTTTCTAAGCACAAGGCAGGAGCTATGGGTAAGCTAGCAGCAAGAATCCCAAGACTGTGCCTTGTGCTTCACAAGGCTCACCATACAGGATCACCTCCTGCCCCTCTCCTGTGACCCCAGCCTTTGTTTCTGTAGTTTCTGCTCTGTCCTGAGTTCTGGTTTCTCTCACAGGTTGTATGTTTTCTCTGTACCTAACCTCTTCCATTCATGCCTACATGGCTTCATCTTCATCCATTCAGGCCAGAGATCTCTTCAGGTTCTCGTTCTTGGTATCAAGCCACTGTGTCAATCTCAATGGAGAGAGATTCCCACTCGTTCCTTAGGTGACCCCAGCATTTAGCAGAGTATTGAATCCATCACAGCTAATACAAACAGTAATGATGACTAACACCAAATCCTCTAGGGATGGACTTAAGCCGGGATTCATTACCCGGAAATTGGATGAGATTGATCCAAATAGAGAAGAGAGACATGGAAGGACATGGAGAAAATAGGATTTGCATTCTTATACCAGTTCTGTCATCAATGGGATGACTGTCAGAGGGCACAAGTCATATACTCCAACTGCACTGTCATATCATGAGTACCTAGTGGAAGGGATTGTATAATGTCAACTTAAGGTGATTTGGATTCTGAAACTGTAGAATCTTAGACTTCCAGCATTTTGCCCCTCAGTCATCAGTCTTCTAGGAGTGTCTAAGCTTCAGTCCACAGTCCGAAAGCACCATACAATTAACTGTGAATGTGTCCTGTTCCAAAAAATCGTTAAGTTTAAAACATTCTAAGATTGGGGGCAATTACTTTGTAATTTGATTTTTTATAATTGACCATGATCCCTGTAGACAACATAGCTGTGATGAAACTGCAGATTGGACACCCCTGAGTGGCTTAGCCACTGTTGTGTTTCCCAAGGAGACCTTTCAACATACTATGGAGGAGAAAGGAGCTGCCAGAAAGATCCAGCCAGGATGATTCAAGGACAAAGGGACGTTCCCAGATTCCCTCAGTTATGTGGTCCCCCTTGGTTTTAATTCTGTCTTTGTTGTCTGGGCTCCAGGATTTGGACCGTCACTTACAGCAGCAAAGGAAAGATTATTTGGAATTTGTAGTCAGAGTTCTGATGTGAAATTTCAAGTAGGCTACACACACAGGTTCCTAAAGCATGTGCTTCCAATGCTGGTGGCACACTCCAACTGTCCTTCAGTGCTCTGTGATGGAGCATAAAATGGGGCTTTAAATTCTTTGAGCACCAGGGCACAGATATACTTCACTGCTGTGAAAACTTGGCTTTGGAGAAAGCAGATATATGCATACATATCCGATACTAGAAACACCAGTCATTGTTTATCATCTTATGTATTTAAGATGCAAATATACTCATATACAAAATACATACAGATGTGTCTATATGTTCCCAATTAAAGGACCATATTTATTTGTGTGTTGCGACTTTATTTGTGAACCTTCTATTAACAGGGAAGTCAGAAAGTTTGGAACAAGACGAACCTAAAATGTAGCTTAGAAGAGAGACAGGCTCTCAATTCACTCATTGTTAGGGAGAATGGTTTGGGGTTGGACTGTGTTGTTTCCTTCCTTCCTTCCTTCCTCCCTTTCTTCGCTTTGTTGGGACCTTGAGTATGGTAGATAAGTGTTCACTCATCACTGAGCAACATCCCCAGCTCTGTATTAGGTCTTGAACTTTCTATCTCAGAGATCTGTGAGACCAGCAACCATTTATTATGAACACTGTACAATTCCCAAAGTACATAGAAAGTCCCTATCGCCATCTCTCTTCCATAGTTTGGAGGAGTCTCGCATCAACAAGACAATCTCAGACCAAGCTATTGTTACCACTGGTGTTGTGGGTGTTTGAAGACTGGTGCCATTTCTTCAGGTTATCAGTGCTCTCTTGTTATTTCCAGGTACACACTGGGAATAGATCTTGAATCAGCTATAGTTTCACATTTGCCTATACAAAGGTTACAGTTGCCTGCTATATAGTGGCTCAGATGCAATGGTTTATTTAAACTGATAGTGTGTCAAGCAGAGGACATAGAAGAGACACTGGCCATCTCTTGACCTTAGTAATTACCACAAGTGGCTGCTGAAATTTTCCTGGACTCTTTATGTCTTATCACAGGGAGTGACCAGAGTCAACCCAACATCAAAGTTCTCCATGCTGTGTTGTGACTAGGCATATCAGGGCCTGAATGACAAACAGAGATTAGACAGGTCTGTAAACTCCCTGCAGGCTTTGGGAACTAGGAGCATGTCACAAGACCTGGCCATTGTAGATTTCCTCTTGTTGCTGTGGGCAGATGTTCATTGCTATCGTTACTTTGGACGTCAGCACATAGAGACATGCCAGGCCATTGAAGAGTGGCTTTCCCAGGACAGACATATTTGTCAGGAAAATGGAAACAAAGGAGGGGACTGGGACATAAAGTAAAACAGGAAATAGCATTGACCCAAAGGCAGAGGACAGGTCCAATTTACCCCCTAACCTGGGTTCTGAACTCTCAATTAATGGGTGTGACTCCAATCTTGCCTTGAGATTTTTCTCCAGTTGATCAACATCCACTATAATTAGACCCCTGGAATGACTGCCTTACTACAACAGGCACCAAGAAAGTGTTGTTGTCTTGTTATTCGTTGCTTTTAGGACCAGGTAGGTTTTTATAGCATAAAGGGATCCCTTTGGGTTGTTTGCAGCCAACAATAAGTTCAGCCAATATGGGACAGGCACCAAGCAGCTAGGGTTGGTCCTAGAGACAGCTCCCAAATGAGTCAGGGATCCTCCCACTCTGAAACAGAGAAGAGCCTCTGTACAAGCAGACCACATTACCAACCACCTCCAGGGTGGACTCTACAAAAAGGAGAGGTCAGAGAGAATTTTGAAGGTTGAAAAGCATCCTCGCTAAAAAGGAGACTTTGTCCCCTTCCATGTTTAGCAGATGAAGTGTACCTCTTAGTACCAGGATTATGGATCCCACATATGGTGAGCCACCACCCTGTGTCCGCAAAGGAAGTCTTTCAAGTTCTATGGCAAGCACATGGCATCATGGAAAAAACAAGGGATTAGAAGTCAGATGGCTCTCTGTTGAGCCTGGTGACCTTTTGTACTCTCTTCCCCTAGAGTTTCTTGAATTCAATAAGCTTCATGTTAAGTAAACATGAACAGAGGATAGATAGCTATGTAAGAGCCATAGACTCACATTCTACAGGAAATAGGCAAGTATGTAAATGAATGGGGCTGGCCCCACTGGAGATGAAATGGGAGATTCTTATTCATCCAGGGAAAAAGGAAGAGAACTTATTCAGTGCCGTGGCATATGTCAAGAGGTTACTCATTTGGGCTGTGTGAGCGAGTTCCACACTTTGAAGGACAAATGAACCAACTCAGAGATTGGATGTTTTGTTATCACTATCTTCCATGTTCTCTACCTTATTTGACCCCAAACACAGATTACAATCTCTTTTTAGGTTACAATAGTTACTATGAACTATGTTGGAGAGGTTTTGTTTGTTTGTTTGTTTGTTTGTTTTATAGTTTGGATATAATTTGAATCTATCACCCAAAGATTTCTGGGCTAGAAGTTTGATTCCCCAGTGCATTGGTATAGCCTCTTAGAGACGGAGTCTGGTGGAACGTGATTAGGTCAGGAGGACATAGCCTGAAAGGGGATTCATGCTGGTTGGGAAAATGACTTAGTTCTTGTGAGAGTTATTATGAAAATACTAAGCCTGGTTCCTGAGTCCCTGTGGCCTCCTATCTCATCAGATAAAGAGTCTCCGGCTACACCCACCCAACACGATGCCAGCACCATCAAGTCCTCACCAGAGGTCAAATACACAGGGCCACTAATTTTGGACTTTGGGTTCCAAAACTCTGAGCTAAAGAAAAATGCTTTGCTCTGCTACACATCTCAGTTATGTTCTTACAGCTACAGAAGACTGATCCACACATATGAGCTCATCAACTCAGAGGAAGGAAGCACGGTCAGGGTTTTGTTTTTGGGAATTGGTTGTAATTTCACGGCAAACAAGGATTCAAATCACTTGACCCGTCCTCTTATTTGCTACCTTCTGAAAGCACGTGAAGTCTGTGCATCCCCCACCTTATTTTAAGTGATGTTTTTTCTCCATTTCCTCTTATCTTACCTCATGCATCCTTCCCAACTCCTGCAATGGTTGCTATCAGACTGCCATTTCCCTTCACAGTGACTTCCATACAGAGGCTTACTGGTGTCGTTAACAGCACCAAAGCCCAATTACCTGAAAATTCCCCCTTGGATCTATAGCTTCTGGATGTAGAGAGAAGGGACTAGGCCGACTTTGTTCACATGTACCTTATGCTGTTTACTGTGGTCTGCATGTAGTCAGATACGCTGAGAGATAATGTCAACTTGCAGTTTTTGTCCAAAGCTTTGACTGACACTGGAATCCATTCTCTGAATGGTTTATTCAGAGACAGAAGATTTCAGATGTGGCTTCAGTTTGATCTGGGAGTTGGAACTTTGTCCAGGTTTGCAGCTGAGGAGGACAAAATCTGAGGACCTCATCTCCTCAAAAAAAAAAAAAAAAAAAAAAAAAAAAATCTGTCCATGAGTAGTGGTGGCTTCACCAGATTCCCAAAACCAAAGCCATTCTCCTGGCCAGCTGGGCTCTCTGACCACTAGACCACACAGTCCGTGTTTAAAGTGTGCTCAGCAAACCTCAAGTTCCAGGGCTGCAGAAACAGATTTTCCAAAAACAGAGTTCTCTTTGTGAACAATTCAGCAAAAAATTCTCTTTCCAGCTGTGAGTTGGGATTCATGCTGCAAACGTTGGTGTTAATTAAAAACATCCACCTTCTACAGTTTCAACAAGAAAGAGCCGCATGCAGAATGCAGCCCTAAGCATTCCTCTCCCGAAACACTTGGAAGTACGTATTCTATTCATGACATAGGTTAGAAGGGTTCTGACAGATATTATCCTTCTCCATTTCTAGCCCCAGAGGAACAGTTAGGGCCAAAGAGATAGATAGGATAAGTTCTAACTGCCAGAGAACAGCTTTCTTCAGAAGAAACCAAACATCATAGTCTGTCTATATAATATCGGGAACTGCATCTAGCTGGACTCCAATCAACGGCTACCCATTGAGTCATCAATTTTTTTCTTCACATGGTTCTTGGTCCTTCAGGCATAAACAGTGAGGTTTGACATGGCAGAGGGCATCAGCAAAGATGGAGACAAGCAATACAGGTCATCAATGGGACACCAATCCTGTGTCCCTATATCCTTAACCCTTTATTAGGCAATCTTTATCTAAAATGATCCCAAGCTGCAGGATCTAAAGAAGTAAACTGTATTTCTTTTGTGCTTTTCTCCAGTTGATTAATCTGTCCTAATTCTCCCATGATATAGACAGGAAAGAATCAAGCCAGAGCCACCTCGTTATGAATGAATTTCTTTGTTTCTTTAATTTCACACAGTTTAAAATACAATATGAAATCAGGCTACAGTATATAAAAAACTTTCCAGCAAAAATGATGTGCCAGCATCAGCTACTAAAAGAAACAAAAAACTCCCCCATAAGAATTTTTTTGCATTTGTTTTTTTTTAAAAAAAAAACAAAACATTTAAGACACTTACATTGCTACATCTCTAAGCTACCTCAGTTCTGATTTTTAAAAAGCACCTGCTTTTCCTTTTTAAATCTTGCTTTTAAATTTTCAGCATTTAAAAAATATAAATTATATGAAAATACAAGTTGGAAAATAGTCAAACATAATATAACATCTTTTTCACCCCGATAATTCTCAGCTTAAAAAAAAAAAGTATCCTTAAAAAAAAAATTCAATAACTGAGGCAGTATTCCTGATAGAGACAATTTCATTTTAACATATATACTTCATATATGTATTTGTATACATATACTTGTGGTTCCTTGAAACGTCTTTGGAATGTACGTAAGAGTTCAACAAATTTATATAGACCCCAACAGAGAAAGCAACATGCACAGCATGGCTAGAAGAGAGAAGGTGTGATTTCACCATGAAGGTTAATGCTTTAAAACCCAGAGTGTTGGTCTCCAAAGTGAGGAAGAGCGTCTCTGATCTAGAATGCTTCCACCGGTCTCCATGGCCACAACATCAGAGCTCTCTATATATAGGGAGCATCCTTACCCCCAACCACATAGGTTAAAGCATTTCTCTGGGAAAATAATGGAGTCACCCAGCTAGATCAGACTTGCTCATCCTTCCTCTGAAGTGAACGTGTTTTCAAAGAGCATCAGTGCAGCAAAGCTGCTACATTTCCAGTGTATAAACCACCCGCCACTCTTCCTGGGATGGTCTCTGGCCTTTGGACAAAAATGGGGAAAAGCATCTGGCCAGATGGACAACAAAGCTGGCTGACTAATATACTATCTACAAATCCTGAAAAGTGGTGGACCTAATGAGAAAGGGCATCTCGGGCAAGTTAGCAAGCTGAGGAGTGTGGGAGGCACTTTCTTACATCTTATCTGCTAGAGGACTGCAGGTGGTAGAATCTCTGAAGGGGGCGTGTGCAGTATGAACTGAATATGAGGAAGGACTATGACTTGGGAAAGTGATTCTTTTAATCCCTGTCGCAAAGAGCAAAGAATGATATCAGCCCTGGCCATATTCTTTCACCGTCATGGAAATGTGGACAGACTTAAGTAGAAAATCAGTACTATTTCAGTTGCAGTTTTATACAAATGTACACACACGTACACACACAGACACAGACAGACAGACAGACAGACACGCACGCATGCACGCACGCATACACGCACACTGCCAGTGCCCAACAAAGATCACATAATATAAGAGAAAACAATATAATCCAAACGATCCCACCTAACACTCCCTGAGCAGCTCCTAACGTATCTTGAGAGCTTCGTTAAGGCACCTGCATTTGTAAGATCAAAGTATATGTAGCTGGAATGTTTTGCCTTTGCTTCCTTGTGGGAATGCTCCAATCAATCAGTACAGAACAGCCATGAACACGAGTTATGTTTTTAACAATTCAGAGTCTTCAAAAGAATCTGGGAGTCAGCCATCAAGTCTCATGAAGGTGATACCAAGTAGTTACAATCCCCGAAGGGTGAGCCTGGAGAGGGCCCACCTCAACCAGTTGCCTCTTTTCTCCCATGCAAGTCCACTGTCCATGTCTTAACTAGGCATGTATACAGTGGAAGGGATTCTAATGATACCAGGCATGTTTCCTTATTTTGTTTTTACCCACAATGCCTTATTTTCAGGTCTCCTCTCCCAGCTGGCTGCCTCAATTAAGTCTTTGAATTTAAACTTTGAGGAAAGTAAAACTATACCTAACCATCACGGGCCACCTTGTTTTCCTTACCTAGTTCCTTCCCTTGTATTTTCTCCATCAAGTTTTCCTCTCACCTACAGCTGACCTTCACTTGTCCTCTGCTGAGGCAGTAACAGGTCAAGCTTAAGTCCCAGTGCTTTCTACCACTTCCTCTGCAAGCAGCCTCACCTGAAATCCTACCTGACCAACGCCAATTCTTCAAAGGAAACCCTCTTCCCAAAGGAGGCCACGTCACATACTACTGAAATACCCTCTTCATGTCTGTGGCCTCTGAACCCTAACAAGTCTGTACTCTTTGATTTCTGTTTTGATGGCTGAAATTACACTTTCATTCACCTATCAGAAAGCATTACATTCCGCTCTAACGGATTAGTGAGGTGGGGGAGGGGCAGCCATGAAGAATGGGGGTGGGGTGGGGGCGGAGAATTAAGACATAGAGGAGAAATTGTAGAATGTTAGTTTGGAATGGCATGCATTTAGGCCTTAAGACCCAAGGGGTAATGCCCATGCAAACAGCTTTTATTCTGAGTTGTCTATGTTTCAGGTAGCGATTTAACCAAAAACCAGGTTAATCTTTCTCCCTGGATTTCCTTCCCAAGACATTAACAGTGCTCCTATGTTGACAACAATTCCCAAGCAGAGCTGCAAAATACATTCAGTGCAAAGACTCAATGCCCCTTACCTAACACTAAGTCCAAGCCTGACAGTAAGTAAAAGGACAGGAAATGTTTTTTTACAAACCGCAGGTGGAAGTCACATGCGCTGTTCCCCTGTCCCCAAATCAGCATTCGTTTCCTTTAGCTGTAAGAGTTTGGGGTCTCTGATCTCAGTATAGAGCTTGGATTTTCCAATGGGGTCTATATAAACAGTTGCCTTCACTGTGACAGAATCCTCAGCCAGCAAATAACAACAAACTCACAATACTGCAATACTGAGACCACCTTAGAGCTTAAGACGATTGTTTTTTTTTTTTTTTAAAGAAAAAAAAATACTGGCACAAAATTTAATAAAATAAACTTCAACATAAAAACAGTTTTGGACCCCTTCCATTAAAGTCCATCTTTGTTTCAAAAAGTAGAAAGGTTAATAATTCTTGAGTTTAATAATCCCCTGAAGAATCTGTTTTCACCCCACCCTTCAAACTGACTGACTTTCATCAGTCTTTACTCTTAATGTGACAATTCCTCCCGATAGTAGATTCACAACTCAAGATGAATTTTTTTTTTTTTTTGATTAAAAACGAAATGATTGGACACATAAGTTTTTTCCTCTGCAAGCCAGGTCCATCAAGGCCTCTGAGAAGACCTTTTTCTCTCTCCTGAAAATCTGCTCAGGAACTTCTTGCCCCACCCACCCCACAGGTCCTGACTTCCTCTTTCAGGCCTTGCCAATGGCCAATGGGATATAGTTGCAGCTCCCTTAGCTCCCACCCCTGAATGTGAAAAATGAGTTCTGGAAAATAAAACATAGAATAACAATTAAAAATGAAGAGTCCAACCAACACAGTTGTTCTTTGAAAGGTCTCAGTAGGGTTTCCTCAGCCCCTTCCGTGTCCATGTGCGTTACTCGTCAGCATCCGGCTTTACATCCAGCATGGCATGCAGCTCCTCAGGGGTGTAACCCAGCAGACTCTGCAGGTCGCAGACAAAGCGGTACACGTAGCGCTTACCCGCCGTCTTGTGGATGATATTTTTGTCATAATAGTAACGAAGACCACGGCTCAGTTTCTCATAATTCATCTTAGGTTTGTTTTTCCTCTTTCCCCATCTCCTGGCCACCTGTAATAAAAATAAAATTAAATACAAGTGACTCAACACCTGGAGGACAGTATCACAATACATGCTGATGCATATCTTCATATCCATCATGATGGTCAAACAAAATGCTCAGAAATGTGTGTGTGTGTGTGTGTGTGTGTGTGTGAGTGTGTGTGTGTGTGTGAGTGTGTGTGTGTGTGTGCATATACATATTTCTGACTGATTTTTATTCCCTCTGATTTTCATTTTCTTTTTAAAGAATATTTTAATTGTTTATAATAACTATACATTGATGAAAACACAGTGACTCTGAGCTCCTCTGGGGTACTGTTAAAACCCTTGGTTTTGAAGGAAAAAGAAGGGCCATGGGGGAGACATCCCTGTGGCCCACATTATAAACAGGCATCTTAAATTTGAAAGCACAGAACTGGACAGGAAGGTGAGGATGGAGGAGATCGATGACACCTTTGCATCCACCAGTAGGAAGCATCCTTTCTGGACCAGGGTGGAAACATGTTCTCATGTCTGCCAGAAGAGTGATCTCCCTCATATACCAGCCATTTATTAAACACTCTGAGATAAAAGGATGGAAAACTATCAGAGTAAATGCATCTTTCAAGGCCTCTCGGATGCACAGAGCCAGGGACTAGACTGAGTCCCATGAACTTATATACACATCAGTGTGTCCCAGCGGAAGTGTGGAACTGTACACACTTTGCATTCTGCCAACGATGGAACAGAAGCCCAGGCAGGCTGCATCATAGGTCACACAAGCCACAAGCAGCAGAGCTGAGTTAGTGATACAGACCCATAGGATCACAATCCCAGGATTTTCTCTCACCCTTTCTCAGCCCAGGACTCCCAATTCACTCATTTCTTACCTCATCTGGGTCAGAAAGCTTGAATTCCCAGCCATCTCCTGTCCAGCTGATAAAAGACTGACAAGACTTATCAGTGAGTAATTCCAGAAGAAACTGCCACAGCTGGATAGGCCCACTTCCTGGAAGCAAAAGGCACAGTGGCTCATTAACAAAACACACTGAAGGCTCACAGCAGCTAGTCCCACTAAGCAGCAGCCCTTGTGTGCCTTCCCAGCCTGTCTAGACAGGAGAAAACTCAGGCAAGCTTCGGCACAAACACTGGAGTTGGTGTTTTGAGCTCAGAGAAAGTAAAGATTCCCCTCCCCCCAAAAAGAAAATCACACAAGATAATATACCATTTGTCTGGTTTTTTTTTTTTTTTTTTTTTAATTAATTCCCAGGTCAGTCTCCTTTAACTGCTGTACTCTTTTAACTCTAGAGTTTTTTGGAAAGAAAACACAGAGTCTATCTTCTCAGGTGTTCTAAGGAACTACTATTATTGTTTGTTTATTTGTTCTGAGAGAAGAATTCACTACATAGCCCTGACTGGCCCAGAACTTATAGACCAGGTTGACCTAAAACTCAGAGATTTACCTGCCTAAGTCTCCCTGGTGCCAAAGGAGTTTAGTCCTTCCTTAGCACACAAAAGCTTTGTGAAGTAAAGGAGCCAGCACTTCCTTGCCACGCAGAGAACATACCTTCAGTTCTGTGAAGCCATCTTGCAAGATACATTGTGAAAATAAAAACACTCCGCAAATGCCTTCTGAGCAAATGAATTATTTGAAGAAACAACCCAGAGGACCTTTACTCACTCCATATATACCCATCTGTAAAAATCCACTCAGCACACAACTCAAACACGTGTTCCAATTTCTTGGGAGTCAGGTTAACAGCTGCTGCTACCTGTCTGAGCTCAGGAAGCAAAAGATGGCAAATGAGAGACCCACTGAGAAGCCATTCTTGGTGACCTAGGAGCTAAGAAACCGAACCGTTCTTGAGAAATGGACTATAGGGCTAGAGAGATGGCTCAGCCATTAAAGGCTCGGCTCACAACCAGAAATATAAGAGAAATGAACTATAATAGCTCCAATGTCAATTTTAAGTTTCCTGTGGGTGATCAGTAATCTCACACTTCCCAGACAGACAGACAGAAAAAAGATGACATCAGAGTTCTATGTTCACTCTGTATTAACATTACGGACCTCAAATATGAGAAAACTAAAGGGAGCCACTATTCACTGTAGCCTTAGCTACACTAGACACATCAATGCTTTCCTCTCTGCTTGTGAATTCTTAGCGACCTAATGGGATAGATGCTGTTATTACTCCATCGTTTTCTACCACTCTTCAGCAGGAAAAAAAAAAAAACAACAACAACAAAAACACAATGTACAACATTGCTATCTAACTTGAGTAAAGACATTCAGATGAGAAATAGAGTAACTGGGTCCAGATCTCAGATTCGTCAATACACTGCCCAAACCAAAAGCCATGCACCTAACGATATTGCCTGACTGGTTGCAGTGACCCACATGCTAAATGGATCTGGCTTTCAGGTGCCATCTCCCTTGCTTCTCACAGTAGTCACAGACTCTTGAGAGTCACAGGACCTACTATGTTGGGTACCAATCCCAATAAGTGATACTGCCAGCCTCAGAAGACCTACTTCATTGGCAGGCAGGTAGCGAGCATATTTGCAGGTCCCAGAGAAGAAGACTCAGGAGTACAGCACAGGGTGGGACAGAAAAAAAAAAAGAGGACTTCAAAAATCATATTATCAGCACTAGCTCGGAGGACAGAAGCAATTTTCCTGCAGTGCTACCTAAACTTTGGTGTCAAAGAACTCACCACAGCCTATGTGCATCAGTATACAGATGTCTGAATATGGCTGGGGACAGGGGAATCCTAACCTGAAAAGCTTTTTTTTTTTCTTAATGTTACTTTTCCTGTGTTCAGAGGGAACAAAAAAATTTTAATAAGGGCACTGGTAAGCCATTTCCTAGGATCAACCTTGCTATCTTTTATTCTAGAGACACCAGAGAGAAGAAGAAAACGGGAAAGCAGGTACCTAAGGCAGGCAGAGGAGCCTGAAGGGTAAGATGCTCTAGTTTGCTGAATGGTAACATCTGCTCGTCTCCTTCCCGGGATTCTTGCAGAAAACACAGGTTAGCTGACCCGTGTGCTCCTGCCAGCCCATGAGAATTTAGATGCTAGCATCCATCTGTGTTCGGGCCCAGCATTCGAGAGGCCGAATGAGAAGTGAGATTTCAAGGCCACCCTGGTCTATACATCGAGACACCTCCCCTACCCACGTCAAAGAGATAAGAACCTGTACACTGTTGTACCCAATGAGACAATCCCATGGCTGGCCCTAAAACTTTCCAACTGGAGTCTTTTCATTGACTTCTACACGTCACCCTTCAGTTGGAGCAACAGAAGGAGGAAGGCTATGGAACTGTGGCTTCCTGGTTATCTCCTTCCTGGATGGTGTCACAAGGACTCTGTTCCTATAGCAACACATCAGCCTCACATCACTATTGGAGGGAAAAGCAAGTCCCCATGAAGACACAAGCATGAAGGCAGCTCTGGGGTTGCAGTGCTTACTGGCTTTGCTATCTACCAGCCACATCCAAGTCCGAGTCTCAGACTCATGAATGAGACTTGTAGTCCCAGTTACCGGGTCTCCTGAGGCCATTTCTCAACTGCTTAGCATAGACCTGTTCACACCCTGAGGGCTCCAGACTCCTTCCTTCAACCTTGCTCCAACACGCTCAGAAATCTCAAAGCCTCTTCATTTCTCCTTCCTTGATCCTGGCCCCATCCACCTACCCAAATGAATTGTGGTTCCAGCGAACCTCTGTTGCCCAGAGCAGAAACTGGTACTAAGAATAGCGCCAGTCATGGGAAAGGGGAGCTTACATGTTAAATGTGACTCACAATGGTAGGCCTGTCTGGGGCCCCAAGGCAGTCAACGGCGCCCTTCACCATGCTGCCCCGCGGTGTCACTCATCAGGAATCCAGTCGCATCATTGGGAAACTATGTTGCTCCAGTGGAGTTCAGAGCCACAACAACAGAGGGGTCCCTGTTAGAAGGAGGTCTTCCAAGGCGGGGCATGAAGGAGCACAGGACACACACACACATACCCACAGGCCCAGCTCCCATCTTGCTCCCGTCTCCTGAGTCGACTTCATAATTCTTGCTCTGCTCTTCTCCAGCCACCCCAGCTAGGGAATTTCCTGACGGCTTTTCCTTCTCAGCCTCGAGATGAGAGGAGAATTCTTATACAACACTGGAAGTGCTGGTTTGCAAAGCACTTAGAAGAAGAACATAGAACAGCCTGGGCCAGTAGACAAAGAACACAAAGCCTGCTGCCTTCCAGGGGACCCTAGAGAGGCCACAAATCAGAGGCACCTTCACATAAATCTCTGCTCATCTGGGTCATATTTTATGTTCCTTGCCTTTATCTAGAAATTGCAAGGGCTGACGCCTATGTTGATGAGGACTGAATATTGATGTCTCCTGTGTTTTGGTCACTGACTCTGAGGCTAAACCTTGAAGTAAGTTTGGAATAAACCTTATTAAAGAGTGTACACGCACATGCATGGATGTCTGGTTTGTTTGGTTGTGGCTTTCCGCTTGTTTCTGGTTGCTTGCATTTACAGAATTTTTACAGAATTGGAGACTAAACCCAGGACCTTGCACATGGTAGGCAAGTTTTCTAAGACTGAGCCATGCCCTTACCAATGTAATTACCTATTCATATAAACAGACATGCGTTCTGAGACAGGCTCTCATTACAGTTGCCCAGGCTGGCCCTGAACTTGTAATCCTCCTGCCTCATTCCCCTGAGTAGTTGAGATTAGAGGCTTGTACCAGCAAGACCAACGATGACAACCTTTCACACTTGACAGTGTCGCCATCACTCATTTTGTGTTCTAGGCTTGCAGACTCCCTGCCCAAGCCAATGGTCTCAAAGCTGGCAGCAGAAAAGGCACGAGTAGACATCAGGTTCTTCTACCCCATCTGCATTTCCACTTCAAATGTAATTCACATCTATCACCTGTGCCCTGGTAAGAGGCTAACATAGGACATGTGAGTTTATATCGATGGGGTCAACACCAGACAGCTGGTATCTTGGCAGACTGCTCATCTTTTCACTATGGTTCCTTTTAAAACTATCCTTGTATTGTAGGGGTGTGGGCATGCACATGTATGTGCACATATGTAGAGGAAAGAAAGAAGACAATTTGAGGGGTCTGAGAGAAACCACCCATCTCTGCACTGGTCTGGAGCTCCAAAGAGACTAGACTGGCTGGCCAGAGAGCTCCAGGAGTCTTCCTGGCCTTTCCTTCCTAGCACTGAGATTTGAAAAGCACACCCATGTGCCACACTTTTTAGGTTGGTGCTAGAGATCTGAGGATCAAACTGAGCCATCTGCCCATCTCCCCAGCTACTGTTACTGCGGTTCCCAACACCAAGACTTGAAGGTTTTCTCGAGGCCCATCACTCTCATCAATGGACTATATGTTCCCAGGGAAGGAAGTCTCTGTTCTCAATGCTGAAGCCTAGGCAACACCTGACCAGCGAGCACCTCCCTGCTAACAACTCTAACGCTATGTGTTTTTATCAAATGCCTCCAGGTCTGTACTCTTAAGTTTGTGGTACCAGGCATGATACCTCAACATTTAATGGATGTTTTTGCCAAAACCATCACCCTTGGGGGTTGGGAGTTGGGGGTGGGGGAGAGGAAGCATACAGGTTTCAAAGGTACCTAAAGGCTTCTCTCTATTAAATTATATTTGGGACCAAAATATGGATGACACCCAGGCTATGCTGTACCAACATGCTCCCAAAATATAGCAGCCACACCTCTTGTCCTTAGGGGATTCAAGCTGCTCTAAGAAGCTCAAGTCTTTAGTTCTACTCTGAAATTCAAATTGAATACCTCAGTGTGGATAGGATAGCATATTTATTTTAACCTATGAAACTCTCATGGTTGATCACCCTTGCAACGGGGCTGACTCTGCCCTGAGACACATCTGGCAGGTGGCCCTAAAACAGCGAATAAGCCTGGCTGGCCCCTCCCTTCCAGCCAGGTGTCTCTGCCCACAGCCAACGGTGACAGCAAAAACAGAACACCGGAGTCCGGAAATGACCCGTCTGCTCAGCACAGCCTCCCCTTTTATACCCCGGGGAGCACCTGTCTCTGAGATGGGGTGGGTGATTCCAGAGTCTTAGTTCATCCTTGTAAGTCATTTACAAACAATTCTGAAATCTTACTGTTTCCATGAAGTCATGTTGTTGAGGGGCCAATTAAACAGAAATCACCCAATAGTTTCTTGCTGTGTATCAGACTCAGCCCAAAGCTGCACCAGGGCCTGTTTGAGGATGATACTGTTTTGCAGTTCGGCACTTAAGGCCTGGAAAGAACTTAGAAAAGAAAGAGCAAGATTGTCTGATATTTACCTCAGTTCTATGCCTTAGAGTTGCCACCTCCTGTTTCTTCTGAGTTATGGCTTTCTGGTGTCACTATAAGGTCCCATCTGGCCTCTAACATGGCCCAAATATTGTGTGTTCTACTGCCTTCCCACAATGCCTTGGTTTAGCAAGTCTCTGCTATCCTACACTCTATAAATATGGCCCTGTGTCAAAGCCCACAAATCAAAAGTAGCGAATGTAATATAATCTCTACTAATGAGACCATTAAAGCTATGCTTGCTAAACACAGTGATGAAAAGTAATAAACCTAGAAAACCAAACACACACACACACACACACATGCATACACATACACACATGCATGCATGCACACACACATGCACACACACACACATGCATACACACACACATGCATACACACACGCATACACACACACACACACACACACACACACACACACGTACATATATACACATAAACTTTGCACAGTGACCCCTACAGAACTTTGATTTTAATTCTTCCTGGTTCAAATGAAATACAAGACAACTCAAACTCCCTGGGGTTTGTTTTCCTATTCTAAAATGGAATAATAATTCTGCTTGTCTTTAATTTACAGATATGTCCATCAAAGCTCTCTTAGAGAAACATGGCAGGCATAAGGAAGGAACACTGAGGAATGACCGTCACAGCCGAGCACTCAGAAAAGTACCAGAATCATGCAGAAAAGCATAAGCTAGCGGAAGAGGCATGTGTCAAAACAGAATTTTCAAAGAAATAACTATAAATTCCCTAGATAAAATTTAATAATGCCTCCAAGAATGAAATCAACCTTTCATGTGGCAGCTTTCAGAAAGTATAAACTTGGGAGATTAAAAAAAAAAAAAAAAAAAGAATCACCAGGCAGTAGTGGTGCATGCCTTTAATCCCATCACTTAGGAGGCAGGCAGATTTCTGAGTTCGAGGCCAGCCTGATCTACAGAGTGAGTTCCAGGACAGCCAGGGCTACACAGAGTAACCTTGTCTTGAAAACCAAAAATAAAATAAAATAAAATAAAATAAAATAAAATAAAATAAAATAAAATCAATCAATGTAATTTTTAAAATACCTTAACAGAATAACCACTGAACACTTTTTTTAAAGTTCAGAATGAGAATGAAACCTGTCCTCTAATTAAAAGTTGGTACACACCATAAGAGGTAGCAGAGTTAGGAACCATCCTGGCTTGCGGAAACCTGGGTCACGGCTAGACTTAGGTCCTCTTTCCCACTTGGTGCATTTTCCCTAATCACTCATGCTCTGGCCAAGGCCCCACTACCTTCCCCAGTGTTTGCACAAACATGGTTTTAAATGGTCTACCGGTACTGAGAAGTGGGGTGCCTTGTCTAGCTACCAAGACCCAGGCAAGCTGGCCATTAGGTCAAGTGGGGAGCAAGTGGCCAGCTGGGCTGCCCCACCTGGCACAGTGTTCACTGAGACTCACTGGGCGAGTCTGGATGGGATTGGAGGAGGCAGTTACACATTTTTAATGTATGAGGAAAGACCTTTGTTTCTGCTGAGGCTCTGCACACCTGTGTGCATTCAAGTGTCCACAAGTGGGGTGGGTGGGAGCAGGCAAAAGAAGACCACTCCAATCTCTTAAAGGGGCTGCCTCCATTTATAATCTGAGGTTTAGTTGCAGCCTCCTCCTTCTAAGCCCACCATAGATGTTGTCATACCATGTGCAGTTCAGCCTAGCTTGCAAACATGAGCTTACACAGCCCCATCAGTGGGCCTCAAGTCAGGAAGTGGGTTTCTTTACAGCCTTTTCCTCCTGGTGTTTTCTAGGGAACAGACTTTTTAAGAAGCCACCAGAGAGAGATCAGCTGGGGTCAGGGGTAGGGAGTAAGAACTGTGTTATAAACCAATGGACTATTTCTTTCCTAATCTATGTAAATATCTTAAAGGAAGCACCTTGCTCTGTTACCCAGGTAAGCAGAAGACAGACGGATGAGCTGACTGATTAGTAAGAGTATGAGCCCAAGTAGCTCTGGGAGTCCATCTCTGGGACTAACTTAACTTTGGGGGACAGTGGTTCCTCTGCATTTTAGGGATAAAAAACATTGCCAGTCGGTCTATTGTAACTCTCGGGGAGACATAGCGTTAAGTGAGCATCAGTCTATATGTACCAGTTCTGACAAGCACATAGCCAGTAAGTAATTTATAAGCATCTTTCAGGTAGGGAATTATAATTAGGGTGGAACATGAGACAGAATATTAGCAGCAGCACGGGGCTATCGGAAAAAAACCTTCTTGGTTCACCATAATACAAAAAGCTGAAAGTGTCCTGCCTACGCCTCTGAAGAAGTGGGGCCAGAGAAGGAGCCTAGAGAGGCCTTCACAAGAAACTGCTCCCCCCTGTCTGAATGTCAAACTCCTCCACATAGCTCTGTCCTGCCACCTCTTAAATACCTTGGGTATAACCCTCCTCTCAGAGTCTAAACTTTCGAATTCAGTCATCCTAGGACAACTTTCACTCTCTTTATCTATCAGGGAGATGTGAGTCACACCACGGGGGTTCATTACAGCCAACATTAAGCACAGAACCCTGAAGGCCTATTGTGGGCCACTATGACCATGGAGACACATGATCCTGAGTAGTGCCTTACAATGACCAGACAGGCAAGCTATGCTAGCTTATTGAGATGCCACTATTAAAGGCTGGGTTCAACGTAGCTGTCACACTGACTGTTGCTTAGGTGTCCTGCTGCAGAGGACATAATAGACCTCCTCTACCATGTCCCTATCAAGGCCAGTACAGCTGGGGACTGTTATAGACAGGGACAAAACATAACAAGGGACATATAGGCCCAGTCCTGTGACACAGAGAGGTATTTCCACTGGGAAACTGTGACCCAAAGCTTCCTTACCAGCTTGGCTGAACTATTTCAGAGACTGAGATGTAGATGGAGCAGACACTTCCTACCCAAACTGCCTTGGGTCCAGGCCCACAGTATGCTCTGGAGGCTTCCCTGAGTCCTTCCCTGTAACTTCTTTGTCTTTGGAGATGCTCCCACAGACATTGTTTGCATAGCAAGCCATTTCTTTTTATCTGCTTCTCACTATTTTGGATATTTTTCTGTCAGCTAGACAACGTGTAAAACCTTGGGAAGCATCTTGTATGTTCTGTGGTCTAGACATTCCCCTCCCCCTCAAAATCAATCTCACTCTTGCAAAAATGAGAAAAAACAGAAGCTTCCATGTATGGTTTTGGTGAAAAGTTACCAAATATTACTATCTGAAAGAGTCCAGGACACAGTGGGTTCTGGCAAACATGGAGCACACTGGGTTGCATGTCAGATGGGGCCTAACTAACATTAAAGATCTTGCTTTGCCTCCAAACGGTCAGCAACTACTGGAATTCTATAAGTGAAATATACCTCCTGACCTGGAAGAACTAGAATTATACTTCAGAGATGAAAGGGTTAAAGTTGATATGTGGTAGGAATGAGGGTGCTCTCTGAGCAGACTTCTTAGGTGCCCTGCACCATTCTGCATGGCTCTATGAATTCACTAATTCATACACACTTATGAGATGGGATCCATTTATTGCCTCAATTTTCAGACAAAGAAAATGGGTCACAGGGTTGTGAAATTTCCCAACATAACACAGCTTGGCAGTGGCAGAGCCCAAGTCTGTGCTCATGATCCCTACAGGCTATAGTCTCATGGTGGAGCACCTCAGAGTGGCCATTCCCATTTAAACTGGACTTCACTGTGCAGGCATGTTTGAATGGCAGTTGTCACTGAAGACATGGCATCAAGTAAATCTTAACTTTGGGCCTGTGCATGGGAAGAGGGGTGCTTTTCTGGAATTGAGCCTCTGTGCTGAGCAGCAGTTTTCTCCACAGCAGGGACAGAAGAGCACTCAGTGCAAAGGAGACCTCATAGGGCAGAGCTGGAGAATCTGGGACGTGTCAGAGGCAATAGGGACTTTCCAAGTCCATTGCTTAAAGGCAGCCAGGGCTTGTGTTGATGGCTCACAGCACGCTGGCTACACTTTGCTCAATGGAAACATCCTGATTCAAAAGCAAAAAGGTGGAGTTACACACTGGAGTCAGAGTGGAATTCTGAAACAGACACCACCCAATTCCATCACGCATAATGAGAGTTTGTTAAAGGAACAGTGACCTCCCCCAAATTGTGAGACTCTGAGACCTCCCTAAATCAGACAGGGAACTTGTTCCAGGAACAGAGAGCCAATCTGTAATCCAAAATATAGAGAGGTCTCAGAGAGGTGAAAATACCCCAGGGGTTCAGACAGACTAGAAAGCGACTCCATAGGCAGCATGTGCATGCAGTTTGAGCTCAAGGTTCTGAGGACACTCGGCCAACCCTGGCCTTCAAAACTATCAGCAGAAATAGGGAAGCCCTCTTCCCATAAAATGTTAAGACATTCAGAAACAAAAAGTTAACAACCGTACGGCCAAAGCCTCCAACCATAGGAATTCCTCTGCTGGTGGAGAATGATTAACTATTGTTGCCACACTAACCAGCTGAGAGGCAGGAGCTGTGAAATGGCTCTGCAGGCTGCAGATACCCACTCTCCTCCCACCCACGTCCATTTCTGGGAATTTTCCTCCCTGATACTCCAAAGTGATTCTCCATTGACCTACAAGCTAACATGAACAGCATGCTAACCAAACCAGGACTCTGCTAAGACACTGAAACTTCGTGAGCCCCTGGGACCTGCCATCAGGCTGCACAGTGACTGACAATCAGTCCCTTGGGCCTCAGGGACTTCCTGTTGGGCAGGAAGATTCCATTCACTTTCCTGCATCTCATCCATCACAGTGACCTAAGCTCAAGAAGGAAAACCGTCTCCAACCTTCTTGTTCCTAGCTTCCTTCTTCCCTATGGAGACACTGCCCAGGGACACTCCACACTCACACTGTACTGTCTTTGATAAGCCTGAGTTAGCTCCAGCCTTGCCAGACAGAAGGAGCTCCGATAACTCATTACCTAGCATCTCTGTCTTCTGGAAATGTGGCCGATGCTCAATGTTTGCAACCAGGGTCCCTCCCCATTCTGACAAGTTGGCCTATCTCAATGCTAGCATCCTCTCATTGTCTTGTGCCAGCAGTGTTTGCATGGAGAGATTATACCAAGAGCCTAGTTCAGGGTAACATGGTAGAAAGCGCCACCTTTCCTAACCTATGTTTGGAATACTGAAAATCTACACAGATGCATACTATATTATAAACTTAGCAACCTGTCTCCCTTTTCCTTATTGCTAGGTTGGGCCCATTGAGAGCGTCCCAACACTGTCACCATTTTGTGCCCTAGTAGGTGCAGAGAAGTTTGCAACTCAGTTTTTCTTCAGAAGACTGTGAGTATAGGTGCTGTGTCAAAATCACAGGCCATGTCCTGACCTGAGGGACTTGGCAGACCTTCCTTTTGTAGCCAAGTTGTTTATTTTCTCAAATGTGTCTTCTCAATACCTTTAGGTTACTGTAACCAAAAACTCAACTACTATGAGACCTCAGCGATTGTGGGTTTGACCCAGGGATTTGTGTGACTTTAGACTGACCCTCCTCTCATCTGCAAAATGGACAGAATAACATTCATTCTGACCAAAGGCAATTTAAGAGAATTCACAGTGAAACTGGGCAGTGGTGGTACATGCCTTTAATCCCAGCACTTGGGAGGCAGAAGCTGGCAGATTTCTGAGTTTGAGGCCAGCCTGGTCTACAGAGTGAGTTCCAGGACAGCCAGAGCTACACAGAGAAACCCTATCTCGAAAAAAACAAAAACCAAAAACCAAAACAACAACAACAAAAAAAAACTCACATTGGGATATCTGGAGTTGCTTTTCCTCTAAGTCTAATTCCTTTTAGTCAAACACACACACACACACACACACACACACACACACACACACACACCCCTCAGGAGTCGGGGGAGAATATAAAACATTCTTTAAAATGATCGTTAATGCATAACTTTAGGTATAGAGTCTTTTTCCAGGCTCTGGGTGAAAAAGAGACTTTCTTCTTTCATAATTATAGCTCAGTGGGTGATGACATCCCCAGACATGGATTACCAGCAGGTCACCTGCAGTAGATTATGAATGGGCCTTTATCAGTAACTGTGACTAGGAAGATGGAATAAAGTTCAATAATGATGATTCACAGGCCAAGAACTCTGTACTGAAGCCTAAAACCAGCTCTTACCCTTCCTCCTTCCCCCTTCCCCTCAGTCACATGTATGAAGGGTTAATAGTGACAAGAGGCAATCTGGGTCTTAATTTCTCTGTGAAGAACATGGAGACACTCTAGGAGTCTTTCCATTCCTTAACATAAAGAACAGATGGTGTGTTCAAGCAAGGCATGCAGCACTTACAATTCATTAAGGAGCTACCTTCTTGCAGAATGAAACTACCTGAACATGGATAAAGCATGCTCTTTGTGCTCAGTTTCACCATCTCTAAAATGGGGCTAGAAGGACAGGGAGGAAAGGAGGCTACTATTTAATAATCCAGTATATTATCCTATCCCTACACCCAAATGAATTAATTGAATAACAGAATGTTACACATTGTGCTGGGCACAGGAGGAAAGGACCCATAATCGTAACAACTTGATTATCTCAGCATGTAAGCACACACTGAGTGCTTACCATTTCTCTAAGGCCTCTAAGGAATACAGAAAACAGTGGACTGGGGGGGCTGTGTTGTAATTAGCAGGGATTAAGAATGCATCTATGAACAAGAGAAATCGTCGCTTTGTGATTTCAGTCTGATAACTGTAAACAGTAAGGTAAGGAAGTACATCTCAGCGGAAGCCAACACTGCACTTGATGTATTCTTCACTCAGCTAACAGGCAGGCTTTCAAGCCATGTTATCTGCCCCCACATCTCGACCTAATTTAACAAGTTACCATGGGAGCCATGCTAAGGTTGATGCAATTTTCTTATCTTTGAAGGAAGAATGTAACTGTGCAAGAGAATGTGAAAATTCCGTTTCTAACTAACTGATTTCCACACTTAGAGTGCGGTAACTAAGATATCACAGGAAGGAGAAGAATGTATTCCTGTGGAGGCAGTAAGGACAGAAACCTCAGCCCCTCGGCTGGGGATGTAGAAGATGCTTCCTCTTCTTAGCTAGGTACATCTAAGCACATGCATTTAGGCCAGGTCAGGCAGCCATGGTGCAGAAGTCTGAGTGCTCCCACTGCAGGTCACACACAAGCTGCAGCAACTGAATTTTAGGACAGAAAGGGGTCAGAACCAGAGAAAGAAAACGATACAATGTTATTATCTACGTGTCAAAAGTACTGCCAACAGTTATGTAGTGATTTCCACTTTTCAAAGGAGTTTTTGAAAGTCCACTTATCCTAACACGCCTGCATGAAGCTACACCCCCATTTGCAGACACTCTCGCTGTCACCTCAGGTTAAGAGACAACACAGGACAGACACATCCCATGCCTTGTTCATCCCTGTTTCTGAGAAGGGGCCACCAGGTCACAGGCTCAGAGAACCTGTGGTGAAGGCAGGAAACATTCCCTGAGACAGAGCTCATTGGGGGGCAGGGAGGAGGGACAGCCAAACTGTGGTCTGCTATCACACACCTAACAAGTCCCAACCTTTATTCGGACAGCAGCAAACAACAGATTCTAGTTCAAGTCTAAGGACATTTAGAATAAACTGGATAAGACAGCCTCTGGGTGGGAAGGAGGGGTGGTGTCTTACACCCAGTTGGTGCTCATTTGCTGAAATAATCAATTAATTACAAGTATGGGTTTCTTCTCAGCATGTCTAGCACAGTGTCTAGCACTCATTTAATTAATCGATTTGGTTCAACTGTGTTTTCACACGTCCCCCACTGTCGGGATAAGGGTGAACAGTTCTACTTCACTAAAGTAGAAAAAGGTACAAGGTAAATTTGCCTAAAATCACACAGTGTGTTAGAGCCGGGAGGGAGCTCAGAGAACTTCTGTTTTCTGGTCTATTGTTCTCACCACTGTTTGAGTCTGAAAAAGTTAAATCCATAATTGTAAAGAAACAGAATCTCAATGTGAACATGCCTTCATTTTTTTTTTCAATTGGAAGAGCTTAGTCTTTGAGAAAGTGAAGTGATGAGCCCTTTGCCAACTCCTCTCTTCTCCTCATTGACTGTTTTAATCTCTTATCCCATGAGGAGAAGAAGGGAGATGGGGAGGGAAGGAGGGAGGGAGGGAGGGAGGGAGGGAGGGAGGGAGGGAGGGAGGAAGGGAGGGAGGGAGGGAGGGAGGGAAGGAAATATGGAGGGAAACAGGGAGGGAAGGAAGGAGGGAGGGAAACAGGGAGGGAAGGAAGGAGGGAAGGAGAGATGAAGGGGGAGGGAGAGGGAGGGAAAGAGCCTATCAAACAACTTTCAAACAACAATCCATCATCTGAGCACTACCCTGGTCTCTCTACCCTGGCCTTTCTCCTCCCTTCTAAGTAGCTCTCTCCCTTCCCGGCTCTATCACTGCATCCAGATGGAGGAATGTAGTCTCAATTCCAAAATCTTCCATCCTTCTACACTTTGAAAGGCTTCTTGTACTTTTTCTCATCTCAGATATCTTTAATGAAAATGAATAAATTTCCCAATAATCTCTTCTCCAGAAATAGAAAAAGATCTTCTTAAAATGTACCAAGTCCCCCCCCCCACACTGCCAATATCTTTAAAAAAAAGACATTTAGATATTTCAAAAAGAAGGTCTTCAAGTTTGTCTTTTTTCTAGTGATTCTTCATATATATGGTCCTTGCCGCCACAACCAATGGAGATATCATAGCTGTATCTCCTGGGTACTCTTTGATACAGTGACTACCCTAGCTAGGGTCTTTGTGGAACGCAATATAGAGAATATATTCTGGATCTTGAAAGAAGGAGTAATTTTTCTAAGTATATAAATTTTGCTCTTAAAGATCAGTTAATTTTCAGAAAAATCCCAAGACTACTTTGGCCCACTTGAAAAAAAAACAAAACAGTTATGTCAACAGAGATACCATCTCTGCTGTCCATCTTCAGTTACACAGAGCCCTCGCCTGTCCAGTTGACAATGTCTTAAGAGGATGGCACTGAACAACATCTGACTAACAAAAGTTAACCGAGGCTCTTCTCAAATGTGCTTCGTGAACCTTGAAAACTCTGCAATCTTACAGAGACGATCTGATGCCTAGCACATTTACTATTCAGTGTTTTTCAATTGTTCTCAAACTACTCCAAGGCTCCTGGGTTAAGTACGTACAACCTGCTGCCCACTGGAACAGTGAACTGCTTGGCTCTACTGTCAGCTTCTCTTTTCAAAGCCCTAGCTCGGTGAACTTCATCCATTCTCTTGGTTCTTTCTGATATCACTACTAATCTAATTATAGCTTTCACACCTGGAAGAAAACCAATTCGGAAACTGTAGTAGTGGTGGTAGTGGTGGTGGTGGTTGTTTTTTGTTCTTACTATTGCTGCTGTTGTTGTTGTTGTTAAGTGTTTTGCTATGGAAACCCAGAATGGATCTGGATAGGGCATAGAACACTGTTCCTAAATTCAAACAGCAGGTTGCCATGATAACCATACTGTGAAACTCTCCAGCATGAAGGTCATTCAACTCTGCCTTTGAGAAAGCCAGCTCTGGTTTTGTGTTTAAAAAGGTATCCCCAGAGCAGGCCAGCAAAAGTCCCTCCATACTACCCATGAGGCAGTTTCTAGAAACTCCCAGTCATCACAGGTCCCTTCCCCAGATATGAAAGAAGGTCAGAAGTTAAATTTCCTACCACTCTTAAAAATGAACCCTTGAGATAGAATGATACTTTCAAAAATCAATGGCTTTTCACAAGTAGAATGGCTTGAAATGAAAGACCCTTCAGAAACATCTACTCTTCACAAAAAGAAAAAGGGATGCCCTTGGGTCTCTGTGCCTTACACTTGACCCAGCCCATGGAAACATGCAATTAGCCACCTAGACAGGGGCTGGGTGCCTACCTGTATAGCCAGCCAGGGCAGCAGCAGGAATGACAGGCTTGTCCTTGTTGAGGTCAGCACGGTCACGCACATAGTCCTTGAAGGTGCCCTTGGGCTTGTGGTTGGGCAGGGCAGCGGGATAGTCCTCAGAGTCGAAGCTGTCATAGGAGGGGACACGCTGCAGGCTGTTGAAGGATGATTGGCTGCTCCAGGACTGAGTGAGGCGGTCACAACTATCGTAGCTCTCTATGCTCTCAAAAGAGTCCTGGCCCCCGAGTTTACCTGGAGGTAAAGGAGGAGGTAGGAAGAGGGCAGGGAAGAGGGGTTGGGAAAAAACAGCTGTAAAATCCCTCTTATGGAGGATAGATTGCTAATTAGATCTGGAGATGGATGAAGTGAGAGAGAGGCCCAGGGATACAGGAGTCCCGCAAGTCCTGAGTCTACACTATGGGAAAGGATGTTGGCCTGGCCACAACATCAGAGCTGCTGCCACTACCTGGCTTACAGTTCCTAGCATAGTGACCAAAGTAAGGTTCTACTCCTCAGATCTGCCATGAGGACAGAACCTCAAGAACTCTAAAGCCAGAAATATAGATGCTTGGAGGGCTACTTGTCATGAGAGTTCTGGTTAATACATTATATTTAATGAGTTAATGAGAAAAGAAAAACAGAACACTGTCAGATTGATTATTTTTTCGATTCCAGCTAATGAAATAATTTCAGAAGGCCCAATTTGGAAAAATATTTTGATCATGAGGAAAAATATTCCATTAGACTACGGGCAGATTGGCCTCCCTTGACCTTGGAACTAAAGTATTACCTTTTAGGTATATTCTCCCCAAATACTAAGCCATTCCTTTATGACCTCTCAAGAAGTTACGGGGTGCCTTTGGGGACAATAAAACAAATCCATCAAGGCTCAGTCATTCTTGTAGGCAGTAAGCCATATGAGTTACTCTCTTCAGCAGGGTTTAGAATTTGGAATTCATGCTTCAGGAGAAGCAGAGGGGATGGCTGAGGAGTGAGGGCCCAGAGCAGGGTCAGAAACCCTTCACTGTGTGTTGCTTAAGGCACTCAGAACTGAGCACTCATCTCCCAAACCAGGTTATACACAGCTGCTGTGGCTGTGCGAGCATTCCTGAAGACGTCTCCATTGGCAAAAAATGCCATGAAAAGGGGGCTAATAAGGAAACTTTAAGGGGAACATAAAAACATTGAAGAGCTACAAAAATCCCAGGAATATTGGTGTTTGTGTCCAATGATCAGCTACTTCTCATGCAGCATGAGGGAGACCGCAGGAGATGGGGTGGTCACTCCTACCCAACATGAGCCAAGAGATGAAAAGACGTGAGAAAAGCATCTGCAGAAATGTCCTCAAATCAATTCTCAACTGTGCAAAGCTGGCTAAACCCTGAAGTAGTGTCTTATCCAATCACATCAGTGTGCTTCTGGCTGTGGGTTGGTCAAGAAAATAATATTCAGATATATACAGCTGCCCAAATCAAAGTCAAATACAAGGGGAAGAGATTATTCTAAAAATTAAAAAAAAAAATCCCAGATAAAAAAGTATGTCTGCTGTGAACATTCTGCCCCTCTGCTCATTTCTGAACTGCTGATGACAGAAATGTCATATCTCACTCTACCCTTTGTTCAAAAGAAGGCAATGTTAAGAAAGCAAATCAGAGCACGAAGAGCGAGTAGTCCAGCCTCTACCACATTAGTTCCATTCCATTACACTGAATGTCTCAAGAAACTAGAACCCACATGGAATGCCACAGGCTTCTTAGCAGAGAAGAAACTTCCCTAGTATCTCATAAAAGATGTGTTCTCGTACTAGTTATGGATGCTAACTGGCATTCCATTTCATTCTACCACAAATACACCAAAAGCCTAAGAAAGAAAACCCATGTTTCCACAAAGGATGGCCTGCCCTCTGAGTCACCCATATGTAGGTATTCCCTGTGCCTCAGTCTCTTGCAATGTTTCTTATCTCTTCAGCCATTTTTGTATGTGGAGGGCCAGGAGCTGAAAGGGCTTCATTTAGTTAAGTGCTAAAGTAGGCGTTATTACTCTTCTGCAGCCTCACCAGATGCCTCTCTGTTCAGACTGTGGTTTAGAGCAGGGAGCAGCTTTCATTTTAGTTCTATTTCACAACCCTGGAATTGGAAGCCTTCATTAACGGGTATTTTCCCCAAAACACTGACTTGAATCCAAAAGGATTAGACACTTGGTTCTGCTTCTCTGTTCAATCCGGGAGGCATGCATCCCCAAGACTAGCAGTGACCATCTTTTCTAAGAAATGTCTCTGTAAGGTCCTTCCAAAGCTAATTGAGTCCACCGAACAGCACTCTGAACAGTAGAAGGGTAGCCCCACAGCCACCCACAGAAAAGACTTACACAAAGACAGGCCTTAGAGCTCAATTAAGTGGGACAGAGAAGTACTTTGTATACTGAAACACAGCATCTGAATACTGCGATTATTAATAGTCGGCTAACAGTAATGTCTTCAGTCTAGACCAATCACAACAGTCAGAATCAATGGCCCTTTGGCCAGCCGAGTTACAGCACATCTACCATGCAGCAATCAGGCTTGCACAAGCTGGTCTTCCCCTTAAGTCTGCGGCCTGAGCTTGGAGGAGGTGAACGACAGTAGAGCCACAGAGAAATACCTCACATCCTTCGGTAAGGATCAGTTTGGGTTTATAATCATTAGTTAGGGTTTGAAGGGGGAGTGAGGACCCAAGAACCAAGAAGAGGAAAGGGACAGAAGGGCATTTCCACAAATGCAAAACCAGCCACAATTGTAAAACTATATGGTTACAAATCTACACAGATTTACAACATTGCCGAACCCCAAACCCACAACTCGGTCTCCTTAAATATACAGAGAGACAGCCTCAGGAGGAAGAAGGTGGCACTAAGGCTTCAACCTGCTTAAGAAGAAGTGCACGGATGCATACACTTGAGGGTATGTATTTAAATAGACACGTACCCAAAAATAAAAGACAGGCAGAAAGGGGAAGACAGACCCAGTCCCACCCATTCCCTTTGGTTTGAAACACAAACAACCTAGGAGTGCAAGAAGGGCGATCTGGGTTCTGATTTTGCAGGGGCTTTCCCTGTACAAGGCCAGATAACTCTCCCAAGGCTTGCTGGGAGCAAACATGAGCCACAGTTGAAAAGCATGACAGTAGGGATGGCTCACAATGGCAACAGGGTTACTCTACCTTTGGCTCTTGCCCTTTTGGAGACCACTGAGAAAGTAGCACAGTCCTTCAGTACGCAAGAATCACTACCCTCTTCTTCCTGTCTTAATACTTTCCCACTAGGAAAGTCATTTCTAGGCTTTTCAGAAACGAGTGGGCTTTTCCTGGATGAAGAAGCCCCTTCTTCTAACAGACTTCACTTTTCTCACAACAAGACAATCAGAACATGCTTCTCCTCGTAGTGGGATGTTCAAGGCCTCATCTTAAACCTCAGGTACACTTTCCCTTTGGGGCATCAGGTCAGCGAGATCTATTTTGAAACGCTGACTTCACTGCCCGTGAATGTTTTATCACTATTATAATAGCCTTGTCAACAAGAGTACCTTCTTTTGGAAGCCTCTGGCCACCTTTTCCCCTGGTCTCCTAGCTAAATGCATACTCTCACCACACTGTTGATGACCAGTTCCAAATAAACCATTGGTTAACCATCTTGTATCTTCCCAAACCAAAGTAGTCACAAGTGGCTAAGTTCCCAGGATGAGCAGCAAGGGTCATCCCAGGTACCAAGAAGCCAGGGTCTACAGTATGACCCAGGTGAACCCTGAAAGGATAGCCAAAGCACATGCCAAATTTCAAAAGGAGTATGATCTCAAGCAAAACTGTCTTAAAGAAACTGCAGTCTACCTTTCAAACTCCACCTACAAGTAATATGTAGACAAACCATTTTATCCTAATAACACATTTGATTGTTACTCTGCCACACTCAGTTCCATCACAGACCCTAAGACCTTTGTCATCATGTTGGATAAAGCTAAAATCCCATGGCAGAAAGGTCTTCTTGTCTATACACTCAAAAAACTGAAAAGCTAAGACTGATGAATATAGGAGTGATAAGTAAGGAAAATGGGACCTGAACAATGAATGAACTGAGGTAATTCTTGCACACCCAAGGAATCTGAAAGTAAATTGGACCTACCACGACTGGCTCTCCCCATGCACATGTTGTCTGGAGTTAACACCTCTTGCTTAATGGCAAAGTAGTCTGTCTGTAAAGTGTCTGTCTGGAGAGGGTCCCGGAGAATGACAGAAGGGTACTCGTTCTCATACTTGAGGGACAGGAGTTCTTCCGAGCTGATGGGATGCAGCGTCTGATAGGACTCTGTGATGAAGCTGGGCTCTGAGAACTCTGAGGGAGGAACACACTGAGCATGCTCGGTACCATAGCCTAGGAAAAAAGAATGTTGTTTACAATTGGAGACACTGGTACCTGAAAAAAGCAATTCTTACTACCCATCAAGACCCCACCATGTGACATGAGCTGACTCCCTTAAAAGAGAAAAGTCAGAAGGACTTGGGTTCAACTTACTATCTGCAGCCCTCGAAACGATACCTTCCCTTCTGGCCTTAATTTACTTGTCTATAAAATAAGGCTGATTAAGTGTTCCTCAGAGCACTGTGACGAAGAATAAATGAGACTGTGTGTGTATGCACAATGTCTACAACATCTCTGGCACTCTTGATAAACTCCAGATATGTAATGAATATAAGTGTCACCACTAGAATAAAACTGTAATAAGCCAGAATATTAAAAACAAATACATCACACCTGTTTAACACAACCTTTGAAGTCAGGGCCATCAGAGAAGCCAATGTTCCTCTTTTTCTATGGATAGATACCTCTATAGTGTGCTAAGCAACCATGTACTTTAAAAATAAAGTTTTACTTTTTATAATAGAATATGATGCTGCATGGTCCATGTAAGGAATCCAGAAGGATTCCATAGCAAATCCTATCATCTTAAATAATAGGTAAGAAAAGCACGTAGGCAAAAATCAAATCTCTAACCCAACCCTCTCCTAGTCACTAGCACACATGGGATTAAGTAAGAGCAAAAGGTGTCCCAGGTATATTCCTTCCCACTTGAAGGAACTTTGTAGACTGGTAAGCACACATAGGAACTTAACGCTTGAACTATGTGGAAAGTCATAAAATAAGTAACAAAAAGCAGAATATAATTAATATTACTTTTTATAGGATTATTAAGCCAGGGAGCCTTTCCAAGTTCCCTATCATAAAGAGATGGAAGGAGAGTGGACAACAGCACTTACTGATGAAGTAATCCGAGGTGTAACGGGATTCTGGGTAGGTAGGGTTGACTCCATTAACCTGATACGGTTTCACATCCTCTGTAAGAAACATACCAGGGAATAAAATTAAGATAATATACAAGTGACATTTGACCTACAAGAATCTTAAACACAAAGATCCTAATAATCTCAACCTTTTTTTTTTTTCTAAAAAGTCTGCAAGCACACCACAGGAGCTGGTGTCTCAGTTGCCTGAATGGAGCCTTAGCTCAGGATAACATCACAGAAGTATGGCTGAGCTTAAAATTTCAGTAGTTGTGAAATGGAATTGGTCCATTTATCTTGGGAGGAGATCCAGTGGGCAATCACTGAGGGTTGAGAAAACGGGCAACCCTCATGGGTGGTATCTTGGTGTTTCCTTTCAGAGAACTGAATCTTCAGGCTCAAGTCTGGGGATGTCTCAAGGACCATGCTCAGCACTTAACACTTAAAGCGATCAACTAAAAAAACCATTTCAGGGCACACTCTAGCCCTGTAGGCAAGTAGGTATTTGTATCCTCCACTTTTTGCAGATATCTGGAATTTTTTTTTTTTAATTCTGCTTTTCTCATAGTTCTGGGAATTCAAGTTCAGGCCCAGACAAGAAGCAGGGCACTGGTAAGGTGACTCTGCTCAGCGAACCATGAGGACTTATGTATAGTAAGAAAAGCAACATATTCAAAATGCCTAGATGCCAACTACCTTTGGACTCAGAGAGATATAAAGAGAGCGTAGCACAGAACAGAACTGTCATGCTGGGCTCAGGGTACTCTGGCTACCCCAGAATCAAATGCAGTAGCTGTTGACACTCTACCGAGCCAAGCCTGACTGCATTTCTTTGCAAAAATCAATCGTAAAGAGAGACTGCTGATACAGGTTTTCCTCAGGTATCTGCTAGCCTGCTGAGAGCAAAGGCTGATGGGAAAACAAGTTTATGCCTGCACTCAAAAGAAAGAAAAAAAGTTCCCAGTTGAGATAAAATGATTATACCCTGCTTGAGCGGCTTATCAGATTAAAACATCCCCTGCACCTTTGGCCTCCAGCTCCACCCCAATCAGCTATGTTCTCTGGCTGCCATGCTGCTCATGTTTGATCACAGAAGGGACTCGCACAAACATCCTGATCACCCCTTCAGAAATGTGAATCCATAGTAAGACAGTTTTACTGCCTCAAGCGATGGGACACCCACCGGCTGGGATAACGGGACTTGCCTCTGCACACAGACTCCATTGCACCCTAGCTCACTTCAATTCCCTGACAGTACTCCCCTGCATAAACGCAGGGCAGTTTAATCCTGTCTCAGTGGCAGAGTTACCTCTGAGCACACATTATCACAGTAAGAACATTGGGTAGGAGATAAAATTAAAACAGACTAAGAAGTAAGTAATGTTTTAAAGTGTTGATGACTAATCAAGGCTATTGCCAAGAAAAAATATATTTGGCAGCACTTTATAATCAAGGATATGAACGGACCATGACCAGTGACAGACTGAGACTACCCCCCCAGCTCCCAGTACGTCTACTGTGGGAATCCATTCTGAGTTCAGAGAAGCATTGTATTGACAGACTATGTTTGGTTTCATGGTCTGCTGCAACCTGCTGTTGTGTTCAGAAGGCGGTAGTTAAACCAGCACTGCGAGGAGTCTACCACACCTTTCTTCTCCTCTTAAGAACAGGTCACTCATGTCAGTGCCTAGGGGTTAGTTAGCACCAGTGCAGTTACTACAGCTATTGTCCAGTCCTGAGTAGCAGCAGCCACAGGAAGAACCACCAAGACCTTAACTGTGTCCATTGGTGGATAATTTTCAACAAGAAGCTGAGGTGAAGAAACAGGAACCCATATCACATTCATGTGCCCTGAGGAATGGGACCTGGGTCTCTCCTCAGCCCTGAGTGTGAGGCAGACTCTTAAACAAAGGAAGGCCTTATATGGAATGAGCTGTATGCCCTGCCCCCAGTGGCTGTGCCTAGTGCTTGAGGCTGGTGACCACAGGGAAAGGGTGGGCCTGGTTACAGAGGGCAGCAGGCTTCTAGGCTTACAGTCAGCTGTAGGGCACTGCTGACTGCTGGTAACTGCAATTTATTTTAAGAAGAAATTTAGACAAATAAGCACAGAAACACCCAAGTTTGCCGCCCGCTGCTGTTGCTATACTCAGCTGGAGCTACGGGACATGAGTCACTTGGTCCAAAAAGGTTAGAAGAGGCCAGTAGAGGAGGCTGTGTCATTACAAGGTTGCAACACCACGGCCTGATATAACCCTAGTTTTGGCTCCAAATGTAAAAGGTATTATTCTACACTGTCATAATCCCAAGCCAGTGAGTGGCAGAGAAATTTGTCTTGCTAATGAGCTTGGAAGAGTGATACTCTCCTGTTACCAGAGAGTATACATCATAGACCTAGGGAGTATATACTAAAGTTTTTGGAGTAGGTGAAACACCTGTTTTTTTTAAAATCCAGATTTATTTAAGTCCAGGTATTATTTATTCAAATAATGTATGGGTCTAAGAAAATAGCACAAATTGTATACAAGATGTTAAAGAAGTAAGATCTTGTTAAAAATTAAAATATGAACTCCTAAGGCATAGAAGAAAATAAGTCAGCATATATTGAGCTCTTGCTTTGCACCAGGTTCTGTACCAAACACATCCCCATAGACTATCTATGCCATGGCTAAACACCAGCAGGCAACAGCAAGAGCATCCCATCATCCGGCCAGCTTAGAGAAACTCCTATAACCCTTCCTTCCTGTTTGCACATTTACCTTTCTGCAGGATCTCTAGATGCTCCCACAGGATATCCCCGACAAAGTCTGGAGCCAGCTCGAGGAAGCATTCTTTACCCAGGGCACACAGCGCTGCTCCATTCATACAGAACTTCTGGAAGTCCACACCTTTCAGGCTGAACTCATTCACAGCCCACATCACCCAATCCCGGACATGGGTTTCTGTCCACTGCCTGGGGTCTGAGAAGAGAGGCCAAGTGAGGACATAGTAGATCAGGCTGGGAGAAGGCAGGGAAGGGATGGAAAAGGGCTGAGGATGCTAGTTATTCTCAGACCTAGGCAACAGCATCTTGTCCAGCACCTCTCAGATTCTTCTCCCCACAGCTAGTACCCCACTTTCCCTATTTCATCAGATAAGGAGGAGCTAAAGTCAGCCAACAGTAATTCCCAGCTTTTTTTTTTTTTCAGGCCAAGATTTCCATTGATTTTTCCTCTCACCCTTATTCCCATTAAAAAATGTTAAAAGCCCCCAGATAAGGGACTAAGCCTTCTGCAATGGCAACGATAACGACATAAAGTGTTTTCCACAATTTCACGTGCCCCTGTCTGCTCTCAACTCTGCAATGCACTCCAGGTTTTTATACTCCATTATTTTTATCTTAGCCACTCGGGTTTTACAATAAGCACAGCAATTCGTAACGGTAAGTCATTCAAGTGTTGTTATTTGTCACCACAGGCCCAGCATTGAGTAGCAGTAATGACATATAAGCTTCATACATGAACTATGGTTTGACAGAGCTGTACTTGACAACGACACCAAAAATATCCACATAAATGATGCCTGAACCAAAAGTAATTGCATGAGATGCTAGAACACCCAGGGCTCAGAAGTCACTTTGCTCTGCCTTCTGGTCCACAAAGGATGATTGGGGTTGTGGTCCACCCAGGTTTGGAGTAAAGTTGTAAACAGAGGAAAAAAAATGTACAGATGTAGTCTAAGAATCTAACCAGCACTTCAGTCTGGTCATACTGGAAGTCTTTTAATTACAGTTAGATGAGGTGTTATTTATAGACAGCTTTCCTTCAACTTTCTTTAACAACGACATTATCAACACAAAAGCAAAGCAAAATGAAAACAAGACACCGCTTGCCTACTCATGACTGTCCAGGAAACATTCCTAGGGAAAGCTGGACAATTTCACAGTTCACTTCTTTACGATAAGTTCAGACTCTTTCCATTCTCAGTAAACCCTTTTAGATAGGAACACCCAAAGCACAAGCATACTTTGCCAAAGTACATGGAAGAGAACGGAATATAAATAGAAAGCAACACAGTTCCCTGGGTCCATCCATGGTCACCCATATTGACTCTAAAATAAAAGTTTTCCACACTTGTCTGTGAGTTGGAATTGTTTGAGGAGTTTACAAAACAAAGATGTCAGCAGCTGTTAAGATAATGTGAATTAGTCTAGTCTGGGGCTTATCCCAGAAGCTCTCAAAGATCCAGAGATGCTGATGTACAGACAGGTCAGGAAACACTGTCCTAAGACCACTAGCTAAGAACGGGTGGAGAAACTGTCCCTGTGTCTCATGGATGTCTGCAAGTGCCCATCACAGCCAGCGGATTCCACTGTGGCTGATTTAAGCCAGCCTAGTTACAGAAAAGCAAATGAGTCTTCTCTAAGGATCCGGTCTTAGAGGTTCTTTTTCCTACGATCAGAAGTATACCTTTGGGGATTCCCAGTCGCTGCTGTTCTTTTGTGAAACCACTGAAAGTAGCTTTCAATGCTTGGGACATCATTTCTTTGCTGCTCGGAGTTAACAGAGGGACATCTGCACATTCCATGTCTGTAAGGAAAAACAAAGCAGCGTATGAAAAATAAAACCCACATAGGTAATTAACCACTCACGAAGAATGAAAAAGTGTGAATGAGCCAGAGAATGCAAACTGAGAAAGAACTGTGTTCACATCTTCATCACGGCAGGTAAAACTGAAGGGGTTTTCCACAGTATACTAGGCCCCTATGGGGGGTGGGGGGGAAACCCTGTGTCTTGCTTACAACACTCAATCCTGGTGAACAAAAATACTTATTCTTCCTTCTGATTTCCACTACCCATACCCTTCCCCCATGTATCCATCTTATTAATTGAAACCATTTGTGTTATTACATATTTTCAGTTACCTATAAAAGGAAGGAACAATATTATTCATGAACCAAGAATCACTTAGTGCCTATAATGTGCAAGGGATGGGAAGGGAAAAGCACCAGCCAAGACAGTGGATTGTGAGCCTTGCTGTGGATTCGGTCGTTAAAAATCTACAGACACAAATGTTCAAATGCAATGCCAATAGGGCTTCCAAGGAGAAGATGCACGCTAGCCAAGAATGGGAACTGCTCCAGAGGACAGAAAAGCCTTGCTGGGCAAAAGGATAGTGAGATCTGATGGACACTCAGAAATTAAGGAAGAAAACTACACTGTACCCTAGCTGTTCCCAGAGTGAGGTGCCCCCAACAAACATGTCAGCCTCACCTGGAAATGATCAGATACAGATTTTTAACTTTACTGGATGCCTATTGGATCAGAACGCATGTGTCTGCTTTTCAACACAAAATCCAGTGGTGAGCACTAAACTTAAGCAACATAGTTTTTAGCACGGTGTAAATGAAGGACATGAGATCAGAGGTATGGAAAAGATGAATGGAAAGGTTTTTCACCAATGGTTTACGCCAAGCGTTTTTTGTTTATTTGTTTTGCTTTTGTTTGTTTTGTTTTTGTCTTGTTCTTTAGGCTACTGTGAACGGAATTATTTCCCCAATTTCCTCCTCAGTGCCTTTGTCACTGGTATATAAAAAGACAGATGATTTTCTGTGTAAGTTAATTTTGTATCCTACCACTTTACTGAAAATTAACTGGTTAGGAATTTTCTCCTTATGTACAGTCATGTTGCCTGTAAACAGGGATACTTTGACTCCTTTTCCTATTCTTATGCCTTTTACTTCCTTTTTATGCACTAATGTGACTTTGAGCCCTATACTAAATATAGAGACAGTGTTATCATATACCTTCATTAGATGATATAAAGAAATCCAGCTGAAACTGAGCTAGAAGCCCCCTCCAGCTAGTCTTCACAGGCCTAAAGAGTACTAAGGAAAAGAGGCAGCAGTGGTCTCACAGCTGTGAGCCCTATAAATTCCAAGAGTTCAACTAGCAGACAAGATGTGCTTACTTGTGTAACACTGGCACTACTGCAGGGTAACCAACTGCTCTCTGTTTCTGAGGCCCACTCCACAGGACAGAATCCATGCCTTGTACATTAAGCCCTGTCAAAAACTCAGGAGTAACTGAAGATGCTGAGAATATGTGGCAGACGGGCGCTCAGCCCCAAAGGAGACCTTTACACCATTCCCTCTAAGGTACAGGGAACAAAGTAGGAGAGGAAGGAGAAACAATGGAAGAGCTAGAATAGAAGACATAGAGAAGCATTACAGAAGGCGCAGCCATTGCAGTCTCAAACACACAGCAGTTGTGGATGCCCATACCAGCTCTTCACAAATATAAGCTCCCGACAGCCCAGTGTGATGAGAGAGGCTTAGGAAGAAGCCCTGCCATTCACTGTCAACTATTAGCTAACTGACAGATTCAGGGATGTGGGGTGTCCTTGTTTAAGTTGTGTACTCAGTGGTGACCCCAACAGGCTCCAATGGAGAGTTCTAAACCAAAAGTCACACAGATGGCCCTGATTGAGCTAACTGAGTCACCAGGTCAAAAACAGAAGTCATGTCTAGGAAAGAAACTGAGGGGGTAATTGACAGGAACAGTAAGAAAATAAAAGGAGGAACAATCAGAACACACACACAAACACACACATAGGCACACATACATATGTATACATATATAAAATTTTCATAGTACAAACTTAATATCTAAAATTACAGAAAAGGGAAGAAATAAACCCTTGTAACATGTATCTAAAAAAAAGATAAAAGATGAACAGCTGCTGAATCAGAGTGAATCGGGAGGGAGGTTAGCTGTTTGACGTGAGGCTGAAGAGGTAAGTGGGAACAACATTAAATAGGTCACTTTCTCCTGAGGAAAACAGAAAGCTGCTCTAGTTTAACCAGAGGGATGGCCTTGCTACATGTTTTCCAGGAGACTGCCTTCTCTGCTTTGCAAAGAGGGGTCTAGGTGACTATGAGTTGATGTACGTACACTTTTAAGAAAGCATTTGTTCCCCTGAGAGACGACAGTGGCTTTGACTACAAAAGTGGCAATGCAGATAAGATAGGCAGGCAAGCCTGAAGTACGCACAGGAAGTCACAATTTATGATTTATGTGGGTGGGAAAGGACAGTGAGGTATCAAATCCTGAAGACCTGCCAGTATCACCATTTGCCAGAACCCACACAGTTATACCCTCCCACACTCGCAGGCCCTATTCCCAATATGGATACTTACACGGGGCCAACATCGGGCATCTTCTGAACTCATCTTGGGTCAATCTCTCCCCAGTGCTAAGCTATCCTACCTACCCACCTAGCTTTTCTGTGACTTTGTGAAGGGACTACCTTCACTGCCCTGAATTTTAGAAGTCTGAACTGTCAATGTACCACATCCAGAAACTGGTGTAAGATGATTAAGTTGCAGAAGAGAATATTACATAGGTTCCTCGGCTAGCTTGTTTCAAGCCTTGGCTACTAGGAAGCTAGGAAGGAAGAAAGGAAGGAAGGGAGGGAAGGAGGGAGGGAAGGAGGGAAGAAGGAAGGAAAGAAGGAAAACCCTGAACATATATAAGGGAAATAATGAAAATTAGGGACCTCTAAGAAAAAGGAGCCAATATATTGCCTCTGAATGTCACAATGAACAGAAGCATCACTGAGTGACAGAAAACAACTTCCAACCATGTTGCCAGGGAGCTACCCAGGGACTGGGCCAGCCTAAGAAGATGGTTCACTGTGGCTAATCTCCCAGTCCCTGCCAGTGACAAGAAATCTCAAGTCCCAAGAGTGTTTGTACTGCCCTGCCCTGGGACATTCCAAACAAGTTCTAATGGAAGAATCATCAACATGCCCTCCAGGAAGGCTGACAAAACGTTGGAAAATCCCAGATTTTGGAGTAAAATAAAATAAAATAAAAATAAGCTTGGGAAAAGGATAGTTGTTGATTACATAACATCCAGCCCTTCAAACAATGACGTAATCATCAAAGAGAAACACATCGATAGTCTTCACTTGCCGTTATTTCACCAAACTAAGAGTAGTTTAGTGATCTAGAATGTCTCTCCTTCGGAGCACATGTCAGTATTACTCTGGAGAAAGAAGCCCTTTGGCTAAGCAGGGAGCACAGCATGCCTTAGAAGCAGGAAGAACTCCAACATCCCAGATCTTATATTCACACAGTCTGTCAACAAATATTTTGTGGCTGGGCGGTGGTGGCACACGCCTTTGATCCCAGCACTTGGGAGGCAGAGGCAGGCGGATTTCTGAGTTTGAGGTCAGCCTGGTCTACAGAGTGAGTTCCAGGACAGCCAGGGCTACACAGAGAAACCCTGTCTCAAAAAAACAAAAACAAAAACAAAAACAAACAAACAAACAAAAACAAATATTTTGTGTACTCAGTATTTCTCCACTGAATCAACTACTCTGTTCCCTTCTCTCCCATCCAATATAAATTCGGGAACTTGAACTGTAGGGGTTTTCCTTTGCGTCTTTGTTCCCTCGGTTAGATTAAAAACTCCATGAAATGAACTTTCCTGATAGTGGGAATTGGCTGAGGTCATGTGTGGAAAATGAAGGCCAAGCCTAATGGAGTGTCGGTAGGGCTACTATAAACTGAGCCTGTGATGGAATTGGCAGGGTGGTCCCACGTCACCTTCCTCTACACACACAAGCTGAGGTAATGTAAAAACCTCATGAGATGACAGCCAAGCAAGGACAGCAGCAGAGAGACAGGGAAGGAGGATTCCCTGAGGCTGATTCTTTTAACTCTAGCTCTCTGGCGTCTTGTCTGGCCAGCAGTGCTAAGTGAATACTTTTCTATGCCGGTTTCTGCTTCCGGTCAGGGCAGCAAGCATTTCCATATTCTCACATGCTTTCTCTTATGGAAGCATCTGGAACTACTTTGACTTATCCACCTCTATGCCACCTCTAAAAGTCTACATGCAGCCACTTGACTTATATCCCTGTTGTAGAGAGTCCAGTGTGCTGGGTCTTCTGGGAAGACTTCCCAAGTCAGCTAGAGGAAACTATTCCCACACTTGAGACACTTGGGTTGGGCTGTGAGCTCTAGCAGATGACACAGTCATTGTCCTTGGAAGAAAAGGCTGCAAAAAGGAAAGTCAGAGCTTTTCTGAATTGGTAAAGCTTAAGATTTAAACTTTTTAAAATATCATGCCCTTTCTTTATATATGACAACAGTTGGCTGGGGTTGTCTGTTCAGTGGAATGGACACTTCATTTAAAAATGATCAAGAGTCATGCTCAAAAGTGGGTACATTAAGCTTGTTACTTAAAAGTCCAATGCAAAAGGCCCCTCAATGTTTTCTGTGATTGAGTAAGTTCTGGTAATTCATCATCAATGATGATGGTGGTGACGGTGCTGATGGTGATGAAATCATTAATCAGGTAGACAATCTGACATGGTTTAGACAAGCAGACATCACTGATATTCCTAAATTTACCTTGTTACTCACTATAATACTTTGCATTATTACAGATAGCTTCTAATCTGAGCAGTATCTGGACATTAATCAGTACCTCTATGAGCATTAACTAACTTGCATTTCTTAGAAACCTGAGATTACCTCTGTGGTAATAATTACAATACCTTAAATTCAAATAACAAGGTGTCTCAAAATGCAGAGAAACTAACTTAAGATACAGTATGCCTGGAGACCCTCAACATTGTGCATGGAAATTGGAAGCATATATTAGACTTCTATCTACTGATTTTTCCTCAGGGCCCTACCTCTACAATAACATATATAGGACTTAACCTAGATTTCTGAAAAGACAGTGGTACAGAAGCCACTGGGAGAAAAAAATAAAAAACAAACAAAAAAAAAAAAACCCAAAAAACAAAAAACAAACAAAAAGTACCATTCCAAGATACACCCTGTAGAAGCAGGCAGGTCAGCTCTCCTGGAAGCTACAGGCTTACTGAGCCAGTAGCATTTTGAATGCAGAGAAACACCTGCCTGTGTTTCAGTGTGACCCACCCCTAACAACCCCAAACCTTTTCAAGTGAAATGTAAAACAATTGTTTCTAGTCAAAGTTAAGGGCCGTTAGGTTTCCAAGAACCCTTCAAAGGTGTCTTATGTATCTTTTCTACCATTCTTTGCAGTTCTCTGAAACAGAATTGCTCAAATCAACAGTGTTACAAAGAACTTGACTGCAGTAGCTTTTGCTCAAGAGGATGTTCAAGGCTTAGAGCCTTTCAAGTTCTTTCTCTGTTGTTCTCAACAAATGATATAGAAAAGACCACAGCATCTGGGACCCACTGGTAAGACAGTGAGGGACAAAAACCAAAGACATGAAATCCCAGATAAACATCCAGTATCGTGTGGATGCTACTCTGGGACAAAGTCTGTACTCGGCAATACTGCCAGTCTTGTGCTGGGTACTGTCATAAAGAGAACAGTAGGAGGGGGAGAGGGAAAACTAACATATGGTTCACCAAGACCTTGCTCATATACATCTCCACCATATCCCTGGGGGGTTGGAAAGGTGCTTCCAATTTCCCAGTTTACAAATGCAGAAAGCAAGACTCCGGAGGGCTTAGCATATAGTCACAGAACAAGAAGTAACTAGAGCAGCCTTCCCCTTCTAAATTCCAAGGTCTTTCTGCTCAGTTCCACTACCAATGGGAACAGGCTGTATAAATCTAATTAAGAGAAGCAAAAATTTCAGAGCTGAAAGAGATAAGATATTTCATGGTTTTGTTTGAGAATTATATAAATTTGAGATGGTTAAACATTTAATATTATTCCAAGACTGTGCGTTTTATATAGTGAACCCCTAAAGAGAGGATCAGAAACTGTTTGCGTCATCTACTGCATCTCTTTTCCTTTCCTGGGACTAAGTAAAGGCCTCTGTCCTTCCACACTAACCGAGCACAGGGTTTAAATAACAACCTGGACCCTCCCCTGTCTGTGCTTACTCCTGAGTCACCCTAATGGGTCACTGCACATATAATAAGACTGATTAGGTACACATTGATTTACCAACTTTTTCTCAGAGTAAACAGAAACCAAGAAGAATCCTTCTGGCTTTCAAAGAGAAGAAGAAAAAAAAAGAATGCCCAAATGCAGAGATGGCATTCTAAAGAAAGGGAAAGAAGGGGATGAGAGACATGCATGTGGCTGGGCTGCATTCTTTATCCAAATCTGAGGACACTGCTATCACAGTCTCCGTTAGACAACGCAAGCTAGAGAAGCCAGCTACCCAACTCATCTCTAAAAACAAATTCTGTTAGAGGCAGTCACTTTATCACTGGGTTTTACAATTTTCATCTGATAATTTCCACACATAATAGTATAATTAACTCTTCTTTCCTCTGTCTCTCTCCCTTCTCTCTCTCCCTTTGTATCTCTCTCTCCTCTCTGTATCTCTCTCTCACAAACACATATACACGGAGAGTGAGTGAGTGAAACAGAAAGAATAAAACTAAACCTAGCAATATGTTATTTCACCTACTAATACTTTATTGTCTTGAGGATTTTAGATAAATGTATATTATCGTATGAAAACTTAACAGACAGATATACCTGATGCCAAAGAAAATGGGGCTTAAAATGATCTTGCCTGGCATTTACATCAAGGTCTATATTTCATTTATTGGCCCACTTGAACAAAACTCTGTCAAGGGAACAGTACTATGATCTAGACATTGGCCCAGGGAGAGCAGAAAGAAAAGGCTTCTGATTGGGAGGATAGAAAGCCAACCTGAGACTTCCCGTGCCCTACATGCAGACAACACTGCTTCCTAATGGCTCGTGGCCTTGTGAACTTTCACTTGTAACTAAGACCACACAAAAAAAAGGCTGCCATTTTGGTGACAAACACCAAAAGGGCAGTTTCAAAGGAGGGGCCATGGTCAAGATGCCTCGAACAAGCCCCAGTGTGGGAGAACAACACAAGAAGAAAACTGCCTGTAGATGGAGGAGCTGAAAACTCTGGCTGTTAGAACTTGCTGCTGGCTTCTAAAAGCAAATCCCCCCAAAAAGTGGCCAACCATGCCAAAAGAATAGGGATCTCAAAAACAGTGAGTACTGCCCTGTCTCACTCATGGACAGCAGACCGAAGCAGAGTTAAGGGGAACAATACCTTCTATTTGGCTCTTAAGCCCACGAACATGCTCTAGAACCCTGGCAGATATGACTTCCAGCATAGAGGCAAGTTACCCAGAGGCAGGTTAACTCAGAGACAGATGGGAGATAATAGTTCTTCTGCAGGCCTGGCTCCAGTTTCATTAATGAAGTGATGGGACAAAGCAAAAAACGGGCATCCACCTGGGGCCACACCGGGTCCACCCATTCCAATCACGTGGTGCAACATTGTTTCAAACAATGGAACAGCATGAGACATGGAACGGATTCTGACCAAGAAGAAAAAAACAGGCAACTGAGTGTGTGTCGTTCTCCTCTATTCAAACTTCCAGCAGGCATCAGCCAGTAAAAACCCATCCAAAGAAGGTAGAAAGAAGCAGCACTGAAAATCCCCAATTCACCCTCCAGTGACCTGGCTGCCCAGAAATGTAAGGCAGGCTCAGATTACAACATCTCTCTGTGCCAATGCACACAGCCACCAGGGAAAACACACAACGTGCCAACTCAAAGGTAGATGCCTCTTCTCAGAGGGAAGCTGCCCTAGGACAAAAGAAAGGGTCTCCTAAAGGAAAGAAAGTGCTCCAAGCCGCTCTGAGCCTGAGAAAGCAGTGTGCAGGGTCTGACAGGCACATCGAACATCTGTAGGAAGTGACCTCAGACTTCCCCCTCCTTCCTTTCGCCCATCCCCTGATCTATCTCCCCAAAAGTTTTAACACATTATTATTACCACAGAGGTCCTGAGGATTTGGTGAGTCACCAGGCTCACACATGGTTCCAATGAGCCCTTGACCATTACATGGTAGGGAAGCAGGAAAAACAAATGAAAGCCGTTGTAATTCGGCAGCGCCAGAGTTCAGACCTGCCAGACAAAAGGGATTGCAGGCATGTTCCCAAATGTGTTCAGGCACCTGACATGCAAAAGCTATTTTTAATCACTGGATTTATTTCTTTCCGAGCCCCTCCACCATCCTCCACCTCAGCATATGTATAGGAAGGCACATCAGGACCCAAATCAATTCCAGGTGTTCAGGGAAACCCAGAAAGACTCTTCCGTTCCAGGCTAGAAGCCAGAAAGCAGAACTGGCCCCTGGGCCCTGCAGCTCAGTGCTCTTACTCCGTTCCCTCGGACAGCTCAAGTCTACCATCCAAAACACCCAAGGAGGAAATGTGTGAATGAAGATGCCCTGCTAGAAGGCCTCTGAAATGTGTGTCTTCTTTAGCAGATCCAGCAAGTGAAAGCCCAAGAAACGATCTCGAGAGAGACCCGACACTTCATTTTTCCCATTTTTGCAACTGTGTGCATTTGGGAGGTTGTCAGTTTCCTGATCCTTGATGTCCATGTAAGCATTGTAAAAGAAACTCCATGTACTGGCTGTTGTGGCTACAGTCCGATTAAGACACCACACTCTATTGACACTATTAGACATTGGTGTTTTCGCATGCCTATTCCATAACTTTCATTACAGACTTTCAGCCCAGAAGCAGGTTAACTCAGAGACAGATGGGAGATAATAGTTCTTCTGCAGGCCTGGCTCCAGTTTTATGTGACAAAGCAATAAACTGGCATCCACCTGGGGGCCACACCAGGTCCACCCACTCCAATCACGCAGTGCAACATTGTTTCAAACAATGAAACAGCATGAGAAACAGAATGGATTCTGACTAAGTAGAAAAAACAGGCAACTGAGTGTGTGTCCTTCTTTTCTATTCAAACCTCCAGCAGGCATCACACCCCAGAGGGAAAGCAAGCTCGGGAAAATTGCTTTCACCTGAATCTCTCTCGACACCCCACTGAAGGAACAGGGCAATTTCTTACTTACTCTGCATCTTGTAATCCAACCTGCTAGGGGAAAATCTTTTTGGTAGCTGGCATCTTAAATATGTTTGCCATGACAACACTTCACAGCTACACCATATCCTGAAGATCTTTTAGTTTTTAAAAGCTTCCCATGAGCACCACCTTAGGATCAATACTACGGCACAAAGAAAAAGTGAAGCTTTGTATTCAAAACTCTTTCCTATATAGTAAGACTTTCTTAAATCCAAAATAAACTATACTAGTCATTTATGGGCCTTTAATGCCACGATTCTCCCACAGTTTAAAGGAAATGTTTGGAAGGCAAAAGGTATGGTTTAATGGCAGAAGACATATACATATTCTGAGTTTTAGCCCTACCACCCTGTGACAGAGTTCTGCACAAAGACCACCTGGACAGAACATGGAAGTCCTTAAATGATGACTTTCAGCTACTTACAAGGTGTTTCATACTTCAGAGCACTTCCAGCCAACATAACTATACTACCCGCATGTGTCCAAAAATGTCCCAGGACAGTGTGATTTCTTTGTCTGGATAAACATAGTACCAGGCACTGGTATCCATGGAAGCCATAAATAGATAAGCCCAGATCTGTTCGTAGCCACACTGGACACTGTTGGCTCTTTCTCTGCCTTATGCCTTCTGGCTTCACAGGTCTAGGACTGGAACTCAGGCATTGCACAAGCCAGTCAACTGTTCTACTCCCAAGCCCCAGACCCACCCTTATTCCTATGATATGATCTAACCTTCAACTAAAATAGATACTCATGATGGGGTTATAAGGCTCTTAGTAAAAAGCGTGCCAGAATAATCCCTAACACAATGATAGGAACTATCTGACCCTCTACATCTTGTTATTATCCTAGCAAGGGATACTACTTTATACTGCTTATGACTTCCTGATGAGTCTTTACAGTCTCATCAGCTACCATCCTGAGAGAGGGTTATTAAAATAATCAACTTATTTTAATTTCATAGGTTCCCCACCTATAATTACTATCACTGCTTGTTAGGCAGAGTTTTACATTTTAGGAAAGATTTTCTCGGGTGTTTTAGAATTTTTTTTTTTCCCTCCACTCTTCAGGTGAGGAACTTGCGGCTCACAAAGGCTACCTCGGTTATTTCACCACTGTGCCAACAGGAAAGTGATGTAACCAAACACTCAAGTCCAGATCTTTAGACACAAAGAGGTAGGTATTTCTTCTCTGTGTTTGTAAAATTGCAAGCATGAGAGGCAGAAAAGGCAGGCGAGCCACAAGGATGTAGGATGTTTCTTTTTAATTGTAATTGTATAGGAAGGTCTTTCTGGAGAAAAGTAGACCTCAGTCCCAGAGATAGCACACGGCAGTTGCAACATGTGGTTCCAGGGGCCTCTGTGTCACCACACCACCGCACAGCCCTCCCAAAAGTGACCTGTTCCTACTATTGGCTCAGAGCCTACAACAAGCATGAAGAAGGGGGGGCTGAGGATCCCCACCCCCAGGAAAATAAAGCCAGGAGAGGTAAAAGATGAAACGTTTTCTCCATGGGCAAAGGAAAAATCTGGGCAAACAAATGGAGCAAAGCCGGTTTATTTGGGCTGGAAGAGGTAAAGTTTTTCTGCACTTTTGAACTGTTTTCTCAAGGCCTGCCTCTCCCTCCCACGCAGGAAACAAACACAGAGCCAGGCCTCTTCCAGTGAGCATTCTGTGGCTCAAAGCTAGCTGAGGAAGATGGTCTGAGAGAGCTGGGACCTGTCTGGGAAGAGACAGCAGGAGAGGAGGCAGAGGAGACAGCAAAAAGGACAGGGCCAGAACAGAGGCAGGAGGCCAAGTGGAAGGGGCTAAGGAGACACAGAGACTTATTCCCAATTCAGAAAGGAATATTTTTCCATGAAGTTTGAAAGGAAATTCTCTCCCCATTTTCTTATTTATTTAAAAGGTATATAAATACATTTAACCCCCCTCTCATCAAAAAGGACAATTTTCTAGTGGGGGGGGGGCTTGTTTGAGAGGAAAGCCAGTCTTCAAGATCCCTCAGTGGAAGCTGAAAACCCCCTGTCTTGATACTACAGAAAGAAAAACAAAGTAGACATTCTTCCTGTGTTCTGAGGCTTTTTATGCAGATGTGTTTTTCTTTTAATAAATAAACACGGGCAGAAATTCACATACATCTACACAGTACAACTGTCTGTATCCAAACCAGAAAAACCGTGACACAAAATGAGTAACCCCACTTTCCCAGTAGAGGACACAAAGGCAGGCACAAAACATGGTGCCATGTGCAACAGACTATCCACATATTTGGGACCTGAGCTTCTGCGACTGACAAAGGAGTGATGAGCAAAGGAGAGGCAGAACCCCGGTAAAAATCGTCCTTCTCTAAACGTCATCTGGCTTAAGACACCCAGCTATGCCCTACCTTGTGAGCCTTTCATTTCATCCATAAGCCATGATGGCTATGAGAAGAACTATTGTACACATTTTGTCAAAAGATGGCTGCTTAGGAGTTGTGTCCTTCAGACCTAGCTCTGTCGGTCAAAGCCTCCCAGTACAAATCCTTCAGCTAGCCAGTTTTCAGTTTTTATCCTCCCTGCTTGATAACCCCTCTGTCCAGTTCTTAAAACTCCCCGTTTAATGCACCATTCACAGTGGCCACTTGTTCCACCTAAAAGCAGCCTTGCATGTCTGTACCCCCTAAGGAGCATCATAAACCTCCGTGGAGAAGTCCAACAAACAGGGTAAACTGAGGCCGATGAGAAGGTAGCCTAAAAGCAAGAAGATGGCAACTATTCAGCAAAAGACAAAATATACTGTCAGCCCTTCTTTAGACAAACTCCTATGGAGCCAGTCCCACACCTACAGCCTGGCCTTTATTGATTTATCTATAGCAAATGTCACTGTTTTGAACCATAATTCCCCACGTAAAAACCCTTTTCTTAAAACTCCATCCTATTAGCTATCTATCTCAACCTCCGTACCATCTGAAACTTGCTAAAATGCTTTCTGCATCTTTCTCTATTCTAAGCCCCTTATGGCCAAGTACTGAGCCTTATACTGGAACACCGCAGACCATGCATTACTCTGACACAGGCACATTAATCATGCCCCTGTGGGGACAACTGTTCAACTCCTTACAAATCCTCCTGATTCTACTATCAACACATCCACATATCTTTGTCTGGACCACAAATATATCAAGGAAAGTCTCAAACAAAAGCATTGCTGGCATCAAAATAGAAGGCTTATAATTCAGTTGATCTACACTGTAGGGTGACTCTCTCCTCTGGCCTCCCCAAGCACCAGACAAGTGCAAATGAAAATAGCCAGGCTGACATTCAGACTTCTGCACAGTAAGAGAGAGCTGGGGGCAGGAGCAATGGTGGTGGGTGCGGGGGGGGGGGGGGGGGGGGATAAGCTTCAGCACCAGAAACAATGGGCAGCCAGAGAACAATGGTTACAGACAAAGTCTTGGTCTATTTATATCTGCCCCTGTGAGTCCCAGACAGGAGGAACTGGAAGTCTGCCCTGTATGCATAGCTCCAACTGGACCAGAGCTGGGAGGAAGATGAGGTCACCACAAAGGCTGCCTGCTGAGGAATGAGCTATTCTTTTGCTCATTCTGTTCCTTCTCAATCTAACAGGTCTCTTTAGGCAAGTGTAGAACTGGCTTGCCCTCTGTAGTCCCCTCTGTAGATGGGCAGGCCTGAGAGGTAATTAAGGCTTCTTTCGGGGATGTCAAGGATAAATCAACCAAACAAAAGAGATCAATGCTATGGCTCCTAAGACAACAGTCTTATCAGGTCTGTTCATGACACATGGCTGGGGACACTACCACAGAGCTCCTCTATGGTTACCTTCCCTAGCTCACTCACTTGGAGCTGAATAAAGGGACTAACACACAGGGCCTGGGGTGTATCTCAAGGCAAAAACATGTGTCCAGCATGCATTCTATCTGGGTTCAATCCAGCACCATAGAGAAAAGAGAAGGCAAGAGCTGAAATGCATGGGCACAAAGAAAGATCAGTCCATTCCTTCTTTTGCTTTGTCTTCCCTTTGGAATTTCATCTTTTCTCCTAACACGACTTCATTCTGTGATCTTCAATTTTTTTTTCCTTCCCTAGTTACTTATATTCTTACTCTTCCCACAGGCTTACTAAGATAGAAGCCACTGGTTAGATTAGTCTGTGATAGACCACAACCCAATAGGACCTGGTGCCAGAAGGAAGCCATAGGAAGAGACTCAGCAGTGAGTCCCTGCAAGCTGTCACTCTGCTGCCTGACCACTTCATACACATGTCACCTGCGACTTAGAGGACTGACAGATAGCCAATAGCCAGCAACATCATCCACTGGACCCAGCCCTACAAATCCTAAGCACAAACCCAGATTCTTCCCCTGACCCCCTCCCCCCCCCAAAAAAAATTGAGACCCAGTACACAGATCCCTATGGGGAAGTGTCAGCTTTCCACTCCTGCCTCCGAATCTTCACTAGCGACTTCTGTCCTGGAAAACCAACACTTAAATAAGCAAAAAGGAAGCAAAAGGAAGGTGACTCCCCTGTTGTTTTTTTTTTTTTTTTTTTTCATTTAAATAGCCTAGAATATGGAAGAGAGACACACCCCTCCCAGGTTGAGAGCTTACCCAGGGCATTGCTAGGGCCAACAGACCCAGTAAATAGTTACAGGTTACACTGCGATCCCAGCCTCACTCACTCACAGGAGGTAAGGTGCTTGCTCCCAGTTCAGAGTACCCGAAGGCACACTAATGAGCCTCAACTACCAAGATAAATGAGATATTATGTGCCAGGCCACACTAACAAGTGATGCGTGCAGTCACTCAGTACTGATGGTGAAGACACAAACCCAGAGGAAGACCACCTTAAACTACATCAGACAGCGGATGTTGGAGTGGGGGCATGGAACGCTGATGTGATGCAGTATTTCATTCAAACCCTGCTTCTTTCATTTGTCTCCACCCATTTCCCCTACGGGCAAAATGTCCCGTCTTTCCAAAGGCCCTGCTGACTCATCCCAGTGTAATTCAAGAGAGCCACATGGGAGCCACATGGTAGGAGTGGAGAGAAGGCAGAGAGACTACACACACTCATAGCATTCATACCCTTGGCAAGGCTGACATCAGAGAAGATGTGAAAATTCCCACCTGTGGCTTGTTTAGCCAAGTACAGAACACAACCCTCCTCCCAGCCTATCAGCCTTCAAAACTCCCTGCACACCAGCAAGCAGTGGCCTTGCCCCTAACTGGAACATCTGGAGTTTATAGCCTCAGACTTTATAGGTTCAACAATTCACAGAATAAAGTCCCTACTCAGTCCTATAAATCCCAATGTGTGTCTCTAAGGAGCTAGACCCCTAGGACCTGAGGCATTTAAGTAATAATTAAGAATAGGTCCCAGCTAAAGTCTCCTGGGATGCTAAGGAGTTACTTATGACCCAGAGAGATAAACTTGGAAGAGTGGGTGATTACTTCTCCCTATACCATTTGGTTCCCTGCTAACCCTGTCATCTGCCCTTCTCTGTAGTTGGTGCAGACCTACCTCATCTATAATTTGGGCCCCTGTATCTCCTCAGCTTTGGCTGAAGAACAGTACACCATCACTCCATGCAGTCCGCCTGAGTCTTTATTTACCCCTCCTCTGCCTTCTTCCTCTATATACCCTCACTATGGCTATGGAAAGCTTCATCTGCAGCCAAGAAGCAGAAAAGAATTTACAGAAAGAATTTGCTATAAAATCTTAACAACCCCTTGGAGGGAGGCTCTCCCGCCTGGCAACCAGACGTAATTATAAGATGAATGAAAGGGAGGCTGCCAGTGGAGGAGGAGTCGTGGAGCTCTGTCACCGGCCAAGGGTCCCACGCTATTCCTGCAAGAGTTAGAAGTGCCTTTAGATGTCATCTACTTCCCACTTTTCTTTTCCTAATGGAGAAAGGAAGCCGAGGTGACCCACCGCTGCCTTACTAATTCAGGACTCCTTTGACTCCCTGACCAGGATTTTCCCCATCTGTACCTCCACCGTTTGCTCACTGCCATAAACTGGGAAAAAGAGGGTCCCCTCCATGTCTTTCCTACCACCAAGCCCCAGAGCATCGATCTGGATCAACATTCCTCCCCAAGTTCTTCAGAAACCCCAAGGGACAACCATCCAAAAAGCAAACTCATATCCAAATGGTACAATATATTATGGCTCCCTCTACTACCTGTTCCCACTGTGGTTTACAAGGGCTGAGTGACAGCCACCAAACTGTAGACATCCTCCTCACACACAAGAGAGGGGTTCCTGGTGTGTGTCGGTGATCATTAAACAAGCAGTGTTTGATGGCATGACACTGGAATGTACACCAAGTCTGGAAACAGAGGGTGCCGTTCTTATCAAACCAGGGGAAGGGAGGACATCAGTTAATATCTGATCTACAAATCTGTATCTAAAAACCACTGAAAGGAAAAGCAAGAGTCACTATGGCATCTGAAGCCTCTCCAACATTACCATTTCAGGTCTGTGGTGCCCAACCACCAAGATACAATGAACATCACAGAGACATGACACTACCCAGGACACAAAATCCAAGTGCAAGATTGTGAAGCAAGCCTCTATCTGATGAATGAAGCTGTCTGTTTCAGCCCAAAGGCCATGAAGTCTTGGAGCAATTCAAGTACCTCTCATCCTCAAAGCAAACACATCTGGAGTGTTTGAATCTACAGCTTTAAGGACTCCTATCTCTCTCTTAGGTGACACCTTTTATCCACACAGGTTTCTTCCTTCTGAATCTCTTAGAAGAGCCCCATGCAGCCACACATCAGTGTACTGACAATCACACTGCTACCTCAAAGTCTTGTCCACACAAGTCCAGAGCACACAGCTCTGGGCACCTCTAACAACAAACCCAAGAGGCTGACCCAGTCGCCAGGCAGACCCATTCTTCAGATCAATGGGCTAGACAGACCAATAGTTGTAGAGCAGAGAGTAACTGATCAATGCTAAGGGGGCAGGAGCTGAAGCCACTCTCTCCATCTGCCTGGGTCAGGTGGGAAAGAGAAGCCCGGATGCACAGCCCTCACCCGATGTTAATAACTGGCTCTGCCTCATCAGGAAGCCATTAGGAAATTGCAGCCAGCCACCACAGCCCAAGCTCCCTGGGCCGAATTGTCTGCATGCAGCTGGGGAGAGCACTCATTACCTCCACCCAGCAGTCCCGGGGCTACTCCACTGAGAAGCTTAAGCAAGCCAGCCTGCAGAGTAGAGCAGAAAGCCCGAGTACTGAGGAGAGGCAAGTAGACAGTAGGTCTCTAGGGATCGGAAGATGGAGAACTCAAGTCAGATGTGTGCTCTGAGCACTTCTTAGGATCTTGTCCTTACTGGACAACATGCCTTTGTTCGATGGACATCAACTATAGGCTGTGGGTGTGCACAAAGCTTCTTTGGGGGGCACTGAAAACATTTGAAAAGAGGTACTTGTGATGATTACACAACTCCATGAATGTATTAAAAGCCACTAAACTTCTACTATATGAACTCTAACTTACGACAGAAGCCAGCTACTGACTCTCAGAGCACTGGGAATACCTTGGTGACTGACAGCCACAGACCCTCCATTTGGGCATGCCCCTTCTAGTGGGACAAACCTATGCTGTTAAATACACAAAAAGCAATACATGCTCTCAATTCCAGAGTGGCCAAGGCTTTGCAGTGAGACCAATGTGGCTGGATTCCAGAAGCTTGGGGAAGGGGAATAGGAAGGAGACTGCAGATGTCCTGGGATGGGAGGGAACCAAGGTGACAAACATGAAACCAATTACTGAGAAGGGAAGACAGAGAGAGGCTGGGGCCTCGGCCTCCAACACCCACCTCTGACACACGGAAATGCTTCAGATGGCAGCTGGACTGTGTATGCCTCCCTGAGACACTGTGGGAGAAGCTGGGCAAGGTCCATGTCCAGATCAGACACCTGGTGTCAGTGACTTCTGGGAACACTTATGCAGAGGCCCCAGATCCCTCTAATTTCCTAGCCCCTAGCCACACCCAGAAGAGGCTTCCCAGGCTCTCACTTAAAGATCTTCACAAGGAAGTATACCTTACACCCTGGCCCCTGCACACTGGCTAAATGTTTCTCTCTCAACCCCTAAAAGGTGATGGAAGAGGAATAAGTACAAGATCTCAGGCAGACAGACATCAACAGAACACAGCATCACAGACTGGAAACTGAGGCAGGCCCCATCACAACACATGGACAACACTGGCAATCACTTGGGGAAATGTTCAAGAGGGATAATGAGTTCTGTCCCCTGGAATGTCCCAACCCAACACTGATGGATTCCCTAGCCCTTACTCAGATGGCACAAGGCCCCCACCCTCTGACGAGTGAATAAAGCACAGCATAGAGGCGGGAGAGAAAAGAAGAATGGAGATCTGATGGACAGGAACCAAGAGGGTTCAGGGAACATACGAGATGAAATTCAGAGGAGCGAGAAAGGACAGAGACAACGTGCTCTAGAAATAATTCTCTGAGCCCTACACACCCTCTAGTTCGGATAGAGCCCTGCCTTGGCAGCAGGCTCATAACTGCTTTATAATATACTGAATTAGTCACTGGATTAGCAAGCACATTTACACACACTGGCACACAGCTGTTTAAAGACACAGGATCCCCTTTTCTAGGTGCTAGATTCTGATTGTAATTCATCTGCTGCAGTCAACTGGTGAAGCCCAGAGATGCGTGGGTTTTAGGGAAAATCTAGATGAGCTGGGACAGTCCAACAGGCACCTGTTTGGGAACAGGAGGAAGAACCCTGAGGAAGGATAGCTGCTTCTGTGTCAGGTGGGTTCACTGCCTAGACCTTCATTGTCACGCCTACAGGTGAGGGGTATTTCCTGGCTCAGCAAGTGACCAGGACATTGACTTGTCTCACTGGGGTTTCTGGTAGTAGTTTTCTCCTTAAACCACATGGCGTAGGTCACCTCCCCCATTCCAGAGCAAAATGAGTGGAACGATGGAAATCGTTCGAGCTCTGACAGCAAACGTTCTAAGAAGCCTCCTTGTTGCAGTTCGAAGGACAGTGTCTCAAAATAAGGCTCTGGAGTTGGAAACTCTGCCAAAGCCTGAACTCAGATAAGGTAAGCGTCTGAGGAGAGGGACTGGAAAATAATATAGCCAGCCACAGGGCCGTTCTAGCACACTTGGTTAAAGGGGTGTCAAGTGGAAAATTTTCTGTAACCAGGTTAACAGCAACCACAGCTTTAACAACCGCTAAAGTAGGAACAGTGTCAGCAGCCAAGTAAGACTGGTACAGAATTCGGTGGGCTGAGACAACGGTGACACCATTTCCTGAGACCCTGTGGTGTGGTCTAAAGAGAAAAAAAAAAAAAAAAACTTATTTTAGAGGAATTATCTCTAATCCTTGCCACAGCCCTAGGCATGCTTTCATATTATCTTCATGTAAGGATCAGAAAAGCACGTCTTGGAGAAGCTAAATCATTTGCCTTAGGATGAATTAGTGAGTAACAAGGCAGCACTAAGCCATGGCTATCTCACCAGCCTTCATTGAGGAGTAAGTTTCACCCAAGGGCAGAGATCACTTGGTACTGAAAAACCTAAACACGAACCTTTCTTTTTGATCAGTTCTCATCTGCCAAATGGGAAAGGATAATGGCTATATAACATAAGATCGTGATAAGCAACCAACGATGGCACGACTAGACCCACCCGACAAATTTAAGAACCCGGCACTAATGACTACACGAGATGAATCACATTTAGACTTTGTTGGAACAGGAACAGGGGAGGGGGAGGGAAGGGGGCAGCTCCACAAATACCTGTGAGTAGGCTCGGTAGGAGGAGACTAGTGTGTATCCACCACCAGCCTTTGCTAATCCACCTACTACCTCCCTAGAACTGCTGAGTCGGAAACACACTGGAAATATTATTTTCCTATGAAGCATGAAGCAAGGCAGCTTGGAGCAACCAGAGCCTTGCTTCATCTTTGCTCACTGCTCCCTCACTGCGTGAGGCATGCCTGCAGACACTGACTGCTGACCAGAGCGCCCATGAAGCCACAACTCACCAGCGCCCAATCTAACTGATATACTGCTGCTGTTTTGTTCAGTAAGCACCCAAACGACATTGGAGGCTCTGAATCTTCTAACTCATTCTATCAGGCCTTTCAATGCAGAAGATTCTGGTTAAGGGCAAAGGAACAGTCACCAGGATCCCCTAAGAGAGGCCTTAACAAACTATCATTTTTAAAAACAGGGAGAGAAGGATTCCAGCTCTGACTCCTCCCACTCCCCCTCCTGCTGAAGAAGGTTAACTGCCGACCAGCATGTAGATGTTGATTCATTCCGTGTGTGTTTATTTTTCTACAAACATTCCAGCTGCATCAAGTGGCCTCAAGGCCTAAACTTCTGTCCCCTCCCTGGAAAATTCTCAGGCATGGCTGAGCTCTCACTTCATTCCTCGGTTTACCCGGTTGGCAACGAGGGGGGGAGGGGTGGGGGAGGGCAAAGTACTAATTCTATGTGCAAGTTTAGCAAGTGTGCTTTCGTTTATCCATCTTGAACTTGAAAAAAAAAAAAGTGCTAGGAATTACCCAAACCCATCTCTTATGGTATAGATTTATAGACAACTGAATATTTTTTTTTCCCCTTAACATTGATATCAATGAGGATCTTAAATGAAAAGATAACAGAGACTAGCATCCCAGGAAGCAAGGTTTTTTTCTGAGTCTTGGCAAGGTTTCTCTCCAAATGGGTATGCTTTGTAGGCTGGGTTTTGTGACACTGCTCAAAAAAAAAAAAAAAAAAAAAAAAAAAAAAAAAAACCTAGGACTTGGAGCCTCTATGGCCCTGAGCAAATTATTTGAAATTTCCCGAGATTCTGTGAAGGTTTTTGTGAAGTCCTGGCACTCTACAAACATGACTTTCTCTTATCCCTTATGCTGAAGGAACAGCTATGCCTAGAAAACATAAGGGACACCCAGCCAACCATTTTGCAGTGTTTTATTTCTGTCAGGAGACAAGGGGGGTGGGTAGTGGAACTCTTGATCTATATGAAATCAAGGATACGCTTCCTGGACACATACATGTGACTCACCTTGGAGAGTTCATCGTATTGAGCGTCACCACTCAGTATCAGATCTCCCACTAATTAAACAACTCTCCCTGCATCAGCAGTGACTCGACTCGGGCACTTTCTAAACATGAACTTATTAACTCTCCTCCTCTCTCTCCCAGAGTGACAGCTGACTCAAAGTAGCATCCTTCAAGAAGAAGACAGAGAGTATACACAGGTAACAGTTACCTGGAGGCCTGGAGTCAAAACAGACTCAGTATCCTGAATCTCACATTGGGCCTCAGAAGGACACAAGATGACAACCTCTTCCAGCTAGCTCAGTGCACAGCAATAGAACTGTTCGAGCCAGGCAAGATAAGATCAAAGACTGACCCTTTAGGCCTGCCTGAGCTACTTGTAAAAAGGGAGGTTCTAAATCAGATACTGACCCTGGTTTGAAGAGAAGAGTCACCTTCTGAATGCATTAAGATTTACTTTATATGTGTTCTAAAATTTTCCTGACAAGAATTGACTGCCCAGACAAAACAGTGCCAAACTCAAAACTCTTCTTTCTGTTTCTGCTATAAGCTGTTGTACCATCCACCTCTTTCCCATCTTCACCTCCCCCTGCTAAGTCATCCAGGGAAACCTAGGTTATTGGTAGCCACTTAGGATCTATATGCATTTGCAAGGAAAATAGGAACAACCCAAGGGAATACTTCTCAAGCCAACAGTTTGTCATTTATGTTGCTTCAAGCAAGACCAAAACAAGGAGGGGAGGCAAGGGTGCTGACTTTTCTTAAGAAGAATAATTAGGGATCTGCCCCAATATAACTAGTTCTGAGTGCACGCGCGTGTGCACACACACACACACACACACACACACACACACCCCTATACCCGGTACCACAGTTTTTAAATAGAACATCTGTTTTAAATAGAAAGAATACATCACTCATCTAGGATGTTATTAATTCTTATATGCCTCTTGGCATATAATTCATACTATAGCATTCAAATTTTTCTACTTTGTTGTTTTGTTTTGTGTTTAGAAGCAACCTCTAGCTGTCTGACTTAACCACTGCTCATCAAAATGGACCTCGTATGACAAAAATTGAGGCACAGGAGACCCAAGCAAAGCACATTTCAGTTTAATATAGGAAAACAGGGTTGAGGGATTCTCTTCAAATCTCTTAGGAATAAAAAACAAAAACAAAAAAAACAAAACCAAAAGACAAAACCCAACCTTCTTAAGGTCCAAAGTCAACCTCTTTCAAAGGAAAAGTGCACACTTTTTTTCTACAAGCCACTTTTCTTTCTGCTCCTGGTTTTTTGGCTAACTCTGCCACTTTCCTAGCTCTGACATCAGAAGGGTCTGGGCAACCTGTTCAAAGCTCTCTACTTAGCAACCATGTAGGACTCACTGAAGATGTAGAAGACCTGTACAGGAAGGGTACTTGCAGCAACAAAAACAGGATGACTGCCTTGTTGCCATTTCAGTCTCATGCTAGTGGTTATCATGGCTACTGTGGAGGTGATCAACAAACAAGAGAAATATTTAGGCTGTGTGGCTAACTGGAGCCATCAGTATATCTGACAAACTCCAGTTGTGGTTCTATCATAACTTTGTGTGTGGCACTAAGAGAACGACTTGGCATCCCTTCTGTATACTCCCCCTTGTTTATAAAATATCAGCAACTCACGGGATTAGTGGGATCTCTGGTGGGTAAAGCTGCGTGTCAAAGTGTAACACGTTACCAGATTACGAGAAAGTATTTAGGCAAACTGCTAAATACGTACAGTAGATCTCAGCGTTCCCTCCAGACTCGGCATCTAAGTACTTCAAAAACCGTGATGATAGCATCCGTGTGACTTTAGAGCTGGCCACAGCTGGGTTTGAATGTAAGTAGTGCTTACCACCTTTGTGATAAGGTTTTAACATCTGACTTCTTCATCTGCAAAATGATACTATTACAGTGTAGATGAGACAACCAGGGTCTTTGGCACAAACCTAGTATTCAAAACCTGATATACATATGTACGTATGTATGTACTACATACATAAACACACACACACACACATGGGGGGGAGGTTAAACACACCACAACAACACTAACAAAATAAAGATGGGTAGGTATTAGATCTGCCCTCTGATAAGAACTCAACGGCAGTTTTCCTTGTTTTCCTTCCAAATCAACATGCTGCACCTAGGCCCTTGTCTCCCAAAGAAGTGGTAACTATGACATATCTTTCTCAAAATGTAGAAATAACATCAATAAAATGAGATCACAGATAACAAACATGCGTAGGCGAACGCCACAGCCAGCCACAAAAGCAGCCTTTGAGAAGCGAGAGGGTCGCCTGTTGACACACCAGCACACAGTTAGAGCTTCCTGAATGTCTGGGAAGCCAAAGCAGGTGCCTTGTCTGCCCCCAACTCCACCAGGCAGGCCATGCCCATGGAGGGGTCAGCCGGTCACTGCCCAGGAAGCATCTGTGAACAGTCCCACAAGCAGGTATGGGCCCTTCCCTCTGGGCAAACAGGCAGTGAGGACCTTGACTCACCAGGCTTGTCAGGAAGAGGTGCTGAGGTGCCTCACAGAGGACTACATTCCTGATGCAGGAGGGGACTGTTTCTCAACAGAATAGAGCAACAAGAAGGGGCAGCTTCCATGAAATAAGTCATTACTCAGACCACATGGGCAGCTGTGAGGATACAGCTGGGTTAGTTGCTCTGCCTAACAGACGCCTAACCTACATCTCTCTTCCTCCAATTCAGACCCCTCCCTGGAGCCTTCAGCTGGCCCTTACACAGAAAAGGAAGCTACTGTATACTGAAAGACATGCCTCCTGGCCCCTGAGACAACATATTCAGAAATGATCACAGAGAAGTTCGAGTCAGGCATTAACAGTGGAGCCTGTTACATGTGATCCTTGTGATACCTTTACATAATTCCTAATACCTTTCTGTAAGCTGCCCTTTACAAAGGTACCTAAAATTTCTCAGTGACTGAGTCAACTCAGTGATCTGTCCACCTCTTAAATAGCAGTCTATGTTTTTTTTTTTTTTTACCAGCTTTTACTGTTGCCCAAAGTCACAAGGCATCAGTGTTAAGAGAAACCTTAGGTTATCATTTCTAGGTAACTTATTTGACCAATTAAGAAAGTTAGATTCCAAATAAATAACATTATTTTTCCCAAAGTCATATAAGCAGGTACATGGATATGGCTAGAATCCTTCTGACAGTCGTCAGGAGCTCGCTCTTGCTCGCTCTTGCTCTCTCTCTCTCTCTCTCTCTCTCTCTCTCTCTCTCTCTCTCTCTGTGTGTGTGTGTGTGTGTGTGTGTGTGTGTATGTGTGTCTGTGTCTGCCCCTCTCTGGTGTTGAGCCTACAAAGTAAACTTTCTATTTCATACATAACTCTTAATTGTACTCTGATGATAGGTCCCTCTAGTCAGTCCTGATCATTGAATTCTATGCATTAGTAGTATCTGGATAGTGTAAGATAACCTACACGCAATATAAAGAGTTAATCTAAAGGTTTGGCAAAAATATCAAGAAAATAAGAATCAGTATAAAACTCAGTCACACAGAAGTTTACTCACCGTAAACTCTCCGTAATTAATTTTGAAAAGTATAATTTAGTATCAGACCTGTCACATATTTTTATTTTGAATATGAATGGCAATGAATTACCTTAGGAAAGTGTGAGTTTTACTCACATAAACACACACATAAATCATCACTTCAGGAACAGGTACAAGGCCTGGCATATAGCGGGAGCTCCTAAAGCCTTAAAAAGAATCATCTGGGGGCTCACAAAGACTGAGCCATCAACCAGGGGGCATAATGCTAGACCTACACCTCCTACACATTTGTAGCAAAGGTGCAGCTCGGTCTTCCTGTGGGCCCCCTAACAAGTAAAGCATGGGCTGTCTCTGTCTATGTTCCCTGCTGTGAGATCCCCTTCCCTAGTTGGACTGCCAGGTTGGACCTCAGTGGGAAAGGATGTACCCAGTCTTGCTAGGACTAGATGTCCCAAGATGGGGTGGTACCTAAGGGGTGGTGTCTTCTATGAGGAGAAAAAGAGGGGTAAGGGAGGAGAGATTTGTAGATGTGACTAAGAGTGGGGGGGGGGGCTGTGATCAGAATGCAAAGTGAATAAAAATAAATAAATTATTGAGAAAAAAGTCATCGACAAACACAAGTGCCTGACTAAGTTATTTTCCATTTCTTACCTTAAAAAAATATGTACCTGATTGACTCTGTCATGTTCTTTGAGGTTTAACGCCTATTCTGATAAACTGATACAGAGGTTTTAGCAACTAACAGTTATGAGTGGGAGGGAAAGTAATGCAAGAAAGAAAAAAAGCTCAGCCCTCTCAACCCTCTCAGCAGCCTGCTCAGTAACACTGTTCTGCCCTTGGAACCACCATACTCTTTTTTTTTTAAGTGTTGAAGTTTTATTATTTTAAATTATGTGTTTGTGAGAGAGTATCCATGGGACTGCAGTTGTCCACTGAGGCCAGAGGTGTTGAGTCCTCCTAGAGACAGAGGTACAGTCAGCTGTGAGCCACAAGAAACGGGTTCTAGATACCTAGAACTCAGACCCCTACAAGAGCAGTGGGTGCTCTGAGCACTGCCCATCTCTCCAGCCCCATTTCCCTATTCTGAAAGGCAAAGGTCTTCCTGAGACTCCCGGTATCTCTTAAATCCTGGCATCTAACGATTCTCTTCACGATGAACGATACTTTTATTTTTCTTCAAGTCTTTCTTTATTCCAAACTTGCAGAGTTCTCATGTTGTTCTGTATTAAAAGTAATCCCCCCCCCCACTTCCCCTATGGCTCCTCCAAATGCCCCCAAGTGGCCTGTGATCTTCAGAAGGCTGGCCCATGAAATCATTCTACCCAAAAACTATTGAAAAAAAAACCACTCGTCAGGCATAGAAAACGCTGAGAGCCTGGACCCATGCATAGCCTCATATCTGGCATGGGAAAACAACATCTGGGTTATCCTGACCAACGACAGATGCATGAGGACTTTGCCACGTTTGAAAATGGCACCACAAAGAGCAAGAACAGGCCTGAAACTGTCCACCAGGCCACCTGAGACAAAAAGTCCTGGTCCAGTACAATGCTCGGTCCAGAGGAGGATGTTTTTAAAAGTCTTCGAAATACCGCTTAGATTCCTTTTATTCTTTCGCTCTTTTATTAGTTCTTTTGTACTCTTCCTGCCCTCCTTCCTTCTTTTTAATCTTTTAGCCAAAAGGGATGTTGCAATTGAACCTGCTGTTCCTCCTCCTGCACAGATGAGGGCTGGTGCAGTATTGTTCTCTTCTGTCCACTTTAATCACACACACACACACACACACACACACACACAC
>JANHMN010000024.1:17748685-17761073 GCA_030674055.1 Rhabdomys pumilio
CTCTCTCTCTCTCTCTCTCTCTCTCTCTCTCTCTCTCTCTCTCTCTCCATGTGAAATGTATATAGTTCCCCTGCAGATCGCCACAAAACACACTTAATGGTTTTTCACAGCTACCCATGGCTACTAAGAAGTTTCAAGCAGTCAGTGTGTATGAGGTAGTACCTTGAGTGCTAAGAAACCTTATGCATTGCACTGAAGACAGAATTAAAAGAATTACTCCTCACAGTGGAGGGAAAACATTAAGTTCTTAATCTGGTCCTGTTTGCCTACTGAATCGTCTACGCCTTTAAATGAGCATTTGGTGGAGAATATTCTGGTCTACACTTAGTGCCGAAGCTCAGAGACCTTCTTCTGCTAGGAGAACCTCACTTTATGTTTTATTGTCCTGGTATCATTATTACTAACACACACACCTCCAAGAGTGTCCTATTTGGATGGTAAAGCCTGTCTATATTGTTCCAGGATCTCAAATCCAACTGCCTAAAGATCCCCTGTGCTAACTAGGTCTGATAACACTGTGTGGGCCAATATTTGACACCTTCATGAAACAAAACAGAAAGCTCCAGAAAGAGGCACTGTGGAATAGTATATGAACAGTTAAAAGGGGGGGATAAACAAACAAACAAACAAACAACCACACCTGGGGTATCAAGTGATAGGCTTGAACACAGGCAGAAGCAATGACCTGGTATCACGATGATCAAGATGGTGAAAACAAATGTTTCAGGCTTATACTGCAGTATGCTGACTGTGTCATAGGTCTCAGCACTTGAAATCTCGTCTACTACAACCCTCTAGTAGATACCAACTCCTTCCTACATAAGGATCACAGGCTAGTCAGTTGCAAGAAGAGGTAACCCAAACAGACACAGGCTTCATACATGTGGACAACTTTAAAAGGTTTATTGGTGCAGCTTGGGAAACGTGTACTGAAGCTGTATATAAAGGTATCCTCAACCCTTAATGAGAAAAAAAGGAGTGAGGAGGAGAGATCTGGGAATAATCCTGAGTTAAGCACAGTTCAACAGCTACCAGCAGAAGGCAGATCTAAAACTCTGCATCTCGGAGGCTAATGCTCCCCGAGCTTCTATCTGAGCAGAGAAATGGAAGCAGTGCACCATTATGGAGCAAGTAAATACAGCAGGCACCTTCTATTCACAAGTTCCTCTTTACGATGGCTGCGTGGCCCGAGGATGCGAAGTACTTAGAGAAACACCCCCCATGATGCAATGGTGAAGGAATTAATATTGACCATGGATAAGGAAGCAGAGTCTGTTTCTCAAGGAGCCATGTGCTGATGCAACCGTCCTGCCTTCCCCTTTAAACCGCTCTATATGTCCTCCCGCAGTAACTGGACTCAAAATAAATAAATTATAGGAAGAAAGATAGAAGTTATGTGTGTGTGTGTGTGTGTGTGTGTGTGTGTGTGTGTGTGTGTAACACAAAGGAAGTTATCCAGAGCCTTCTTATAAAGCAGAAAATGAAACTTCAACTGCCTTTGGCTTGCCAGTTGATGCCTTTCATCACCATCCAGACTTGAAACTGTGGATTCATGGTGGCACCATTGCCGAAGGAGATAAATGGTAGAAGATAGAGGCGGCTCAGGGACTTGATGGTCCCACCAGAGACCAAGCCTAGAACATCTGAAAGCTAGCAAAGCACAAGAATCCTGGTTCTTCCTTCACCACCTGAGGCTGGAGTGACCAGAACCTTAAAGCTTCTCCTAAAGAATACATATCTGGATGGCCACACCTGGGGATATCCTTTCACCAAGCGATTCAGGGTGCTCGGGTGACAGTTCAGCTCAGAGGATGGCAGGAAGAACCCCTGTCCTCCCTGAACCTCCAAAGCACCAGCCAGCCAGCACAGCCTTCTTATACAGACTATGGTTCAATTTCCAGGGTGGCTGAAAATAACACAGTGCTTTTACTTCAGGTACAAAATGCCTGCCGCATCTCACTGGTGTCTACGTCTCTAAAGCGTCAATGTGGAAAAGGAGTGAGCTTCTATGAATATCATGTTCTCCATTCAGAAAAAGAAAATGGGATGAATAATAATTCCCACAGAGTGAGTGTGAATCAAGGGTGATCCAGTACGGGACCAATGTAGACATACAAAGCACAGGCAATAGACATTTCAGAAACTCCTTACAACAGTGAGGTAACAGGACCATCGACAAGTCTTAGGACACTGTCACAGCTACACTCCTCATTCTGTTTATAAATACATTGTCACCTTTGCCAAAGGAATCAGCCACTGCACTCTGAAACAGAGATATTCTTTCCTGGAAAATTCTGGCCACCACTAACCACCTCTTGCTTTTGCAGAAACTGTGGTAGGGCCCCGAGCAAGCTGGGCTTGAGGAGGTTGACCACGGCTGCTTTGTCGCCTAGAAAGAGAAGATGTTCCTACAGGGTGGTCTGGCCTCTTTAAGAGGGAAGAAAAAAAAAAAAAAAGAAACCCAGCAACACAAACCAACCAAAAATGCCAGGAATGTAAGCTCTGCCAACCAAGTAAATAAATAAATGTAAAATACTTTATAATAACTGGACAAGATACATTTCTCAATCCAGCAAGACGGGAAAAAACTATACTAATCCCCCAACTCTGCAAATGTTCCCATTGTCCTTTAACTTGATAGATTTCCTACTCTGAGGTATTAATGACAGGTTCTACCACCCAAAGGAGTACACCAGCCTCTAGACTTTGCAGAGTGACTGTCAGACCCCCAAACACTCTGCAAGGGAACTGGAAACCAGATTTGCTATCTAGAGCTCAGAAAAAAGCCCTACTGGTATGAAATTTCAGGCCAGGTCTTTTTCTTTCTTGTTCTTTCCTTCTCAAGTGGTAGATTTGGGGACATATATAAACCAGCCATTAGATTCCCTACCAAAACTTCCAAGGTCCTCTGAACATTCTACACTGCTCAGGGCTTCTACTGACTTGCTTCTCCATTAACTGCTCAACAGACTCCATTACTCAGTCCGGCACAGAATTAAGAGCTTCCACATATTCCGGTTTCATCTTTATCCAAGGATTATTACACTCAGTTCACACATGCAGGAGCTGGAGCACAGGGAGATTAAGTAGTCTACCCGAAGTCACACAGCCACTAACTAGAAATTCACACCCAGACAAGCTGGCTCCACAGACTCTGTCTAAACCACTGGACTATTTAGTCACTAACAGAGTGTGGTAACAGGAATCTAGAAACACAGTCATAAGCAAAGCTGGAGGCCGGCAGCCCTCCCCTCTTCCTTCTTGCCTGTAGAGACACAAAGACCATCTAAAACTAAGAAAGGACAAAGCTTCTTCCCATCTCTAAGGGCAATAACGGTCCCCAGGGAATGGATATCCTCTATCAAAGTAAGATGGGAGTTGGGGCTAGTCCTTATAGTCGTATAAATAGACAAAGAGCCAAGATGAAAACTGCTGTTCTTCTATGACCAGGATCTTTAAGGTGAAGTGGAATGGGAAGGAGAGGAATAAAGGAGTGACATTTGCTCACACGCCCTGTCTTCTCTACTCAGAAGCCTCCACACCAGGAAGGAACCAGGAACAAATCAAGGCTGTATTGGGGTTTAAATCCACCGAAGAGAAGCGTACAGTGAGATAGTATGCCCTGCCTTACACTTGCGAGGGAAACGGAATGCCCATGTCACTTTAGAGTATGTATTAATTTGATGCTTGAGGTTTTCAAAGTGTAGTCCTCAAAATAAAACCAAAGTGAATAAAGGATCTTAGCCAAGTCCTAACCACAGAGAGGCTAACACATATTCCCGGTGTCCTGTCTCCAATTTGGACCCTCAGCCTTCTCACTTCACTTCTTTGATTCTAGGAATCTGGGGAGGGGACAGAAAGGAAGTTCTGGTTTAATCTCTGAGGCAACATCATACCCAACACTAGTTGTCTCCACTCGTGAGAAATGAAGCAATACGAAGAAAAACCATTATGATAAATACTAAGCTCCGGATCATAGATAAGAACCCATGCTGTGAATAGTCAAACTTTGACACAAGTGTCCTGTAAAATCTGAGGGGCTATAATCTGATGAGCCAGGTAAAGTACTACTTGACATCTATTTAATATCATCCTTTCTGTTAGCAAAAGGTAACAGTCCTGGCTAGGGCTTCTTCCATCTTTGCACCTAAAAGTTTAAATCTCCACTGAAGTTTCTTTGCTGAGCCTCCAAAGGTAACATGCAGTATTGCTCACTGTATGTAACTGACAAGTTAGAAATGGATTCATCTTCCTTCTGCCTCTGGCTCCATGCAGCATTTTGCCTAAGTGCCTTAACTTTTCCGTGCCTCTAGCATCTCATCTGAGGTATGGGCATAATATTTACATAAATGCAACTATAGTCCAGAAAAAAAATGCTTTAAAAAGTTACAATAATCAACAAATCATGGCTCTTTATTTTGTCTAAGAAATTATATATATATATATATATATATATATATATATATACATATTATCATAGAGAATGGCAGAAGACTCTTAATTTCTTGGAGCAAATAAAATTTGGTTGCTTTGTTGCACTGAAGAACAATGGCTTGGAATTTTTTTTTTTTTTAATTTTGAGAAATGATTTCACTATATTGCTCAAATTGATCTTGAATATACTATGTTGCCCCCAGGTTCACTTCCAACTTGCATTCCCTGAACACCTTTTTTGATATATATATATATATATATATATATATATATATACACACATATATATATACATACATACACACACACACATATATATATATACATGTATATATATATATATATGCCACTATAACTGTACTTCATAGAATGTAAAGGGACTGCGGCACCAGGGCTTTCTAGCTCGTGTTTACTGGTGGCGTCGCTCAATGAAGTTACTCACCCACAGTTTATTTTTCATCAATAACTGAAGCAACAGAATCAAATGCTTTGAAATCTCATAGATTTAATATTAAATTACCAAAACACATGCTTCAGCTGTTTGCTATGATCTAAAACACGTGCAGTCAGGGGCTCTCATTCACTGGCAAGCAGGAAAGGTCCACCGTAGGTATGTGAACTGACATAATACACATGATGTCTCCCAGACGCCCAAATCTGTCTCTTCCCCCATAAACACACATAGCACATATAAACAAGCCATTCTTAGGGAAAGGGCCTATTAGTTGAGTTTATATCTTCTCTGTGAACTGTTCCTTCCCTTCTGCTATGTATGGTTTCAATCAATTGTAACACAGAGAACTCCTGGCTCCCCGAACACCCCAAAACAACCTTCATAGCACCATTTCTATCTGAGGCTCTGAGTGCCTGAGAAGTCTCCACAGCTCCAGGAGAGACCCCCAACTCGGCTTGGCCTTGACTATCATCACACAGTGACAAGCCCAGTTTTTCTACAGAGCAATCGGGCACTGAATGTCAAGAGAGTCTCCGGAAGGGATGAGACCCAAATGTCTTAATAGTTTGAAGCAGACCAGAATGTCAAAACCTCACTGAAAGTATAAAGAGCAGGTTAAGTATGCAGTTCTTTACCACCGAGGCAAAGATCGGGGACAGTCGTTAAACTTATGGATAATCACGCCCAATAGAGGTGTGTGTTTTGACAGCTGATAGTTTCCCAAAATGTATCACCTTCTCCCTGTATCTTTCTAGATCCTTTCACCTCCAAAGTCACTTTTCTCTGAGGCCGGCTTTCTATCCTAAAAGAAGGCACATTCCCTCACACCCTGATAGCTTCAGGAATCCTGAAGAGTTGACTCCATCTGTTGACCACTAAAATTCCCTTCTAAGACAAAATTCGATGTCTTTACTCTTCCTCTCTTCTTCAAATCCTTTAAGCCTGCTAAATGAAACCATGAACCCAAAGACACTAAGTCACATCTGGTGGTGGGATGCTTTCCTTCTTCGAGGACCTTTGGTACGGGAGGCCAAAACACAGCGGAATAGAAAGGCAGTAAAGTTAGTTACTGCACTGAACGGGAAGGAATCAGACTTTCCCAAAGTTAAACAGATTCATTTCTCCTCCCACTACCTCCTCCTCAACCTAGAAAAGAGGAGTGAGACTCTAAGGGACTTATGACAGGGGAGATCAGGATGTAAGTGCTTGAAGGCCAGGCAGCTAGCCAGACACCCATCCAGCACTCCACAAGACCCTCCCATCAAGCTCCAGTACTGGGGAGACACAGTTGGGAGGAGGTGGGGGTGACCTGAGAGGCAGTGTCAGCCCCCCTTGCTAACATTAAGGAACACTACCAGAAGGTTCCCACTTATGTGGGAAAATTGAAACACAGGAATTAGAGCGCTGTTAATTCTATAAGCTTTTTCCCATTAGTCACAAAAAATGCAGCTGTGAAAATAAATACATACCTCCCCACCCCCCAAAAATATCCCAAGGGTTTCGGGCCACCAACAGTCCTCCTGGCCTCGGTGTCCCAGGCTCCTGAGGGAACAGGGCAGCCCAGAGGGGACCCGGAGCTAGGGTGGGGGCCTCACTGTTGCCACTCACCCGGGGAAGGGAAAAGCTCCAGATCCACTTTTTCTGTCTTGATGATGGTGAGAGTTGGCTTGAGATCGACGGCCGCCTTCATGGTGCCCGGAGTTGAGGGGGCCGGCGGGATGAGAGCAAGTTTGCTGTTAACTGTTGTTTAGCTTTTTTAATGAGGATTTTTGAACCCGGGGGGGGGGGGGAGAGAACAGAGCGCAGCCCTAAAATCTCAAATTCCCTCTGACCGCCCCGCGGGAAGGTGCGCGCCCAGCCAGTCCGCGTGAAGTTGGCACTTGGCGGAGCAGAGAGCGCGCTTGGGTCCCAGCCTCGCCCGCGCCCGCTCGCTCCTCCGTCCCAGGCGCTCGCTCGCTCGCTCGCTCGGCTGGCCGGCGCTGGCGCAGTACAGCTCGCCTCCGCTTTAGGGCGTTCCTGACCGAGCCCAGGGTCTCAGAGCCTGCCCTGCCCACTCGGCGGGACGGCGGGGGCGGGGCGGAGGGGCGGGGCTTAGTGCCTGCAGCCAATCTTCGCCCGCCTCCCAAAAGCGAAAGGAAAGGCGGGCGAGCCTTGCCCAGCGGCGCAGCTCCAGCTACTCCGAGCGCGCCCGGCGAGGGCCTCAGCCCACCGCTGGTGAGAATGGCTGGCGAGCCGGCCGCTGGCGTGCAGGGGCTGCTGCCACAGTCCCGGGAAAGTCCGTCTGATTCTGCACGCATTCTTGAAGGCTTGGTCACCCGCTGCGGCCCTGCTCCAGTAGTAGCATAGTTTTCCAAGTGCGTGTACATCATTCATTCACAAAGCTTGACACACAGGACGTGAGGCGTGGGTGCGCAACGAGGGGCGCGTGCGGGGGGGGGGGGGTGGATTCCACAGCAGGGGTCCTACGAGGATTCCAGCCTAGACGTGACTCAGAATCCCACCCGTGGGCAAGGCAAGGGCAGCATTGGCGAACAGAAACCTCAAGCAGCTTCACTAGCTCAGAACCAAACCTATTGAAGATCCCTAAAACTCAAGTCCCAAAGCTCCTGGATTAATTAGCCAGGGAATCCAGAACCTGTAACTGAGTGTCCAATTATTCTGTTCCTCTAATTGTGTCATCATTGGCCGACGCTTTGTCAGACACTGCTCAATTAGAAAAATAAATAAATAAATAATAAAGCATCGTTCCCTACATCACCACATCCAACAGCATTCTGGTATGAATTTCTGGGGTTCGTGTGCATGTCCTTGTCATATTTGGGAACTTCCAACACGTCATACAACAAAATGAGTGAAGATAATCTATAATTTGCCACTGATAGCTATTATACGTCGAGATAGTTGGTATATATTAACAAATCATCTGGAACATGGTAGTATATGTGTAGCTGGAGCAAGGCACTGACATCTACCTTTGAGTAAAAGACAACGTAATAAATCTTCCCGAGCAACCTCAGGAAAAGCTATTCTTAGTACTGTTTCCTGATTTCTAAGCATGTGTTGAACTGCTACCACTTGCCTGCAACTGTAACTTCTGCTCCAGTAAACTTATTCACACCTGCTAACTTTTATCTAAGCAATGTTTACCCCCTTTGAGCTTTAGCAGTGTACAGGAGTTCCAAAACAAATTGGACTGGCGGGGTGGGGGCAGCAATAGAGTGTCAATCTCTGGGTCTTGGTCAAATCTCCAGTCTCCACCTTTCTTGAGTGATCAGAGGAAAATATGTGTATGTGATAATCCTCTTTTTTTTGAAAGAACAAAGACTGTTGCAGTCCAGCTGTGTTTCTGCAAGGTATGAGAAAACAATGCTGGCCTCCAAATGACAAGAACAGACACTTCAGAGTCTGGGAAAAACTCAGGGAACCAGCTGATGAATGAATTGTCCGTCCGTTCGCACGCCCAAATCAGCAGCAAGGCAAAGAATCTTGGACTGGTCCCGCCTTAGTATGACGTCTGTAGAACTGGACAGACTAAGGGTTTCTTGGGGGAATTTTCATTTTGACGCTGCAGTCTTATGAAAACGCTGGAGAGTTTTCACTTTATTTACAAAAGCAGTTTCCTCAGAATCCCTCCTTCCTCACGCCCTCACGAGGGCCTCTTTCCTCCAGTAAACTAGTGTTTAGTTAACACTACTATTGACATGCAAGCATGTGCGACTACACGAGAGGAGGCCTCCCACAATCCAGCTGGGTTCATTTTCTACTCTGGCATCAACGAGTGAACACGTTCCTTGTAATATTTCCACAATAACCATCAGTTTGTTGGTCTTTCTGTTCCTAACTGTGTCCTGATGTCCAAAGGTTCAAAATGACCTAATGTCCAAATCAAAAGGTGTGATTGGGACGAATCTGATGGCTAATGTTCAAGAACATGTGTACAGCAGGATCTTTGGAACTTCCTGTAGAGTGAGAGGCACTGAGAGAGATCCAGTTAAGATATTTATACATTTTGAGGACACCAATCATCCAATCAGGACTGTCAATCACTTAATGTTGGACAAATGGAATCTGCATTCTCTTTATAACACAAGTAGATTCCCCCAAACATTCTTGCAGAGTTTAACAACCGTTACTACATTTTACCTATCCAAAAAAAAAAAAAAAAAAAATGAAAGAAAGAAAGAAAGAAAAGCATATGCTTTTTTCCCAAGCCTAGAACATTTTACAGACATTCAATAAATATTTCTTGAGTGAGGCACTGTGAGCTTACTGCTTGCTCTGGGCTTCTACTAGTACACTGTCTGTAATGAACATGACCTAAGAGGTGTCGGGAACTCTGCAGTGAGAGCCGCCCTTCGTCCCTTATGGTAAACCAGAACTCCTATGTGGCTCATACCCTACCTACCAGCCAAAAAGTTTTGCCTTCCATATACCTGAGCACACTATTTCAAGACTGATGGTTTTTAAGGCACTTGGTGGTAGGGTCGGGAAGGCAGAGTTTGCTTTCTACTGGGAGAAAACAGATTTGTATCTTTAAAAGTCCCTTAGGCTCCAGCTAATTACATCTGATCAAGGGTTGGGAGACCTCACAGAGGATGGATCTTGAGTCCCAAAAGGCATGAACGGCATCAAGACAAAAGTCACCTTTATACAGGGATTTCCTCACCACCAGGAACACATTATAAAAAATAATAATCTCCCTTTGTTCTTCCCTCAATCCTGCTCCAAACTCATTAAGTATATAAAAATACGCTTACTTTCAAAGAACGTGGAAGACATAAAACTTCCTCTCCAGAAATGTGCTAGAATTCTCTGCATTTTGAACCTTTAAAAATTATGCCTCATTGATGGTAGGTACAAAAAAAAAAAACGTTCAGACCACTAACGACTGATGCCAAGCAAGCTCATGACTCACAGATGCTGACTTACTGGTATAAATGTAAGATTAAAAAAAAAAAAAAAAAAAAAAAAACAACTCACAAGATCTCAGTTAACAACCTGTTTAAGCTGCACCTGTGGTCCCTTTTCAGTCTGCATAAAAAAAAAAAAAAAAAAAAAAACCCTACAGTCCCCATGATACCCTGAAAAACACTTCAAAAACTAAACTCTCTATCAAGAAGTTTCTATCTGTTAAGTTTGGTACAAAGCACAGAGATAAGAAAAATACCCAGGACCTCAATATCTACCATCACCAAGCAGCAACAAAATGAAAAAGCTGAGATGGGGGAAGGGGTGAATTAAAATAACTATTAATTAAACTATAATTCCAAAAGGCCTTATGGTCAGTTTAGGAGCTGAGCCGGAGACTCAGAAGGTGGTGTTGATGACTGAAGGCTGGCTCTGTGACCTTACCAAAGCCATTTAACCTCTAGGGTGTCACAACCTCATCTCTGGCTTCAGGGAATAAACCACCCCCTGGGTCTTCCTAGCTTGTAATACAGACTCATTAGCTATTATTCCAGGCAAACAATGCACAATGGGCCTAAGAGGGCTGTAGTTGGGGAGAAAGAGAGGAGGGTGGGGAGGACTTGAGGGCCTATTCGGCCCAGAAAACTCTGTAATAACACAGATAGTGAGGAGTATGGGTTCAGAAGTAAGAATTGTTCTTTTTAACTTAATCAACGTAATTTGCTGAATTACGATTGGTAAATCACTTAATTCTGAAACTCAGGTTCCCAGGGTTTGAAGGGGGGGGAGGAATAAAAGCACCCATGTTTTAAGATTATTGGCACGAGTAAATGAGGCAATGTATGCAAAGTGTTAGCAGAATGTCCAGGGTAGGAATGTGTTCAGTTAATGGCAAAGGATTATTTTTGTCTTTAGTATCCAGAATCCGAGAGAATATTCGAGAGATCACTTTAAAGCTTTCTCTCTGGACATTTCTGTAGAGTAGATTAGATCCTCAGTTAACTGAATTGTCACTAGGGAGAGTTCAAACAACTATAATATTGAATTTTAAAACCCAACACCCCTCCATAGATCTTGAATAGAGAACTATCCAGCAGCAGTAGCCTTGACTGAGAATTTCCAGCACTGACTGAGGAAGAAAACCTGTGTATTTGTATTTGTCCTGAAAGTGAGAGAAAGGGTATTAAGCTCTAGATTATACTGAAAGTAAAACCTCAGACCCTCATCTCTCTACATGGTTCAGTGAGATGGAAGTCTGTTAGTGATTTCATGTACAGCCTTTCTAGTCACCAGAAGAGAAAACTGAGTTTATCCTTGCCGCACAAAGCCCAATCCCACCTGTATCTGACCAGGTAGGTGATCAGGCAGCTTCCAGAAACCCAGCAACATTCTATGCTGTCCTGGGCAAGTACACTGTAGACTAACCACCCTCATTCCCTGTGGGAGACAGCTTGGCATGGGCTATAAGAAGAAAGGGGGTCTGGCTTGGCTCCATTGCTGTCTGCAGTTTCTTAGGCTATAATTACGAGCCATTCAACTGCATCTGCAGCCCCAACAATGTGGGATGGATTGGCCTAATCCACAGACCAAGCGACATTTTCAAACCCGTCAGTTTAGACATCACGTATTCTTCTCACAGCAAATCAGACTTGGCACAGACGGAAAAAAAGAAGAGAAGCTGCCAGTCAAAACCGCAGAGCTCGGGAGCCTTCTTCACACCCAGGGTCAGCTCCTTTCCTTAATCTCACTGAACATCTTTTTGGGGCCGCCATTGCTTTCTGGGTCAAGAGAATGTAGAACATAGACTGCCCCGTAAGCCTATGGGGGATCTTATCCTTTGGATCTTAATTTAAGTTCTTCTTCACTGGATTCATGGATGGAGGAGTGAGTGTATTGGCATAGATGACAGGAGAACTGTGTTCTCAAACAATGCAAAAGCCCCTAACAATAGGCTTTTACCCCATGGCAACAGGATTCCATTCTAGCCCTAGGGCTCCAGGTGGTTTCATCCTGGCAGATCTTACCCCTGATCTTACCCAGATTTTCTTTCAGGTTAAAAAGACAATGCCAAACTTCAAAATAGATTTTTCCTGTAGGTATGGCTTGAATTTTACACTCAAATAATTTCACTGTGAAGTTCTTTTTTCCCCGCCCCATGCCCACTCACTTTCATTTTTAAATGCCAAGTCAGTCCACCCAAAAGACTTACATGTGCCCCCCCACTCTGGAGATGAAGGAGCAGAGATAAAGTGATGAATTTATTTATCCATTCTGTTTGGGAAGTTGGAAGTCAAGCAAAAAAGCAGATAGTTGTAGAAGGAACAGCCTGACAGAAGAGGGAAGCCCCTAAAGAACAGAAGGGGTTGTCTCTGGAAACAATGGAGAGGTTGAAAGGAGTTAAAGGAGCAGCAGCATCATTGTGGGGCTATGTCCTAGCTTTTCTGGGTCTTTCTTGAGTTCCCAAGAATCCAGAATGAAATTAGCACCTGCTAATGAACCCAGGACTTCCAGGAAGGGAAGCCAGGGAACTAGGAGAGGGAGCTCTGAGAGAGAGAGAGAGAGAGAGAGAGAGAGAGAGAGAGAGAGAGAGAG
>JANHMN010000024.1:17767087-17831630 GCA_030674055.1 Rhabdomys pumilio
GATGGATGGATGGATGGATGGATGGATGGATGGATGGATGGATGGATGGGGTAGGTAGGTGGGTGGATGGATGATGGATGATGAATGAATAGATAGATGTATGGATAAATGGGTAGATGGATGGATGATGGAACTATTCTTGTTGAATATGATCTGAGGTGGTTAGTTCACTTTACTACTAATTCAATACCACAACAACAGTTGGTCTATATGCTTAGAAAGGGGACTGCTATTTTACAGCCTGGGTCTCCCTATTGAAATTGCCAAAAGTCATCCTCTTTCTCTTCTCTGTCTCTCTGTCTCTCTGTCTCTCTCTGTCTCTCTCTGTCTCTGTCTCTTTCTGTCTCTGTATGTGTGTATGTGTGTGTGTGTGTGTGTGTGTGTGTGTGTGTGTGTGTGTTTGTGTGTCTCTGTGTATGTATATATATCCCCTCTCTGTCTCTCCTCTCTTGGAAGGAAACTAGGCTAGCCATTTGGCTCTAGAACTTTATTGTTTCATGCTAGCTTCTGGACTTAAACCTTCCTTCTTGCTTTCTTAGACTGAGAAGAGAGAACAAACCTTTCCTTCCAACAATTTTTGAGAAGACTCACACCAGGTGTATCATAACACTTGGGAGGCTGAGGCAAGGACCATCAAGAGGTTAATGACAGGGTCAGTGAGATGGCTTAGTCACTAAAGGCACTTGCTGCCAAGCCAGATGATCCCAGTCCCACTTTGATTCCCAGGTCCCACACAGTGAAAGGACAGAACCAACTCCCACAAGTTGTCCTCTACCTTCTCACTGTGACACATGTGTACCTTCCCCACACATGCACACTAAATAATGAGAGAGACAGAGACAGAAAGAGCAAGGCCAGCCAGACCTATGGAGTGAGACATTGTCTCAAAACAGAAGGAGGAGAAGGAAGGGGAGAGGAGAGGGGAGGAAGGAAAGGGATGAGGACTACTAGTCAATATTCTTAGATGTTCCACACAAGTAAGCAGGTGACTACTTTATAAAGCAACCCCATATGCTGTATGTCTGTAGATTTTTGAACTGTCAAGTCCCCTTAATTCAAAAGCAGCCGAAGTAATTAAGGTAGCCTCACCCATCATACATAAGTTTTGCAGCAGAAGTCACTGTCTGGGGATCCTTCTATACCTTTGTGATCATGCATAATGGCATACGCAGCTATTTTCCTTACTTGCTCCCGATCATCAGAGCTCCTGAAACAATATGCTTTCTGATATGTTCCATATAGTTCTATATAGAAAACCATAAGCACTCAAATAGTAAGTAGTAATAGTAAACGGGTTTATAACCTCTGACCCTAGACTAAGGGAGGAAGCACCATCACTTGCTCTGCAATCCTCCATCCTGGCAAGCCTTCCTGTGTACTAACTAATGCCTACTTTGTGATGATCACAATGGATTGAAAGCTAGAGAACAGAGTCTGGCTGGCAATGGGCTCTTTTATTATTGTCTTCTACCTTCCCTTCTCAAAGGGTGCCTTAAGGAAAACTAATCCAACACCTCTTGAACACGTTGAAAAATAAGACAATAAATAAGACAAAGAGGTCAGCATTTGCCTATAGATTTGTCTCAAGATAGGCGTGAAAACAGCCACTGAGTATTGAGCCTGGAAAAATCATACCTGCTAATGTATCAGAGATGTATCAAATAGCCTGTGCTACACAAGTAAACTGTTGATAACAAAGATAAACAGAAGGCATGGCTTAAAGTGAAGAATTATTATAAATGACTATAAAAATGACATTGTAATAATCAAAACAAAATAACATGTACATGTGATAAAGCAGATTTAATCAAAGGGTTTAGAAGTTTAGAAGAAATATATATATCAAGTCTGCACTGTCAGACTCACTGGATTCAGGAACCAAGTACATCAGGTAAGCATGGTATCATATAAGGGGTTAGAGGCAAGCATTTACTATGTGTATTATAAATACCTGTTTTCTGAAAATAGCTAAGGTTTTGAGCAATGTTTAAAGGCATATTAGACAAATCAACACTTGCAAGAAGCCTCTCATTAGGAGGAAGAAGTGCTCAGAATTTGCTAGAAGGGGCAGTGTGCTGACAGTTCTTGTCAATCTATTTTAGTTAGCGGGTTACTTAAGCAATGTTTCAGATTAAGCTAGCCATATAATTCTACAAACAGGAACCCTAACTGGAAAATAGTCATTTCATGTTATCGTCAGTTTGGAGTACTCTAAAGACTTAATGGATCAAACCTTAGTACTGAATAGAAACAGGCATTTCTCTTTTCCTTTGATTGAAGTCACAATGACTGCCTGCTCCAGCATGGAAGCTCCACAAACATTTCCAGCCACTTCACTAAACAACATTTCTAGGATAGCCAAGAGAAGCATCCCAGCCACTCCATATGTACTATGTGGGGCAGGGACAGTCTTTCCTATGTTCTATTTAACTCTAATCCAAGAAAGCTGTACAAAGTACTGAAGACACGTATTAGCTCAGCTGTTTCCAAGTGTCCTTTGAAGTCTCATCTACCATCCAAGACCTTTAACTGTGGTTTGCTTCTATCCATAGATTTCTATTAGGCATTTTATCACTTTCACACCACAAGCCAACTGAGTCATCATTTTCCCACCAATAAAAAAGTAAATAGGGGAGGAAAGAAGGCTTGAGGGTGGCAGATGATGAGATTATTAACCCACGATTCCTACCTATCCTCCCTTAGAAAGAAATGGAGTTGTCCTTGGGAGGTGGATACAGTGAGGTTCCAAGGGATATATCTGCCATATCTGCCTGAGCTTAAGAATGAACCCAGGGAGGAAAGAACTCCCAGCTGCATTTTAAGAGAAGCAGAGGGTGGACTCAGATGCCTTCCCATGGGAACTAGGGGTGAAGGGAAACTGACATGAAAGTGTCTGTATCCAGAGCTTTGGGTTCTGTTATGCATCTCCTGATGTTGTGGCAGGAAAACACTTAAGAGCCTTGGGAAGAGGAGCAGCCAAAGGGGGGGGGAGCCCCATTTCTAGTTGTTTTGTTTTCATTTTACAGGCATTTAGGGATTCAGTAGTTATCGTGCTCCAAAAGAAATTTGATAATAACAGAAACAAGCTACGAATGCACCAGTACTACATTCTGGGGGCTGTTCCACTGCTCTAAAGCTATACATCTCAAGTCATCACCAAAGCCACCTGCAAGAAAGAAAATTTAAATTTAAAAAATGGAACAACACAGGGAAGGGACTTGGGGGGCAATTTCAAGTCCACTGCTTATGGACAACTTCAATCTCAGAGACACTTCTACTTTCCTCAGACTGAGTGTTTATTCCTTCTAAATGTCCAAATTAAATATATTTAATTGCATTAAACCTCTTGTCTGTGATAAACTTTGTAGGTACAGGATGTTTATTAGATAACTGCTAGTGACTTTCTTTAGAATTTATCGAAGACAAAACATGAAAATTAAAGAAATGCCAATATGTTTGTATAAAACACATGAAATTGCCTCCAATAAGATTTATTGGCTGATTGAAAAAAAAAAAAGCACCGAAGATATTATACTTCAAAAAGTCTTCTGGCTTCATTGACTTCAAATACACTGAAGGGATTTTTCAAATGAAATATTGTTTGTTTGGGTTTCAGTGTAACACAAGAGGTGAGCAGAGGGGACCAATGGTCCTGTTTAGAGATGTGGAAATGGATAATCATATACATAGCTGCAGTTACAGACTGTGCCTTCTTCACAAGTCCCTCCCACCATGATCTTCCTGCTGCTTTGTCTTGTTTACTAGGATTTTCCATCACTCACTACTATGTTATGGATTCAAGCTGGCCCGAGACCTGCTTGAGAGCTTGACAAATTACTTCAGCTATATAAAGATCAACTTACTCAGCTGTAAAATGGAATTAATAATAACTCACAGGATTCAGGGTAAAATTCAAATAGGGTGATATATGAAAACTGTTAATGTTAACTATGTTTGGCTCAATGTAAATAATATAAATGGCAGGTGTTTGGTTTTTTTTTTTTTTCATGCTACATACACAAACACACCTATACACACAGTTTTGAACTCAAGAATCTTCAAATCCTAAAAGTATTCATTTATCAGAAAGAGCAGTCAGAGGGTCATTCAATGCAAATAATAATTTGTGTCCTAAATCACAAGAGCAGTTCACAAAGGTAGGTGGGCTACGTATTTAAAATCTCCGTGCACAAGAATAGCCAGACAACCCGGAAATGATGGTGTAAGATAAACAGGTTAAGTGTGTGCTTAAAAAAGAAATGCTCTCATTTTCACACGGCACGCAGAAATTAATTCAAAACAATCAGAGACATAAATGAAGGAACTAAATTAGCACAACTCTGCAGGGAAAACCTGAAATAAGTAAATCTTCATAACTTTCACAACACCCACAAATAGAGCTATATCTAAACAAAATCCTTTTGTTGTTGTTGTTGTTGTTGTTGTTGTTGTGTGCCACAGGTTATACCATCAGGAAAGACAGAGACTGGCTGACATTATAGGAAGAGACACTTGCAAATGATGTTGCTGGTGAGATACTTGCATCTAAGGTACTCCATACAGAACTCCTAAAATTCAGTAGTCCAAAAGACAAGCCATTGGAGAAATGGGTCCAGAATTTGAATAGACAACTCTACACACAAATTACACAAGTGTCCAATAAGCAGGTTTAAATAGACTCCGGGTTATCAAACTTAAGGAAATGCCAACCAAACCCACAAGGAAATACTGCTTCCTATTCACTGTGAGGGCTCTCATCCAAAAGACAAAAATGAGTATTGTTGAGAATACAGGGGAGGTGGAATCCTCACATATACCTGATGGGGATGCAAAGTAGGCGGCCAATGTAAGTAATCATTTGACCATCCCATAAATAGTTAAACAGAGATAACTGAGAGATTCTACACCAGGTCTATACCCAAGAGAAATGAAAACATGTTCATGCAAAAATGTGCATACGGACGTTCACAGTAGCATTATTTATAGTAGTCACAAAGTGGAAACTACCCAAATGTCCATCAAAGGTTGGGCAAAAAAAGAAGAAAAAAAGAAGTGGCACAGCCATCCAGTAGAAATGTTAGTGAGTAGAAAGGAATGAAATATAGATTCATCCTCTAACTATAACATGGAAAAGCCTTGAATACATTATATTAAGGGAAAGAAACCAGTCACAAAGGGCCACATAGAGAAGTCCTCCGTTTATAGTTATAGGATATAGTTAGATTCATAAAGACAGACATGAAAGGAACAATTACTAGCCAAGAGAGGAAAAGATGAGGGATGTGGGCTGCTTGGATGTCTTTTCAAAAGCACAAAGTGTTCTGAATTTCAATTGTGATGTCAGTTGCATACACTATAGCTATACTAAAAATATTCTTAAAACATGCATTTTGCATATAACAAAGCCTCATGGGAAAGTACAGTGGCCTCTAGGCAACATGTGGCTTGGGGCCATTCCAGCTGGGAAATTCCAGGGAATGGTCCAAACCAACGTCCATCTCTTAATTAGTACTTACTATTTAATAAAGCTTGCTTTCAATTTGTCCTCACCCCCAAAAATGCATTTTTGGGGATTGCTATATTGGGAGGCAATTGTTAGAGAACACACACATATATGTAAATAAGCTTAATGTGTGTGTGTGTGAGAGTGAGTGTGTGTGTGTGTGTGTGTGTGTGTGTGTGTATGTAAGCTTGTCTTAATTGGTTATTTAGAGAAAATTAAAATGACTTCAGTTTTCCAGGGGGAAGACAAGAGAAATATAAAGAGAATGGATTTCTCATCATCTAGAAAAATCTTCCCAGTGGGGTCTACAAGCATCATCTTAAGACATTTACTTAACCAAAGTTCAGTGGAAAAAAAGTCTAACATTTCCATGACCTTCTTTTCTAAACTTCCTAAGTGGCTTAGAGAGAGGCTGCCTGGGGAACTCCAAACGGAACCTAAAAATATTATCTTCTGGCTTTATAAACACCAGGAACGCTAATGAAGTGAGGGGCAGCAGACCCAGGAATGGACTATCTCATTCAGGTCGGGCAGCAGGGTGTGGGGGTTGGGGAGGCTGAACATATCATCCCTGAAGGCAGGCAAGAGGGCCAGGGGGTGGGAGGCAGACGGGGCCAGGGAGGTGAAAATCAACACGGGGTAGGAAGAAAAGAATAACAATGATCAAGGATACAGAAAGCAGAGCCAGGGTGACCACTATTCTAAACACCAGTAAAACAAGCCCTTTGTGAGTCAGACGGCCCAAGTTTGGAGAGGTGACTGTTCCACAGTCAGTCTGGCTGGACCCCCAGTTACACTTCACTTGGAGGCCACCTGGAGAGTCATACTGGGTTGGTCTCCCTTATGCAGCATAAACATTCCTTTTCCTCATCCCTAGTGCTCACATGACATTACCCAGCATGCTTATGTTCTCTGTCAGGTCATGTCAAGACCCTGAGGTCTACCAAGAGAATCACTTCACTCTGTAGCCCCAGCACCTCAGGACAAATCCACGTAAATACATGGGAGAAGAAGAAGTTCTCCCAGCTCCTTCTACTGGAACTGGTGAAGAAGTCAATAAATCCCTTGTTTTCTACAATGAAGAAACAAACATAGCCACAATGGATGGGCAGATTTGGATGGGAGGGAAAGTCATCAACTGCCGGTTTTCTAACCTGGTAATGATGTGCTCACCAAGCAAAACTAGTAAAGATGAGGCCATCGAGACAGGAAACATACTGTAAGATTGACTGTCACCCAGGGACCCTATGAGTAACCCAGATTTTCAGAGAAAACCACTCAGGGAGACACATCTATGTGTTAAAGCTCAGAAGATTTACCTGGATCACCTTTCCCACTCATCTTTAACTTGTAAATCATCTTCAAAGAGGTGCACTGTTTTCACAGTGACTACTTTAAAAAGTAAAGCACACAGGCTACAGGTGGATGTGAAATCTAATAGATCACAGTCAGGCAGAGGACAAGGATTGAGTTAGAAACAACCAACCAGCACAGTCTCTCCCTACTCTCTCTTTCAAAACGTCTACTTGAGTTATAGGGACAGTGAAGACATGGGGAGTTTTTTGTTTGTTTGTTTGTTTTTTGTTTTCTTTTGTTTTCTATCTGCCCACTATTCCACGGACGATGGATTCCCCACCTGGAAGACATAAAGGAATGAGTGACCAATAATACGAAAGATGCAGAATTTCATTGCCAACCCTTTTTCTCTAGCCCTACACACTTACCAAGTGGGTTCCTATAACCAACACAACCAGCCTGTGTTTCTTTTTTACCTTGGAAGCAACTGGAAACCAGCAGTAAGCACTCAGTGGCTTTCCTTTGCACTTGATCTGGTCTTTGCATTCCTAAAGCGCCCCATCAATTTCCCTTTTAAAAATTCTGAAATTCACATCTTACAAAATAGAACCAGATAGATAAATAGTAAAAACGTATTCCGACTCCTTCTGAAATATCCTTTTGAAAAACAATAATCTTAAAAGATACTTGAGAGGAAGGAGCTCACAAATGCCTTTAATAATTAATTTCAAAGTCTGCTTTCTTCTTATCTAATTTAAATCTTTCCCCTCATTTAATACTGTCTTTTCCTGATGCTATTTTCAGAAGAGTTGAATTTATGCTTATCTTTAATTTTAAGAGATACTATTTAGTACCAGTTCACTGAATATTTGAGCTCAATTTTTGTAAAAAGAAAGAAAGAGAAAAAAGAAAGAAAAGAAAAAGAAAATGAAGAAAAAAAATTTAAAAAAGGAAAAGTTACACAACAGAAGATCTGTAAATATTTGGCATCTTATTCCATATTGTATTGTAACAAAATACCCAAGAAAGCTAAGTAGTAAAGAAAAGAGGCTTATTTAGTACACAGTTCAAAGGCAGAAAGGGCAACCACCAACATCTACTCTGTTGTTCTGGTGAGGTCCTCCTAGCAAGTGATATAAACAGCGGGAGGAGTATCATGTGACAAGACAGAAAAAAGACAATCCAGGGAGCTGTTCTCAAATCAGAGGAACTTTTCATGAGTTCCAGCACTCCCCTGAGACCAGCACAATTCCTGCTAAGTATCAGATGACTTCACCGTAGAGCCCTCTATAAGCCTCTATAAGTGTCAGTGTCTCAGAAGGGAGGGGCTCAGGTTCTAGCCTGTGAAACTTCAGGAGCATTCACAAATTACATCCCAGGTACAGCATAGATGGCACAAGACACTGAGGCTGAACATACCCCCATTGCAGAATGCATACTAGATGCTAAGAATTTAAGAATGGCCTCTCTCCTTACCTGTGTATTTTATTTAAAAAAAAAAAAAGAAGAAGAAAGAAAGGAAGGAAGAAAGAAAGAAAACTTATTGTGGAGAGAGAGAGAGAGAGAGAGAGAGAGAGAGAGAGAAACAAAAATGTTTCATCTTAAAACCTGTAAGTCAGAAAGGAGTTCTGAAAGAGCAGATGGGAAAGCAATTGTTTACTGGGGGAAAAAAATGTGGAATTCCCCTCCTCCATCACCCACTCAGTATGGCTGAAAGCTGTAGGCAGCCCTGGGGAACGGGAGTGTACTGAGTCCAGAGCCCAGCCCTTCTCCCTGCCTTCCCCCAGCTCTGCTCTCAGACTGTCAATTCTATTCTTTGCCAGACGCTCACTCCTGGCTCCCAGCTCCAGAGCTGCAGCCCTCCATCACATTGAGTTTAAAATAAAGAAATGCTTCTCCTAAAGAATTCACACACAAATAATCTCATTACCCCAGTGTTTGCATTTATACAGCAGACATCTTCTGCCAGGAGGAGAGGGGGAAAAAAATCACTACGCTCACTCACACGGAACAGCTGCAAGGAGAGAAATGGTATTTAATTCATTGTGAAATATTCAACAATGGCTACACTGCACTTTTAAAAGCCTTTTGATAGTAAAACCCACAGGGAACGGCCCATCCTGTGTGCTGAAAAGCAGCTTCCCCACAATTAGTCTCTTTATTCAGGTCTGAACATTCTGTGTAAACTTCAGCGCGTGCTACAGACACTGTGGACGGCTTCAAGGGTATAACCTTTCAGAAACTTTGTATACTTTAGTCTTATTCCAGGACTCTGCTCACAAAGCTGTGCCGAGGGGCAGTGGGGGTGGGGGAGAGCCCAGGGAGAGAGGCAAAGAGAACTGGGATACTTAGGTGAAGAAGAAGAAAATCCTCTTGACCTCAACTGAGTTGCAGCAAAGGGAAACCCACTCTCCACACAAAGCCTGGCAAATTGCTGGGTTTACTCATGCCCTCAAATAACCAATGCTGGAGAAAAAGAAAACCCAAGTGGGTATCCAAAAATAAGCAAGGGACAGTAGCTCATTTCCCTGCTCCATCTCTGAGGTTTTCGTGGGTCTCTGGTTTGTAGGAAAGCAAGCTTACATTGTTGTATTCTGTCAGGACAGTGACAGGAGTCACTGAGAAGAAGGTGACAATGAAGAGTGAAAGCAGAAACTATCAGGGCAGATAAAAGGTATACAGTGATTGAGAATGGACCGTAAGGCAAGCAAATCCAGCTTGATTTCTCTATCTCTCCTTCCTATAGTTTTGTCTTCTTCCTCTCGTCTCAGAACTACAAGGCAAGTTCTCATTCATGTTCAATGGGAATAATACCATCTTCCTCGGAACATGGCAAAGAGAAAGCCATATATGCATGAGCCTCAACACCAGGCAGGTGTAAATAACAGTAACTCCCTCTGGGAAAGACATTCTCTGGAATAAGATTATTCAGACTCTCATTTTACCAGAGAAGAATAAGGTATTGGCATATCTGATACTATCTGATCAAGAAGCAAATATGCCTAGGAATCTGCCTAGACACTCTAAAATGGTATCAAAAGACAAACAGACTCCAGTGGTTTATTGTTCAGGAAATTTAAAAGTCAGAATTTTCAGTTTAAAAAGGAATGATGAAAGGGCTACATGTACCAGACCCACTGGAGGTGATGAAGCATCTTTTTGCTCTCCCTAACCTCCCTTGGGCTCTCCAGGACAGCCTACAGGCATATCTGATTCCAGATGCAGCTGTCCACTTTCATTATAAAAATCCAATAATATTTGGCCTAGGATCATCAACCAGCCCTAAGTCTTGCTTCACTAGGAGTGTCTAACATACCAATGAAAGCTACAAACACTAAGAAAACAATTAAGAGGCCCAAGTAGTAGGGTCCGTGTAAGGTAATCCAGAGTCCATGTAGGGTAATGGCTCTCTAGAGTAGAGAGGTCTGCAAACTACCAGTTTGTCTAAGTGGACTTGTAGCAAGAGATTCTGGTCAGCCGCTTAAAGAAAAGCCAGAGATCAGACATGAGGGGTAGGACTCCTGAGGATGGTGTCTAGGCAGAGGCAGGTGGCTGGGATTGTGTCACACCCAACAGATCTCCTGACACTGTTACACTATATATTCTGCCAGAGTGACCCAAACATTATTTACCACCACACTTTCTCCCAATGTATAAGGTGAGGGTGGTGAGCTCGATCTATGGCCCACTAGAGAGTAGAGAAGCTGACTCAAGATATATCCTGAGCAGCACAAAATAAAGCAGAAAGATGTGTCTGGACACTGGGCAAGGCCGTGATTCTTATCTCCAAGACAATGGGATGGAAACAACTTCCAGATTTAAATACAATCTCTGGGGATGGGCCAGAGCAGTGGAAGGGATTTGGAGGAAGGAAGCTGACAGCAGTGATTTCAGTGCTGTTAAACAAGATATACTGGTGTGCTCTCCCTATCTGCTTCAGCTGGGCACAATGGAACCTTTCCCCTTACTACAGAAGATCCTACCTTCTCTGGAGTCCTGGACCACGCTGAGAAGCAGTGGAATGCAAAATTCTTACATGTAATATTTTTAGTGAGATCGTGCTTTCCTAAAACTCATTTTTAACAACAACAACAACAAAATCCATGACAATTAGCAGATCTAAGACTTGGTAGAAGGTCTTCAGGGTCGGTGAGATACAAGCAGATCTAATAAAAGGCCCAGGCAGTTAGAACCTGGTTCTATAGCTGTTTAAATCCCTGGTGTTTCTGCTTCCCCGGCACTACTTGACAAGGTGGTCAAGGAAGGAGTCCCGACTTGCAAAGCAAGTCACTTGCTTTGGAGGCTGAGGTTTAAATCCCACCTGAAAGAATGAATACAGGTTGTGGAAATCCGTTTTATTAAGAAGCAAGAGTCTTCAAAGGCCACACGTAAGTCTTAATAGGATGTTCAGGAATAGGAAGCCAAGCCCTATAAAAAATAGACAGCGATGCAGAGAACAGAGGGCCAGCCCTCCAGCCAGTGAGATAGGGCAGGGTCTGAACTGAAAGGCAGAGGCCATGCACAGGGGCAAGTTCCGAGGGCCAAAGGCTGCCCACACATCAGGGGAGAGGTGATCTCTCCCATAGTGCAATTAGGCCTCCTGTTTGACCCCTGACTTCTGCCCCATGAGATATTTATGGTCTCTGGGCAGGGAGCTAGGGCACAAATGAAGGAAGATAGATTCTGAAGGCTCTTAGTAGGGAAAAAACTAGAAGGAGAGAACTGGGGGTGGGGGTGGGGGTGGGGGTGGGTGGAGCGAAGGTAGGAGAGAAGAGACAAGGAAGGATGGAGGGAGGGAGGCAGGCAAATAAGCCAGCAAGGACTCTCCTGGCAGAGAGTGGTGCCTTGCTTACGCTCCTACCTATCTAGAACTCCCACTAGCCTCTTGTAATCTAAATCTAAGTTCGGAATCTCATCTGTTTCAACCGTCTATTTCTTAAGCAGATGTGCCACCACAAACCAAGGGGACAGCAGGCAGGTCAGGCAGGTCAGGCCTCTCCCCTCTCAGAGTCAGCAGTTCCAGCTCCCCAAGCTGGGGCCTGAACGCCCCACTTCGGGGCAGGCAGCCTGGCTGGCAGTGCCGGGGTTAACCCGGCAGCCCTGCGGAGCAAAGATTTCTGTTTTATTTCAGCGGGGGAAGTGTGTGCTGCCTGATTAGCTGGATGGTTTCCTCTTTTCCCATAACCTCCAGACCCCCACGGCCCAAGTGTTTACTCTCTGAAATAAAAAATCTGCTGGTGTTTTTCTTTTTGTGTGCTCGTGTATTTTGGGAGGATTGCAGAGGAGGAAGGCGGGGTCAGGGTGAGGAACCAGCCTGGGGGAAGGGAGGACGCAGCCTCCAGCTGCAGAAGCTGCAGCTCAAGAAAGCAACTTCTTAACGAGGGAGCTGGTCTCTTGCTCTGGCAGCTATAAACACACTGAACATCTGGAGGCCAAGAGTCTCTCCCGGCCAGACGTGAGCACCACAGGCTGTCCCTGCCCGGCCATCCCCACCCCCTCGGCTCTCACACCCCCTCTCTACTCAGCTCAGCTCCAGCCCTCTCACATCATCCACCCACCCGACCATTTCCATTCACAGAGATCCGCAGCGCCCGCTAGCAGCCGGCCCGCGGGAGCTGAAAGGAGACGAGCAGGCGACGCCAGCCAGCAGTGGCCACCCCGCCCCCGCCCCTGTTCCAAAAGAGGGGTCAAACTGCTAGAATCCAATAAGAACTTGGTGCCCTGGGGACCTTTTCCCAACTCGAAGTAAATATTTGTGGTTTGAAGAAGTTAAGAGAACTCTACCCCCAGCCCCTCCCCACACCCCTACTCTCCAGAGCCCCCTGGGAGTTCCAGTGCAATGCTGTTATTTCCTTGACTTTTTTGAGAAACAAGGAATTTATCTATCAGGTGGTCAGGCCAACAGAAGGCTTGCGTGCTAATTGTCACTCTGCTCACCCTGCTGAGATGAGATGCTCTTTCTGCACCTGGGTCTCCTTCCTTTCCCAACACCAAGGAAGGGATTCATTCTCTCACATACAGCCAACCAAAGTCCTCCACCGTTCCCTTGAATCGCTCCAGTGAGTCCTAATCCCAAATTGCCTTGAGCTCTTCTTCCCAGGTGCCCTCTTTTTACTGGTGAAATGAGTTATAGTGGGGGCAATGTTGGCAGGTATAATGTATGTGTTATTATATGATAGAGAAAGAAGAGAGAGAGAGAGAGAGAGAGAGAGAGAGAGAGAGAGAGAGAGGAGGGGGAAGGGGGGAGGAGGGGGAGGCTGGAGAAAGAGAAGGAAAGAAAAAGCCTAAGGATAGGATGTGCTTTGGGCAATGAGAACATAGTCAAGACTCATTAGGTCAAGAGTCAGGTACCTTCTTTCTCTGGCTCCTTTAAATCCATTCTTGGTTCATGGAACCAGCATAAGAATTCAAAAATAAGGGTGGGGACCTGTCTGTTGGAGATTGGAAACCCAAGAAACTTATTAAAAACTCGAGGACATGATTCTGTATTCTTGCTCTCTCTTCCAAACCAGGTTAAACCCTCTGACTAGACACAGTTCTATTTAGACTGAAACCCTTGCACAAAATGTTAAATAGCACATGCTCAAAAGTTTCAAGGAGGCAAGAGGTGTGTGTGTAGGAGGGGGGCGGTCTAAGAGAGGAGTCAGTAGAACCCTGGTCAATTGTCAGCAGCCGCACACACCTTCCCTTGCAGAGAAAGGCTCGGGCACACAGATTCCTTGATATCAAAAAAGCAGAGTAAATGCAAACAAGGTGTAGACTGTGGTAAGTAGATTAGTGGCTAGGCTCACCTCTGCCCTCTTATTCCGGCATGGACTTAAAGCCCTTCAGGTATCAGGTGTGTGTGTGAAAAGGCCGTTCAGCCTCAAGCGTCCCTGGATACCTTCCTCTAGGGACCTAAGAAGGGCAGTTAGGCCTGGTCTTCCGTGAAAGATTAGCATTGAGACAGGACGATAGATAGCACTTTCTGAGATGGCACAACTGCCAAACTAGAATCAGAGGAACCCAAACTGCTCATCTCCCTTAGTAGACAGACCCTATTTATAGAAAAGATGATTCTCTAGTATCAGGCTACATAGCCTGTTCCAGGCCAGCCAGGACTACAGAACTACACATAGACTGTCTCAAAAATAAGTAAATACTTTAATAATAATAATAACAACAGATTAGTTGCAAGAAACCGCCTTTTCAAAGTTTAGACTGTTCCACATTGAGTTGGAAAATCAAGAACATTCAATAAGATGTTAAAAAAGGGAACCCCTGAGAGGCTCCTCATTTACCCCACTATAGGGCTACCATAAGTCTTCTCTGACAGAGAGAGCCAAGCATTCTGTCTGGGACAGATTAGTCCAATATTGTAATATCCAATGTTATAACATCCAGGATTCTCACAGCTTCACAGGCGTAGAATTGTTTTGAAGAACAAAGAACCTTTAAAAAAAAAAAAGTGTTCTAGAAAAAGAAAAATGTGTCCCGAAGAAAGACAGAACAGATATGTGCAGCAGATGGAGTTTGAAACGCTGGCTTTTAAGCCCTGTGGCTATCAGACACAGTCAGCTGAAAGAACAAACCTGCTGTGAGCATAAACATTTCCAGGCAAGGTGAGTCTCCATTGAAGTCTTGCTGGCCTGTCTTCAACACTCTCAACACTTGAAAGCCAAACTGGAGGCTCTTGCTTTCCTGCTGAAACATCCCACCTGGCTGTCAATGGCCCTTTCCAAACACTGCCCAGGTTTGATCCCTCCCAGCCGCTGGGCCAGATGACAAAGCCCCAGGAGAGATCATGAACCTGGCCCCTCAACATGTCTCCCACATGAACTTCTAAAGTTTATTTGAGAAAGACATTCTTCAATTCCACCATTTTATTAGTAAATTTGTTTTAGAAATTTTAAATAGTGAAATCCGAAGACTCTCCCTGATATTGCCAAGCCGGTGTTATGCATAAGTGCAGTATTTCATATGAGAATCATTTGCTCTATCACAAAAAATGTACGCCTCCCCACACGCAAGTTTTTTAGAGAGTTGCATGCAGGCAAGGACTGTGTCTTCTCTTTCCTCATCTGTCTTTAGGGCCTACCATGTACCATGTGACCTTTAGGTCAAATGAGTTCAACCAATCAGAGGGTCACTTTCTGACTCAACCCTTAGACATTTTTGGATGTCCAAAATGCACTTCACAGAACAATGAGTTAAAAGGCACTTGGAGGCAATGATTTACAATAGCAAACATGCATATCATGCTTACTGCATGCTGACACACTTCAAACTTCACAGATAGGAACTGAGTGGTTTTCAGAGTGTGATTTCTGGACTTCCAGCAACAATAAGAAGTAGCTCCTGGAAACATATTAGAAAAAAAAGAGAGAGAGAGAGAAAATATTCCTCAACCCTAACCGTGGGGTAGAGCCTTAAAGCATGTGCTTTAGCAGATCTTGGAGTTTCTAGTTTAATGAGTCCAGATCAAGAGTTAAATATTACATCTCTAAGATCTTCTCCTCCTCTTCTTCCTCATCTTCCTCCTCCTCTTCCCACTCCTCCCCTCCTCTTCCTCTAGTACTCCTCCTCTTCTAGTACTCCTCTTCTTCCTCTTCCCCTCCTCCTCCTCTTCCTCCTCCTCTAGTACTTTTCCTTCTCCTCTTACCCCTCCTCCCCCTCCTCCTCTTTCTCCTCTAGTACTCCTCCTCCTTCTCTTCCCCTCCTTCTCCTCCTCCTCTTCCTCCTCCTCTTACCCCTCCTCCCCCTCCTCCTCCTCTACTGCTCCTCCTCCCCTTTCCCCTCCTCCTCCCTCCTCCTCCTCCCCTCTGCTTCCTCCTCTAGTACTCCTCCTCTTCCCCTCCTTTTCCTCCTCCTCTTCCTCTTCCTCTAGTACTCTTCCTCCTCCTCTTCCTCCTCCTCTAGCACTCTTCCTCCTCCTCTTCCCCCCCCCCCTCTCCTCCTCCACCCCCCTCCTTCTTGGGCTGTTGCTGCTACCATCACTACTGCTACTGCCTATAGACCAAGCTTTGAAAATCTCCCTGACATATGAAGAAATAGAAGAACAGCGATCAAGTTGCTCAAGGTGACACAATGAGGAAGATCGACTATAATCTCCTTTAAGATCCTGGGTTCCTTACTCTTGGACCATCTCTGAATTCTTTTTCGAGACACTGAGAAGTAGCAGGACTCTGTGTACGGAGTAAATAAAGGTTCTACTGCATTCAGCAACAAAAATATACCAAACTTCATCATACAAGAAAAAAAAAAAGCAATGTCTGCTAGTTCAAATGAAGGACCACAGTAATGGGAGTGAAATTCTTTCTCTTCTATGTTCTGTGGCTCTGCCCTGCCTCCCAGCTTTAGCAAGTATTTGATATGAGTGTATATTGAGCAAAATGCCACTGTTAAAAACCGGGATGATTCAAGACCAAATCCATCCCTGCCTTTGAAAATTACTACCTGACATGGAAAAAGAAAATGATACCACTCTGGAAGGGGACCAGAACATTGTGTTTTCTGATTCGTGTTATGATCAGTGATGGTGACCTTAAGTGAGAAGATGAAGTCACATGTGGACAGCTGGCAGCTATGGCTCAACTATAGTCATGTTGTTTCCGTGTGGAGTGGGGTCTCTGGCTTCTGATTTCTAATTCCCAATAGCAGACAAGCTATGCCTGACTCTAGGCAGGACTGGGTTCCATTTCCAGGCTTACTGTTTTCATCTGAGAATGGCTTGTATCCACCCTGTCGCTTCTCAACAGGGCTGTGGTCAGGAACTAGCTCTGACAGCCTCAGGACAGCAACATTTTAGTGAGTTCTTAGAGACAGGGAGCAGGAGCCTGACACACAGGATCATTCTTGTTATGGTGATGGAGAGGTGCTGAAGCTGAGGGACAGAATAGAGGAAGGGAACAGAAAAGAGACAGGGTCAGTGGGCTACACTCCAGGCAGACTATAAACAGTAACAGACAGTACAGTCCTGGCTTGTGTAAGGAGCTCCATTGATTCACAAGATTCCCTGACAGAAGGATGACGAGAAGCTGAAACAGAAAGGGCCCATTCATTCATGCAGAACACCAGCCCTCAGCCCCCATTGGCTCTCCATAATGGCCCCAGGCTGATAGCAAGGAGGGGGCTGTGGCGAGGGAGGAGGAGGTAAAAATGAAAGAAAATGATGACTACAAGATCGTTGTGAGGCAACAGACAGCTGCACGGGCAATTGCATGCAAATGTGACTTCCCTTTTTAGCTGTAGTGAATGTCCTCAGAATCGTGTGTTTTTCTTTTTCACACCATTTCTCCTCTCTTCCGTTCCTTGTCATTTTTCTGGGCTCCCTGATTCTTTGTCCCTGGTCATTCATCTTTCATCGTCTTTTCCCAGTACCATCTCTACCAACACTCATCTCTGTTTTTTTTTTTTTTGTTTGTTTTTTTGTTTTTTTTTTTTTTTGTCAGTTCTACACATCTCAGTTTCCCCTTCTGTTCCTTTTCACCTCTTCTTTGCTTTCTTGGTTCTGGAGTCTCCCTTCCCTTACTGGCAAGACTTTTTCTATTTCAGCCTTAGCTTTATTCTCTTGGCCTCCCTTCTTCCCATTCCTCTCCTCTTCCTCAGTCTCTGCCCCTCTGGGAATGAATGGGAACAATACTTTGATGAAGGCCACTATGAGGTAGCCTGGGTGTTCATGGCTGGCCCCTCCTGTCAGTATTCCAGTCACTGACAGATGTGTAATCCTTGGAAAAGAAGTCCATTCATCCCTTCTGAGAGCACAGACGTGAGGCAGAGCAGGGGTGGGAAGCAGCCATGAGTCGGAGGAGGGGAAGGAAACTCAAGTTATAAATAGGATGAAAGAAGATGGGAGGAAAAAAAAAAACTGGAGTATTTTTTTTTCTCCCTTTCTTTTTATTCAGCATATCTTCAAAAAAAAAAAAAAAAGTGCCACAGCTGGAGAAATCATTCATTCATCCACATCTTCATCTTCCTTCTTTAAAAATCCCACAATAGCTTTCCAAAAGACAACCCGTCACTGAGGAGAACTGGACCACAGCCCAGAAAGAGTTCCTGCAGCTCCTTCATCTGGACAGCTCACAAGGCAAAGGACAGACAGGGAAAGGCTCAAGGTTCTTGCCAGATCTTTCCATCAGAGGGAGCCTGAGGAAGTGGGAGCTATTACCTCTATTTGCAAACAGATTACCACCAACTGGTAGAAAGCCAGACCCCATGGAAGCAGCCTATCATTCCAAAATGCAATGGCTGGCACATCAGGCCATTCTAAGGATGGTTATTATTCCTACCCCAAAGCCACAAGTCTAGGCAACCAGAGCTTCTGTCTTGGAACCATAAGCTATGGGAAAAAGTACTGTATTGTTAACATTTCTTTACATTTTAAGGCTAAGAACATCGCAAGCAGTGTGTTATTCATATATTTCACAGAAACTTGTCTTCCTGGCTCTGAAGTCAAAACATTTTAACTTCTGAGAATCTGGGCAAGAAGAACAAATAAGACCATCACCCAACTTATATGATGTACTCCTCAGTTAAGAAAGAGAGGCTCTTACCCACAGGACAGATCTCAAGTTGGGCCACTCATTGGTTGGCCATTCCCTCAGTCTCTGCTCCATCTTTGTCTCTGCACTTCTTGTAAGCAGGAAAAATTTTGGGTTGAAGGTTTGTGGGTGAGTTGGTGCCCTTATCCCTCCATTAGGAGCCCTGCCTGGCTACAGGAGGTGGACACTTCAGGCTCCATATGCCCTACTGCTGGCTAGGAGCCTCAGCTAGAGTCCACCCTCATAGACTCCCTGGAGCCTCCCTCATCCCAGGTCTGTGGCACATCCTAGAGACATGCTCCCCACACCCCTGACCTCAGAGGTGAAGGGTAGGTGGGAATGGAGGGAGGGAATGTATGAGGGAGAACTAGGAGGAGGGAAGGCTTTGATCGGGATATAAAGTGAATATGAATAAATAAATTAATGTAAAAACTTAAAATAAATTTAAGAAAAAAAAAAAACAAAGAGAAAGGCTATGTCTGTTAGGAAGAAAAGGCATCCTCACCTTGGGTTTATGGGCAAGTGTGTGGAGACACTAAATACAAATGAGATTCAACTTGTAACACATGGAAATGTCATCGGAGTTGCATTTAGGGAATAAAAACCCTAAGGCTTGTGGCATTAAGAGCATTCAAGAATGATACAAACCTAGGCATGGCTATGTGGGTCTTCTGCTTATATAGGTGAAATCTAATTTGTTCACAATTTTAATGGATTAATTTTTTTCATCCCCTTACATCTCCAGTCTCTTTGTGCAATGGATACACAGCTGAAAAGTGTGTGTTTACGCTTTTGACTCTCCTTAACCCTTGAAGGGATGAAGGTCCCATTGTGAACAAGAGCATGGATATTCCTTTGTCAGCAGAATATTGAGGCCAACCTGTCCCAGGACCTGAGAAGAGCCTCCTACACTGTCTGACCCACCACAGCACACTCCTGCCTGGGAGAAGCAGTGTGCTGCATGTCTCTGTTCACTTCTGCTGCGGGATGAGGTATGGACTACAAAGCAGATATTTGCTTTATTTCCCCACTATTTTATAAGCCACTTACCATAAGTCAGAAGGACACTGAACAACCACCATAACAAAGCATTCCGCTTAGTTTCCATTAATTACCTTCTGTTCACCTGAATAATTCCTGTGTGTGTGTGTGTGTGTGTGTGTGTGTGTGTGTGTGTGACATATATTTATAGACACATCACATACATTTTATATATGTTGTTATAACATGGTCTCAAGGACAATTGAATTTCACAGTCCCCAGTTCAAGTCTTACACTTAGTATTTTCTCCAGACGCTACTAAGGAAACAAAGCCTAATGGAATTCAAATGAAACAGAAGTGAGCCTGAAAACAGAACAACAGAACTCAGGTAACTTGGGGCTCTGGCTGGTCCTGAGGCAAGTGGGCAGACTTGCTACAGACAAGGCCTCTGGGGAGAGGGTGGTCTTATAGCCAGCAAGTCAGGAAGGAGGAGGAGTGGGACCAGATGCTGTTGGCACAGGTGGTTGGGGATAGGGAAGGGATGTAGGAAAGAACACAGATGCCGGTGGAGAATAAAAGGAGATTCGTGATAAAGAAAAGAAGTTCCATCCTGGAAGATGGATAATCTACACGCCTGTTTTCCCAGTCATCAACTATGATGGTAAAATATGGTTCTCAACAACCATCCAAAAGGGTGAAAAGTGCACAGAAAGTACAAACTGTTTACAAAATCAAGACCGAAAGCAAACCTTCTTGGGCTCATTGGTAGAGCATCACCTTCCTGTTGGACGGTAAAGTAGAGCAAAGTTACTGAGACACAGACACGGGGCTTTCCTCAAGAGAACAATAGCATATGTGCCCATGTACCCTATGAGGGTGCGATTTCAGAGAACATGGCCCTCAGCAGATTTCTCTTGGCCTTCAACTCTCCCCTCATTCGCAGCTTTTGTTTATATTCCTACCTGAACCGCAGTGTTCAAGCCCAGTAGGAACTTCCTGAGTGGCTGTCTCATCCCAGAATGGGTAAAGAGGTCTTTGCTGATAATTGGACTGGAAACCGCAGGTCGTTCGAGGATCGTCAAAAGTGGTGATAGGCCCCTGCCTCTGTGACCAGTGAACAGAAAGGGGCATGTATCAGAAGAAAACCCTTTATGTTTCAGCCCTATTATAAATATGACTTCACATCATCTAATCCCAGCTATACAGGGACAGACTGCCAGTCAGAACCTACTGTTCATTTCTGCATACTTTGCCCTCCAGCCTCGCAGGGAAGGAGAGGAACTTATTTAGACTATGACATCATTTATTTCTATCCATACCTTTACATATCTGGGGACAGCTTTTATAACCTTCAAAAACATTTGCAGTGAACAATGGGGCAGAATATTGACTGTCTGGGCTTTTTTTTTTTTTTTTTTTTTTTTTTTTTTTTTTTTTTTTTTTTTTTTTGTCAGTATTATCTCCCTCTATGAAAACATCATAAAAGAATATTCTTAAAGGACAGCCCAGTGTCATAGAGTAGGTGATAAATGCCACAGGTGAAGGGGAAAAAGGCATCTACAGCGTAAAATCCACTTCATTTGTCCTTAATTGGTAGGGGTGGGGTCTTCATGACATAAGTTGCTGAGGAAGAAACTGTTTCCTGTACTGTTTGAAGGTTTGTGCCACCTCCTTATTAGTTTCATTAGATTCACAAAATAGACAGTGTGAGAAAACCAAAAATTGCTATGTAGAAAACCACATTTCACAGATTTAAAAGCCTTATTCCTTGAAGACAGATAGATTCAAATTGAAACCCGGGCTCTGCCAATTTTTCATACGGGAGTTCAGGTCTTCTCCCTAATCTAAACATTTGTTTATTCTTACAGGAAATGGGAATAATAAACCAAACTTATAAAGTAGGAGAGCTGAGGGACTAGAGAGATGGCTCCATGGGTAAGAGCACTTCTTGCTCTTCCAAAGGACCTAAGTTCAATTCCCAGTGCCCTTGTAGCCCCACATAACCATCTGTAATTCTAGTGTCAGGGAATCCAATGCCCCTTCCTTCTGACCTCCTTGGGTACTAGGCATGCACATGGTGCACAGACATGCATTCACCTAAACATCCATACACATGAAATAAAAGTGAAAATTTAAAGATGTATAAGAAAATTACATATAAAGCAAAATTAAATGTAAAACATGGTGAACAAAATTATGTATTTATAAAATGTATGTAACAAGTACTCTATGCAAAACCTTATCATTAGTACAAAGTAGATACTATTTTAATGCAAGTGACAACTGGGCACTGTGCACAAGCCTGTAGCACACACCAGCTATTCAGGAAGCTGGAGGAGGAGAACAGCAAGTTCAAGATCTGTCTGAGCTCCAGCAGGCTGAGGCAAAAGCATGGCAAACTCTAAGGCTGCCTGGCTTATAGCAAGTTCAAGTAACTTAAAGAGATCCTGTCCCAAAATAAAAATTTTAAGTTAAAATTGAGGTTTCTCTGTCAAAAGGGGTAATCTGTTTTTACTCTTAAGAAGAAACTGTGAGCTTCATGAGGATGGCACCAACGGACATGCCAAACTCTATGTGGGAAAGTCCACAAGACTACAGCTTTATGCAAAGAACTACAAGCAGCTAAGAAAAGCTGGGAGTGAGAGAGGTGATATTCCCCAGGGAAGAGCACACAAATTAGTTACCCAGTGCCTGAAAACATGTATACAACTAACATCATATGTGCTGAATAGGTTATATAAGATATATATATATCATATATATATATGATATATATGATATATCATACATATACAATATCATATATAAGATATATATGTATATAATATATATACATATGTCATATATATTGTATATATGATATATCATAAATATATGCATATAATATGAATATATATGCATATATAATATGAATATATCATTAATGAGCAAAGGGGCCATGAATCTAAAGGAGAGCAACAAGGGGTATGTGGGACTATGAGAGGGTTTGGAGGGAGAAAATTGAAGGGAGAAATGTTGTAATGATATTATAATCTCAAAAAACTTAAAAAGTAATGAGAGAGAGAGAGAAAGAGAGAGAGAGAGAGAGAGAGAGAGAGAGAGAGAGAGAGAAACAGTTCACTGAATGAAGGCACTTGCCACCAAACCTGAGGACCTAGGGAGTAGGCAGAACACTTGCCTCTGACTTCCACATGCCTGCTTTGGCATGAGTATGTGGGCACCCACGACACCACACATATACAATAAATAAATTAATGTTAGAAGAAGAAAGTGAAGGGGAGGAGGAGGAGGAGGAGGAGGAGGAGGAGGAGGAAGAGGAAGAGGAAGAGGAGGAGGAGGAGGAGGAGACAACTGTGGGGCTTAGGAGATGGTTTTGTGATAAACCACTTGCTGACACATGAGACAGCAGGAGTTTGGATCCCCTAGAACCCACATAAAAAGCTGGACAGGCCATTTGTGGTCCCAGAGCCCTGGAGACAGAGACAGGAGATCCTCCTTCAAGTAGGCCAGCCAAACCAGGCAGATTGGTGAGCTCTGGTTCAGAGAGTGGAGAGTGATGGAGGAAGCTGCCCAGCACCAGTCTCTGGCTTCCACACGCATGCATGTATCAACACAAGAGACAACATACATACATGCACACATCCTCCACATACATACACATATAACCAAAAAAAAAAAAGAGAGAAGAAACTGTTTTTTTTCATATATACTCTCTCTGTGGCTGCCCTCAATCAAGCTAGAGGACTGTTTTTAAGAGTGAGACACAGTAGATCTACCATTAACCACAAACATCTTCTCTGGCAGATGCTTCTGAGAAGCCCTTCACAGTTCTGTCATCTAAACACCTGCCTGTTTATTAGACATTTCACAAACCTACTCAACAGCCAATTCATAGAGCAGAAGAATGACCTTATTACTCAACAGAACCACATCAACAGCTTCCATTCATTATGAAACTGTCCCAGTTGAGGAGAAAAAAAAAGCAGGGTAGTAGCAGGTCAAAAATCTAGGTGGTGCAGCGTCCACCTCATCGTTTAAAGGGAACCACCTACAACAAGCTGCCCTACAGTAAGGCTCATCACCTGCACCTTCCTTTCTTGGCTGCAACAGAGATGCATCAGTGAAACGTTTGAGCAGTACTCCCGTCCCTGTCACAGTCTGAAGAAGAGCATCTGGCGGTTTCTCACTTGCTCATCCCCAAGTGATTGCTGAAAGAAACTGACACGCACCACACACCTGCCAGTCCCAGATGGGATGCTAGGCTAGGTACCTTGTAAGTATGCCCACTTTGAATCCCCACCACCATCCTATAGAGCAAGCGATCCGACCCTAATCTCCATTTTACAGAGGAGCAAACTGACGTTTGTAGAAGGTAAGTAAATTGCCACAGGCCACTCTGCTCATAGAATAAAGGAGACAGAAATCTAACCCAATTCTGTTTGATTTCTGGCTACTGCTTCTTCTACTTGTACAACAAGCGTCTACACAACTCAAAACCAGCTTGCTCAAAACTGTTAGAAGTCAGGCGTGGTAGCACTTATTTGTAATCCTAACACTTGTGAGGCTGAGGCAGAATGATTAGTTTGAGTCTGGCTTGTATTACAGAGCAAGATTCAGTAAAAACTAATTCTATAAAATATATGTGTTTGATGAATGATGCCAATGTGAAGTCACAGAACACATGGACAGTACACTTAGGCCAAGTATTATGTGAGATTCTAAGAATGTAAAAGGAGGAAGACATGAGCCCTTTAGGAGCTGTATAACAACAGTTTCTTCCTAGATTGAAACATTCTATCCTGCTGGGAAGCTCCTAAAGCAGGAAGGTAAACTACTCAAAACAGCTGCAGGAAGTCCCTGAAACTGATCAGATTCACCAAGCACCGCCCTGCTAGAGTAAGCAATATGAACTGAGAGTCCTCTCATAGGACCATAACTGAGCAGCAGACTCTGAGATCAGACCAACTGCCTAGAAGAAGCGGAAACCAGGCAAGCGGTCTGGAAGAGGTTTAAAGGAACTGGGTCAACTGTGTCACTTGGAAGGAATACTCTCCAACCTTTTGAGCTGCCTGCAGGTTTTGTAGTATGCTCCTAGCTTTTGAGATGTCACCCATGCTGAGGTAGGCTTTGGTGATACAGATATCTTTGGGTCATTTCTGCTCCTGTAAGTAGCCCCTCACCCATATCATATTTCTGTTAATAAATTCAATAAAGTTCATTGTTCGAACCAAGTTCAAACTTTGGTGACATCTGTATTTTTGTCTATCATGGGATGACTATCTAGGGTGATTAGATGTGTGCTTTGTTTCCCCAGGAGAAAAGTAAACAGGAAGTTACATTGGGAGGGTGTGACAGTATTAAGTACCAGGGAAGAGGAAAGTTACAGTGTTTTTGAGTCATTTAAATCCCAGGTATAGGGATTCAGGGCTGCTTCAGACATCTGCAGCAGCTGACCATGATTTGCCCCATAATCTAGCAAAAACATGGTTTTGCAAGCTATTGATAGTTTCTGCAATTGTGTGATGTTTGAAATTCTGGGAACTTTTCAGAACTATAAATGCAAGGACCCTGAGAGGTGGGATCGGTGGTTGTTGGTCATTCAGCAGGGTTGGTTGCAGCTTGTTAATAGCCATGTTCAAAAAAAAATTAAACCCAGGAATCTCTCTCTCTCTCTCTCTCTCTCTCTCTCTCTTTCTCTCTCTCTCTCTCTTCTATCTTCTCTTCTATCTAGTAATAGAGGTTGAAATCAGATAGATAAAGGCTGAGAAAAAGAACTCACAAAGAGGCAAAGACCAGCTACAGAAAGTAGCATGGAAGACTTTCTAGAGAAGGCAAAGAGGAGAGTTATAAACTGATTGATACTGAGCACTGGTGAATGGCCAAGAAATCCAAAAGTAAAGAAGAAGATGAGCCCAACGTTCAAGACAGACGTAACTACGGAAGGAGGAACGAAACGAGGTTCGGGCAAGTCAGAGAAAGCTGGAGACTCTCTCTGGAGGGGACAAACCTTAGAAAAAAGCACTATCTTAGGTACCCTGTAATGAATGTAATAAAAACAAATGATCAGAATGGAGGTACAAGCAAGAAGTAAGACATAAGCACCAGAACATGGAGGTTGTATATATGACTTATTAACCCAATACATTCTAGACAGAACCACTTTACGGTGCTAAGTAGGGTAGACTGGACATAGAATAAGATGAAGAGGTGGGATAGTCAGTAAGAACTCTATCAAGCTACATGGAACCAAGGCAAGACCATAATTCTATACTACTGACCCAGGTATCATTTTTATTTTCTAATTATTTAAATTAAACATTTATTTCCCTAATTATGTTTACCTGATTATTACTTTTTAAATTGTATTAAGACAGTCTTCACATTAATTGTGGACTTCAGGTACCTACCTCACACGAAGCCTCAATAATCTTGCCTAATCCAGCTATGAAGAAAGACTTAGATTTGAGTCATTCCAGGGGTGAAGGTGGAAACAGAGGTGTGGCGTTATAAAGGAAGAATCAACATGATTTCCTGAATGAGGGAAGGAAAGAGAAAAAAAAATCCCAGATACCCAGAGCGCTGGCTCCTATGCAGTGAAAATGCTGAGCTCGGGGAGTAAGTAAGGAAAGGGAAAAACAGTGTTGCTTTGGCTTGTGTTTAGATAGAGGAATGGCAGAGCAACGCAGTAGAACAGACTCTAAGACAGGAAAGAGAGAAGCAAGAACTGCTTGCATAAAGACTCTAGTCTGAGCCCAGATTCCAGGAAACTGGCAGGTAAGGCAAAGGGGAAAACCATAAAATATGGCTCTTTCATCTTTTGTTTTCCTTGTCACTATAAGAAAATGCCCAACAGAAACAACTCAAAGGTAGAAAATTTTATTTGGCCTTGAAGTTTTTACAAGGCCAAAGTCCTCCATGATAGGAAAGGCAAAGTCAAGCAGCTTAGTCTGAGGCACCGTAGTGCACCGCGGTGACTATGGAAGCTGACCAAGAACATAGGCTGGAATAGGGATGTCTTAGTGAGTGCTATTCTTTGTCACTTCTTGTGTCATCCAAGCCCCACCTCCTGAAGGCTCTGTGACTTTCAAAACCATAACACAAGCTGGGGAACCAAGCCTCTAAAATATGAGCCTGTGGGAGACAGTTCAGATTCATAGGTCTGTAACGATAGGAGAAATAAGGGTATAAAACAAAGATGTAATAGGTTATGTTATAGAAGAAAAAAGCAGTAATTGTATACGGTTGTGGTGGCCAACAGAAGAGCTTAAAGGAGTAGTGGTTTCTACGTGTCCACTGAGAAAGAATGGTAACCATGTAGCCAAAGAATAATAGCCCTTGAAGACTCTGCCATATTCTATCATCCTTACTGTGAAGAACAACTCAGTATCTCTGCAGAGAGGCATTATGGGAGAGCATCCAGGAGCCTGCTACCTAAAAGTTCCACCTACACAATTCTAGAATTCAGTAGACCAAAGACACAATTTTATCACTGCTCTGCTCTAAGGGTGGGAAGGGTGGGAAGGGTGGGCTAAGTGTACTGGCCATCTTCTGGGGGGGCCCAATCCACTCTTCTTACAGTGAAAGGTCCCCTGTCTCTGCCCCTCTCTGCTCCATGCATCAGAGCTAGGTTCAGCTACTATTCCATCTCACCTGCAGGCAGCTGTGTCTCCAGAGCCACCATTTCCCCTCCCCTCCTAGTCTTGCTACAACCCAAAGCCATTCTATTTGTTCGCAGTTCCCGAAGTCCTCCAAAATTGAAAAGAAAGAATAGGACAATATTTTTATAATACCAAATCACAAACATGTGGGGTCAGTGTATCTGTGAAAGCGTGTGAGCTGTTCTTCCAGTACCTCTCCAGCTTTAGCCAAACAGCCTTCAGGTTGCAGGTGTTAGTCCATCAGCTCCCTCATCCCTCTATTATCCCTGTGTCCATAGAGACACACTGCCTTTCCCTTGGTTGACTACTAAAGCCCAGTGTTTAGCCTCAAGCCCTAAACATAGAAGGCGCAATAAACACTTCAAGATGTTTTTCAATCCAGAATTACAGTAGAGTCAGCACTGGGCAGGATGAACGTCGTGATTTGTCATCTAGGATAACTGCATTATGTTCTGGGAATGTCAGACACTCATATACTCTACCAGGAACACAGAGGCCTATGAAGCAGGAAGCGTCTGTGTAAGTCCTGTTCCACCACCACAGAGCTGTATAACCTCTGGCCTGTCACTTGACCTCCCTAAGCTTTTGCTTCCGGAGGAGGATAGCTTGATGATCTGCAAGTTCCTTGCCAACTCAAACTCTCCATTTTGCTGACCTGAACACATTCCTTCTCCTGACCTTGTAACTGGCAATCTTCAGATCAACTGCCTCTTGGGACAGAAAAGCAAGTCCATTGGGCCAAAAGTTGTCAGAGTCATAATGTGCGTTCATGGCAGTGTCCTCGTCACGTATTGAGCCTTCACACTGTGTCCTTGTGCTTTCCAAAGCCACACTCAAATGGCGTTTTTCTTCCATATAACCCACTATTCAGAAGAAAAAAAGTGGGGCTTAGGCAGTTCCTGAGGTTGAGCAATAACTGGGCTCTCCTGTGGTGAAGATTATAAAATACTGCAATGCATAAGACATGCCACAGACGTCTAATAGATCAGGAAGTCTCTGGGTCTTACAAGATGCTGTGTAAGGCACCTTCCTTCTTCCTTTCACTGACTGCCAAACACATCAAATAGAATCCTTTGGGTAGAGCAAAAAATAATTCTTATCAGGCTCTGTTTGGCCTCAGAAGGGTACAGGGACATAGAGCTGATTTGCGGGCACACTTGTCCTGTTCTGTTGAGAGGTGGGAAGGGAGGCATAGCCAATGTCCTCTGAGCTCTCCTGGGGTGCCTGGGAAGGAGGGTGGAAAGGGGGTGGTAATAGCCACCAGGAGAGGCAGGAACATACAAAATAGCAAAGTCCCAGGGGGCAATTTAATTTTAGACTCAAGGCCAGGAAATTCTTTTTAAAACAATGAGAAGTGATAGGCTTGGGCCTTGGTGAAAGGGCAAGCTTGACCCTCTAAGGGCTTCTGAGAAACAAAAAGAAACAAGACGGAGGGCTGAGGGAGAGTGATGGTGTTCTTCCTGGTTTTCTTGCAGACCACTGGGAAGAACATAGGGCCTCCACTCACATCTGACATTTACTGAGACCCAGACCAACAGTGTAGGCATGGTGGAGTATTAAAAAGTCCCTGGAAGCCTGAAGACATTACTGTCTTGTTGCAAAGTCCTAGGTGAGATGGATGTCATTTGTCAGTTTTGAATTCCTAGGGTCTCTGTGTTGCCCCTCACTCAGCCTGAAGCCCATAAACTTGTGTGGGTACTCCCATGGGATGGCAGTTTCAGGGACCCTATGGTGTGAGGAACGTGGTAATGCTGACTTAGAGCCTTTGGGTAGGATCCAGTCAGGAGGACTTGCCAGTCAGGACAAATGGCAGTCAGTTTTGCAGTTTGCTCAATGGTCTACATGATAGAACTCTGGCTCTTTCCTAAGTCAGGGGAAGCCAAGTTTTCATAAATAGGATGCATGAATAAAAGTTGGTTTTAAATTTTCATATGCTAACCAAACAGCTTTTTGAAAAATGAATAGGGCACACATCTTAAATCTTAGCACTCAGCAGGCAGAGGCAGGCCAATCTTTATGAGTTTGAAGCCAGTCTAGTCTACAAAGTGAATACTAGACCCTACTTCAAAATAATAAACAAATATATATAAACAAAATGAATACTGTAGTAAGAACTTGCTGTGATTGAATATGTTCCCTCAATCTTTTGTCATTGTTGTTGATGATGACAGTGGTGGTGTTGTTTCCAAGACAGGGTTTTACAGTCTAGCCATGGCGGTCCTGGAACTCTCTCTATAGACCAGGCTGGCCTCAAACTCACAGAGATTCACCTTCCTCTGCCTCCTGAGTATTGGGATTAAAAGCATATGCCACCATTTCCCCAAACCTGTTTTTGAAATTTATTCATGAGTATGATAACATAAAAGGTAGAGCATCTAGAAGGTGGGAAAGTCAGAGGCTGGCACCTCACAGATTATATAAGAACCCTTATAAGATAGCTTGAGAAAGTAGGCTCAGTCCTTCCCACCCTTTACCCCTGTAAGATCAGAGTATTCTAGAAGACTATTGTGGCACCATCCTGGACGGAAAGACTGAGACCTCACAAGACCCAGAACCTATCAAGGCCTTGATCTTGAATCGTCTTAGCTTCCAGAACTGTGGCAATAACTTTTTATATGTTTCCTACTCTCATAAATTCAGCGATAGCAACAAAAACAGATTTAAAAAGAGATTAGGGTCACATTCTATGCTTTGCTGGTGAAGTTGGGGCCTTTGTGTTCTGATGTTGTAGCATTCAACTTGTAGCCTGACTCTGAAATTATCTAGTTTGTACTGGCTGACCCTAATAGCTCAGAAATATCAAGCTACCTAAGATGGTAGAAAAATAGATGATAGAAAGACAGATGGGCAGATGGACAGGTGGACAGACACACAGGCAGATAGATGATAGACAGATAGATACATAGATAAACACACATATACACATGTAATCACTCTATTACACTTCCATAATTTCATAAGTGTAGAGCGACCATCGCACCCAAGCAACAAGACAAAAAGAACACCATTTCCGATTTCTACTGAGATTCCGAATTTCTTTTGAGTGTTCCCACTTTTCTAAACAAAGCATTAACTACAACTCCACATGAGTCCCACAGAGCCTGGGTAGTATCTATTATGACTTCACAGTAGCAAGCATGGTGGCCCAACACACAGCATCATCAGCTCCATGAACACCACCCAGGAGCTGGAATCCTGAAACATGAGTGGTAGACATGATGAGGCCAGAGCTAAGGCTTAGAAGAGAGTTGCTGTCCAAATAGGCCCAATTAAACCAAACTACTCTAGATAAGAGAACCAGGGCTGGTTACACAACAGAGCTGTAAACCACCAGCCGGTGACAAGAGAAATTTGATCTGGTAGCAAGAGGGCTCTTTCTCATTCAAGGGAGCATGAAGCAAGGAGATTTCCTAACAAGAATGTCATCACCTGAGCCCCAGCACCCTTGTAGAGACAAGTGAAAATCTCCTCTTCTCCAACCCCCATACCAAGTACCTTCTTGACACAATTTAAGAACCCAAAATAGAAAGGAAAGACGTAGTGAGTGGCAGGAAAATGAAATTAACCAGGTTCATCTTCGTGAAGGCATTGGACAAGATAGATAAAAGCACTGTGACCTTCACGGTAGGTTATATTGACTTGTTTTGTAGGCAAGAATGCCATGGTTCAGAGCACTAATGGTTTGCTAACTTTTGCCGCTTAAGGAATAACAGAGCAGGTTTTTCTGTCTCTAACACTTACGTGCTTTTCACAGTGGTCTTGTATAACTTGTGGTTATCATTTGAATTATCCCCTAAAACCCAAGTAAGAATTTAATCACTGTTATGATAAACCACAGAGTGGAACCATCGATGTTGACTGAGAACAAAGAGACTGCTGCTCTCCTGAGCTGGTCAGCGCTATGATTGTAAAAGTAAATTCCTGATGAGAAGAACTAAGCTCCTTCTCAAACCACACATCCTAAGCTTGTAGATACAATGTTATTGTGCACCATGTAAAGAGTAGCTGTGAATTATTCAAATGCTGGTTTCTGGGCCCCGATATCTGGTTACAATCTTTATTCTGAAGATCTGATGTTTCATTGTTGTGGTGCATTGCTTTCCCAATTATTTCCTGACTGGTCAATAAAGAAGTTGATCAGCCAATGACTGAGCAGGGTAAAGAATAGGACTGGACTTCCTCTCAGCCACGGGAGGGAGAAAAGACAGAGAGGAAGTGGGGATTAGCCACTGGTAAAGAGTCTGGAAGACAAGACAAGAAAGTACTTGGACCCCAGAGAATCAGATCAGGGCTAAAATGCAAGTAACACGGGAATTTTGACTGATAAGTAGCCTGAAAATCTTGGAAGATTAAAATACTACTCAGGTGTTGTCCCTTAAAGCTTGTTACATAAATATAATAGTCCAGTCTCAATTATATGGAAGCTAGCTGGGTTAAAAAGAAAACAGCAACAAACATTTATAAACTGCCACTAACATAAGTTGACTCCACACTCTTTAGAACACAGCAAGACGGCCTTCGATAGATACAGCCCTGGAGTTTTAGACTTACCCGACTCTAGAATGGAGCCTAAAAAATGTTGTGTTGTTGTTGTTTTGTTTAGTTTTTTTTTTTTTTGCTTATTTGTTTATAAATTACACAATCTCAAAAGTTTTGTTTTAACAGCAAAAGAAAAAAGAAAGAATATAATCTGGATGCATCCCAAAGCTATCTGGGCTAGGAGCACAAGCCTCATCTTAGTGGACTGGAGGAAGGTAGTTTCTCCTTCTGCTACCTAGAGTATAGGAAGACAGAAACAAATTTTATATATACATATACACATCATATACATACACACATACACACACACATACACATATACATGGTCTGTTAGTCAATCAATCATAACAGAAGGGAAAAATATAATATACAAAAAAGGCCAGGCTGGGTGGCAGAGACATGTAATTCTAGGTATTTAATAGAGTGAGGCTGAGGATCACAAGATCAAGACTAGTATGGAAAGATTAAGGGGACCCTGTCTCAGGTTTTTTAGAAAGTATAGAGGTGGCTGGAGGTTTATTGTTCAGAAGTAGAACTCTTGCCTAGCTAGCACGCTTGAGGCTGAATTATCAGCACTATGTAAGAGAAGGAAAAAGGAAAGGAGGGAAGGGGTGATGCAAAAGGAGATTTGCTAGATCTTGGAGAGATTGACAGAATTCAAAATTCATCTCAAAACCTCTGAGACGGAGACTGGAGAGATGGATGGTTTAGCAGTTAAGAGCACACACTGCTCCTGCAGAAGACGTAGTTTCAGTTCCCATCACCCCAGTCAAATGACTCATACCTTCCTATGACTTCACCTCTAGAGGATTCAATAAAGCTACATGCAAACACACGGCAATGCACACGCGTGCATGTGAGTGTACGCGCGCGCACACACACACACACACACACACCATCTTTAAAACAAAGAAACAAAACAGAGAGAGAGAGGAGAGAGAGAGAGATCACTTGTGTGAGAATTGTCATGTGGGACTTATTTTGCAAACGTAAGTAGTAGAACTTGATGGCTGGGATGCTGTTCTTTGGCACCACTGATTTAACATTCAGCCAATGGGGCAGGCACACAAATCCCATTAGCACAGTCTAGGACTATGTGACAGATGCCTGAGCCAGCCACTGGCTGACAGCCTCTCTCAGGTCCCTCTTAAGCTAACGTGTGTGCAGTATGTACTCAGACACATTTCCTTCTCCCAGACCCTTCAGTGATCACCTGTATGATGTAGCCCTGATTTCATATTGCTTTACTCTTCAGACAAAGGCAAGACTGTTTTTAAATCTCAGAAATATTTTAAAGTATGTGTGATATGTGTAGCCGCCTGAAGGGAGTCAGAGAACAACTTTATGGAGTCACATTTTCTTCCACCTTTACACGGGATCTGAAAGCCTAACTCAGGTCATCAGGCTTTTGAAGCAAGAGTTTCTACCCATGGAGCCATCTCCTGTAGAGAGACTATCTTGTGTACTGAATGGATGCATCAACTGTCAGGGAAAAAAAAAAAAAAAAAAACCTATGGCCTATAGGAAAGGGTAGGATAGAAAGTGGGACATCTGGGTGGCAGAAAGGATTCTGGGATGGTGACAGCATGAGAGATTCTCCAGGGATGATGCGATGAGATAGACATCTGAGCACAGGTAACCAGTTACGTGGCAGAATGTAGATTCATATAAATGGGTTATTTTAAGTTATTAGCAAATCAGAAAACAAGTCTAGCTATATAGCCTGGGTATTTGTAAATATATTTTGAGTCTGAATTGTTATTCTGGGGAACTTGGGGCTGGGAGAAAAACAGACTGATAAAATGTCGCCAGCCTAGAATTATTTTATGAGATACATTCCCTGGTTTGTTTGTTTGTTTCTAAAGCTTGGTAGGACAGTTTCTGAATTTTTCATTTGGAAAATACAATCACCATATTTATAAAAGAGGTATGTTTGAACTATGGTGAAAGAATGAGGACTCTTCAATGTGATCACCCTACCCTCAGACAGGGGTGTCTCCTAAACAAGAGACATTTTGAACGTGGATTTCATTTAACCTCTTGAGTATCAGTACAGTCCATGTAGAATAGCACTCTGGGGAACCTACCCTTGACCCCGGTCATATTCCTATGTGTCCCAAAGCCTGCAGCTCTCAGAAGAGGTTAGTGGGCAATTATCACCCCTACCTTCTTCACAGTATAAGGTGCTTCTTAGTATCCTGTCCACATGGACCCCAAATAAGGTAATTCTTTTGGGCATCCTCCACACTTCCTCCTTGTCAGGAGGAACTTTGACATAACCCTGACCCTAAACATAGCCAAGCCTAGGTTATATTTAGTTAAAACTATAAGCAGACTAGCCTTTCCATGCCTGCCCTCCTTCAGGTAGGCCAGCAGGGTGGTGAGCAAAAAAAGGATTACTCAGGAGAGGGCCAATAAGCCAGTGCTGGAGGGACTTCCAAAGCCCACACGGGCTAGTCAGAATAGCATAACAGGAAAGAACACTTCCTTGGTCATATGAAAGGGTCCCACACACCACCCATGTAAGTACCTGGACGCTAAATCCCTCCCACACAAAAGCCAGACAGCTTCCAAAAGTGTTGTTTCTTTACCTCCCGGCTATGACATCACATCCTTCATTACAGTCTCTAGAGGAGCTGACCTTACAAACCAGAATACTCTGTGCCCTGCTTATGACAGGTTGGCCCTGGGGCAGAGAACGTGAGTTCTTCATCAATGAGCCATTACCTGAGAACTGCAGAACTGTAACTGTGGATGCTGATGTTTCATGGATGCCTCTAGGACAAGTGACCACAGAATGCTAATAGGACCTTTAGGTCAAAAGGTGGAACTCAGCTACCTGGTGATCTTTCAGGACCAGAAAATACTTAATTTTGAAAGATGTCTATTAAGATAATATGCCAAATGGAACCCCTGGGGATGGAAACACTGTCTCACTTTTTAAAGTGATGTTTTACAAGCCAGTTCAGACCAGTCTGGGCATGTAGCATGATCTGCCATCAAATGTGAGGCTGTTCTGGACCAGCATTCTTGACTGAAGGATAGCCAACTTAAGAGCTGCTTATTCTTGCTCTGGAGCTGTTGGGATAGTGTAGAAAGTTAGCGATATACCTTGCCTCTTCCAACTAAGTGAGTGTAGTACTTCCCAAAATTTGACAGCCAATTATGTCTCTAGACATCATGTGATATCTCCTTAAGAGGAGTCACTTTCTCTAAAACTAAAAACCTTCAACAAATCTAGGATTCTTGGACTTTATATTCACATAAAACATAGATAACCTCATAATAGAACTCCTCCACGAGGTCCAAAGCTGAATCCCTGACTTCCTATGTCTCCGGGGGCAAGAAGAAATGCATAGAGGCTGGGTGGGTAAGGAAAGGAAGCAGGGACGAGATCGTCACTCACCGCCACTGCAGGATGAGGTGCAGAGAATGTGGAGGGGCTGCCCATGGTGGGATCCACATAGTAGCTCATTCTGTTCTCTACACCTGCACAGGAGAAAACATTGACTGAGACTCTGACTACACACGGATGTGGGGATATAAGCCCCCAAACATATCCAATCATAGACTTCCCAGCAACCAACCATCTTGTTCATCTCCACACCTGCACAGGAGAAAACATTGACTGAGACTCTGACTACACACGGATGTGGGGATATAAGCCCCCAAACATATCCAATCATAGACTTCCCAGCAACCAACCATCCTGTTCACTTCTTTGTGAGGCAGAGAAGTAAACAGAATTCAAAAAGGTGGATAGCCTAAGCCAGGGACATGGTGGGATAGACCCTAGCCACAGCCAGCCTACATGGATAGTAGATCATGTCTGTGAGCTGCAGATACTGCAGACAGTGACAGGGTCTAAACCTTTTACAGGATAAAGATTGTGTGTACCTTGTGTGTCATTTTAAATAAGATCTCTATCCATGTTTTACATCTCCCCAGCCCCACCCAGACCTGTCACCAGTAAGAATTCCATACGGAGTAAATGGATTATTGGTAAAATAATATATAAAGATTGTATTAGAGAAAGAAGAGAGGAAAAAGTCTTCCATGAAGAGCCCCCAACCCCAGGCCCAGAGATAGACAGACAGTCTCTAAAACAGACTGACAAATTCATCTCACATCAAGAGAAAGGTTCAAAAACAGTCCTTGTTGAGAGCTATTATCTCCGTAGGAAGTCTGAATGGGAAGAATGTTCGTGGAACCTTCTGACTTAGAGGGATTTTCCAGCAAGCTGCTGGTCACCGAGAAAATCGTTGATGGAGCAAACATTTCTGTTGTGTTGAGTGCTCTCCAGGGTGCAAAAGTTCAGACACTTTCATAAATTCAATACTACACATAAAAATATGCCTCTCTTGAGTGATTGAGAAGATTACATTCCTAGGCCTATCGTTCAGAGGCCAAATTCCTCTATTGTTAGGAAGTGACTTTTCACCACCCCCTGCCCCCTACCCCGCCCCCCCTTGCTTCTTCAGTTGCCACCCGTCCTTCTCTCTTCATTCCCATGTATATTCACATCAATCATCCTATTTCAAGAGAATATAACAAGTACAGAGATTGGTTTTATGTTCAATTTGCAGTCCCAGTTCCCTGTATTGATTGTGCCTGACAGTCAGTGACATCCATCACTATGCTCACAGGGTTGTATTCACAGGATAGGTTAACAGGCTGGACAACACACAATCCTATTCACTAAAGGCTTCATCGGCTGAGTCACAGCGTCATCTGGGTGAGAAATCTGAGCTTTGAAGGCAGAACTTCTCCTACAGCTATGCAGGGGGTTTTGTTTTGAAATACTTTACCTTATCAAGATGCCTTTCCTCCTCAAAGTACAATATGGTCTAAATAACATTAACTACAAACAACAACAAAATAGCTAAAAATCAGTTAACTAAGATTTCTAGGTAGCTAGGCTGTGCTAGTTAAGATCTCATCTTGTTCCTGCTGCTATACATGAAGCTAAGAGTGTAGAAACCAAATGTGAGAGTCCAACAGGAGGGGCTCCACAGTGGTAATGTTGAGTGCCTCAGAAAGGTCAAGAATGGCCATCCAAGAGCACGGTCACCACCGACTGCCTGTTCAATGATTTTGCTAAAATTACTATGCTGCTCCATCACTCAGACTTTGAGCTGGACACTGAGCACAGACTTGAAATTAGTTCTAAACAACATGGACCAACCTGAGCCCGTCCCAACTAGGTGTTGTACAGATGGTGTCCAGTTGCTCAATGGCCCCTCCGTCTCTGAAGCACTCTCTGTTAACCGGTTTTTGGTTTTATTTTCATCTGGAAACTAAGTTTAAAGGTCTTAACAAATCACTCTCAAAATGTACTGATCTACACAAGGATGAGACTTCCAAGCTGCATTGAATACTCTACCCTGAAAATGGCTTCCCATGATGAGAGTCCCTGAGGAAAAGCTGGCCAGCCCCCAGGGTCCTGTAGGATGGTTTGTACCTTTATACTGGAAATGTCCAGGCAGGAGGGAATGCTACTTCCTGGGACCCATTCGACCTTCTGGTTCCCCTCCAAAACCCAGCAGAGATCCCATGGTCCCTACTGGCCTGTTTCTATCTTACAACCATACAGCAGGCTTTATTCAAAATCCATTTACTACCTCAATAATTAATCTGCTCCTTCTATGTATGAAGCAATGTGCTGGACCCTTGAGACACACTAGTAAACAAGAAACACAGATTCCTGACCTCCTGGCCTTTGGCTTCGAACAGACTCAGGAAAAGAAAGCTGAGAAAGAGAGTCTATGGCTTCAGAGGTGGAGAAGAGAGATTCATTCACATGTAACTGTATCATATTGTGATCAGAAGTTTGCCAAAAATATAGAAAACTTAAGGAGCGGTTGGGTCTGTGGGGCACAGGGAATGGGAAAGCGTGGGAGTTTAAAGAGGGAGGTTTAACCACATGTCTCTATGAATCATTTGGACTCCCCCAGCCGCAAAGGACCTTCACCCTTCTGCATGTGCAGGTCACATATACATCTGCAAGAGAGAGAACTTTGTGAATTGGCAGCGTCGTGCTGGAGCCCAGCTCAAAGACAACAAGAGTTTCTGTCTGCCAGCCAGACAACACTCCCCTTCATAGCAACACACTTGGAAAAAAGTCCAGTGGAAACATGTTTTCTCTTCCAGTTGATGGAGGGAGGGAGGAAACCTCTGGCCGAACATCTGGTGCATTCTGTGCTGGACCATACACTCCACAGTATGAATGACACTTCCCTAGGGGAAAAGCCCTTTGCCCAGGGAGGAAACTGAAAAGAGGGAGTTGCCAAGGATCTCAAGGGCTCTCATCACAGGAAATAACTCTGGGACAGAAACGGGTTGCTGCTTTATTATTTATTTATTTATTTATTTATTTATTTATTTTTTGGAGAAAGAAAAAAAGAACCTGCCCCTTTTCCAACTTGCAGATTGTGACACAGAACAGCTGCTGGAGATCTAACCCTTTCTGAAGATGCAAAAGGGTGTGTGTGTGTGTGTGTGTGTGTGTGTGTGTGTGTGTGTGTGTTCTTTCTCCCCTTGACGCTTTGGCCAACAAGAACTCCCTCCCACAAGACTACTTGAACATCAGCTGGACCTGGACATCTTGTCTTGGCTTTGCACATGTGTATTACCTAAATAGAAAACAACTGCCTGATTTTAAGCCTTCCTCTCTAGTTGAGAAGCGGCCCTGAGACCTGTCTCCGTGTAGAAATGAGGGGAACATGTGGGAACAGTGAATCACTCCTAAGTTCGCTTCTCCTCAGTGGAACCAGCACTGCCTAATAAGCAGAATGGGTGCTTCCAAAGCGAGGCTGCTAACCTCAGATTCCCCGCCTTCTATACTCTCTGCGTGTCCACAGGTCACAGAGACCCGCTGGATCCACAACCTTCCGCTCAGCTTCTCCCTCCCCTGCCCTACTTTGGTTAAAATGATCTTGGAAATGCCCTCTGTCCTTAGTTTACCCCAAGAACTGGGAGCCCTGTGTCTCCTGAAGGCTTTAGGCTGATGTCAGATCCCAGTGCCCCACCCCTCTCCAAACGTACTAGCTACTCCTCTCCAAAAATCTCCAACGTCTTATCTCCCTATTGTTTGCACGTTATCACACCGTCCTACCAACATCTGTTTCTATTTATCTCTCCCACTCCATCCTCAACTAGTGGAAGGTAGGTGCTCTGCCTTTCTCACTTCGCATGACAGAAACTCGATGTTTTTAAATCTGTGGGTGGGTGGATGGATAAACAATCTTCCGAAGACTAAGTATGGAAGAGATAGATCAGTTGAGAGTGCGTTTGTTTTACAAAATCGGAGGCTCTGCATAGATTGCAGGTCTGGATAACGACCACTTGAAATGAGCGTGCTCCAAGTTCATTATCTAAGCAGAAATTGTTTCGCCATGTTCGCTGCTCTACGGGTTTAGAGTCGCCTTATCTATCAGACCTTTTCCCACTGCCCCATACAAGCAGGCACGTTGGGCACTTGGGTCATTTTTTCCCTTTCCAGCCCTACCGCACTAGAAATCAAACTCCCGGAGCAGGATTTAATGCATCCCTCCACCTCACCTCCCTGGGTTCCCGCTGAGTCTTACCACGTGACTGATATGCAAATACCTGCTGAGAATTAGCTTCTAAGTTAGAAAACCTGCACACTGTCTTTGGCTCCTGCTAGGCCCTTTTGATGAGGAGGAGAAAGTCTATGATGCACTGTCAGCTGGGCCCAGGACGATCGGACACTACAGCTTCATCCTTTCTTTCCCTGAGTCTCTCTACCTTCTTCATCCTGGACCTTGAGGACCAAGTAAGATATTGATATCAGTTTTAAAAAAAAAACACAGTCAACAGTCTGGCCTATGGATATGTCATATATCCAATATAACTCTCGAGAACTAGTTTTCTATTTACTTCTAGAAAGTGTTTGTCTTTATATGACAACCTCAAGTTCCACCTGCTCCAGGGCCTTGTAACTCTGCCAGGACCTGCCAGCCCCACACCCTTCTCATCGCCCTAGGTCTAGAGAAGTTAATCACAAAGCAAAGATTAGCAAGCCAACAGGGATGTGTGAGGTCAAAGCAGCAGAAGAATAGGGACCCTGGTGAGATAAGCCTTGATCTGAGCAGAATCCAGTCCACACAGCTCTGTCCTGCTTGATCTCATCTGTAGGTAATGAGACATCAGTCAAGGGCTTTAAATTTGAAACGATTAGCTCTTAGATAAAATCTATGCCCTTAACCAAATACCCCAGCAAACCACTCTTGATATTTCCCCTTATTTCTCTAGCACTTACAATCCTAGCACCAAAAAAAAAATAAGACTGAGGCAGAAACATAGTGAGTTCATGGCCAGCCTGGGCTACAGAATGAACTCCGATTTCAAAGTGAATAAATGAACATCTCTGCAGATGCTTAACATAGTAGCATGCATTTATTACACATGTTTTTAAAACCTTCATACTCTGAAATTATTTTTCTCTAAAAAAAAAAAAACAAAACAGAAAGTCTTGAAATTGGTGACTTCTTTTAATTTAAAGGTAGTTTTCTGAATGCCAGCAAACAGTTTGACTTTTGAAAACTGGGCTTTAAACTTTGTCTTTTGTTGTCCGTTGTTTATATTTAGAAATCAACTGTCGCCGTTGTGTTTGCTTAATGAGATGGTCCGTTTCAACTTTATAGTTAGTCCTGGTATTTTCTTCATCAACTAATAAATATCTAGATGTGGGGGGAAATAATTCAGAAAAGCTTCGAATGGTTATAAAAAAAAATCTCCTGCAATCCTACTATCCACAGATAACATCGTCTTCATGATATAGTCTTGATATGCTATTTTATACTCTGCTTTTTTCATTGATATTTGACATAAGGCAATAAGTATTTTCCTATGTCCGTGAGTATTATTCTCTCTTAAGGCTGTAAATTCATACAAATATTCTGTGTTTCATGACATAAACCCAGCCAACATTTTATTGTTACTGCCATTTTTTTTTTTTAAAGATGGAGTCTTTTTGTATACAGCCCAGGCTGTCCTGGGCTTCCCTATGTACCTCAGACTAGCTAATACTGACAAAGAAAACAAGTCTGTACATGTTCAAAGTTGATGTAACTGTTTCCTGAATATTCTCAATGTTTGGCTGGTTGGATGGAAACAGGGGTGTAACTATACCATCCACATGTGTCCTGAGCTCTGTAGCCACCTGATTTTCTGTTTGTGAATGACACTAAAGTCCAACAAAGTATGATGCTCTGCTGTCATCTCCCCTAGAGTCACAAGTTGCCTGAGAGAGACTATATTTTTTTAAATGGTGTATTCCAATCATGCAACCTGCATTTGTTGACTAGGTAAAGGAACATGTCAGAGCATATACAAAAAAATGGAGATCTCTTTAGGATAAAACTATCTCATCACCTAATGGAGAGGGTGCCCACTTGCAACAGTGGGGTCCTTAAATACAACAGAGAAGGGGTCAGGATACATATACATCATATACATATACACATACACATACACATACACATACACATACACATACACATATACATATACATTACATACACGTATACGTATACGTATACGTATACGTATACATATACATCGTATACATATACATCATATACATATACATATACATATACATATACATATACATATACATATACATATACATCATATACATATACATACACATACACACACACACACATACACATACACATACATACATATACATATATATACATATACATATATATTCATATATATTTATATATGTCATATATATATATATATGACTACAGATAACATTGTATTTATCTCCAGTCTAATTAATGTACCACACTATTTCATCTGTCTTCCTCCATTATATCTTAATTCCCACACATAGTCAATGGCATTTCTCTACCCATTTTTTTTTTTGTAGACTTTTCTTGAAGTGTTAGCACAATGAAAGCTACTATGGCCAGTTTTTTAAAAGCTCAAATTTAAGAGAACTCATATTAAATAACAGAACATCCTGGGGGTAGGGAGAGGCAGAGGTTCTCAACCTATGTGTCATAACAGGGATGGTCCAAGACCATTGAAAAACACAGATCATAACAGGAGCAAAATAACAGTTACAAAGTAGCAACTCAAATAATTTATGGCTGGAAGCCACCATAACATGAGGAGCTGCATTCAAGGGTGGCAGGGTTAGGAGGGTTGAGAACCATTGAGAGACAAAGACTGAAAATGTGTGGTTAGAGCTGAGTGAAGTCGTTTTGCCTCGAACCTAAGATTAAGTGACCCTCATTTTGTTCATTAAGAATTGCAGAGTCACTATAGTGACTATCCTTTACCTACTTTAAACGGTGGCTTTGAGCAATAAAGACAATGTTCTGAATTATGTGTGCCGCCCTCTCCTTCTCCATCTTCAAGGGTCAACTGCTCTTTCACAAAGCTCAGAGACAGCAGGCACTAACTGGAGCACAATCAGCATGTCTTCTCTCTCTCTCTCTCTCTCTCTCTCTCTCTCTCTCATGATACTGGGAAAAAATCACTAACCCTCTCTAAAACAAAATGACTCACATTCATCTATTCATCTGCCTTTGAATTTTCTAACTAAGCTGGGCATTGTCAAGACCTATATGAATGCATATAACTAATCTTTCTTATAATACTAAAATGGACTCATGCCATTATGACTTTATAAATGTATATACTTTTGCTCTTCAGAGAGACATTGCTCACTAATGTCTTCTATAGAGGACTTAAAAAGTGGTTAAGGGGGCTAGGAAGATGGCTCCGTGGTTAAGAGTTAATACACCTCTCACAGAGTAGCTGAGGTCAGTTCTCAGCACCCATACTAAGTACCTCCCAATCTCCTATAACTCATCCCCGAATATCTGATCCTTCATTGGACTCTGCAGGCACCTGTCCTACCACCCAGCCATACAGTCAGCATATAATTTAAAAATAATTTTGTAACGGTGGTTTTACTCTCGTACACTATGGAGCTAGGAAATAAGGAGAGCTTCATAGATGATTCTTTAGATTCCATCCTGGATAGAAGCCCCACTGTCGAATTATCAACAGTAGACAAAAAGGTTCTGCTGTGCTCAGTTAGCCTCCAAATTCCACTAGGCCAGTGACAAGTGTAGTCTCTGAAACACATCAGGAAGTAGCAATCCACTCTCCCTAGTCACTCAGCTTGTATGTAGGAGCATGCCATAAGAACAGTGGCCCTTGATAATAAGAACATTGCACTGACAGTATTGTTCTTCAACCCTGTGTGTAACCATGAAAAGCAACAGATGAGCACACGTGACCTTTGGGTGCAATCCAGCCCTGTGGCCAAGGTAGGCGATGACAATCAAATAAGATTATTTTATATTTCAGACCTGGAAACAAAAAAGAAGAATCTGGAAGAATGATGTTAAGTACTCCTTCTCCACCATGGATGGATTTAAAGGTCAGGGTTAAACATATCCTTGGCCAAGTCAAACCCAAAGAAGAATTAAAAAACAAAAATGTCAACTTTCACCCAGTGCTTGCTGCTAAAAGGAAATCTCCAAGAGCCTGGAATCTTTAATTTCTTTTCAATCCATGGTGTGGCCTACATTTACAATCTAGAATTTATATTGAGTCCTTGTGTCTCGGAAGATCTCAACAAAACAGAAAGGTCATAGAAAGACCGGGAACTGGATCATTTTAAACGTATGCCTCTAAAACAGAATTAAAAGACACCAGCCGCCATGGATCTCTCAAATCTGGCAAGCAACTTCTGGGACTATGTCTAATTGTGATTTTCATGGTGGGGTTTCACTTGTTTTATTGCCCAAATTCTAAGGTTCCAATTTCCCAGTGTAATGCTAAACAGCTTGCTGGCATTCTGCAACTAAAGGGGGTTTTGCAGAGTCAATGAGTTTTTGACTTAGAAAAACATTAATCAAATCAGCTCATTTTTATTTCAATAAGCCAAGGCCCAAGAGCTGAGGTGCCAAGAAGAGCTTCGGAGTTGCTGATTGTGAGTGGGCGTGGCTCACCTTCCTGAGTGTGCCATTCATTGTCTAGAATTTCTTAGCTTCACAGTCTTAGTTTTCTTCAACCATAAAATGAAGACAAGAATACCAACCCTTTGAGGATTGCTGAGGAGACATGGACAAAATATAAGTATTTGCCTATTTTATCAACAGTACCTGGCATGGACTGTTAGTAGTAAAGATGGATCTTACTGTTATTACTACGATAGTATTATTTTTACAGCTCAAGGTAGCAGAGGTTACCTGTTTAAGAATGAGGTGTAGTGGTGCTTGTCTTTAAACCCAGGATGCAGAGGCAGACAGATCTCCGTGAGTTCCAGGCAACCCAGCAGTACATAGTGAGATCTTGTCTAAAGAGAGAGAGAGAGAGAGAGAGAGAGAGAGAGAGAGAGAGAGAGAAAGAGGGGGGGGCAGAGGCAGAGACAGAGACAGAGACAAAGGAGAGAGAAGTGAGCTGCATTGAGACCTACCCCTCGGTCTAAATCTTCACCTCTTTTTCTAAAACCTGACATTAAAATCATTAAAGAAAAAAAATCCCTTTCATAATCATAGGCTGAATGTCCTTAGAGAATTTTCACAAGACAATAGCACCACAGTTTTCAGTGAATACTATGCATCCTGTACCATTGATATGCATACACCCAAGAAGCAGCATATTCTTACAGGTCCCACAGAGCTCCTGCAAAGACTGCAGCTGCAATCACATAAACCAGGAATTACTGTACATTCCTGAATTGAATACATATTCATACATATGTATATACTGTGTATATATATATATGTGTGTGTGTATATACATGTGTATGTGTGCGTGTGTATATATATGTATATATATATATGTGTGTATATATACACACACACAGACATATATATATATATATATATATATATATATATATAGACACACACATACACTGGCACATATACACATGTGCATGTATATGTATGTGTACATGCCAGGCAAATATTATGTATATGTATATATGCTAGAATATATATTTGTACGTATATATGCATATACATGTATATATGTATATGTTTACATATATATATGTCAGAATATATATATATGTATATGTGCCAGAATGTGTGTATACATGTATGTGTATGTTTATGTGTATGTGTACATATATATGTCAGATTATGTGTGTATATATATATATATATATGTACATATATATGTATATCCACCTTTTGTGGACTAACACATAGCAACTGGCTATAATATAGTCACGTCAGTAGGCTGCTCTGGAAAGCATTGCAAGTGTTCATATTTGTCTGGGACTCCAATTTTTATAGCTGTTGTTGCCTTTGATTTGAGGCAGTGCCACCCAATGAAATGCACATGAATCTGAATCCCCAAGTTCTGGTTACAAAGCAACGCCAGGCCACTAAGGCGACTATGTCAGGACAAGGCTACAAGTCTAAGGACCTCACCCAGGAGTATACTGGACTCACCTGATTACACTTAGGAAAACTTTTACTAAGATGGGAACTTAGGAAGCAGAGTCACCTGGGAAATAGAAGCAAACACTTCTGCCCAAGGCTGAACAGAGGGCTATGTATCTTAGGTCCCAGACACACCTGGCCAAAAAGACCTGTACAGCTCAAGAGAGACTCTGAGTCTCCCATGCCAAAGCATGGCCAAGACCTCTGTTTTCACCAAGAAACATGGCTAGTCCTTTGTTCTTTTATAACTTTAAGGAACTGAGGCTCTCGGGATCCTTCAAGGCCAGGAATTCCAGGGCAAGGAATGTAGGGAGACCTTCATGCAGGGGAAGCAGAGACTGGCAGTGTCTGCTACATCCATAGGAGTCATCTAAGGCTCACCCAGAAGCACCAAAAGATGACTTTAAAGATTGACTTGTCCCAATTTTTAAAATACTCAAAAGCCTTCAAATATTTCTGCAAATGTTTGTGCTCCTAAAATTATTTTTAAATAAGAAGCAAAAAAAGAAAAAGCAAACCTTATTTCACCTATGAATGGTAGACTCCTGACATTAGTACGCAAAGTCCCCTGCTTTACTCAGATCAAGAAGTGCTGACCCAGTTTTCCCTGGAGTTTCTGGACCCATACCTACACTATGGATACATCAAATTCACCAGCTTCTGCTTTAAGGAGGAAAAAAAAATATTACCTCAAACACCCTTTCCTCTCCCCCTCTCTGCTCAAGATACAGTTTTGTTTTGTGTCACTTGAACTCAGAAAATATTCATAGACTGTATTACAATTGCTTTGTGTTTTATTTTCAGCCTTTCCCCTCCCCAGCATATTGTTTTCTAAAATAAATTATGCAAAATTTAAAATGTGTACGCATATATTGGTGTGCTCCTCACTAAACAAGGCTGGGGACAAAGTAGAATCTGGACTTAATAACCACATCAGGATGGTCTACTGACTTAGATGATCCAGACATGCAGTTTTCTCCAGAGTCAGTATCTTCTTAGCAATGAATTACTTAAAAATTCATCTTTAGAAAGTAGGCCCTCTCCACATTATCCTCCCAGAAACCTAGCCAAATCCAGGCTGCTTCTGTGCATCTTAGAAGTTTGGGCTTCCTATTACTAAGTCAGGAGCCCAGTACTCGCACTCTCTTGGTTTTGGTTAGGTCTCACCAAGAGTTCATCCTATTGATTTAAATAAAGTGCCCCTTGCAGAACACCTCTCAGAACATGCTGAGTGACTACACAGAAAGTTAAATTGCTCTCCTCTCTTAGGGGGTGACAAGTTTCTAAGAGTTGACTGGGTTAAAAGAGGCTGTAAGGCTATACCCTCTGTAGAGTTAAGGGGACCAAGGAGGTTCTCCAAGTCTAAGCTTTCCCAGGATTAAAGGAACAAGAGTTGCTGTAAATGTCATTAAATTGCTGCCTCACATATTAATGTCACTCAGATACTAAATGCTTTAAATTTCCCATGAAGAAGAAAGGGAGGGAGGGAAGGAGGGAGGGAGGGAGGGAAGGAGGGAGGGAGGGAGCCCTAACTTCTGGCATATACTCATCTCTTCTGCTCTGCGATGTCCCTGAGGAATTTGAATACACAATGAGAAAAGGGTCATTGTCATGGGGGCTGTGTCTCTGTCCACCAATAAATAAAACCACAAAGGCCACACATAAAAAGAAGACATGAAAGTACAAGGGGTGGTGTATTCTCTTCAACAAGAGAGAGGGAAATAAAAGCCGTAAGAATCAGTGCATTTCATCATAGAAATGTATGAAACTGTCCATTCAAAGCATCATCATGTTCAGCAGAATTGAAGTTAGGGGTGAGAAATTTGCCATCACACCACGGCTGCGTGGGACCATAGGCAGAAATCTCTGTGCCCAGTTTCTGTCCTCACTATACTGTTTGCCCTAGCCCAGCTCTTCCGTAGGAACCTGTACCCACATATCCAGTTTCTTATACTATTACTTCAGACTACTCTCTGGCCCTGTTGGCTCTTTTCTTTTACAAAGCTCTATACTGCTTAATTATAGACTCTCCTCTTTGTAAACTAGGTGGGGCGCAGAGAATCAGCTGGATTTTAAAGAAAATAAAGCGCACCGCGTTCATTCGATAATCTCTCCTCAGTTACAAAGACAACCTCCCAAAATTCAGCTCTAGCCCTCTTAGCTTTTGAACTTCACCATCCCTGGGAATTTGAATAGGCAATTAGAGGCATGGGCTCTGTAGAGAATCCAAGGTCACAGACTGCCAGGTGCCAGGATTACTCTCATTTCTCCAGACTCCGCTGTAGCACGGACCCGGCACCTCTAGTAACTAGCACCTGGGTGTAAGGTGCCTATGAGGCAAACAGCCCCTCAGTAATCAGACTGTGTGCCTCAAGTCCCCAGCAGCGGATCCAGGATGGAAGAGGCTTGCCGGCTGATGCCTGATGTTTGTTATTCCGCTACTGCCTGCTAAGTATAGAAGTTGTCGATTTACAATTAAAAGCAGCGTGCCTCAAATATTAATATTAATAACTACAATGCCCGAACACATGAAAAGACCTTTTCATCTTCAAAGCACTTCTCACGAATTAACCCCTTACAGTTCTCTGGCCTGGGTTCCAGGACAGCAGGTAAATGAGAACCATAGAGGCCACCCAGCTGCCCCACAAGGACCAAGCCTGCCAAACCAAAAGGGTTTTTTTGTTAGATAAAAAAAGGCGGTGAAACAATCCAGACCCCAGCTGATGAAAGAGTTAAAGTGTCGGTAATTTTACAAATCAAACGAACTGGCCAGAGGTATGTTTCAGGATCTGGATTTCCTGTTGTTTCACACCCAGTTCCATGCAGCGATACAAAGTAGGAAGGAAAACGGCTTTGGGATGAAAAAAAAAAAAACAAAACAAAACAGAAGGGAACCTTACAACGGAATGTCAGGATCTTGCCATCCAGCGTCTTTGCACAGTTCACTCACAGAAAAGTCAACTTCGAATCCTTGCAGTAACAAACCCCTACCCCTTGCAAAGGGGAATTGCTGCTCCCAACTCCAGCCTCCCCCGGGTAGCAGTACAGCTTTGGGGAAGAAAGCCCCTCTAACCTGGAGACACCCCCACAACCAATGACCCACAGAGCCTTACAAAGAATAGAATCGGTGGGCTCTTGCAGGACCTAAGTCGCAACATAGAAGAAACGACCCAATAGGCTGGCTTTTCAGAAGGTCTTGGTCGGTAGCAATTTCCCCTCTGCGAAAGCAATTCATTAAGTTGCTGGTAAGAGGTGGGGCAGAGCAGATAGTAGACTTCACTAAGGATAAAGAAAAGAAGAAGAAGGAAGAAAATTTCTAAGCGAAACTACAGTTTTATTTCTCTGAAAGGATTTGCAAGGGGTATTCAGAATTGTAAAACGTCATTTGCTAGGATCTACAATGTGTGCTTTGGGGGTTGGGAGGAAGGTGTCGAGAGTCTTGATTTTTTAAGCTTATCTAATGAGAGCAGAAAATAGTTTTGAAAAAAAACAATGGGATACATGAATAGGCAAAGATACAAAAAAAAAAGAGAAGAGAAACAGCTGTATCCTGAAAGTTTCACAATTTACCCTTTAATTCATAAAATATTGAGGGGGGGGGGCTAGGAAAAGTGGAAAGAAAGTTTCCAACAGAAACTCAGCCCTCACTTACTAATTTGTTGGAGAGGCGGGTGAGGAATGGAGTGAGCTTCACCGAAGGAAGGTCTGCTGCTCTTTCCAGCTACTACCTGCGGGAATCCTCGGCTCCCGGGCTAAAGAGGATGCAGAGACCATAATACTCCTAATAGAGCTGCCTTCTGAAATGGGGGGTGTGGTCAAGCTAGGGAATCAGAAGAGGCGGTATTCAGTCAGCCTCTGGCACCAAGGCAGTGGTCACAGGCAGGCACTGGAATCTAAAGGAGTCCTGTCTGTGGAGCCAAATTACACCTGATTAATTTTATCCTTCTAGTGATGCTTCAACTAAATATAACTGAGCAAGGGCAAAGTGCACAAGGGGGCGGGGGGTAGGGGGGGAAGAGCGCGCTCGCTCCATGGGATGTACCATGTGACTACTTCTGCCCCACATGGCTTGACTTTCTCAGTTGAACTGTGTTTGCCTAGGCCATGGATCGGGATGAGGAGTCGTGGGGTGTGTGTTTAAAACCACTCAGAGGACTGTCTCCAGCAGGATGCCTGTCACCCACTCACCCTTTATTAACCTGGTGTGTGAAGTGTGCGTTGTTCACATTGGGCATGAGACGAGAAACACATCTGTAACACCAGTAAGCTTCACAGTGTATTTCTTCGCAAAATAAAAAGATTTTGGCCCAGATCACATCAGATGATCTCACTGGTCTCCACTCACCAGCATGGATTAAATTGTTGTCATGTTTCCCTGACTGTATGCGGAGGGGATACTGCCAAAATGAAAGCTGGGGGTTCCAAAAAGTAAAGCATCTCTTTTAAGCATGGTTCCAGGTGACCCTGGCCACAGAAGAGCATTGGTGGCCCTCATGACTTTAGGTGATGCCTCCCATGAATGAACATTGGTGGATTTGATTTATCTATGATGTAGAGATTAAAAGGAAGAAATATTTATATATGTCTCATTTTAAGAAAACATACCCAATATGAAAGTCTTAAGTGATTCTAGGTAAACATACAAAATATCTCTTCTTCACTTAAGGGGGCGATGAGGGTGTTGCAGTGAAATCTCATTTCTACGAATGGGGAAAATATTGGAAAAGATTTCTATCGTCTGCGGTCCCAAGACTTTTGCCCTAAGATTCCATTTATGTTGAGTAATGGGTGAGTCAAGATTTTCACAATTCCTTCTTTCCCTTCTTAATGAAGACACAACTTCTTCACTTGAAATTCCATAAAGACCCAAAATATCATTCAGAAAGTCATCATGTTTATCCCTTGTCTAGAATTGATAATAGCACAGTTCCAATTAGCTGTGGCTAACACGGGATCTAATGTTCATGTTCCTTCCTAGCGCTGCGTCTTAACATGAGGAGGACGAAAGCCCTGCTTTGCTATTCGCTCGGTCAGTTTAGATGAATAAATGTCAGCACCAGGCACTGGTCTCAGCACTAGGAATCTAATCAGATCATACTACTGTGGGAAGAGAGACATAAAAATCAACTATTTCCAGAAAGCATAATCTGGGCTATGAGAGAAGTCTATGAAAGCCTGTCCCCTCAAGTCCAGTCAGTTCTAGTGTGCTGCCCGGCTTAAACGTGGTCAATTAAATCTATCACAATTATTTATAATTATAACCACTATTCGTACATGAGAACTGGGAAAATAGATCTCAATTTATGTTCTATCAAAGTGTCTGGTGTAATTATTGAGGGGCTTTTTGTCCTGCACTTGTCTACAAGTTTATACAAAGTCAGCCTTGAGGACTATATAGCCTTATCCTCGCTGCAGCCCGTCCTAGTGCAGAAGAGAACAGAGCAGAAATCCAAATGATGCAGAAGCCATAGCTAGCATAATATATCTAGATAGTGGATACCCAGAAAGGCAGCATATTTTAGTTGAGACGGTGTCTTCAGAAATACAGCATTGGGTAGATATCTACATACAAAAGAAAGAAATGATGAAGCTGGACTTTTTGTAAGTACCTTTGGGAAACAGCTTGCTATGTAAGCAGGAAGATCTGAGTTCAACCCCCAGTGCCCACAGGAAAGCTGGGTGTGGCATCATGTGCCTGAAGCCTTAATGGTGGAGATGGAGGTGGAGACAGGAAAGTCTCTGCCATTGGCTAGCCAGCTAGTTTGGCTGCATTGACAAGTTCCATGTTCAGAGAAATGCAGTCCAGATGATCCTGAATCAAATGTCTCCTGTGTATTAACATCCCCTGGAAGACAACCCACTCCTTGGTCCTGGCTCAGTTGGTTTAGTTTAATCAATGCGTGCATTGTGCACTCTGGTAAACTCAAAGAATAGAACAAAATGATACTGGTGTGGGAAGTAATACACATAAGAGAGAGACATACGTGTTTTGAAAAATGACTGAGGAAGATATCTGATATCAACCTCTGGCCTACACACACTTATGAACACATATGAACACAGTTTTTAAACTGTTATGATAATAACAGAATAAAATTATCCTCCAGAAGAAGAGCTTATGAACTGAAGCTAGGCAGGTCACTCGCTTGGTAAATTCTTACCTACCATGTAGGAAGTCCTGGGATCAACATGTAGTACTGCATGTAGTATGTATGTGGTATGTATGTAGTACTGCATGCACTGGGTATGCTGACTTACCTGAAATCCAGAAGGAAAAGAGGTAGGAATGGCTAGGAGCACAGGCTCTCCATTCCATAGAGGCAGTTTCCTGACAAAAAGCAACTTCAAGGAGAAAGTATTTAGCTCACAATTCCAAGTGACAGTCCCCAGTGCAGAAAAGTCAAGAACTTGAAGCATCTAGTCACATCAACATCTGCAGTCAAGAGACCAGAGAAATGAGTGCCTGCATGTGACTGTCCGGCTAGCCTTTTTCATTCATACACAAGGTGCTGGGCCCAGCCCATAAAATGGAGCCACCACCCTCATCCAGGGTTGGTCTTCTCTCCTTGATTAATTCGGTTTTTCAAAAATCCCTCACAGGTAGACCCATGAGCCAATCTGATGGAGACCATCCCTCCTTGAGACCACCTTTCTAGTTGATTCTAACTTATACCAAGTTGACAATTAAAGTGAATCATCATAGAGAGTTATGTCCAAAAAAAACGAGCCGTTGCCTCTCAGCCGAAAGTTTGTAATTTAGCCTAAACAGGTGAGGTCAATGTAGTGCAGACGAAGCTGAGCTAGCACCTGTGTGGATCTCCAGTGCAATGGCTGTTTACACTGTGAAGATGCCCTTTTCCCTTTCTCACCCTAAAATAATCTACTGAGCAAGCCAATACCTCCTAAAGAGAAAAAGACAGTAAACTCCTGCACATAACAAGCGGTTAGGGCCTTTAGTCCTTCACAACAATCTTCTCTCAATTCTACCCCAAGCTCTAAAAGGTAGGAGCCCTGCCCCAGCAACTTACAGTATTTCTTTATGACACTCTCCACATAGAAAGTTAACTCTGAAATGGGGGATACCGATATATTTAAGGAAACCCCGAGCAAAACATTAATGACTTACACACTTAGCATATTATCTCATTTCTTCACACTCATTTAAAGGAGAGCTGCCCCTTTTTTGATGCTTGGGAAGACTACGCAGGAAAGTGACATCTGAGCAAAAGATCCAAACAGTACAGGTAAAACCCAGACTCCATTATTGGCTGTTTGTCACCAAATATCGAAGAGGCCGCAGAAGGTTAAGATAAAAGGAAATCGAGGAGCGGAGAACCTTTGTCAAGTCACACTGGGGCTCTGGAACCTTTTAGCCTGTACTTTGTAATGAATCGCTCCCTTTCACATGATCAAAAGCTGAGCTCCTGTCCTGAGCCCCCAGATGGAACTCTGGTGGCTCACATGTGCGTGCCCACATCTGGAAGCCAGGCGCTCTTCCTTCTGTGTGTGCCAGGAAACCCATCTAAGGAGAAAATGGACTTCTTGGCATTGTCCTCAGGGACCTGATAATATGTTGCACCCTTCTTGTCTGCACCAACTTTCTGTTTTGAACTTCTTTTCTATAATATGAAGTGGGCTGGGAACGGGATCCCAGATGGATCGCATACAGAGCAGACTGAGTGATGTCTGTCAGTGCTTCCTCACACCGGGTTGAGGTTGTTGAGCAGTCTTTGGAACCCACAAGTTCAGAATCGAGGTAGTGGGTGAGTCCTGGCTATCTAGTACTCCATCAAAGGTCCATCTGGTTTCTTCCCCCCTACTTCTGCCCTCCTTGCCCCTTCTCTGTCAAATATCTCTCACTTTTTCACACTGTCAGTCCAACTCACAAGACACTTTTGGTCTCAATGACAGGATGAACATATGATTGTAGCATCTACAAACAAGAAGGTTATAAATTCAAAACCAAGAGTCTCCACCTGATAAAGATTGTATTAGAGCATAAGTTTCTAGAACACATTTAAGGCCTAACTTCACCTAGTCAAATCTCAGCCCTGTTTCTTCCCATGGTACCATGGGCATTTTATTTACCAGTGCTGGTCTTCCTTTTCCTTATATATCATGAAATAACTATACAACACACCATGAGATTATTATGAAGGTTAGAAAAATCTATGAGCACTGTGCGTGTATTTAATCAAATACTGGAAGGAAAGGTTGTAGCTATTGATTGGTGTTAGGGCTGAAGCCAAGACTCTGCTTCTTATTCCATTCCTTCAGACTTCCCGCATATCAGAGAAAAGCCATGGGGCAGCCTGCCTCCTGGCTGCCTGCTGGGCTGCTAATCAGGACAGGAGAGGCTGGTTCAATGCCCAGGAAGATAATTAAGATGTGCTTTCTAGAGAGGGTGTTTTGGGTCTGGCAGACAGCAGCAGCTATGCCTTGATGGCCTACACAGGAGAATGTGAACTGTATTTCTTTAGAAATTGCCCACTGATTGTAGTCTGAGCCCAATCTCAAAGTTAGACCTTCCCAAGACACCAAAACAGGGCTGACTCTTTGGGTTTCCCCAGCAGCTTGCTTTCATTGGGAGAACACTAAACCATTAATGCAGACCTTAGTCCGTGGTGGATAAAAATGATCCTCAATTTTCCCTCTTTGGTGGGAGGCTGCAAGGGATTCTGGGAACACTCTGGGCTCTCCTTTTTGGGAAGTGGTGACCTGAGCTCCATGCCTTAGGCATCTCCTCCTTCCATGGGCTAACTTAGTATCATCTGCTCAGGAAAAAAAAATTATTGCTCCTCAGATCAGAAACACAGTGATCAAGAACTTCAGAAGCCAAGAGTCTGTGGGATGGAAGTCATCCTTGGGTATCTGCAACCTCATCACCTCTCAAGTAAATAAACAAGAGTTAGAGAGACTAATCTCTTGATCAAGAGAAAGCTGATAAGGCTGTCACATACCTTCAAAGTGACATGGTCAGCCTACATTCAAGAGTCAGTGTCCCCTGCGTGCTGCTCATCTTGGATGAGACTGGAGAAGTATCACTAGCTAAATAGTCACACTGAAAAAGCAAAATCATAATTAAGCTGATCTATTGTGGGAACAAAGCTCCCATTTTCACACCAAAAAACAATGGACTTCCCTGAATACTTCAGGCCCCATAGACCTGAGAGAAAAAAGAACACCGATGCACCCCAGAAATCTCATCATAGCTTTGGCCATTCTCTAAGTGCTATAACCACAGCCATCTGCAGCCGTGAGTGTGCTGAGAGATGTACAGATAGACACCTTTTTCTGACTGTTAATGCGGTCATTGAACTGGCTTAGGGCTGATGAATGATAGGAATTGGATCAATTTGTTCTTGAGCTCTTTTAAAATATCATTCAACCAAACACCAGGTTCGTTGCTGACATCTTTATCCTCTGTGTTTCCTTTTCTTCTTGAACACGGCAGAGACCATTTCTGCACTCAGGGACTTGAGAAGACAGGCTAAGAAGATCCAGATGTCTCACACTCTTGTATCTGGCATCAGCCTGAGTTCTACCTCTGCAAGGAGGAGATATTCTTTGACTGTCGCTGTATCCCGTCTCTCACTAGGTTCTGCCTTCTCATTACAGGTTTTCTCCACATACTATTTCCTTCTGAAAATTATATTGATTTTTTTTCAATATTCATTTTCATTGCTTGTGGAAAAGGCAGGAAGAAATGAATTAGTCTTTTTGTCATTGTTCCTTCAGCACTTACCCTGTGTCCTTGCCCGAAATCCAAATAAAGGCTAAATAAATATTTGATAGATGGATGAATCAGTGGATGAATGGATGATGGATGACGGATGGATGAGTGAGTGGATGGCTGGATAAATCTATTAATGCATGCTAACTCTCTAGATAGACAGATAGATGGTTTGATGGATAAAGGGATAGACAAAGGATTATTTGGATGTTGGATGTACAGAACCTAACTCATCTGATTATTTCTTAACTTGTTGTGGTGCTGGGAATTAAACCCTAGATTTTGTCGAGACTAAGGAAATATTCCCACACTGAGCAGCACCTGGGGCCCCAGGCTTTAGTTCTTTGATCTTTTCATTACTTCTGCCGGTGTCACATAACATAATACCAAACTCTGGTAGCCTTGGTCACCTCTGGTAGACACCATAAAACTGTTGTACAATGAACTATCTTCCTCCCAAGCAACACAAAAAATAAACCTGTCAGGAGAATAATTTACCTTTTATGTAGCACAAAGTGAAGAGATGACAATTGACCAGAAAATGCAGGCTGTGTAAACAGACAGAATGAGTCACCACCCTTTGGGCTGTTATCAGGGCAACTTGGTCTCCATCTGGTCTGGTATTCCCTGATTCTTTAAGACCTTGTCTGGATACATCCTCCACTTTTATTTTTCCTTAAGGATGAATAACATAAAAGAAGCTGTGATTTGGGGGCTATATAATCTCCATTGGGAGCAATTTTTACAAAGTAGAAATTTCTACAGAGCAATTTCTTTTTCATTACTATGACCCTCGACGGAAGGAAGACAGTATGGTTTCTCCACATTCCACAGTTCTAGTTGAGAGAGAGACAATGTCTTCACCACCCACAAAGTTTTCTAAGAGGTAGTTTTTCAGTGTCCCTTGAATACCATTATTGTCTGTTTAGTGTTATGGAGATCACTGTAGTGACTACAGTGACCTGTACAGCCAAAAGCCAAACAGTGTCTGGAGGAGGGACTGAATCTCACCCAGGGCACTTTAGCCTTTGGCTCAATGCTTGCTATGGAATTGTCTAAATGAGTAGAGCATGGCTGCACTTTTGAGTCCATTTTCCATGAGTTTTAACTCTAAAAGCTACCTGAACTGTGTCAGTCCTGTTATGACTTGTTACTGGCTACAGAGCATACTTCAAAGTGAGCGTGTGGATAGCAATGATATCCTGGTTCTGATTTCAGAGTAGGACAGAGTGTGGAGAGTAAGACTTTGGCTATAAAAGCCAGTAGTTTATGTGCCCATCTGTTCCCCAAGAGCTTTGTAAAACCAACTAAGGAAAATCAAATACCTTTGAATTCAAGTCTTATACCAGCCAGAAGCGTCTTAAGCCACCAATAGTGCTGACCTTACTCCCTGTGACCAACTCACAAATACTAAGTGCCTGCCTTATCATCTAAAGACACTGAGCAAATCACCTTCTGTCAATTTATACCCCAGCTAATCCTTGGCTGAGGTACACCACAGTGCTGTGAGCACTTGTAATTTTATTTTGGTGGCATTAAAAAAAAAAATAGATGGGGCATGAGGTAGACCAGATGGCTCTGTGAGTGAAAGAGCTTGTTGTAGAAGCCTGAGTTGGAGTCCAGAAGCCACAGGAGGAGAAAAGAGAAAACTAATTCATGAAAATCTTCCTCTGATCTCCATGCCAACGTGCCTGCCCCCACCATGTCATACGAAACAAAATAAAATGACAAAAACCCCACACTTTTGAAATTATGAATGTTTGGATGGTAGATACTTCTGAAAGGGGGAAAGAAGATAGGAGAAGAGTAAATGCAAAAACTTTTTTAAAGTGTAATTTCTTTGTGCTCTAAGCAGGCACTGTATTCTGGTGGATCAGAGATAACAGAAGATTAGGGAGCGTTTACCATTCAAGTGATCAGAGTGCAATGGCATTCTGGGTGAAGACTCTGTGTCGACATCATGATCTTCTCTAAAACATCACTTCCCAAGGCTGAGAATCAATGAGTTTTTCTCTTGTTTGGTGATGGTGGGGCTATAGAGATGGCATCTGGGGCTTTGACCATACTAGATAAACTGCTGGGCTAGAACCCTGGGCCCCAAAGATTGTATTCTCAAATCCCAAAGAAACCTGGTCTTGTACTTTTTTTCCTTCAATTTATTATTTTATAAACTAAACTATTGAAAAAACTGGGAGACTAGAAAAATATCAAGACAAGAAGATCCAGTGAATCTCTAATCCTTCATCTCGAGTGGGCAGTGATAATGTCACAGACCATACTTATTTCTTTATTATCTTTCCTACGTGAAGTATGCTTCATTCAATAAAACAGATCTCACAGCAGGCAGCATTTTAATGTATTTTCCCTTAGTCATAAATCTTAACTATAAAGTTTGCCTTTCACAATATCTATTTTTAAAATACCTGCCTGAAAATTCTCACGTGTCTTCCTCAAAAGTCAAAAACTAAGACCGTAACAGTGTTCTATATCGTACTGACACTTCTAGCAATGAGATAGATCACAAGACTGGATTCAACTATTGTCTTCACTAACCACGTGTGTGTTAGAGGTAAGGTCTCTCTCTGGCTGTTGTGCTCCTTTGTGAAGTAAAGGATTACAGAGTTAATTTCGTGGAAGTTTCCAGTGGGAGACTCATGGTGCATCAGCAGTATGGCAGTGTGCTCCCTGGTCCTAACCGCCTCTCCTTCCTTGCTTGGTGCATTCCATATGAAAGGAATTTCCTATTTCAATTCTTCCTCTTCCTTTGACTTGTTTGCCTTTAATATTTTCCACTTCCTTCTCTCTGAAACAATGAAATGCAATGCCTTTCATCTTCCCCTTGGAAGACAGGTGACTGGCTGATTTCACCACTCTGTACCCTGGGTTCTTATTTCATTCTGGAAGGGAAAGCTCTGCTCTACAGTTCAGAGACAAGGGCAGGTTCTCTTGCATGAGCTCCTGGGTCAGGCTGCATGGCTCTGAGGTGAAAAACTGCCTCTAGAGCTCCTTCTTGCATGCTCCAGCAGAGAGAGGCAAGGAAGAGTCAAAAGTACACTTCATTTCTTTTGGACCAGGAAAGTCCATCTTTTACCTCATCAAATAATCAGCTGAGATTGTATTCCACATCGTAGAGAGACTAGGAAGAGACTGAACTTTCCACTACAGACTCTGAACACAGAAGGGAGACTCAACTTGCCTGCAGTTTAAAATGCATAGGCATTCCTGGAATCTGATGTTCTATTTTGTGGAAAGATAGAACTATATTTTGGGTTGCCTGAAGCTCCAATGTATAATTTCTGTACTGCTAAGTTTCTGGTACTACATGCCCACTTCTCACAAGATAAATTCCCTCAAGACCCAATCCCCCTAACCCTATGGACAGTTTAACGAAGGACTGGAGATCAGGCACAGGTTGCATATCTCTCAACTTTGACAGTCTATGGACCTCAAAAATGCTAGTATCTTCCATCACAGATTCCTCTGGAGCACATCCATGGATAAGATAGAAAGGCTTCTGATGTTTTGCTTTTATCATGAGTTCCACCCAGTCTGGGGCTTGCAATTCTGGTGTGAAGTGGGAGGAGTCTGAAGGACACAGCCCCAGCACATCTCATTATCTCAAGGGATGCTGACTCCCACGTATCAGCAAGGGGGATTCTGGAGAACAGTGATATCCAACCAATAACCATCATTGTGAGAGAGGTACCTGCTTGACTTCAGTCACTCCTGGCTTCAGCAGTGTCACCAAACACAGCAATATTGGATCCAGCTATATGCCACACCTTTCCCACTGTCTGTACTCTCAGCAAATGATCTCTTCTCTGTTCAGATGTTGGATATTAAAATGAACTAATGGAGAAAGAGAGAGAAACTGCACTTAACACTTAACTCGAATGGGATTTGTACATGAAAGGCATTGAAGATGCTGTTTGTAGTCACTCAGATGAATCCTGCCTTGTCTCCTTGTAGGAGCCTGTTAGACTATCTCATTGATGGAACTGCGACTGCCTCATAATACACCAGCATCACACAATTTGGACCAATGGATAAACACCACCGGGGAGCATATTTCAGAGTGAGATGATGAAGAGCTTTTGAACATCTAGAGAGCCTGTTGGCGCTGTTCAAAACAGAAATGAGTATCTAGGAAAGCCCTGGGTGGGCAGAGACAGTGTTGTCTGAGCAGCTGGCAGGGATATTGTGTATAAGGTTCCAGCATTGGACTAGCCAAAGCCTATGGTTCCAGCCAGGCTAGGAATCTGTGAGTCTAGTACTGGTTCAATCTCCTAGGTTGCTTTTAAATATGTAAAGGGCTGAAATGTAGAAGAGGAAGTATTTTACTTTAAATTAACCAACAATGGCCAATTGATGAGTATCAAAGGAAGGCTAACTTTGGTACTACCCAGGAAAATAGCCAACCATCTAGAAATGATATGTAATTCATTTTATTCAAGCCCACAGAGTTGCAACTTTAGAAGAATGACATGATGACAGCTAATCCACTGGTGTTACACTGGGTCCCATGAACCATATGCCACTTCTGAGAATGCCACATGTACCTGGTGTCCTGGTTGGATTTTTATTGTCAACTTGACACAACCATGGGTCATCTGAGAAGAGGGGGTTTCAATATAAGGAATGTCCAGATCAGATTGTCCTCTGACTATACCTGTATAGAATTGTATTCATGCTGATTGACACAAATGGACTTAGCTCACCAAAGATGGTGTCACCATTGGGCACATGATCCTTGCTTGTTTAAGAAAGCTGACTGAGTGTGAGCAGGAGGGACCAAGCCAGTAAGCTGTGTTCTCCATGGATTCTGTTTTGGTTCCTGCATGATTTCCAGCCCTTACTTCCCTCTGCCATGGACTGGTTGTTAGCTGGAAGTGTAAGTTAAATAAACTCTTTCTTTCCCAACTTACTTTTGGTCATGGTAGTTATCACAGCAACAGAAAACAAAAGAACAGTGGGCAAATGGGTATTTTAAGTCAAAAAAAGGTGCTTTCCCAAAGTATTCTTCATAGCCCCTCCCTTCCTTAGACTCTGAAACACAGGGAAATTACAATTAACGTACCTGGACTACTCTTGAGCTTCCAGAAAATAGGTTGAAAAAAACAAAAAACAAAAAAACCCTCTTGATCGAAATCCACTTCTTGGTGTGTTCTGCACATGGGTTCTACCACTGGAAATACTCTCCATCTTGTTCCCATAACCAACTTGTAGTCAGTCTTTCTTCCTCTCCTTCTCTCCTCCTCTTCTTCTCTTCTTTCTCTTCCTCTTTCTCCTCCTCCTCCTCCTCTTCTTATCTTCACCCTTCAGAGGATACAACAGCACCATCTCTGCTGAGTATTCTCATTCCCAGTTCACATCCCAGACACCTGTATACACATCAGAGCTGCAATCACTGCTGTCCTTATGACTTACGCCTTCATACTCAGGCCAAGAATTTTGCCTTTCTTATCTTGCATTGCCTCAATTTCACCTGATGTGTGGCCTTCCAGAAATTCTAAGTATAACATAGTTGCTTAAAATTACAAGCATGTTATGTACAATCATGCATCTGTTAGAAAAGTGTACTTTTGGTTTTATTTAAGAACCTCTAAGGTTAATTGTAAATGGAGTCTCTGGTGCCATCAAATGGAACAAAATATGAGTATCTTAAAACTTCGGACATAGTTAAGATTCTCTCAAGACATTATTTATGGCTATGAAAAAGACAGAGAGCAAGGAAGCTTCAGCCTCAAAGCCCCTGAGCTTAACCCTTCCTACTACGGGTATCCAGGGTCATCTCCCTCATGTAATATATGGTACATGAAGAGAGTAACTTGTGAGGTTACCTGACTAACTCACAGGTGATAAAACCACCCATCTTTGATACAGAGAAACCAGGGTCCATTTGGATAGTCTTAGCCTCATTAATAAAATGATTCAAGAATGGACTCAAGTGGAAATACCAGGGCAACCTTATTAGAGTTTAGGACAAAACAAACAAACAAACAAACAAACAAACAAAGCTAAGGCTGGCAAGTTGCAAAGCCTCTGCCACTTCCCAGAAGAGGAGTGTAAAAGAGAGCAAGGAAAAAGCCATGAATGGAGTGGAATGAAGGTCAGATGCAGAGCCATCAGGCAGCCTCCTCTCTGTGGTGGTTAAACTCATAGAGAGGAAGCTTTCAAGCAGTGGATCTCAACCCTTGGTCATGACCCATTTGGGGGGTCATATATCAGATATCTGACATTCCCAGATATTAACATTATCACAAACAGTAGCAAAGTTATAGTTATGAAGTAGCAACAGAAACAATTTTATGGTTGGGAGTCACCACAACATGAGGAACTGTATTAAAGGGTCACAACATTAGGAAGGTTGAGAACCGCTTCAAAAAGGGAAGAAAGTCTAAAGTTGGGGGAAAGTCCAAGTAGTTAGGAAAGCATGCTTGCAAAAGAGATAGAAAGAAAAAGGGAAAAATGGGTTTGAATAAGTCAGAAAAGCAACAGACTTACGACTGTCATATGGGTGTGGTCTGCAAGGAAAAATACACTATAGTACTAAAGGAATAGTTATTCCTCCTATCTCTTTAACAGGGTTTGAGCCCACCTTCCCAGGGGTGGCCCTTTAGACAAAGTGATTGAACCAGCCCATTTGCAATGCTTGATCCCCTCCCAGAGATTCTATGCTCTTGACCAGGAGTTTCTTCTACACATCCCCATCTCCTTCCTTCTCATCCTACCTACCCGCTTTATACACACGGTATGTACCATGTACCATTATGTGACACACTACATTTCCACTTGTTTATTTTTTTTTATTGTTTGACTCCCCAGTCATGAAAAGGAAAGAACCATTGTGGGCTTAATTTTTTATCTCAGAATAAGAAGATATTTATTAAGCAAGTGACTGATAGATTATTCAATTAATTTCGAAAGCTAAAACCTAAGATGGCCCGATAAGAATTCAACAATACAAGTAAATAAATAAAAGCCAAAGGAGTCTCTTGGAACAAAAGGCAAGTGTGTGCAGAAGAATGGGATGCTGAATAATATGTTAAGAGACAGAAGATCAGTGCAGGAGGCTCCAACTTTCACCTTGTAGTTCCCAGAAAGGGAAGAAAATAAAGACGAAAAAACATTAGAAGAAAACTGAAGAAAGTCACCTCCTTGTAACTGAAATTTCATCCAGACCTAAGCAAACATATAAAAACCTTTCAGAAAGAAGCTGGGACATTACCAGCAACAACAAGAGAGTAAGATGGGTACCAGCCTACAGATTGTCAGGACTTCGAGTTAGAGGATTAATAAAGTCAGGCCTTAAAAAGCTTAGAGAAAAAGTATTCTAACCCTGAAACTTCATACTTTATCCATCAAGTGAAACAGAATAAAAGAATATTTTCAGACTCACAAACAAAAAGCATAAATATTTCCCTCCAGTGTAACCTTTCTGGGGGAAAACAAACGATGTACTCTAATGACATGAAAATGGAATAAAGGGAAATGGAGGGTGAGGTGTAGGAAACCCTGGGAACTCTTCAGATAGATGAGCAAGAAGTAGAAAAGGAGATGTTTCCAATCAGAGCATGAGAATGTGGAAAGAATATAGCTAACCTGTAACTTAAAAGTTGGATGGAAGCCAAAAGCTTATCCTGTTTCAAAGCAAAGAAACACCAGGGAGCACAAAAGGCTGAGACAGAGAGTCCTGTATGTAGAATGTAGTCTGAATTTAGCCACCACAGTTTGCAAGACAGAGGCTGCACCTGACCTTAAAACTTAAAATAATTTTCAATGGTCCATAACTTCAGTGACACAGAATCATGCCTTGTCTTGTAAAGTCTCGGTACACAATTTAGTTCTCCAGTTTATTAACTTAATATGAGTATATCATCATCTTGACGCAAATTTCAGCTTTTAGGATAAATCTATAGATAAAGCATAAATGACTTAATAGCACTTATAAAATGGAGTGAAAATTTAACCTTGGTAAGATGTCGCTAATTTCTTTGTTTTGTATGACATGAAATCAGACTTATTATTTAATTACAATGAGTGAAGAAATAAAAATGAAGGTATATTATTCAAAGTTATAATAAGAGCAACAGTAAAAATAAATACAGTTTAAATGGAGACCTTCTGGGTGTGTGACCAACTATAGAACTGAGAATATTAACTCACATTTTTCTACTATTTTGCTCTATTTGACTTTGTTATCTGCATTTCTTCTTTCTTCCTTCTTCCATCCCTCTTCTCATTTCTTTCTTTCTTTTATCTTTATAATCTTTTTTAACCTAAAAAACTTGTTTATTTTCTTTGTGTATATGTGTGTGTATGTGTGTGAAAATGTGTATGTGTGTCTGTGTGTGTCTGTGTGTTGCGTGTGCGTGTGCGTGCGTGTGTGTGTGTGTGTGTGTGTGTGTGTGTGTGTGTGTGTAAAGTGTACACCTGCATGAGTTTATAAGCATCCTGTACATGTAGGAGCCTACAGAGGCCAGAGGTGGACATGCCTGGACTGTAGTTACATGCATGTGTGACCAGACTGGCATTCAGCTCAAGATACCCCAAGACCAAGTTCTGAGCACAAAGGAGACAGAATGACAAAGAGTCAGGGAATAAGAGACAAAGACAGGAGATGGAGGAGAAGGGAAAAGGGAACAGGAGGAACCAGGGAGAGTGACAAAGGATTACCTCTAGGTAGAGAGAAGACAGGTAGTTGTGGCCCATAGGCAAATGCAGTTTATAAAGTTTTGTAAAAGAGGAAATCCTGTGTTAGAATGACCTGTTTAATTTTGAATGTGCTTGTTAATTAGATGAGCCAAAAGGAGGCTTTTGATTGCTGGACTTCAACAATTTGCTAGTTGGACCTTGGTAGTAAGCCTCACAGGGAGGAAATGGCCCAACTAGGAAACAGACCTTGTTGGCTAGCTACAGGAATGTAATCTGATATTTTGTTTTGTTTTGTTTTGATTTGTTTTCTCAAGAAAACTGGAAGGTCAAGGAGTGATGGAGCCATGTTTGTCCTGCTCGGATTGGCTAGAATCCTTCCAATGTGGCTCCAGGAACCAAACCAGGTTCAAGAGCAGTAAAGGCTCTAACTGCTAAGCAATCTCTCTATCCCTTAGTCTTTTTTTTTTTTTATCAGAGGAGACTATGTACAGAAGGCATAGTGATCTTCCTACAATATCATTATTTCGAGATGAGATCATTAGGAACACCAAATTTCCAGAAATGAAAGTTTGATTTTCTTTTCCTGGTATAATTTAGGGAGAGCCAATGAGAAGTTTCCTATAAATTATATACATATACATATACATATACATATACATATACATATACATATACATACATATATATATATATATAAAGTCTGGAATGTAAAGGAAGAATAGCGTCAAAGCTCATGGAAATGAAAATTTTGGGGGTTGGATTTTGGTTTGCCATGCTCCTGTTGATTTTTGTTGTTGTATTTGTTTTTACTTACATTGTGTTTGTGTTTCATTGTTTTTTTTGTTGTTTTTGTTTTTTGTTTTTTGTTTTGATTTTTCGAGACAGGGTTTCTCTGTGTGGTCCTGGCTGTCCTGGAACTCACTCGGTAGACCAGGCTGGCCTCGAACTCAGAACTCAGAAATCCGCCTGCCTCTGCCTCCCAAGTGCTGGAATTAAAGGCATGTGCCACCACCGCCCGGCTCATTGTTTTATTTTTATGCAGTGGATATCATAGCACAGGCTAGCCTCCAACTTGTTTTGTAGTTGAGGCTAACTCCAGACCCTTGTGCCCCAGAACCTTTAGAGTTCTGAGATTACATGCATGAGCCACCATGCTTCACACACACACACACACACACACACACACACACACACACACACACAC
>JANHMN010000024.1:17831640-17846668 GCA_030674055.1 Rhabdomys pumilio
CACACACACACACACACACACACACACACACACACACACACACACACACACAGAGTTTTAATATTTCTACAAATCAGTCTTTCCATTTTGCCATAACGTTCTTGCCCATTGTGTTTTGCGTCTTTGCTCAGAGTCCCAAGGAACCCTGGGCTACAGAAAACTTTTGCCAAGTTGCTCTCTGCCTTCTAGATAGAAGCAGGACACACAGTTCGAATGTATTTGTGACATGCAAATGAATGTGCCAAACACTCAAGCAACTGTATGGTTTTTATGTCAGTATCTCCAACACTTCCGTAGCCAAATCAAACTTCCAAATCTTCTGAGAAACTGCTGACTGGCTGCACACTCTGTGGCTGCCCGCCTACGCAGCTTACAGCTACCTCACAAACAACCAGGTAGGGCGGGGTGCAGGATGGGGAGCTTCCTCTGCAGATGTCTGCAGATCCAGCCTCATCCTTCCTAGTGTAAAGATGTGTTGCCAAGGTTCAGGTACCCACCCATCCTCTGGCATCAGGCTCAGGGAAGAGAGGCTCGAGTGGAGGATGGTGGACCACAGAATCCCGTAAAATTTCTCTCTCCCCCACAAGCAAAGCTCCCCTCTGTTCGGAACAAAAGCAGTTCCAGTCTCTCTCCATGTAGTGATTGGGGTATGTTGGTTGGATATGGGGGTGGACAGGAAATATTGAGAAAGTGGAAAACAAAAATGATGTGTGTAATTCCTCATCTGGGAAGCCTGCGTTCCCGTTCCCTGCATTTATAATATATTAAGGGAGAAAATTACAAATAAAGTAGTTAATGAATTGGTGTGAATCAGATCTTTGTTCTTCAGAAAATCCTGTATGGAAGCCTGAGCACAGGCTCCTTGTTGACGTGTAGCATCCGTTTTATGGAAATAGTTTTCAAATTTGCCCTGGCCTCTTCTCCTCCCGAGAGGCAAGATTAAGATAGATGACTATATAACTGGATAGCCTGTGGTCAGGCTTAGGAAAGGGGCAACCTCTGTTCAGCTCCTCTCCATCTTCCATAAACTGAAAAAGAGGTGAAGCAATGGTCCCAAGGAGGGACTTGGGAACAAAGAAGGAGAGCCAAAGACGTCATGACTCGCCTAGCTTCATCCAATGCCACCCACATCCAGGGGTTGGATATACACTCTCAATGCCAAGCCTGTCCTTCCCAGTCACCCTGCAGCCAAATGTAGCTCATGAGAGAAATGTCTACAGTCTAGGCAAGCCAAGAAGTTTGACAGGAGATCCAACAGTGGGGTGGAAAGGGAGGGAGATGAATTGTTTTACACATGTGTTAATTCCTTTCTAGATTTAAATCAAATCACATTCTCAACTGTTTTGTCCTGCTGGTTAATTAGAGTCAGGCTTTACTTTTTCTATTTAATGATGGATACGACTGAAGCGCAGGTAGATTGACTTGGATCATAGCCAGCCTGCACAGATAAGACCTGATTTGACTCCTTGACATTCTGACTTTAGAGTCTTCTCCATAGACTCAATTGTCAATAGGTTTTCTTCTTTGACCAGATGATGGAGGTTGGAGCCACTGGATCCAAGGAGGCACTTTGCATGTGGCCTGTGTGCCCAGCCCTGTTAGACTGTGTTCCACATTAAGCAAGAGGCCTGGGTCTGTCTTAACTTTCTAGTATTGAGCCTGTTTGTTACCTTTATAGAGAGACTTAATGGTGCCTCGGTCCCACTGAAGTTTCACTGAGAACTCAACTTGGCCACAGACTTCAGAGCAACCTGGCAGTAACAAAATGTATCTGCAAAAGGTTTTTATATTTTATGTTTTGTGTTATTTTCTATTTTTTTGCATGCCACTTAAGGTTTGTTATTGTGACTTATCCTTTCCAGTTAGGAAGGTTCAAATTCCCCTTATTTTAATTTTCATCTCCACATGGGCAGAGTCAACAAGGACGCTTTGGTATCTGTCTCATTTTCCTATGCTAACAGAGATGAAAATGGAGCCAAGTCAACTGGGCCTTCTATTTTCCTCTCTTTGGACAGCTCACGGTTATGAGGCTCCTGTCATTATCTGAATGGCATCTATCACAGCCGAAGGATACAGAGACCCCATGAGCTCATCGGATCCTATCTCCCTTCCAGGGCAGGATATGTGCTCTCAGAGTGCTTCCTGGTCTAAGGTCTGCTTTGGAGTTTATTTATCCTAGGTTACAGCAAACATGGCTTCAAAAAAAAAAAAAAAAAAAAAAAAAAAAAAAAACAGGAAATAAGGCCTGGTCTTAGCTAATTATGATTCAGTTGGAACAAAGCCATGGAGGTATTGTGGAAGCAAAGCTCACATTTCCATACAAGGCTGTGTGGGACCTCACTGGCCATCGGGAAGCAGAGGCTTCCCAGTTGTGACAAACCTCATAAGAGTTTGGAGACTCACTTAGTCCTACTTTTATGTTTCTCAGGCCAACAAAATTAAACACAGTTATTTCAGCTTGTGACATTCTTAAATTGATCCCGATTCACAGCTGGTTTAATTTCCTCTCATTTTTTTTTTTTGACACATGCCAGCATTTCAGAACTGTTCAATGAAATGCTTAATTAGTTAAGACTGATTGAGAGGAAGTCCACATCTGTCAGGTAAGAAGGGAAGGAGAAAGCAGGCAAGGGTTCCCACATTCATTTGTATGAAGGGAGCTCCCCTTAGATGGTGAATTTGGGTTTCTACGCAATTTTAAGAAACACTTCCTTCCCAGCATCTACACTGCTGATCACATAAAGAATCAACAGTATTGCTTGTCCAGTATGGAAAGAAATACTTGATATGGATTATCAATCTTAACCCATAAAAGATGACAGTATGGTTTGCATTAAGGAGAAGTGAAAAATGAAGTTATGCCGGGTTAAATAATTTTCCCGAGACAACAGGGCAGTTAACGAGTAACTAATTTAGTCTCGAGCTAGTCTGACTCTTGAGCTCACTCCTTGACCGCACTGTTATGCTGATTTTCTAACCCTTAGATTATTTTTGGAGAACATTGCTTTCAGAGAGAAGTGAGAGGCAACATTCATCAGATAATTTTAACCAAGCCCCTATTTCTGAGATGTTTTCTTTCCTCCCTTCCACGAACCTCCACTGGCCCTCTTTGTGTACCCCTGTGGTCCCCATTCCCACCTTCTCTCTTCACCTCTCCACCATCAAACCTCTGAATTGTGGCTGAGCTAAGACGCCTGGGACAGGGTCCTAGAATAGCTCCTCTTTATCCTGGCTGAGTTTGGGAGTAGAAATAATCTCCTGGGTGTCCTTCCCATGGGTCTGACATGACAGGTTGTCCCACATTTTCACTCTTGTTTTTTGTATTTTGGACAAACATACTATGATTCTTACCCTACCTCACAGATAGCAAGCCTGGAGCTCAGAAATCAAATACAGCCCTGAGCTGGGCTATAACTGACTTCAGATGCCTACAGAATGATGACGATGCGTCCTGAAGTCAGTGGACTAGCCCATCAGTGTGACTAGCTGGACAGCTTCACTGGGATCCCAAGCCCCACCCATGTGGGCCAAATGTCATTAACAGAAGTTAAATGTTCTTGGTGTGTTGAGGTTTCTGTGAGAGCTTCTGTTTGTGTTGACTGTGGTATTGTTCACCTCTCACCATAGAAACCACATTGTTTTGGTCTCCTCTGGTTGTTTCTGTGTTGCTTTAAATATTGTCTCAATATAAGGGCAAATGCAAGGTCAATGTGAGCTTCGTCAACAAGTTTAAATGGCAACCTCCATCTGTGAGAGCAGAGCTGAGAGAGATGAGTCAAAACACCTGTGTCCTAGTCCTCCTCTGCTGCTGGATTGAAGCGAAAGGGTGAGGGTCTGTTTCCATAGAGTCACCGCAGCAGTAAACTGGAGAACCCCATAGTGTAGAGTTCTCCAAGCATTAAACACTCACGTGTTTTCGGATTCTTGACTGACCTTGGTGCACAGACAAGATGCCATCTGTAAGCAATTGCTATTTTAGAAGAGTGGAACCTTTCCTTCCTGAGAAAGCCCAGCTAAAGATATCTGAAGAAAAATGTCCAAGGAAGAGAAGGAATATGGTGAATGTGAGTAGAGCAGCCTGGTTGGTTGAGAAAGAGCAGAAGTGGTCCTGAGCCTCCAGCCGGCAGAGGATGCTTCTGTGGGTGGTCTCAGGCTCCGGGTGCACTTTGCTCCTGTAAGACCCTGTTTCAAGATAGCTCAGCAAGATTAGCTCATCCAAACAACAAGTAACACACCCTTCTGCGCCCTAGATACTAGATAAGAGCTGACAAGCAAAGATAAGTAAGATTCTGCTTGTAGACGCTTATAGTTTACCAAAGGAAGAAACAAGCTGATACAAGTTTTCAAGGAAGGCTTGCAAAGAGTTAGATGATACAGAGTTAAGGTAACAAAAGCCATCCATGCCAAGGATCCTTTTTATCCTGTAAGCTATTGTTCTTTCTATTTAAACCTCCTACTACTTAAGACATGTTTTCCAGGGCTGAGTCTCCTATTCAATGGCCTTCTCAGGACTGCAAGCACCATCTGAAATCGTACTGTCCCTTCTATGTAGCTTGGCAAGGAACAGGAACCTACACCATCTCAGTGTTCTATAGTGTCTCAGAGATGATGGGTCCCAGTCCAGTAGCAAGTTTCTTCAAGGTAACATTGAGACTCATGATTATTTGTTTACTAATACTTAACCCAACATTAAGCACATGAGACATTATCACCAGATAGTCCATATCTCTCCCAATCAGTGTGTGCAGCAGGATCCTTGCCCCGAGGTTGAGAGAGGAATAGATAGGCACTGGACTTGCTTTCACCAATGGATTCACTTCTGGCAGAAGCTGAAGAATGTCAGTCTTTGTATTTTTTTATCCTCTGGCACGTGTCGGGGCGACAGCTGTTTTCCGCCTGATTCTAGCAAAGCCCTCCACCCCTACCCCTGCCAGCCTACAGCGTTCACACAGCAAGAGTAAGAAGTGTCACTGACTACATGACACTGAGGTTTGGCACCTGTCACCACAGCATAATCATCCCAGCCAACACACAGAAGAACACAGCAAATATTTGCTGATGTGTATACTGATGACTCCTAGACACCAGATTGGGAAGGAAGAAAACAAAGTAACTTTCAAAAGGCTACTGATGTTGGACCAAAAAAAAAAAAAAAATCCGTTCAGTGCATTCTACATTTATCTATAGCTGCCTCACAGCCTGATGCTGCCGAATCCTATGTTTATGGTATGGTAGTCCATACATACATTCCTAGAGTAGAGTTTGGATTATAAGTCAGTAAGAGATTAACATCAGTAACTAATAATACAATAGAGTGGTTCCAATAGCATGTTCTATAACACAATTATTTATAACTTACAGATTGTTTTTTTAAAAATTTTATTTCTGGAATTTTCCATTTATATCTTCAGACTGTGGTTGACCATAGGTAACTGAAATTATGGAAAGCAAAACCACAGATAATGAGGGTAACTACATTCATTGCTGTTGCTCATGTTCCTGAGACAACTCTGCTCAGAGCCTCTGGTGGTCCCCTCCAGGGTCTTACGCTCTTGGTCTTTGTCTGTAGGGATTAATGGCCAAAGTAAGAAGCCTAAGGCCTGGAAAAGGGGAATGATCTAGGAGCAAATTCAACCAAAACTGTGCAGTGACTAAAAGGAAAGCTTTAATCGAGATAGTCTTGAAGAACACCCAGTTAAAAATCCCTGAGAAGGCTGAGACTGTAGCTCAGTGGTGAGCTAGTGTGGCAATGGCAGTGTCTGGTGGGTCTTTCAGAACTTGGCCTCTGTTATCAGGGAAACCTGAACTGATTCGATGTATTTCTCCCTCCTACTGCTGTGCGTTTCAAGTTACTTTGCTTCTTTGACCAAGGCAGAGCCTTCATCTGCAAAATAAGACAAAGAGAGCATAGCTCAGCACTCAGAGTGGTGGATGTGGTGAGAAGGCATGGCCCATGCAGAAAGCGGTTTATATTCTGAGCTTTGATAGAGATTTCCATGGCTGGGGACTGAGCCCAACTGACAGATTATTCACCTACTACCACAGAGCCTTGGGTTCAAATCCCCAGGCCACAAAAACCAGGTGTGGTCATGCATGTCTATAATTCTTGCACTCAGCACTCTTGGCCCTCAGGAGGTAGAAGCAGGAGGACCAGGATTTCAAGGTCATCCTTGACTACATAGTGAGGTTATCCTAGGCTGCATGAGACCCTATTTTAATAATAAAAAAAACCCTTTTTTTCCAGTAAACAAGGCATAATTTTTGACTGTTTTTAGTGCACAGTTAGTGTGTTGTTTTTTTTTTAATGCCTCTACAAAAATAAAAAGAGATGGAAAGATTCATTAAAAAGCCATAAACTCCAAAGCAAGTTCAGCTTCCAGGAAATGCAGAAGCTCCTTCCCAGAGTGTAGCAATGTGGTGGTTGGCCCCTGTGAAGGCCTGGATGACTCTTGTTCCATGCACCCAGTGCACCTAACCTCATCCAGAAAAGAGTTTCTCTGGAAAGTGCTCAAGAAGGGCTGGCCAAAGTTGTGGAGTCCATGATGGGGCACAGAGAAGGGACCTCATTCCTCCTTCCCCGGATTCGTAGGAGGATTAAGGCCTCAACCTCATCACAGCTGTTCCATCAACTATGATGCCACCAGTCAGACGTCACCTGGGCAGCCTCACTGTCCTCTTGCTCCAACTGGATGTGGCCCAGCAGTGGCAGCAAATTAGGTGTTCTGACTTCTATTTCTGTACCTTTTCCATTACCATTGGTGCTGCCCTGGGACCACACACCCAGTGCTCTCTGGAAGTTCTGCCCTCTCCCCAATCCCAGAAAATTACTGTCCCTAGTGAGGTAAAGAAAACAGAAGCACAGAATGAAAAGATGGACGACGTCCGTCTGCATCAGGAAGGGTTTACATGTCAGCTCTCCAAATGACTGTCCCAAAGCCACAGATTCCTGGAAGTAGCAAAGGCTACCTCAAACTGTAGTCACTAGTCTATTATCTTAATCATAGTAATGATTTGAAAACCTGAAACAGGGAGATATATTTCTACCACTGTAGGTGAAACTCAGAAGGGCTAACCCAATAAATATCCTCACTTGCTCACTTCATTCCCACGCATCCATATTTACATACACTGGCCCCCATGTTTACAATTGCCCTGTCAAGTGCTAAGTAGGGGCAGCAGAAGAGTCCACAGCCTCCAAGAGTTTCCAGTCTGAGTAAAAAGGCAGGCACAGAAGCAGATAGATAGTCATGACCAAGTCCACTGCAAGATTGAAAAGGGAACCCTGTTTGTCCCAGGGCATTCAAGGAAGGCTTCCTGGAGGATGGGAAACTCACAGCTGAGCATGAAATGAAGGATTAGGGAGATGAATGGGAGAGACAGATGGAAAGGAGGAGAAAGATTAGTTTGGGTAAAGAGAGGTAAGAAAATAAAGTGGTCAGAAAACCAGCCTCACTGACTGTTCCTGGAAGTTGAACAGGGGGTAAAGAATGAACAGGTGATGGAGATTTCCTAGCACCCACCAGATCATGAGAGGGTGGACAGAAAAGTGAACTGTGATTGTCAAAATATCCAAAGGCCCCCAGAGTACACACTTATTCTCTCTGTGTGTCTCTCTGTCTCTCTGTCTCTCTGTCTCTGTCTCTGTCTCTCCCTCTCTCCCTCTCTCTCTCCTCTGCTTCCTTCCCTCCATCCCTCCCTCTCTCCCACAATTTCTCTGCTTTTACACCCCTTTTGTAAGTACTGAAGCCCCCAATGGTAGGAAGCATTTGTCTAAAAATAGCCCTTCTCAAAGACCCAGTCTTTTCTGAGTTTCACAGAACATCTGCTCAACAGTTTCCTATAACTGTTTTTGGCCATTAAATCAAAGCCGTCAGAAACAATGTTCTGTTTCTGTCTTTCAAGCAAAGAATTGCCAGGAGGCCTTCCTCTGTAACCCAGACGACAATGGGGCCAGAAATAGCTAGTTCCACAGAGACTTTGGAACACCTTACTACCCAGGTCCAAGCAGAGTTACCAGTCTTGTTTTTCTTTCTTTTTAAAGACACCATTCTGCTTTCCTTGTACAGAAAAGAAACTTAGATAGGCCTAACCTCCTGGGAGAGGAGATGCTACCGTATGCAAATTACCACCTGCAGCCTGGGGCCCTGTGGTTTGTGCAGCTCATGGTTGGTAGGGACCAGACTGGTAAATGTCTCTCTCATACTAGGCTGGTAGGGGCAGCTACTTGTGTGGGGCTGAGGATTGGATGGATGGTCGGTTCTGCCATGTGGTTGGCTTTAGTTCTAAGCTCTATTCATGTTGTGCACTGAACCTCATTTCTTCACATGCTACAAAATGTGGGAGTCTGTACTAACCTGTGTTAGCACTGGGAGTACAAGGGAGACTTGCAGACACCAGGTTCTGGGTCCTAACAGGTAACCCCCCTGGAATACATAGCCAACTACCAAGGGTCCTGGTGAGACATTTTCTCTGAATTAGGCTGCTGTCTTCTACCATATGAATAGGCATTGGTGTCATGGCCCTCAGGCAGATGGTAGAAGGAGGAAGAAGGAACTAAGAAGGAACTGGGTGTGATGCAAAGAGCACATCGCCCAGGGCCAAGGCAAGGGGCTCACTAAGCTTAGCAGCAGAGTCCAAGTGAGCACAAACGAACGGCTTGGTGCCAGAGACCAGCTGAGAGAACATGAGGGAGCAAAGCCCTGCTTTAGCACGACCCACTGTGCAAGATTCAGTCGGGCCTGGGAATGGAATGTCTGATACATTAGAAAGCTGGATCCAGCTCCCAAGGAAGAGTTTGGGAAGAAGTCCTAAAATGTTCAGTTACTCTAGGCTAGGACTTTAGTCTGGGCAGTGGACTTAAAACATGAGGCACAAACCTCAAGGCAACTTCCTAGGACCAAGAGATAGAGTCAACACCACAAGTAAACAAGGGTCATGTGACTCAGATCATGGCGCACACAGTTTATGAGTGGCACAGGTCTCTTCAAGCCTCAAAAGAAGCAAATCACAGCACTCAAAGAACGCCATCAGACCTGGCTCAGAGTGGAGATGGGCTGGTAGGCATATGAAGGCCAGGAAAGCCGCTACCAGGGTCAGCCCTCCCTAAGATGTAGCTCTCTACATTTTTGGATGCTGTCTTCCATTTGTATAGATCAGCTCTTGAAGTCTGGGATAGAAGCTGGTTTCCATGGCTCATGTTCATCTTGATGTATGATCAGACAGTATTTTAATGGGCGATGGACCATGTGACCTGTGGATATAGCTAGGCATTTGCTACCTGGTCAGTAACTACAGGGACAGAATGAGAAGTAGCAGCAGGTGTTTCCTTATCATCATGTATGAGTGCTGGGCATAGCCAAATGATGGCTTACTCGGAGATAATGTGGTCCATTTTCTTCCTTCTGTTTCCCCCTCCCCCACTTCTACTCTCCTCTTCTCTTCCTCTCCCAGCTGTTATGAGAATAGTTTACTGTTACAAACAGATATATATTTTACTCAACGAATGCAACAGCCAGCTCAGGTGGAGACATCATCCTAACACATTTGTAAAACTCCCCCCCATGACTGTGGCAAAGCCAGAAGGAACTGTGCAGAGACCCACAGCCCAGGGACACCTGCATCTACTGCCTGAGAACATGGCACACAGCCATCCCATGTTGCAGCTTCTTTTTGGAATTATTTCTGCATACCTGTCTCTTCTTAAAGAAAAATGTGAGGTCTACAGATAGATCCACATCCTGGCAGCAGAACTAAAGGGGCTGCTTTAGGGATTGCCTGGTGAAAACTCTGTGTGTGTGTATGTTGGGAGCCGACTTTAAGCAAAAAGCGGCTAGAAAGCAGCTATCAGCTTTGCAGCCATCTTGAGCCATATACCCTGACATGAGACTTGGTTTTCAACAGCCTACAACAGCTGAAGCACACTCTGATATCCCATATAGTTTGTTTTGCTGCTAAGTGCCCCCAGCTGCAAGGAGCACGTGGTATCCACGCCTACAAGGCATGCGGTGCACGTGTTGTCCACGTGCTATCTACGCCATATATGCCTGTAAGGCGCACGTGCTGTCCACGCCTGTAAGGCTTACGTCATATCCACACCTGCAAGGCACGTGGTATCCACACGCCTACAAGGCACGTGGCAAAAGCCTATAAATACCCAGGATTTCCTTGTTGTAGTGTGTATGTGTGTGTGTGTATGTGTGTGTGTGAGTGTGTGGTGTAGTAGTAGTAGGTGTAGTGGTGTGTGTATGGTGGAGACAGTAAAGAAGACGTTACTACAGATCCTCTGGCTTGGTTCTATTCTTCTCGGCTCTTCCCCTTCTTCCCCCCACTCTCTCTCTTGCTAAACCCGGACCTGCGGAACAGAGCGGGCCGCTATAGTTTGGCCCCCAAACGTGGGCAAGAGTGGTCCTTTACAGTTTACAGCTCGAGTCCTTTACATGTGTGTGTGTGTGTGTGTGTGTGTGTGTGTGTGTGTGTGTGTGTATGAGTGTGTGTGTGTGTATGTGTTTACATGTGCATAAGTGTTTGGTGTGTTTACATGTGCATAGGTGTCAATGTGTACCTGGGTGGAGTAATGAGTCCTTGGGAGTTTCTCACATCTCCCAGTTCACTCAGGGGCCTGACACTCAGTCTTTCGCAACTACTCTTGCAGGCTTTCAGATCATAGTTTATCCCTGTATCTTATTGCCCTTGGGGAAGCAGATCTGCCACCTTGAAGAGTAGGAAGCCCTGTGAGCCGAAGCATTTGTGTTCAGTGTCACAGACAAAGCGAAAGGCTTCCTAGGTAATAATTTTCAAAAGCGTTTCCATTTCATTGCCCCTGCCTACCCAGGGAGATGAAAGATCAACCCCCAGGCTCTCCACATCAGGCCATGCATTACAACAAGACTGACTAACAGTCAGAAGATGTTAGGTTTGTCACACTGCCTAACCCCAGGTGTCTGTTTCAGCCAGAGCTCTACTATAGCCTCTGTGCCCTGTCCCCCAGAAAGTGGTGGCTGCTGATGACATGAGGCCCCCTGAATTTCTGGGAAGCACTCACATCTGTTCTTGCTGCCTCTGTGGGATCAACAAGTGGAACACTTGGGACAGACCCTCTGAACAGTTGCTCATCTTTTTCTGTCTGTCCTTTCATGTGAACTCAGGAGTGTCACCTTTGGATGTGCCTCCACTGCTCCTTGGAAGTCCTCTGAGTGCTTCCATATCACCCTTCCCTTCCTGTAGAAAAACCCAGAAACCTGTTGTGCAGAGGAAGGTGAGCTTGCAAGTGTGAGCCAGGCCAGGGCAGCAGGCATGTAGTTGGTCGAGACAGGATGGATCACACTCAGAAGTGTCTCAGGCACTCATGCCACACAGTATTCATATCTATGCAAGGGCATGTGCTTCAACGGATTTTATCAGACTGGGGGTGGGGGGTGGGATGGAGACATGGGCAAGTTAGGCCCTCCCAGGACCAGGCACTGAGGACTTCAGAGACCCTTAAAAGAATAAGGAAATCTTAACAGAGTTTATAGCATCCCTGATTTTGACTGGTGTAGGTCTAGGTGAGGAGAGGAGGCAGATCTTCCTGAACAGCCACCCCTACACATTTACGCAAACACCTGCACTTGCATTTAGTTAAACGTGGTTACCTAGGCTCCTCCATAGAACTCTAAAGTTGTAAGCAAATCAAATTCTCGGAGACCTGAATTCCTTCAAAAACAGAGAATTGGGTATTTTAGTGTCAGCTATTTCGTAGGACAACTGTGAAGATCAAATAAGAAATAAACCAAAATGATTCTCATGTACTCAACCAATATTTACATTACATCTGTTCTCTTGGCCAATGGGAGGTCCTAGGAAGATCCCTCCCCACAAGAACAAGCAAAAGAGTAACCCTCTGAGATGAGGAAATCAGTGATGAGGTGATGAGGACACAGAGAGTAAGCCTGTGACTGCATATGAGTAAAGTCTAGGCTACACCCAGTAGTCCTTAGGCTATGAAACCTGACCCACAACTAAGAATGGGGTCTCTCCTAGTTTCCTCTCTGTTTCTGTGATAAAACACCACCAGAAGCAACTGTAGGGAGGGAGGTTCCAGATCACATCCATCACTGGAAGGCAAGGTGGAAACTCAACAAAGTCTGCTTGCTTTTCTACACAGCAATACCTCCAGCCCAAAAAGGAACTAGGTCACTACCAAAGACATACAACAAGAACCATGGAGAGGGATGCTTTCTACCTTGCTCACAAGCTAGCTTATAACCCACTAGCTTTCTCATACAACTCAGAGCCATCTGCCTAAGGATGGTGCCACCCATGGTGGGCTGGGCCCAGCTATATCAATAAACAATGAAGACAACCTCACCCCACCCCCCAGACTAGCCTGACCTAGACAATTCTTCAACAGAGATTTATCTTCCCAGGTGACTGTAGGTTTTGTTGACAGTTGACAGTTAAAGTCAACCAGGACAGGGTTGTGTGTCACCAGTTGGGCCCACTACAGAGCACCTGTGGTATGACATCAGACTCTGAGACTCAAAAGAAAAAGTCCTTGTCTTGGTGAAGGAAGAAAAAGAGCCAGTAAGCTGAGGGTATACCACGTGTTGCAGGTGTCATTATGGGTAACAGAGGGGAGATGTGCAGATGAGCAGGCTGGGGAGAGACAGGCAGAACAAGTCCTCTGAGAAAGAAACATTTCCAGAAGTGATAGACAAGCCTGTTCATTCACTCTGGTTTCTATGACAGCAAAGCAAGCACAGAGCAAGGAGCACTGAGAAGGATACCATTGTGGAAGTCCAAGTGAGACTTAGAGGTGGCTTAGCCAGGAGAAACCAACATGGGATAAATTAAAGTAGGAAGAGGACTAGGTAGCATCACCTAACAAAACTTGCTGGCATTATGGGGGCTGCAGGTACCGAGATGTCAAACAGACTCTATACCAGGAACGTGGAAGCAAGATTATGGTGTGAGAGACGAGAAAAAAACAGTGTTGTGTGGCTTGGACCAGACTTGTGTATGGCCATATGATCTCAAGTTTTCTGTTTTCTCAGTCTTCTGAGTGTCTGGAGTCATCGGGGAGTTTGGACCAGAGTTAGAGGTGTAAGCCTAACACCTTAGAAATACTGCTTAAAGTCACAAGCCAGACAGAGATCTCTGAGACATGGGGGAGGGGGGAAAGAGGGTCAAAGATGCTGCATATGAAGAAGGTAGGAAGGCACAAATGAGGAGGGAGGGCTGGGTCTGCTGGCCAGCCTGTGCGTCCCCACCCACTTAGGAAACTGAGGCAGAGGCTTTCAAGTTCAAGGCCTGCCTTCTACAGAGTGAGTTTAGAGCGAGACCAGGCAACGTAGGGAGACCTTGTCTCAAAAATGAACAAATGAGTAATAAAGAATTTAAGCTCTTTAAATTTATTTTTATTGTATGTATGCACGTGTTTTTGCCCTAATGTGTGTGTCTGTCATTCTGAAGCCAGAGATGATGTCTGGAACCCTGGAAATAGAGTACAATTGTAAACTGCTACGAGGGTCTTCGGAACCAAGTCTGCAAAAGCACCAAGCGCTCTTACCCTCAGAATCATCTTCTAAGTATTTTCTTGAAAGAAAAAAAAAAGTTCTGGGAATATAACTCAGTGGTAGAATACTTGCCCAGAATATGTAAAGCCCTGGGTCCAATCCCTATGGAGGTGGAGGGGACCTTAAGTACTCAGTATTGGCTTCTAGTTACAGAAGGATCCAAAGAGGGACCCAAAGGGTTGCCAAAGCCTGCATCTCCTAAAAGGTTCTCTGCTTCTAGAAGGACCCTCCCCATCCCAAGCCTGAAATCTCTGCCTGGAGTCCCCCCACGGGACAAAGCATCAAAGGTTTTTGGAGAACAGTTCTCTAGTGGAGAACACTGCCTCCGCCTGCAAATCTCAAATGCATCAGAGTAAAGGCAAAGAATGGATCTAACCTCCGAAAGTGGATGAAAACCCTAAAATAAGGGGACTTTATAACAGGGGGAGATTGAAATGAATAGTATGTGGGGGGCAGAACAAGAGGATAAGGAAAACCCTTTCTGCATGCCCTTGACACACCTCCTAATTTCCTGATTGCTACACATGGTTCATCTGAACATTTGGGGAGCCAAGGGCAGCCAGACCCAGACCCAGACCCAGACCAGATCCAGACCCCACTCCACCCCCATTTGCAGAGTGTGGTGGGGCTGAGGAAGGAAAGGGTTTGCCTTGAAGCCTCATCTACAGGTCTGGAAGTAGCTGCCTTGTCTTGGGCTCCAGTGTTTATGGATAGGAAGGCAGGGCCTGGGCCCCAGAGAGGAAGGCAGAGCCTCATCTGCCTGAGCTGATAAGTGATCCTACAAGAGAAGCAGAAGGGTCAGGACAGAGATCTGAGAGCATCCAGATGCTCTGCACAGCAGGCTCAGTTCCTGACCGAGGATGGCCTTTAATGTCTGCCTCAGCTCCTGGGGAGAGGGCTAAAGGCAAGGATCAGTTCCCACCCCAGGCAGGGAGAGGACAGAGACTATGAAGAATCTACCCAACAGCTGGCTGCTAAACTTCTTTGCACTCCAAGACATAGGCTCCAGGTCCCATACAGTGCTCTAAACTGAAGACAGGGGCTTAGGACTGCCATGATTAGTAAAATTAGTACAACTTAGACATTGTTTCCCAAGTTTAGATACTTTAATAGATTCAACTCTCAAAACAGGAGCCATCAGCAAAAACATTGTTAAGTCCCCCACTCTTTGATGAATAAGAAATTAAGCCTCAAAATGAAGAAAAAAAAAACTTTCCCAAGATTGCACAGCTAATAAAAATTTCTCTGCTGCCATTGGTTCCAGCCTGTACAGTTTCCACAGCACCTCCAGGCTTGCTAACGCAGGTAGCCACTGAAGTCCTTGATGTCTGTGGAGAAAGAATACAGAAACATTAGATGCAAATGGCTTGTTCATATTACATCCAGAAAAGGGGGTGTGGGGGTGGGAAGAAACCAGCAAAATGGTATGCCAGAATGCTCAGCCCAGATGTTCCAAGGTCCTCTCCACCTGAAAC
>JANHMN010000024.1:17846678-17927566 GCA_030674055.1 Rhabdomys pumilio
CAAGGCACGATGATGGATAATAGAGAGACAAAGACAGGGAGACAGAGATGGAAATGGAAAGACTGAGAACACTAAACGAGCCCGGGAGTGCTGTACAGTCCTTTTGAACCCTCCAAGTCTATAAGTGGTTTGGGAGGTAACCCAGAGCCTGAAACTCTTTGAGGAAAAAATGATTGGAAGTGTGTTTTTGGTTTCCCAACATGGTGCCCACAAGAAACCAAAGGTAGGCATGGACCAGCACAGGAAGAAGTCGGAACACAGAAAACAGACAGGAGGAAAGGGCAGTGGTTTAGAAGTGGCATCTGGCCAGGTACAAATGGGCAGTCAGATGAGAACCTGACCTCACTCTGGTCCCAACCGGCCTGGAATGAGGGGGAAACGTGGGCTTCCATAGCCAGGAGCCTTGACCGTTCCTACAGAGGCTGGTCACTCCTTGTGCAGTACTTCTCTACTGCCCTCCCACCCAATTCCCATGGACTCTGAGCTCCAACAGAAGCATCCTCTATCCTGTTCTGAGTCTCCTCTCGGGCCCAGAGGTGACGCTCGTGCAGAGTCAGCAGTGTCCCTGTTCTGGTATCCATCTGATGTTTCTAATCTCTGCCAGCCTGGCAAAAGAAGGAGACAGTTGGAAGGTAGAGAGTGGCTCTTTCCTTGATACTGTAAAGGGGGGAGGATTTTAGCCAGAGGTTGCTTTTTATTGCAAAGAACAGAAGCAAATACCATGGTTACAGGGATGGCTTCTCCATGTTGGTCCTTGGCTCAAGGCAAAGTAAGAGGCTGCTATCAATATTGAACTCCAGCAGAGGACACTGGAGACAAAATCCTACGTGGTCTTAACTCCCACGTCCAATCTAAAATACCTCTACTGCCTTTGTCAGCAACCCTACATTCCACTGCAAGCAAAACACTACAGAACTCAGGGCTAGGGACACAGCAGAAGGCACTGCAAAAGAACCAGGCTCCAGTCTAAACTGTCACAAAGCCTACCAGGGACTAGCCATGTGATTGGCATTGTGATGAACTCTAGAAACAAATGCATAGCATTCTTTAAGACCATACGAGAAGCACCTAGTGTGATATGGGCAGTCGGGCAGAGCATCTCTCAGGAAGTGACTTTGAGGAGCTTGGGAGAATGACCCAGTCAGAGTTGGTGGAAAAGGGTGTTTCCTGCAAAGATATTGGTTGCAAAGAAAAGCCTGGTGTACCTGAAAGACAAAGAGACCAGGAATGAAATGACCTTGAATGAGCCACAGCAAGACTTCCGAGGGTGGGAGACAGCTTGGTTTGGGAGTTGAAGGTTTCCTTGTTGGTAGAGTCTCTTGACCTTGGAAGCTGAGAGAGATCCAAAACAATAATAAATGTATATACATAACACCAAGGCTTGTCTGCCTGAGACATGTGGATTAGGAACAGGCTAAAGGGAGCCTGGAAGGCCAATGGTGCCTTAGGAAGAGAGGTGTAGCAAGGGGCCAGCTGAGACTAGTCTGAAAGCATCCTAGCCCAAGGCAGGGCTCACAGGGTCCTGCGGGCAGGAAGTCTTGCTTCTTTAATGGCTTTGGCACCCATCAGCATCCTTAGTGGATACCTAAGCCGTGTCCAGGCCCTGGCTAGTCATTGGGAAACCTGTGCTTATCTGTGCTAAAGTACCCAGAGAAGGGGATGATCTAGAATCTTTAGGGGTCTCTGGAAGAAATACAAAAAGGTTCAGCCTGAAGAAGTCCTGAGGATGAACAAACTTGGAATCATTTTAGAGAGTGAAAGCTAAGAAGAGCAAGAGACCCAGGAAGGTCTGCAACCCAGATGGTGAGGGTGAGGTCAGCCCTGGAAAAACATTCAGCCTGGATGCCCAGAACTGGAGTCGGAGGGCCTGTACGTGATCTGGGAAAGGAACTGTGGTCCTTTCACAGATGAGTAGCAAGTGATGCGGGTGGAACAGAAGCTTGTGCGATGCTGCCAGCCTTGAGGAAAAATGACTCCATAGCATCCCAGACCCAGAAGAGCCCCAACGCCTCTACAAGGCACTTTCCAAATAGCAGAAATGGTAGAATGTGTTGGTGGAATCATATTTCTACATTTGAGGGACTGTGAAGATATCATTGAATCAGAGGGAGAGAGAAAAGGGCAGCAGCGGGGTGAGGGCACACTTAAGTAGGATAGTTTAAATTCTACGAAAGATCTCTTCAGCTCAAAAATCAGTGGCCACCAATACCCCCTCCCCTGCCCCAATACGTGATGCAGCAATGGAACCCAGGCCTTTGCCTGTTAGGCAGATGCACTATCACCTGGCTGTAGCCTCAGCCCCACAAAGTTACCAAGCAGCAGAAATCATTCAAATAAAAGATTCAAAGGAAAGCTAACAGAAAACGAACGAGAAGGAGATACAGTGGTTTTTAAGGAGGGGTTCACTTAAGTCACAAACCTTAGCTCTCATCTCTACCCTCTTACCCTCAGGATTCCTGAGGGCAATGTGGCAAAGTTACTGCCAAAGAACTTGAAATATAGGACCAACCATGGACCAAGGAACAGAGTAACATATGAAGGTCCCCAGCACAGAACTGATGACTAAATAAGACTGTGGTATTTCTGGGGATGACACCGTCACGTTAAGTGTGGGGATACACTCTGTTAGGTATAGAAAAAGCAGAGCCTATGACCTTGAGCCAAGCATTCAGCCTAGTGGTTTCAGCCATGTTAAATGCTAATTTCATGTTTGTAACCAAGTCTTAGGCCTAACTTCATCTCTCTTTCTGTGTGGATCTCTTGTAGAGCTTGCGTCTCCCCCTTTTGTCTCTCAGCTGGCCACAGCCATAGCAGGCTACCATTTCTAGGCACCTTGCTTTTGACTCTCTCACACTCCAGTTTGTTACTCAGTCCAGAGTCTCCCTGGAATGTTTCGGGGTTATTTAATTGCTGCTGTTGCTGCTGTTCTCGTAATTTTTGAGACAGAGCCTCACTCTATAGCCCACACTGGCCTAAAACTTACCGTGTAGTTCAAGTTGGCCTTGAACTCACAGCAATCGTCCTCCCTCAGCCTTGGAGTACCAGGGTCACATGCAGGAGTCGCCACACCAGTTTTCAGCTACATTTCAGGATTATATATTTAGCTCCTGTGCCATCCTGAGGATGTGAACATATTCCTGAGTCATGACTTTAAGAGGAAGCAAGAGCAGACAGCACCCGAGACATCACTGGAGATGGCTTATCACTGTTCAGCCAGGCCTGCCAGGGAGGGTATCATCTGCTAGTTCCTCATGCTCAGCCTGACCCTTCTGTGGCTACAACCCAGCAGGCTTCCCCAGTCAGGGAAGCCAGCCACTATAGCTGGTCCACATGCTCCTCTCCTAGTATCCACTTCATATGCTCAGCAGAGTTCATGTCATGCCACCGTTGTCCCTATGATTGAGAATGTGAGGCCACCTGATCAGAGAAGGGACACAGTGAATCCTTTCTAAGTAGCCCTGAGTTGGGGTTTAGAACCTTGAGTTCTGGACTTGGCGCCTTGGACAAACCACTTAATTAAAAAGTGCTTACAAAATGAGGCAGATGTTGATGATGCTAGGAGGTATGGAGCAGACCAGTGGTCACATGAAGAGCAACTGGCAGGTGCTCCCTGGCACTGCCACAGATAGACACTAACGCTCAAATGGTTCTCGGGCCGCATGACCATCGAGGCTGGCTTTAAAACGCGAGGGTGTCATGTGGACTTAAGGCATTTCCACTTCACAAATCCTTCCCTTCATGAGTCCTGGTAGCCGCAGCCTGTCCTCTCCATGGTGCAGATGATGAACCAAATTTCAGTGGTGTGCCCACTCACCAGGGACCCACGCTGGCAGTGTGGGATTCAGCATTTCATCAGCACAGAGGGAGTGGACATTGGCAGATCTTTTACCTCACAGACAATAACCAAACATGGTTCCACGGAGCAGGGGAGCAGAAGATCTCAAAGCAGAAGGTACACGTCAACATTTAAGCATAAACCACTGCCTGCCAGGGACCTAAGTGGACAGGAAGAGAGTTTGTAACTATGACTCTTAGAGATCCATCTTTCTAAGGCCTTCCCTCTCCTGGCTCCTCCCCTTGCTCCTCCTCCTGTCCTATTTTCTGCCTCCCTTCCTACCTTGTTTTCTCTGTGGTAGTTCCCTGCCTCTCCTTGTCCCATACCACTGACTGCACTTTAGATACTTCTGGGTTTCTCAACAGTAAATACGAAACGATGTGTAAATCACTGGCTTGGGGATAAGAGCCAGAATGAAGACATTCTGAAGCTAACCCGGTGACTAGTTTCCTCCAGATGGACAAGAATATTCCCAGGGGTGCTGCTCAGACAGGGTCTGCTCTGGTGACCCTGTTGCAAGTCCAGGGACCTGTATGATCCCTGTAGGATGTTAGTCACTCCATAAAACCTTCTGGGCCACTTTCCCAGGCTGTGGGGCCCTATAGTAGATTTCCCATAGGGTCTCCAAGCCTGAGAACCTATGGTCTCACAGCTTGGTGATCGACTCATATTGCATCAGACTTAACTTGTCTCTGAAAGCATGATTTGAGCAAACGTCCCGAAGCAAGGCTGTAAACTTTCTTAATTTCTTTCAGGGAGGGAGTTGCAGGCAAGAAACTATCTTTTCTTCAGCCTCCAAACTCTGCAGAGACTGGAGGTATCTAGTAGCTTTCCCTCAAGAAAACACCATGTATTTGTGTCTTCAGAAGCATCCCCTGGGAAGCCCAAAGATGCTTTGGAGCACATGAGATGGTAGCAAAGTTCCTGGAGGAAAAAAAATGTTCCCAAGATACCCAAGTACTAGGAAGCCCAGCTCTTAGATGGCTGACTGACGTAGTCAAGTGTGAACCCTTCACGTGTTGTGTTTGTTTTTGGTTTGTGCTTGTTGTTGTTAGTGGTGGGTTTTTTGGTTTTTGTTTGTTTTGTTGTTTGTTTGTTTTCCTTCCTTGTGTTTGTTAGGCCCTTATTTAAATTTCTCCTTCTTACCAATTACTGGTCTCATCTTTGGGTTCCCTTCCATACATTAGCATTTCTCAGCAGCTGATAATCAAGTTGGATTGAGATGTTGGAAGACCGTCTTCTCAGTGATGGTGCAAGGGCCACATCTATTTAACATCCATCCTCAGTCAGTAGGAAAGGGCTTATTTACAGGGAGAGCAATTCAGATTAAGAAAAAGAACAGAGATCAGAGAATCAGAGTTTAGAGAAGAGACAGGGAATGTGGCCCAGATAGAGACAAGAGCAAGCCCTGTTTTGCTAGTTAGGTCTCTGTGCTAAGCTGTGTTGTCCCAGTGAAAGGTGTAGGCTGGTCCCACAAAGGGTATTCTTATAGTGAGGGGACAGCCAAGCATGGTGGAGAGTTGGCTCTCTCTGCAAGGACCAATGCTTCTTCATCCACCCCAGAATAACAATAACAGTTTAGGACAGAGGCAAATCTGTCCCTTTTCAAGAGCAGAACTCTTATTCCTACAGTATTTCTACTCTTGGTGAAGCACGGGAGTGGATTAGGTGGGCTCTGAAGCAGACACAGTCAGACAAACAAACAACCCCAGAATATACCCAAATCTGGGACTGAAACTTCTATTCCAATCACTGTAGATAATGTCCACCAGCAGCTTTTGAAACCCGTGAGAAGGTGGGGTTTCTATACCTCATCACTGACATTTCTTAAAAGTCCCACCCCAAAGAGCTTGAGTTTGAATCCAAGGCAGAGGCTCAGAGAGCAGAAGGAGAAATCTAGAAACCAGGAGAAAAAGTAAACACCTGGCCACAGAAACATCAAGCATAAGAGCATCCGTGTTTGGAGGACAATGGACTTCAGCAGAACTGATCCAAACCAGGTAAGATATGGAACCTTTCCAAATGGGACATTTGATAGTCAGGCAATCAACATGTGTCAGAGTTGATGCCAAGGCAGAGGCCAGTCCTGGTATTGGAGAAGAGGAAATTTGGGAGTCAAAAGTAGTTCTAGAGCAATAGGAGTATAAAACTAAATTATTTAAGTTTCTGGAATAAGCTTTTCAATTTGCCAACATTGCCTCTCCAGTTACTGAAGCCTCCCCTTGAAGCTTGGAGAGTAGCGAACACCCTTTGTGTGAACTAGTTTATGTACTTAAGAAGACAATTGTATTTGATTATTCCGATTCGCCAATTGTCAATTGCAAGAAACTTGCTGACTCTATATATATACAATGTCTGACAGATACGAAAATAAAATTAAGAAAAGCAATAATGCTGCTTAGTTGCTCCTAGCACGTCTGAGTGAATTGACAAAGGAAAAGAATGAGCTCCTTGAAGGACAACAATGAGCGTAGTGATAAAACTGGCCAGTTCCGGGTGCACATAAATAGTCCAAAAGTTCCTAAGTATGCCCTGGAAGAGAACCTTCTCTCCAGCAGCCACAAAGTTGTGGAAAATCAAACTGAAACACTCATTATAATATTGGCTGAATTAAAACGAAAATTTAAGTCCCAGCCTTGGAAGGTGTCGGTGGTTAAAATAAGGGCACTAATTGGTAAAATATGGCATCCTGCAACTTTGGTTGGTGATGTGTGTGAGAGGAATCTACTGAGGCTCAGATTCTCCAGGGTTCATCTCACCTGAGGAAGTCGCCTCTCCACCCTCAGCGGAAGATGTACTCCCACCTCCAACCCCTGAAACACTGCCTTTTCTGCCCTTGACTGAGGAAAACAATCCTTCATTGTCTGCTAAACCTGCAGTAACTTTCCCTGAAGAAGACAACAGGTAAGACAATCCTAATGTCCCTTGGGGCTCAATGGTAGTTTCTCTAGACCTAGATCTAGACCTACGGCTTAGCAGGGAAGTATAAAGTGTAACCTATGAGGAGGTATGCTATACTACTAAAGAGCTTAATAAGTCTGCTAATTTATTCAAGCAGAAGTCTGGAGAATATGTATGGGAATGGATTTTAAGGATGCCGGATAATGATGGAAGGAACATAAAAGTGGACCAGGCTGAATTTATTGATATGGATCCACTGAGTAGAGATTTTGGATTTGTTTGTTTGTTTTCTTGCTTGTTTGTTTTTCCAGACAGGATTTCTCTCTCTCTCTGTGTGTGTGTGTGTGTGTGTGTGTGTGTGTGTGTGTGTGTGCATCCCTTGGCTTCCTGATCCTAGTTCTGTAGATCAGGTTGCTCTCAAAGTCACAGAAATCCACCTGCTGGGGTTAAAAGTATGTGTCACCGTCCCCAGTGAGATTCTAGATTTAATATGGAAGCTTGCATAGTCTAAAAACTATGTCAAAAGTTTGTTTGAATGGTTGGCTGAAGTGTTTGTCAAGAAATGGCCTACTCAAAAGGAGTTGGAGATACCTGATACCCCTTAGCTTAACGGCTCAAGGAAATTGCAGTGCTAGAGTGGGTACAGTGTGTAAAACCTAATTATCCATAATAGGAAGGACTAGAAGACACGCCTTCTACTAGTCCTATAAGACACAAAATGGTGATGGGTTCTAGCACATTCGAGAAGTTTTGTTGTTACCATTTTCCTTGTGCCAGACCTTAGGGTTGAAGATGCTACTGTTTATTTGGACAGACTAAAGGCAATGGGTTTAGTTGGGCCCTGAGGTAGCTGGGGCCAGGTGGCAGCACTGAATCACCAGAGGCAAGGTGATCGTAGTTATTGTAATGGGCAGAATGGACAAAGCATATCCATAATGGCCTAATCAATAATGACCAGCACAGGCAAAGTGAATTTTATGGTAACCTGAATTGTATGGCCTTTCAGTACTGGCTAATCAATCATGATGCTTCCAAGCTTGCAATAGCTTAGAAGCTTACTTCATTTTTATTTACTCTGTAGAAGCAGAGAAATCCTCAAATGAAAGAAAGGATACATTGAGTGACGGCAAAGGGGACTCTCAGCCCATGAACCAATTTCCAGACTTAGGTCAATTTGTAGACCCATAACCCCCAGAATGAAAGGAAGGCCAGATCCTCCTTTGGAAAAACTCTGCTAAAATACCTAAGAGTTTTACTATTGGTCTTTTTCTAGTCCTTCCTCAGACGGACCTTTTATAAGGGTAATTGTCCACAAAGTGAAGGGAAAGAAGACTTTCCATGGTCTATTGGAGGCAGGCTCAGAATTAACACTGACCCCCAATAAGCATCGTGTACCTTTGATGATGGAATAAGTAAGGGATGATGGGAGCAGGTGAGTGAGTTTTGGTTGGAGTCTAACTTGTAGGTCCAGCATTTGCTCAACTCCTCCGGTACTCACTTTCAGTGGCTCTTTTCTCACTTAAATGCCAAGAAATTAGAGCTAACAACGTATTGCTGAGCCAGAAAGGTACAAGTCCACTGCTGCTGGGAAATAGCTCTCTTGTTACCTACTTCTTACTAATTTTCAATGGGAGGTCCGTGAGTAGGCAAACTCATTACAGATTCTGTGCAGCTGAGTGAGCTCCCAGTATGGTCCGGCAACCACATACACTGGGTTTTCTGGGCAAGATCCATTTCCAAGATCCTGGTCCAAATGACTCCATGACTATATGTAGCAGGATGGTTTCCTGCTGCTGCTACTACATGATTTGCAATAAGCACGGTGATTGGGGAGGAGCTAATGTGGGAGGAGCGAGGAGAGGAAGAGGAGAAGGAAGAGGAGGAGCTAGGAGGAGGGAGGAGAGATGTAGCAGCCATGGAGTACTAGCGATGCATCAAGAACAGTCCTGGTAACAAATTTTATCTAAGGTTAGGCATTGGGTAACAGCTGTAATTGTGTGGGCATCTTGTTAATTGAGCATTTCCAAATTTATAAATATTAGATAATATTTAAGCATTAAGAGTCTCATTTCTACCGGGTACCACATGGATGGCGGGATGGTCTGGGTTCAGCCAAGCATTTTGGACAGCGTGGTGGATTGACAGAGCCAAACTCCACACTGGCGTCTTGCGGGTATAGTTGTGTCACGTGGCCTCTGGCTGCTTCCAGCTGCGGTGCTTGGCTTCTGACCACGGAACATGGTAGCCTGAGCTAAGCAGAGCTACACCATCGCAGGGATACATGGCCCTCGATGGAGTTTTTTAAAATTATTACCCGCTACAGAATCTATCCACTTAGGTCACGTATCCTAATTCAACACCGAAAGTAAAGTCACCATAAAGGGAAGGTGAACTTGTATCCGGCTTTGTGTCAGGGATGCACTAAGCTTGCAAGCCCACGCCACATGAGTTAGCTCTCATGCCTTGTCGGGTTCCCACACACCCCTTACCCTGCAGCAGTGGCTTTCACCACTTGACCTTCCGTGGGTTCAGCCATCTTTCCTCGTCTTACACCAGACATTCAGCAAATCATCAAGCCAGGGCAGGCAGCATCTCAATCCACAGTGCCAAAATCCAAAGTCCTCCAGAATCTACTTTTTGAATACTAACATGATTCCACAAGAAGAAAACACCACGCCACTGTATCTTGCTTCGGTCACAAAATTACTTAAGACAATGTCTAGAATAACTTCAGGTTATGTGCATATAAGACATAAAAAAAAAAAATTCATGTTTGCCCTTAGGTACCGTTCCCAAGCTATCTCATTAGGCATATGCAAATGTTTTTAAGATATCACCCTCATCAAATTTCTGAAATCCTTCCAGATCCAAGAATGTTAGATAAGGAATACTCAGCTTATATTTATTAAATCTTTCTGACCTCCACTTCTTAAGAAAGGGTCCAAGTTTACAACTCTCTACCACCTTGCAAAGCCCCTACGCAGTAGATATTTTAATAAACCATGCTCTGGTAATGAGCCTAGTAGCTCTAGTTCTCAGTGAAAGGAGAGGAAATGGCAGAGGGTGGAGCCCCCACAGCAGGCGTCTGACAGTACTACAGAGATGTCACGTGTTATGGGGACCCCAGCACAGGGCACTTACTTGGTACCCACTCTGTCTGACCCCCCCATACCACTTTGTTACCCTCTTTGACCTTCTGCTCTTCTCTAACACTCTTTGCCATACCATTGGGATCAGGTGCTACCCACAGCCTTCCAAAGCATCCCCAACCCAAGTCTCCTTGATCATCTTGCTCCTGCATTGGTTTAAAGACACAAGGCTGACTCCTTCCCCTTTCCTCCCCTCCCCCACACTCAGCAACTCAGGCTTTCTCAGGGCTGGATTTCTGTAATAAGGGAAGCACGATAAACTTGAGGGTGGGTTAGGTAATCAGGATAGGGAAGGATGTGGCAGGGAGCTGTTGTTCTTGACAGTGGCCAGAGGACCACCTGTGTCTCCTTACATCTCAGGAATGTAAGATACAGAGAACAGAAAAGCCTGTTTATAGCCAGCCTCTGGTCCAGGCCTCTCTGCCCTGCTCCTACACTGGGTCCCAGCTTCTTGCAATGGGGCAATCTAACAAAGCCATGGTTTGGGGTGTCAGAGAGAGCAGCGCATGAGAGATGTCGCAAACACTGTGACGTGCGATGTTAATATCAACTCAGTGTCATTCTCGGATTTTTCTCATGTGAAAAGGAGAAATGACATTTAACTCGCAGGGCTTTACATAAAATATTTAAATGAGCTAACAGACATAACTTGCGGCTATCTGATCATGCAAAAATTAACATGCAAACCATTTTCTTTTTCTAGAGTCCCAGGCTTAGAACAGATCTTAAAAATCATATTAGCTACCCAAAGGGAGGGAAACAAGGATGCAGAAGAGAAGGAAGTCAGGAGAGTCTGTGGTGTATTCGGACGGGAAAACCATAGCAGTAAGCCAACTGCTCTTTGGATGGATGGAGAACTTGTGAGCCGCAGCATAGTGTAGCACATGAGGTGACACTGTGTAGGAGGGTCTCACGGTAAAATATGAAATAGGTTTTTGTTACACATATAAGTCCAACAGCAGGCAGGAGTCCCGTTAGCCTGAGGCAAACCCCTCATGGTAGGCAGGCACAATGAAGACCGCGCTCATGAAGTGACAGGAAATAAGGCTGATGGGAGGCAGGCCCAGCTCTGTGGTAAGGGACTCAGTTTGCCTTGCTGAGCAATGGGACTTGACTGGAGAAGTTCCCAGCAGGTGGAGGGGAGACAGATGAGATCAGTTTGTCTGAGGAAGAGGCCTGAGAGAGTTGTGTGGGGACACAGGGTAAGAACGGAACTGTAGAGAGAACCAATCTGGGACCACTCCCAGTAGGGAAACCCACAGGTCAAAAGGTACTCAAGGATAGTAGAGTCCTCAAGGATAGTGGAGTCCTCAAAGTCCTGACAAATACTAACCCCTCCCCCAATCTAAACCAGGTTCAGAGGCAGTCTTCCTGCTCCTTTCAGGGCGGCTATGATCTCTGCTGAAAGCTGCTCTCTAACCCAGAGGCAAAGGTGACTAATCCAAAGGAAAGGCCCCCAAAACCAAAGGGAATATTTATTTTAAGTAGTTTGACGTCTGAAGGAAGGGGTGGAGGAATGGGGGTTGGGGACAAGGTCTGAATGGGAAGCCATGACATTCCCAGATCCTAGCCATTGTGTAAAGAGAAAAACTCCTCAAGATTGTGTTTGTCCAAGAAAATCAGACAGTTTACGGTCCCTGAGTCAAAACACTCAGGGTTGGAAGCCGGGGTTTCCTGGGCTGAGTGCAGTTACTAAATAAGATGAAAGGAAGGCACAATTAGAGGCATGAATTGTTAGGCCAGTGAGGCTGGTTGCCAGGGCTGGAGCCCAGCAGATGCTATATGCAGAACAGAGGCAAAGTGGTCTGCCAGGCCCAGCCACACCCCACTGGGTCCAACTGACCATCCTGGCTCACTGTTGCAATCATAGCTAGAGCCTCCTGTGGCTCTACCTGCTCCCAGACTGTGAGCCAAACTGGGCCTTATGGACACACCAGGCAGATTAGTGCTGAATTCTTGCCCACTCTGGAGGCCAAAAAATTATTATTATAGTAATAATAATAACAACAATAATACAGCAATAATAATAACAACAACAACAACCACTTCTCTTGCTACCTTGGGGAATGACTTTACTGTTGTCCTGTAAAGAACAGGCACAGCGAAGAGTTTACCAGGTCCTTCTGTCCTGACAAGAAAGAAGGGGACTAGGGGACTGTACCCCCTATGGGGAAAGGGGATACCAAGTTCCCCCAAAGTGGGAGGGAGAGAGGAAAAAGAAAGGAGGAAGAAAGAAGAGAGAGGTAGAAAAGGCTTACCTGTAACATTCTTAATATTCTAGACCTATTCTATTCTCTCCACCCACCTGCTATACACTCCAGGCAACTTAGTAACCCCCACTCCTTGATGCCCACATAATAGCCATAAGTAAAGACTGTGTATCAGACCACCCTGGGTGAAACATTGAAACAGTGTAGCCTAGCAATGTGACATTTCACCTGTTTTCCCACTCACCGAGGATAGCCTGTTGGAGTCAATCCGGATGCCTCTAACCCTGCTAGATGTCTTTGGATTTACCTAGGCATCATCAGATGACTCCCAGAATTGGCCCAGGTCTTCAATTCTCAGGATCTTATTGGTTGACACCTTCTAAAGCTCCTTGAAGCCTCAAGTGGGGTTTAGCTCAGTATTCATGGGTATGACAAACTCCGAGGGAGGTGTGAAATTTCTTGTGAAATGCAAGGCAGTAACACATCTCAGAAAGAATGAAAGAGGAAAGCCCCAGCCCAGCCGAAGCCTGCAAACTGTTTACAGTATCTGTTGATTTAAAAAATGCACAGGAGTGTGGCTTTAAGAACAAGTTAAATGGCTGATGTGGTTTGTTTTGTATATTATTATTATTATTATTATTATTATTATTATTATTATTATTATTATTATTATTCCTTTAAAGACCCTTTCTCAAGTGGTCCCCTGTAAACAGAAAAAAACCTAATATGTCTTCTATAGTGAAGTCTGAGGTCTGAGGGCAGTAGGAAAGAGGCCTCTCTGGCTGCAGGGTGTAGTGGATTTAAAGCTTGTGCAGGTAGACCAGGGAAGGTCTGTGTTGCTTTTTGAAGCCAGTGTCAGGAGCCATTTCACTGTGGGTGGTCTAAAAGGCCATTTGCTCAGGACCAGAGTCTGCTGTTAGTAAAACTGAAAGACAGTGACTCATTCCCACATCTCTTCCTTTGACCTCTCTCCTCTTCCTTCTCCTCCTCTCCCTCCTCTTCCTCCTCCTCTTCCTCTTCCTCCTCCTCCTCTTTCTCTTCCTCTTCCTCCTCCTCCTCCTTCTCTTCCTTTTCCTCCTCCTCTTCCTCCTCCTCATCCTCCTTCTCTTCCTTTTCCTCCTCCTCCTCCTCCTTCTCCACCTTCTCCATCTCCTCCTCCTCCACCACCTCTTCCTCCTCCTCCTTCTCCACCTTTTCCATCTCCTCCTCCTCCCTCTCCTCCTCCTCTTCCTCCTCCCTGCTCCTCCTCCTTCCCCCATCTTATCTCAAATAAGGAGTTATCAAGTGGACCTCATTTAAGATATTAGAAGGCATCTTCTGTGAATGGTGTCTCCTTCATACAGGGCAGAAAAACTTAGACCAGAGCAGTAGAAGATGAACACAAAGCTAGGAAGGGGAGCCTCCTGGAGATTCAAAAGACCTTGCGGTGCATTTTATGTTCTGTAAGACGCCCCCCCCCCCCAGTCATTTTGCCTGAAGCAAGTGTCGTTTTGATAAGGGTGAACTCGTGAGAGTAGGAGAAGGCATGGTGGGTGGGAGCCTAAAACAGGGTCTCAACTCTTCAAAGGAGAGAAACAGGGACTGAACAGAGCTGAGTGTATTTGACCTTCAGACTTGACCACTGCTCAGAAAGTTAACACTGGCAATTTAAGGAACCTTGGGCTTGAATTACAAAGGCTGAGGGCCTCGGCACTGCCACTCCGTTAGATGTGGTGAATCTAGAGCATTTAAGCCACCTCACTGGCTCTGTGCCATTAAACAGATTGTTCACAAGATAACGGTTAGGGAAGCTAAGTGGTGCTTCTTTAATTCAGAGGTGGTACCCAGAAGTAGTCAGATTAGACACATTCTCCCTTCTCTAGTTTTCTTTTTCTTTTCTTTCTTCCCTCCACCTTTTCTAATGAGTATAGAACCCCAGGCTTCCTGTATGCTAGGCAAACACACTCCCACTATCAAACCCTTGCCCCTAGAAGAGTTCTCTTTGGAAATGGGCCAGCCTCCTCCACTCCAGTGACTGCAAGGACACTACCCACCATTGTGCACAGACAAAGGGCAATTGTGGGGCTCTGTGGATTCATCAAGAAAAACCCAGGAGGCTCCTTGAAGAGGAGGCCAGTATAGAGCCAGTTCAAGAATCCCAAAGTGGATGTGGCCATGCCCCAGGTAGGTACAGGCTGGCATTTTGAGGCAGCTGGCTTCTCCTGGTGAAAGCTCTCTAGGGAAAACACTCAATTTAGAAACTCAGCTTTTGTGACTAAGCAAAGGAAAAATCGTTCTAATTATTTTCCAGGGTTGCTATGTTCTCTGACAGGCTACATTCCTGTTAGCATTAAGCAGAGTTAAACATTTGTTTTATCCTGCCATGGAGAGACAAGCTTTAAGACACTTTCCCTGACAAGGTTAAAGCTGCAACCTGCACTTGAAGCTGTCTTCAGAGTTGCTCTGTGTCTCGTTGCTGCTTTTCTGTGTTTTGTTTTGTTTTAAGACCGTTTTGTATCTTTCTCTGTAAACTGTGCAGAGCAAAAACAAAGGGGAAAAAAAACCACAGGTTGCAATAACCTTGACTTCTGAAAAGTCCTCTGGTTCCTGCAGTAGAGCGAGCTTATTTTCAAGATCTGTTTTGTCACAAAGATAAAAGTCTCAGCAGTTAGGGTGTCAGCCCTTTGAGTTTGTCTTTTTCATCCTGTGAAATTTCAAGTTATTCTGTGGAGTATGTTAGCCTGGAACTTGAAGAACATGGCTCAATGGCGCCCTCTTAAGGCCAGTAAGGAGAGGTACAGGACAAGAGGATATGGTGCCTGAAGCCCCCCAATGCCTGACCAGCCAGGATGAGTTCCCATCTAAGCAGGATCCATTCCCTGTGTAACAAAACCAAGCAGTTGCATTACTAATCCAATCCAGACAGATTGTGCTGATATGGCTGTGCCCGCCACACAGTTGAGAAGAGATTGGGCTTAGGCATAAAACAGGCCTTGGATTCAAGTCCTGCACAGGATTGTTACTTAGCCTCTTTGACTCTGTTTCTCTCTTTATACAATATAAAATACATGATATTGGGCATCTTTTGCTTTCTTCCCTGCGCTCAGAGAGTCCTGCTCACTGACAGACTGTCCTTCTGCTGGGAGAGCAAAGAAGAAACAGTGTGGCTAGCCCAGCATAAAATAATTAATAGGAACTTGAGTTAGACTCTCGTTCTTGGTAGGCCATATCCAGAAGAGGCAGGTCCTTGGATTCATCTGTGCTGTCTCATGCAATAAGGCTTCCTCCATTGATAAAGGTAAACAATATTTCATTGTAAGTATCTACCACATTTGATTGCTCTATTTACCTGTCAAAAATAGGATATTTTTCACACCTTAGCCACTGTCAATAGTGCTGCAAAAGCCAGGAGAATGCAGTGCTAGCATTCTGCAAGATGCTGATGTCAGCTCATTCAAGAAAAGGCCCTGAAGCAGATTCCCTGGGTCACCGGTGGTTTTAGGTTGCCATGGCAGCTGTATCTTTCTGCATTCCCACCAACAGTGCAAAGGTTCTAATTCCCCCCCCCTCCAGTATTTATTCTTGTTTTGATAATGCCATCAAACAGGTGTATGATATTTTCTCATTGTGAGGGAAGAATACAGGAATGAAATGTCATATTGACAATGAAAAAAAGCCAGTAAAATGATATTTGGACAGTATATATATATATATATATATATATATATATATACCCTAACTACAGATTCTTAGTATTATTTTTTTTATTCAGAATTCTTTATTGTGGATATTTACCTTCAGAAGTTGGAGGGGAAAATCAGTTCAGAAAGCGCTTCCTAACTAGATACATTATGCATGTTTCTTTAAAAGTGAATCCCTCTGGGCGTGGTGCATTTTAAAGAAAAGGCCAAGTTAAGTTTGGGGTAGGAAGACAGAGCTGAAAACCTGTCTTTGTGGAGAGGGGAAAGCTACATTCAAAGGGCATTTTTCTTCAGAAGGAGACGTCTCAGAACAGCAGTTCATGAGCAAGAACATCCTTCGAGCCTGACTGGCTCCATCCCTTGGAGGCAGCAGAGACGCGAACTCTGCTTTCTAGTGACCCCTGCTGGCCAGATACAGGTGGTACAATGTGGCTAACTACGGTTGATAGAATGAGATGCTGATAAAAAACAGGCCAGTGGATAAGCAGCCCCTCCTACTCTTTTCTGCCCTCTGAGTTCTGGACTATCGTGAGTTAAGAGAAACCCTTCTGGTCTCATAGCCTTTTGTTTAGGAGCTGCTCAGGACAGAGATGGGCAAACACGACCCTGTTCCCCTAGACACTCAGAGATGTCTGCAGAAGAGAGGCTGGCACACGGGGGTTTCATGCAGGTTAGAGGGTGACATTAGAGCGGAGAAGGGCCCACGTATGGAAGCACTATAACTTTGACAGAAAAGGGCATCGTGTGAGCTTCTCTGGAACACTGAGGCAGAGAATGTGCAGATGTCTAGGGAGGATGCGTGCACCGTGGGCACAGGGCTCTCAGCCCAAGGCTGGAGCAGTGGGATGAGGTTTTGTCTCGCTGCTAAGGCTCTTCCTCCTGATGAAGTGCAAAGCAGAGCTCTCTTTTTCAGAGAATAAGGGACACTAGTGAGGAAGGCTTTCTGGACCCTCACTAAGGAAGCGGTTGGGCACGTCCTTCCCAGATACCCTCGGATTCTCTGTTGAGACATCGTTCGGACATCGTTCGTCTCTTCTTTGCTGAAGACTGTTGGATGCAGTAATAACCGCAAGGGCAGCCTAAGGAGGCTGGTAAGAACTTTTCATCTAAAGCTGGTGAAAAAAATCTCTATCCTCGCCCCCACGGGATTTTGGGTCCCACTAGCATCCAGCTCAGAGGTGACTTACAACAAAGCAAAAATCAAGCAAGGGAAAACTGGATGTTAAAAATAGTGTTCCTCACTTTTCCCTCAAAGCATTTAAAGCGTTTGAGGGCGGTTAATGTTCGTCAGTCATATTGGGTGCGCATTGTGATTGACAGCTGAGTCAGAGAAGAAACGACAAGTGTCAAACGAGAGTCTTGGGCCTCTTTCCAGGATCTTTGTTACTTTCAAGTGTCCATAACAACGTCCCCAAATAGAATCATCAGGCTATGTCCCAGCTCAGATAAGGTCTGGCCATAGCAGACTGGCAAATCTTTAACCGGGTAGAGAGTCGGATGCCTGTGGGGCTGGGCTCAGCCTCTTGTCACCTGAAGAGACAGTGTGAACACAGAGGAAAGCAAATGGCCTTTTCCACATCAAGAACCAATATGGAACTAGTAGTGCTTTCCTCCAAATCTCTGCAGCTGAATCGATCTACAGCTGGGAAATTAGACAAAGCCCAGAACCCCGCAAGATGGACGCTTGCCCCTTAAACACTACCAGACTCTCACAAGCCCAGGAGGGTATCAAGTGGTCTCCTGGTCTCAAAATCTCCCAGTATGTTCAGGGGCTCCAGACAAGGAAACATGACCTTCCCTGGACCCCTAGTCCCCAGATCTCTCAAATGCTGACCTGGTAGCCCAGGGGTAGACCAAAGACAAAGCTTCTGATAGCCTTCTCTCTGGGAAGAAGGGAGAAATGGGGCTCCCTGTGATCCTGGGGCTCCAGCCTCAAAGATACTTGTTAGAAAGACTTGGGGCCCTCCTGTCAGAAGCTGAATGGGAAAAAAGCAAGTAAGGATGGAGACATTTGAAAGACAATCCTGAGGGTCTCACTCTTCCAAGTAAACGGGAATGAGGGACACTGTAAGTCCTTGGACTGAAGGGGCAGAAGGAAACTGGGAGCAAGTGGGGGAAGTTTAATCAAGACAGTAAAGGGTATAGAAGAAGGATCCATCTAAAAAGAAGTGGGAAAGGGAGCTGATGAGAAGACCCGGGTGCCAGCTGAGTTAGGAAAACAGGCATTTCCGTAATAAAACCGTAGCTTTAGAAAATCAGTTTGAAAAATGTCAGTGTAGCTGAAAACCCCATTTATCATTACTCTGCTTCCTAAAGTGTGGGACCAAAGGCAGCAATTAGCAGTGGAGAGCTGGGCTTCAGGGTTCATTTCACTCATCATGTGCAAAATCCATTACACACACACACACACACACACACACACACACACACACTTATAAGTTGGGTGGGAAGTATAGAGCAGTGTACTACTTTATTGAGAAAGGTGGACACACAGAATCAAGAGTTGACAATGCCATTCAGACAATTTCCCGCCATGGAGCCTGGAGGGGGACGGTGAGGCTGGGAACAGGTTGGTAGCCAGAATGAAGCAGAGAAGCCAGGGATTTACAACCACCTGTGAGACACAAGAGTGGCTGAATTGAGCTACTCAGCTGGGAAAACACAAGAGGCGGCCAGTGGGGTATAGGGCACTGGGTACTGAGAGGGAGTTCTCAGTGAGTGCCCAGGCTGTTTCTGTGGGCATTACAGTAGGAGGCCAAGCTTGGATGCTGGGCCAGGCTTACTTACACAACCAAGTAGTAAATGAGAGTCTAAGATAATCCCAGGTTCTCGGCTGATGAGAAAATGCAGCTCGTGGTAGGGGAGGGGTTGTGCCTCTTCATCTTGAGTGTGGAGGCAGAATTCTTTGTTCCCAGGGGGATGGACATCGGCCTTTGCTCCTGAGATAGGGCCTTCCTCAGATTAGATGATCCTTCCCATCCACCCGACATGAGAGGTTATGAGCTACTGACTGACGTGTTCATTCTATCTAAAAAAACTCTCTGCACTGCACTTTCTAGATTGGAGACTGATCAGACAGCTACATTTCAGTCCAGCCAACCTGATACAGAAAACTAGCCATCGTAAGTGTTCTTCAAAGAGGCAGAGAACAGAGAAGGGTATGAAGAAGAGTTCACATTAACTTTCTGTCACTGGTGATGAATAACCAACACAATCAATTTAAAGGATACAATTCATGTTGTCTCATAGTTGGAAGTTGTCAGTGCATAGCTGGTGGTCTATTGGATTGTGACCCTGTGAGTCAATAAAAGGCACTGAAGTTGGAACAAGGCTGCTAACTTCACACAGGTTGGGAAGCAGAGAGAGAGAGAGAGAGAGAGAGAGAGAGAGAGAGAGAGAGAGAGAGAGAGGTATGAGGGTCTGAACATCTTCTTCATAAGCATTCCAATGACTGAGCTTCCTTCTACTTGATCCCACACCCAAAGTTTCTGCAACCTCCCAGGAACACAAAGGATGAGCACTCAGACCTTTAACAAGCAGGACATCCAAGATCTAAACTCCAGCAGTTTCCAAGACAACTGCGGCAGGAGTTGCAGGGTGGAGATAGATGAGGAAAGGAGAAGAAACAAGAGAGAGGCAGAGAAAAGTAGGAAAGTTAAAGGTGAGTTGGGGGGATGGCTCAGAGAAAACACACTTGCCACCAAGCCTGATGACCTAAGTCTGGTCCCAAGGACCCACCTAAAGAGATGAACAAATCCCCCAAGTTGTCCCCTGACTTTCACATGCGTGTCATAGAACACACTGTGCCTTGTCAGCACAATAAAAATCAGGAAGTTTGGGCTGGAGAGTGGTTAAGAGCACAGGCTGCTCTTCCAGAGATCCTGAGTTCCGTCCCTACCCACATGGTAGCTCACGACTCTTTGTAACTCCCAGTTCCAGGGGGATCTGACACGCTAACATCAATGCATGTAAAATAAAAGTTAAGTAAATTATTATTAAAAACGTTTAAAAATAACGAAGTTAAAAGGAAGAGAGAGCAAAGGGGTGGGGATAGAGGTCACAGGCAATGACCAAGTGTCTTTGGTGTAAGCGTCATGGCTCGGTGTAGCTGAGGTCTAATGCACACATTTTAGAACAAGTTATTTTAATGTTCAACTGGCCTAGGATTCAAGACAGAATTTGGAATTCTAAAAAAAGAAAAAAAAAGCTGTCACAGGTACACAGGTACTTTGAGAGGTGGGTTTAATCAGGCACTGGACTCTGTCCGCAGCCTTTTTCTCTTTGTTTAGGAGGAGGAGTGAAGAACCAGGACATGAACTCAGCAGATAAGGTTGATGAGACTTGAAGTGCACTGTTGGATGACTTGCCATCTGTGGTGTGCAAGGATAAGGAGGACATCTCTGTAACACATACAAGGTTAGGTCAGCCGTACCTGCTGCCTTGAATAATAGCTCCCCTGGGTCTGTAGTGTAAGAATAAGGCAGACATGTTGAAGATCTTGAAATACAAAAGCTAACACTGGAAATCTGTTATTAACAACGGGGACAGGGCAACACAGCCTAAGACCGTAGACTGAATCGACCTAGAGCAAACAGGTCTACCTAAGAGATGTGTGAGGATCCAAACACTTCGGTTCCGTTTTCACTATGAGTAGAAAATCAGCCCTTGCAAGAACCCAGGCCAGTCTCACTCAGACAGTCCTCCTGATTTTCTCACCAGCATTTATGCAACTGTCTACCGAGTGTACCCTTGGGACACCTCCAGGATTCTTTTTTTCCCTAGAATGTTAACTGTGGCGGAGGTACACTGCCAAGGACCCTCTGGGAATCTGCCCTCTACTGGACATATGCTCCAACTGCAGCCTCTGACTCCACGAGGACCTGAGACTCTGAAGCTTCTGCCTCTACCTTTCCCTGTTTTCTCTGCTCCAGTGCCCAGGAGCTATATCCCCCTGCAGGCAGCTGAAGTGTCCCTCTCCAGGACTAAGGAAACGGGAGCGATCTCTGCCTCCCTTCCTTCGGTTTATTGAGTTGTCTCCATCCTCCGTGGCAGGATTACAGGCGTGGGTCACTACATACAACCCACCTGTGATACTCTTAGGACTTAGCCCTGATAATAACGGGCCACACAGACTAATGTCTGCACCCCTTCCAGCAGAGACCAGTGGTCTTGGAGAATCTGGAAGCTTCCTCCTGTCTTTCCCTTTCTCTTACAAAAGAAAGGATGAATCCCAAAGAGACAGAGGTTGGTCAGCGGCTTTGGCTTTGACAAGTTGAGCTTAACTCGGTTACTGTCAAGTCCCTACAGGAATATTAGACTAGAATGACTGGATCTTGAATTCACTGTCTTAACTTGTCATCCGTATTTGCCTTTTCCCCCATTCGATCACAGTGTGGCTGCCACCAGAATTGGAACACAAGGCTCTCCAAAGGCTTTTCATTCCTCAAAACACCCGGATCAAAAGAAAATCCAAATTTTCCTCAAGGCTCGCTTAATTCCCTCCCTGTGACATTTTTGGCTTTTACATATGCCTTTTCATTTCTCCAATCGATAAAATTTTAGATTTTATATTGGAAACTGTGAGCATCATGGTACTGATCTGATTTCCACAGAGATGAGATATTCTCTCCTACACTTCTGCCTCAGGCACTTTAATGACTCCCCCACCCCACCCTGGGACAGTGACACCGTAGTCTTCTCATGTCCCTTGCACATGCTTTAGCCATTACACAAGGAGCTGCTTTCTCTCCTCAAGACCTGTCAGGGCTCTTCTGCCATTTTGCCTGTAACCCATCCCACCCAACCCCTTCCTACTGTGTCTACTTAGAAATCCTAGATTCACCCTTCCACTTCCTGCTCAGTTGAACCATCCTGGGAGATTGTCACCAGGAAAGGTGTTGTATGTCTCTGCTCTCCTGGCACATTTTGCTGAAATTCAGGGTTGTATACTAAGTCCTTCCTACTACCTTAAGCTCCATGCAAGCAATGGCTATACACTTATTCTTGAATGAAAGTAGAAAGAGAATCATCTGGAAATGACAGGTACTCACAGCTAAGTAATAGGTAGATATGGTATAGTGGTTAGAAAAACCAACAGACCACCAGATAGATGGATGGATGGATAAATAGTAAGAAGGGGTGTCTCGTTCATACAAGACTTCCAACATCATCCCTTCTCAGTCTTCAAATATCTTAAATTACACAGCCTTCATGAGGTGTGCTTGGGGTAGGAGACACAGAAGTTTCTCCATGATATAATTAACCAATACTTTTTTTTTTATCTCTTACAACATTTAAAATCTCAGGAGCTAAGGACTTAGCATGTAAAGGGCCCAGTGTCTGGTCCTCAGCCTCAGAGGACCACACATAAACACACAAGCATGTGTCAAAAATTGTTTAATGTATTGTCTCCACTAATTGAGGATTGTCAATTTCTTCTACCAGATTGTACATTTGGTAGGTAATGCGGACTTTGGAGTTATTTGATTTTCCGTGGGGCTTGTTTTTTCAACACACCAAGAATAACTACCTTATCCAAAGATAAAAATCAACCCATACCGGCCTCTAAGGAAAGACCTGGATGCCTCGAGCTCTCCGAAATCCTTGTTTGGAACCTGAAGAGGAAGTGTGAGGATTTGGAGCAAGTGGAGACTGTCGAGATAAGAGTGAAGCAGGAAGGGAGAAAGGAAAAGGAGAAAGAAGACAGCCTGCGTGGAGCACTCTGGCCACTGGGCTCCTCCACTGCACATGGTGAGCCCGTGAAAGCCTTAACAGGACATGCTGGTTCTGGTGGAAACAGGAAGCTGGTGAGGAAGTCTAGGACTAGAGGAAGGGCTGTTTGAGAAGATAAACCTATACCCCATAACCCCATAGGTGGCACCTGGTTGGCCATAAGCTAAGACAAACAGGAACATCGAAGCATGCTCGGGGTTTAAGAAACATGGTGATCTGGCAGAAACAAGGACGCAGATGCTGGTGTCTTTCCTGCTGAGTCTGTAAAGAGGAAGAAGAGGTGTGTTTTAATGTGTAAGACTCCTCTCCATCTCCTTTATGTGCTCAACAGGCGGACGGCAGCCTAATGAAGAAGTTCAGTCCCCCACGTTCCTTTACACAGCACCCTCTCTAGTCTGAGAGAAAATACACCCTTGTCCAAGACTGAGGTAGAGAGCTCGCTCACATGTATCCACATGTACTCTCATTATCTATGTCTAGGCCAGGTAGCGACTAGGCCCCATTCGCTCTGAACTCGAGTCATAAAATCCACCTGCGTGTACCATCTGGCAACCTGGGTGGACATTCTAGTCATCTAAAGTCAGTCAAACTCTGGCCCCACTGGAAAGGCTGAGTGGTGAGTGCTTACCAATGACTTTCAATGTGTTAACTTGGTTAACACTAACTACCCTCCTCCCAAGATCTCCTACTAGACAGGAGATCTGAGACATAGAGAATTCTTACCCAGGGAACACTAAGCCCATGCAGGCTCTCTGCCCTGGTATCATAGCTGCAGAGCCAACTTCTTAGCCTCCAAGCAAAAGTGCCCCCTTGTCACTTCTAGAACCATCTAATTGCACAAACAGTTACCTTCAGCAACTGCAACAGATCTAAAGACACAGGATGAGGAGTAGCCATGGCATGTCTTCAGAAAGTTACAGAGTCGGGTGTGTTGACTTCGGCTAGGCCTGGTCCAAGATCTTTATGCCCTGAGATGATGATGATGATGGTGGTGGTGGTGGTGGTGGTGGTGGTGGTGATGATGGTGATGATGGTGATGATGGTGATGATGATGGTGATGATAGTGATTCACCACACTTTGCAATGGAAAAATGAAATGAACGTCACAGTCCAAAAGTGCAGCAAAGATACCACCAAGCCATTCAGATCCCCCCCCCACACACACACACACTATTTAGAAGTTTCTGCTCTTGCCAAGGTTGTGCTGAATTGTCATTTTCTGCACACCGAAAGAAGAGATGAGCTCAGGTTGACCCACTCCGATCCTCATGTCCAAACTCCCGGATCTCAATTGTTTGTAAGCTGAAACAACATCTCAAGTGGAAAACCCACACACAAAACTGTTTCATGCACAGTCATTTTTAAAATTACATAAAACACCTTGATGCCATGTGTACAGTGTATATGTAGAGAATTAATGAACTCTGTTTTGACTTGGACAGGTCCTGAAGCTATCTCATTATATTTATGAAAACATTCCAAAACCTGAACCACTCTTCTCCTAGGCATTCTGGGTATTCATTCAGTGGTGTAATTTCTATGTTTCAGGAACAAAATGATGCCAATAGTTTAGAGGCACACATTTGTGTCATAATGTGTGATACAGAGATTTTGAATAGAGTCTCAGATTTGAGGCATTCTTGGGTGCAGGTTCCCTTGGGCAGTATCCTGACGCCACTGTACTGGCTACGACCTGGAGACAGACCTGCTGTTAGCATCTGCAGGGTCCAGATCAAGAACACAAGTGCGAGGACAATGCTTATGTCTAAGTGTTTAGAAGTTAACAAACTACAACATAAATATGCTCTATCCTCCTAACTTGAACATCTTTATAACAAAATCTAAAAGCCTGTGGAAGCCAGTAGGGGCGCACACCTCTTATCCCAGCACTAGGGAGGCCTAGGCAGGTGGATAGCTGAGTTTGCAGCCAGCCTGGTTTACAGAGTGAATTCCAGGACAGCCAGAACTACAAAGAAATCCTGCCACTCTCTCTCTCTCTCTCTCTCTCTCTCTCTCTCTCTCTCTCCCTCTTCTCTCTCTCAAACAATTGAATTCTTATTTTAAAGTCTTGATATCTCCCCTCCACACACTTTATTTATTTATCTATTATTTATTTATTTATTTCTCAGTGCTGGGGATCAAACCCAAGGACCTCGTGTATGCTAGGCAATCATTAGACTCTCAGCCCCACCCAACCCCCACACCCAATATCTCTTCTATTGTGGAAGCAATGTTTAGGTAACAAAGCCAAAGACAGATGAAAATAACAAGCTGTGAAATGCACATTTCCCCTGTGCTAATATTTTTTTTCTCGATTAGTTAATTTATTCACTTTTTATATCCCAATTGCAGCCCCCTCTCTTCCCAGTCCCCCCTCACAGTCCCTCCCCTCATCCTTCTCAGAGAAGGGGAGATCCCCCTAGATACCAAGCCATCCTAGCACATCCAGTCACTGTAAGACTAGATGCATCCTCTCCGACTGAGGCTAGACAAGGTGACCCAGTTAGGGGAACAGGAACCACAGGTAACAGAGTAGGGACAGCCACTGCTCTAGTAGTTTGGGGACTCGAATGAAGATCAAGCAGTATTTCTGCTACATATGTGCAGGGGGCCTAGGTCTCACCCACATATGCTCTTTGGATGGTTTTTCAGTCTCTGGGAACCCCCAAGGGTCCATGTTAGTTGACTCAGTTGGTCTTCTTGTGGAGTTCCTATTCCCTCTGTGTCCCTCAGCCTTTCCCCCAACTCTTCCACAAGCCTCCCTGAGCTCTCCGTGCTCATATTTCAACCATGCCCTCAGTTATATTTTCTATACAGAACTTATGACAGTATTGAAGAGAAAAAGTAATTGTATCCAAACGTGATCAATCTATTTGATTAAAACCGAAGTTAAAGGCGTAAAAGAAAAAAAGTAAAGTCTCAGCTCGTAGAATTTGTAGGGTTTTTTTCTCTCTTTAAAAACATCCTAAATTTCTGGTTGTAGTGGCTCATTCTTGTAATTCTAGCACTCAAGAGGCAGAGGCAGGTAGATCTCTGTGAGTTGAAGACCCGCCTGGTCTACATAGCGAATTCCAGGCCAGCAAGGAGTACATGGTAAGATTCTGTCCTTTGAAAAAAAAAATTCAATTATTTATGAAGATCAAAAAAGAGAAGTATCAATTATAAACAAAGTGTTTCATTTTAAATCAAAGCTAATTATAAAAATTGGTATTTTTACTTCACTTTCTTAGAAGCCTAAGTGTTTTTAAACAGTTTTTACAAGGAAAGTTCTTTGGAATTCTCACAGGGTCTTTCTGATTCTAAGTATAGAGATGCATAATTGCTCCACCTCACCCATGTGGTGTCAAGTCCTCTGTGTGTACACATTGCAAGAGTTGTAGGAGTTATTCAACACTTTGAAATGTTCCGCGGGCACCATGTGCTACAGCTTGCTAATATTGCTTTCAAGTCATCTGAGAGGAAGGACTTAAAATTCTGAACTGGTCTCTTTTCCAGGATAAGGTAAAACTTCCTCTACCCACCTATCTTCTTCTATGTTGGCAGCCATGTAGCTTCCCAAGCCTTCACAGAAAGCAAACTCGGAGCAGGTAATTGCTTCTGAGACCTCCCGGTGGTCAATCATAAGACCATGCACAGGGGAATAAAGACAAACATCCTTTTCTTTTCCTTCTGAAGACTTCTCAGTCTTGCCTTTCGTTCTGTCTTTAATTCAGGGTCATCTCAGAGCCTTAATGTGTCAGTAAGCAAGGTTCTTGAGGGGCTGGAGAGATGGTATAATCCATAAGGGGTTTGTGGTGCAAGCAGGAAAAATGAGTTTGGAACTCCACACCCTAATAAAGAGAAGCTGAGCTTGGATCACCAGCACCTGTATTAAAAGCCAGTGACACACCTGTAATCCCACCCTTGAGTAGGTGAGACAGAAAGATGCTGGGGGCTTGCTGACCAGCTAGTCTATTGGAATCAGTGAACAGCCAGTTTGCAGCATTCCTGTCTCAAAATCCAAGGTGGCAAGCAGTTAAGGAAGATACTTGGTTTCAACTGCTGACTTTCACTGGGAAGGAGTACAGTGCTTTCGTTACAGTCCCTGGGGTCCCTTCATTCACTTTCAGGGATTCTTCCTTAGCACCTGCTGTGTCTTCCCAGATAGCCTACTATTAACATGTAAGGTTTCTGCACAGAGTTGCTGATTGTTAGGCTATATGGCCATTTCCTAATTTCTACTGTTGCCTATATTAAGACAGCTTTAGTTTGGTGACTTCTCGTTTAAATGTCACTTGTTCTTGCTATCTGGACATCCAGAGCTTTGTGGTCCACACCCAACTTCGAAATCCCGATTAAAAAAAAAAAATGTGCCTACCATAATGCAATATTTATTCTGTAAAGCCACATTTATTAAGTGCCCGCTCTATGCCAGGCACTACTCTAAATCTTTTCATGTGTTAATCCATTTTGGCCTCAATGCAACATCCTGAGTAAATGCTACTGTTGTGTCCATTTGACACATGAGAAAACTAAGCCTCAGAAATTAAGTATATGGTCCAGTTTCAAGCACTCCATTAAGGACTGGAGTGACCAGAGCATCACGTCCAAGGTGTCAGGATCTGAGACCCTTGCCATTCACCATATGTTCTTAGTAAGCGAACTCAACTGGATCTTGGTGCCCCCTTAGAATTGAAGGACTTAGGTTCGTTCTCTCTCTCTCTCTCTCTCTCTCTCTCTCTCTCTCTCTCTCTCTTTCTCTCTCTCTCTTTAATGTAGGACTACATTCTTCTATAGAGTTTATTTAAACAATGACACAGTTTTACGTATATTTTTTATTTGTTTCTAGAGAGTTTCTCTCCATCCACCTAAATCAGCTTAGTTACTTCCCTCCTTCATTCTCTCAAAAGTATTCCCCACTAAAGTCTAAGCTCATGTAATTATACTATTCGTCTATATCCAGCAATAAACAATAATTTGTGTGATGCCCAAGAATGTCTTTGGGGAGGGTAATATGTTTTGTGGTTAGAAATGAGATTGATGGATTTCGTATGGCAGAGAATGTCTTGTTCATGGCACTGACCCCAGCACCTGACTCACTGCCTGATGTAGGTGCCCAAGGTGTATTAGTTACTACTAAATAATACAGGTCTTATCTGAAATACTGAGCAATATTCTAACTAATCCTTCAAGCTCTCTCCTTTGATTAGCCCATGGGCATTTCACTCAGCTAAACTGTGGAATTTCTACTCAGCACCTGCCTGTCTTACAGGGTCACACCAGAGAGGCTCAGTGAGCTAGCACACCCTACGTTGTGTGTGGGGGACCTACCAATTAAACAAACTAACCAAAGCAAGGAAATAAACAAAAGAACAAATATCTTTTCCCTGTGTTGACAACAGTTTTGACACCAAATATGTGTCTCTGCCATATTTGGCAATTCTCCAATTCACTAAGTACCAGTTGGCTTTCTGACAGTTACATCTCATATTCACATTGTCTACCTAGAGTTATATCAGGTTCTTCAAACTGCAGGCTACCCTAAAAGTCAACTCCACTTTAGAGACCAATCAGGAATGGGGTCTGTCATACTTCCTACCAACAGTAGGGGGTTTCCAAGAACTCCTTCATTGGCTTCATACTTTGCAAGAATGGTTACTAGAACTAAAAGTCTATCTCTCGTCAGCCATGATTAAGAGCCTTAAAGGATACTTACGGTTTGAATGAAAATGGGCCCCTTACGCTCACAGGAAATGGTAGCATTGGGAGATAAAACCTTGTTAGAGGAAGTATGTTATTGGGGGTGAGCTTTGAGGTTTCAGAATCTCAAGCCAGGACCAATGTTACTCTTTCTGCTACCTAACAATCTGAATGTAGGACTCTCACCATGTCCGTCTGCCTGCCATGATGACAATGGACTGAACCAGTGCTCTAAGCTAGCCCCAGTTAGATGCTTTCCCGTATACAAGTTGTTGTGGTGATAGTGTCTCTTCACAGCAGTAGAAACCCTAACAAGGACACACACAAGTGAGCACTCAGGTGAAGACTAAACAGGATGAGGACCACAAAGGGGCCCTGAGTCTGTGTTGGCTATTTGGGGTACCACTTTCCCAGCACATGGACTGCTGTATGGTGATGACCTGAAGGGTCTCCAAATGCCGTCGCTCAAGGTCATCATGGAAGCTTTACTTCATGAGCATGGTGGAGTGAGGGATTGTCATTGATAATTAAACTCAATCTCTAGCTCTCCCTCCACTCTTTAGAAGTTAGGAGCTAAGGCTGAAAGTTTCTATCTCAATCATAGACCTGGTTCCTTTGTCAACTAACTCCACCCACCAAGATCCACCTCATTCACATAAATTCGGGTGCTAGTGAGAAATCATCTTACTAGAAACAACAAACCATTCCCTTCATCTCTGCTAGGAACTAGGAACAAAGGTCAAATGTGGAGGGTTTTTTGTTTTTTGTTGTTTGTTTGATTTTTTTTTAATTAAATGTTTAGCATATATGATGGTTAGGTTAGCATCAACCTGACAGGATCTGGAATTATCTAGAGGACAAGTTCCTACACATACCTGTGGGAGATTATCTAGATCAAGTTGAGGTAGGAAGACCCTTCTTAACTGTTCGGAGCACCATTCCATGGTCTGGAGTCCTGGCATGATTAAAGAAGAGAAAGGAAAGGGAGTCGGGCACCGGCACCCATCCATCTCTGCTTCCTGACTGCAGAGGCAACAAGGCCATGTACCGCCATAGTTCATAGAAAGACATCTTGTGTAACTAAAAATGAAGGGAGTTATTTAGGCTTATAAGAACACTTCTAAGTACGACAAAAACCAACATCCATTCCAAGGGGAAGGTAGTGATGGGGGGGTGGAGGTCAAATACCCACAAAGCACCTACTGTGTGCTCCTCTGCTCACTGTTTCCTCCTCTGTGCTAGAATCTCTATTGCTTGAATTAGTTACAATTTGCTTCTATCGCACCACCGCACACATTTTAAAGTATAACTGAGAAACAGCATCTGGTCTCCATTTTAGCTATCTAAAAGTTCTCATTAGCATTCTTGTTAAGACAGGAAAAGACTAACATTTGCAGGGCCCAAGTTTTAATAGCATCGACAGGCTTTGAAAGGGCGTCCCACTGAACTTGAGTGAATGAAGGGTTCAAGGGTGTGGAGACAAAAGAAACCCCCAACCTGTCCCCACTCTTCTCTGCTTCAGGATGAAAGATCTGGGCCAGTCTGTGTTCCCATCCCACTCCCAATAGTCCACACAGTTCTGCTGTCAGGTGACTATCTGAAAATCTCAACTTTCAGTCAACAAAGTGGGTACATGCCCTCCAAGAAAGGAAAAGCATGGAGAGCAATGCCCAGAGACACTGTCTGCCAGAGACCAAGTCAGATAATACCACCAGATGCCAGGAATTACTTCAGTATGACAAGCCTGATGTGTGCCTGAGGAGAGCAGAGGGAATCCAAGCCTTCTGAGGATACAGAGGGTGCACACAGGCGGCCCACACACTGTGTATCCTAACCAGCATCTTGTTTGGTGGCCTGCTGGGGTGGGGGTGGGTAATCACAGACTACATGAAAGAGTGAATGTCTTAAAGGCTCTGAGAAATTTCAGAACTGTAAGCTGACAATAGGGTGAGCTAAATGCTAGAACCTGGAGCAAGAGTTCAGGGAGAGGAACTGTATGAATTATTACAGTACCTGGGTCTAACACTGAGAGATTCCAGTGTTAATGGTGTAGTCATCGCCACTGACTCTGTGATGGTCTGAATAGATGTGGACCCCAGAGGCTGATGTGTGTGAATGCTTGGCCCATGGGGAGTGGCACTATTAGGAGGTATGGCCTTGTTGGAGTAGGTATGGCTTTGTTGGAAAATGTGTGTCTCTGTGGGGGTGGGCTTTGAGGTTCCCTATTCCCAAGCCCTGCCTGGTGTGAGTCAAACTTCCTTTCTGCTGCTTTAGGATCAAGATGTAGCACTCTTGGCTCCTTCAGCATTATGTCAGCCTGCATGCTGCTATGCTTCCTGCCATGATAATAACGGACTAAACCTCGAAACCTGTAAGCCAGTCTGAATTCAGTGTTGTCCTTTATAAGAGCTGCCTTGGTCACGGTGTTTTTTTCACAGCACTAAAATTCTAACTAAGACAGGCACTGAGAAAGTTTTAAACAATCTCAGAGAACAGTAGTGAACAAAGTTGAGTACCTTTCGCTCATTGTTCCCTCTCCAGCAAAATTATTAGAAGTTTTCCATCAAACCTGCCTCCATAGTTCTTCTTACACCACACCTGGATTTCTGCCCCAGCATGCCTCTGGAATAGTTCTTGCTAAGTTAAAGGCTCAAATGCCAGAAATCTAATGGGCATTTTTGCCCTAACTTAAACTGACCCCTCGAGCACTGGAAGTTCTAACCCCCTTTTTTACAGGCTCCCCTTTTGGGGGAATTGGGTGTTTTTGACACCACTGTTCTGCCTTTTCTCTTCTCTAATGTTCCTGTGCATGTCCTCGGGAGGGTTTAGATCCAGTCAGTAGAAGTTGATGCCCTACTGAACCTTCCGGTGAAGGACAGCTCTTCTTACCATCCCTCATTTACGTTCAACTATAGATGCCATCTATTTAAGAAAGCTTCCGAAATGTGCCTCTCTAGCTAAGATTTTTCTCATGAGCTTCAGGCCACAGTACTCATGTTCACGCTTCATGCCCTGGCCCTGGGGCTCCCATGATCTTTTCCCTAAGTACATAGCATCCATCCATGAGCAGAGACGGACACAAAGGGGACTCTGTCTTCTCCCACATTTTGACCCAGCTGAAATCTCCTGTGTCTCCTTCCTGCCTATCTGTCCACACTCATGAGTACGTCATCAGCCCACATCAGTCTGCCTAAGTCCCCAATCCTTCCAGTAGCCTGCTTGCCAGTTAAGCTTTGATAACTTGATACCTGTGGTATTTGATCTCTGCATTAACCCCCACTCCTAGAAAACAAAATGCCCAAGTTTTTAGTGTGGCCTCTAAGGTGTCTCCTGTAGGGGTTCTGCCTCCACTCCGATCCCTTCCTATTTCTCTCTTCATTCCAGCACATTGACCTTAAAGTTTTTCTTCACACATAACTTTTTCCACTTCTTTCCCTCTGCAGAGAAAGGTCTCTCCTAGCTCACAGGCTCCTCTAGGTACCAGCTGCCTAATCCATATCAGAATGGCCCTGCAGGAAAGTCTTCCCTTCCCTCCATGGACTACAGAGTGAGATCATATCTGAGAGGGGTCGGGGGTGAGAGGAAGAAGGAGGATGAGGAGGAGGAGGAAGAGGAGGAAAAAAAAGAAAAGAAATACAAGCAACAACAACAAAACCACAAGTAATAAAACTTGTAAGAGATTACAAAGTAACACACGAGTGTAAAATAGACTGAAATGAAGTTGAATCATACCAGCTATGAAAATAACTGGAGCCAATAGTCAAAATACAACATCATTTTGGAAATCACCTTTAAAGATCCCATAAGGACACATGAAATTTCATACAATAAAAATATTCAGTAAGAGTAAGTCTTAATTTTACCTCCTGCCAAAGAAAAATAGGAAAGGAATCCCAAAGTGTTCATGGCTATTATCCTATTTGTCAAAATTGTAGGCAATTTTTATTTTCTTCTTTGTGTTTTGATTTTTTATGAGTTATGTATGAAGGAAGGATTTTACTCTTCCAATAAGAAAGAAGCTATATTGGGCATTCTTTGTGTTATCAGGTACGGAAAACCAAGTTCAGAGTGATATACACAGTACTGGACTGTAGCTAACATCATTGATGAGGTTTAGAATGACCAATCTGCATTGCTATCCTGAAATTTTGTTCTTTTCTGTCCATTTTAGTGTTTTGCCTCATCCTCAGATTAAGTTTTCTCATGACTACAAAACAGCTGTGGTGGTTCCACGTGTCTCATCCTCTTGGCTGGGCTGCACAGGAGAGAAGGTGCCTGTATCCACTCAGATTGGACTACCTTAGTACAAATGACCACGTTTGAGCCAATCACTGGGGCTGGAGGAGGCTGCTAAGTCAGACCAACACAGGGTTGTCCCCATGGGGAGTCAGCTAAGAGGGGTTCTGAAGACACCAAAGGGACTAGGGTGTGAAGCTGAAACAAAGAGCTGGGTTCGACATGCAGTAATAGCATCCCCATACAGGCAACTTCAGGCAACTTCAAAATTCAAAGCTTCTGGGTATACTAGCAAGTGCCTTTAGTCCCAATGCTCAGGAACCAGAGATGGATGGATCTCTGTGAGTTTGAAGCCACCCGGGGTTACACATTAAGGCTCTGAAAAGTTCAAAGCTACAGAGTAGAGTTTACTGTTAAAACAAGGGGAGAGGGGACTTGGGTAGACAGGGGCTCCAGGGAACAAGCTGATGAGTGAGACTAATCAGTGAGCTCTGGGTTTGATTGAGAGAGTCTGACTCAAAGGACAAGGTGGAAGAACAATGGAAAAAGCTTTCTGACTTCAACCTTGGGCCTCCACTCATACACACCACCAGAGTCACAAACAAAGAAAAGAAGTGTGGAGCTCTGTGCAAGAAATGTGTTCTACTGGTGCAAAGCAAATTAGGAAATAAGTTAGGGGTCAAAGGGGGGAAAGGGGGTAAGACAGGGCTGGCATTGCAGCTCAGTGATAAGATTGCCTTGCACACTGAGGCCCTAGATTCAATCACCTATACCATTAACAGAGGAGAAGGAAGAGGAGGAAGGAAGGAAGCCATTGACTTTGGGCTGGGATTGTAGTTCAGAGACAGTGCTGATTAGTATGTATGAGGCCCTGAGTTCAATTCCCAATACTGACTTTTTTTTTTTTAACACTTTCTAAACTGTCCAAAGTGCAAATATTCTTTGCCAGAAAGACCCTGGCATAGTCTTCTGGAGGGTTATCATGTGATTTACAACCATCCTATACCATCCCAACAGACCCCTCAGTGCCACTGGCAGGGACACAGTTTTGAGCATCCTCAGGACTAAATAACTAACGTTAAATTGAACTCTGTTTAGAAAAGCTTTTAAAGTTATTTTAACCTAGGCTTGCTGGCAAAAATTTGTAACCTCAGCAGTTTGGGAATTGGTGGCAGGAGGATCAGAAGTTCAAGGCCTACTTGCAATACATAGTAAAACACTATCAAAAAAACCCTTAAAATATAAGAGGCAATAAAAGGGCTAGAGACATACGGGAATATGGCTCTGATGGACCTTTTGCTGGTATATATGAGAGCCTGAGTTCAAGTTTAAAATGAACGTATTTATTTTACGTATAAGTACATTGTTGCTGTTTTCAGACACACCAGAAGAGGATATCTGATCCTGTTAACAGATGATTGTAAGCTACCCTGTGGTTGCTGGGAATTGAACTCATGACCTTTGGAAGAGCAGTCAGTGCTCTTAACCCCTGAGCTATCTCTCCAGCCTCCCCTCCCCCCCAAAAAAAGTTTAAAGAAAAATATTCTTAAGAACAACATCAGCAACAAGACTGTCTTTCCTGGAGTCTACAGAGGAGGATTGTGAGAAAGTAGAAGCCAGGAGCTCCAGTAACAGAAAAAAGGTTCTGAACAGTGGTGGGGGAGAACTTTGGATAGGATGGAGGAGTGTCGTTACTACTGTGGCCTCTTTACTCCCTGCCACAGGCAGGATGGGCCTAGGAAGTAGCAAGAGGTATCCAAAGCCCCCATGTTGTACCCTCCCTGCCCTGACTTCTGTGTTAATGAAAACGCTGCCTGGGATCTCAGCATCAGAGATGTTTACCTCAGTGTAAAACAATTCCTCCCTCTCATCCCCAACTCAGCAAGAATCCATGGTTGTTTCTTCTGCACATTGCAGTCTTGTTTGACAATATAATAAGGGCTTCTTAGCCAGATGGAAAATGCCTCACCTGAGTGTTTAATGTCAAGGCTGCCAAGGCACTTGGCCCCCAGGCACTTCCCCAGATGGGAATCTCTAGGGAAGGGGTTGCAGACCTCTTAGCTCCAGCCAAGGGCTCAAAACTGGCGTCTTGCCCCACTAAGCCACTTTTGCAACAGCAGAAGGCAGGAGCTTCTGTCAGTTTCCATTTCCTGACGTGTGCTGGCCTGGTGTCACTGAGGTGCCTGGGTGGGGTTTGTTCCATGAAGTCCCTGGAACAGCACGAGATGGGAAGGGGTAGACTGTAATCACAGAAAAACAAGCAGATTGGAAGGTGACCTCAGTGGGGAGTTGGTCTGTGGATGGGCTAGATGTGGCAGAGGGAAGGGCAACTGGGTTTCTGCCATCATATAAGTCTAAGAAACTTTCTCCACATCCCAGGGAACTCAGCACACAGCCTATACAGCCTACAGTAAGACTACGGTGCCAAGACCACTTTGAGGTCAAATCTACAGAGTTCGTATGAGTGGGAACAGAGACAGAATACAATTAACATAAGATGACAGGGAGCCAGCAAGAAAAGATCTGCATGTAAAATCCTACTAGACTTGTGAGTATTCCTTGCCAAGCTTGCCCTGATAAGTTAATAACTTCTAATTTATCACATTCTATCCAAATTGTTTGTCTTCCTCTCACCTCTAACATAATGCTTATGTAGTGTGCCTTTGCTGATGTTTGCTGGTCTTTCTTTACCTGACTTGAAATCAAGGACTGTCCTGGACCAGACCCTAGCACCTACAGAGTATTCTGGATACAAAATGGTTGAGGTTGTGGGTGAGGTTTGTTGATAGAATTGTTCTTAACATGTGAGGAGGCCCTGGGTTTCACCTCCAGTGCAAAAAAATTAATCAATCACACAGCTTAGAAATGTTTATGCCAGAATTTAATTTATAGAAGTTGAATCAACCAACTGACTGAGGAATGGAAAGAATATTGTCATTTGAGGAAGGACAGAAAATATATACCTTACCGGGAGCACTTTTGGGTTTCCTGGAATCTTGAAGAACTAAATCATAACTCTAAATGAAGAGATTTCTTTCAGCTCAACTCAGTCTTCCTACCTGCTTTGAAAGGAATCAGTCTCATTGCCACTTCCTGGTGCTTGAGTGCTGCTACTTCCTATGCTGGAATGCTTCTACCTCCTGGTACTGGAGTGCCTCTACTTCTCTGCTGGAGTGCCTCCACTTTCTATGTTAAACTTTCTGATGCTGTTAGAGACTGCTGCCACTTCCTGAGGCCGGAGTGATTCTACTTTCTGCTATGGTGCTGCCCCTTCCTGGTGCTGAAGCATGAAGCCATTCATCTGTTGAACTCTGCACCTCCCTCATCTACACTGATTTTACCCAAAGATCAGATAACTTCCAGAAACACTATTTTTTGAAGGTTCATATTGTGAGATTAGCAGGAAAACTTATCACAAGAGACAAGTCTCTGAAATTTTTCTAGATTACATTGAGGTGAGAAGATTTGGCAGAAAGGTGGGTGTTATTGTCCCAGGGGCTATTCTCTCTGACTGAATAAGAAGGGGAGAGCAACTGAGCATGAGACAGTCACCCTCTGCTTCCTGAGTGTGGATGGCTGGGGAACGGGAAGCCAAAATAAACCCTTCCTTCCATAAGATGTTTTTTTGTCACAGTTACAAGAATACTGTTGCAACTGGGAATGATGACCATGCCTTTTGTCTCAGTACTTGGGAAACACAGGAAGGTGGCTGTGTGAATTTGTGGCCAGCCTAGTCCACAAGCAGCTTCCAGGCCAGCCAGGGATATACAGTAAGACTTATCAAGAAAGTAAGGAAGGAAAGAAAGAAGGAAGGAAGAAAAGAAAGAAAGGAAGAAAGAAAGAAAGAAAGAAAGAAAGAAAGAAAGAAAGAAAGAAAGAAAGGAAGGAAGAAAGGAAGAAACAAGGAAAGGAAGAAACGAAGAAATAGAAAAAGAAACTATCCACAAGGGTGCACTAAGTGGTACTCACATGCTGTTGGTAACCTACAGCTGTCTCGTTGGTCTTAAAGCCCACTCAAGAGGGGGTAAATCATGTGCAGCAATAGAATATATAAAGCCAGGGCTACTTAGATCATGAACCTTAGAAAAGAATATACCACCTCTACCCCCTTAGACCAGCACCATTTCTTACAATGTTCTTAACTTTCTCTTACACCCACAGGTAAGTGTAGCTACCGCCACTCATCAAGGAGGCAATGTTTACAGCAAAAGGAGACCTGCTCAGAAGCTCACACAAAGACCATGGGGAGTCCAGCCCTAACAGATACACCTCCATTACAGCTCCTGCATCTATGACTCAGGGAACATCACAGAGTAGGGTGGAGGGGAGATTATAAAATGCAGGATACCAGGATGTGTGCTGTCAAACAGTCTCTCTTAGAAATGACTGAACAAACAAGACTGGAACAATGACAATTGTCATGTTAACATGGAAGGGGAAATTCCATGGGTCCTGTCCCACCCCTAGACAAGGAATTATATGCTACTAAATAGCTGTAGAGAGAGGGAGAAGTAGCCTCACCCAGAGATGAGCCTTTTATCACCTATTCAGTCCAGAGTGGTCACTTCTAATACCACATACACACAGACAACAAAAGCAGACACGGAAGGTTGTGTTCATGCATTTGTGCATATATATACACATACACATCATATACGTATATGTATACGTATGCATACACATATATACATATGTTGACATATACATGCACATACATATACAAGCACATACACATATATATGCACATATACATATATAGTGAAACATATGACATTGTCTTGATATTCCCAGTAATGTTGGATTTCGTAATTTAGAGATAGAGGAAAACCATAAATGTCAACTTCCTGTGTGGATGCAGGTACGCATGCATGTGTGCATGAGTGCATGAGTGAGTGCATACATGTGTGTGTGAGTGAACAAGTGCATGAACACACATTATGCATGTGTGTGTGAGTGCATACATGTATGTGTGTATGCACATACATGTATGCATGTATATATGAGTGCATGCATGTGTGTGTGAAGTCCATGCATGTATGTGTGAGTGAGTGCATGCATGTATGTGTGTATGCCCATACATGTATGCATGTATATATGAGTGCATGCATGTGTATATGTGGAGTACATGCATGTGTGTATGTGTGTGTGAGTACACGCATGTATGTGTGTATGTACATACATGTATGCATGTATATATGAGTGCATGCATGTGTGTGTGTGTGTGTGTGTGTGTGTGTGTGTGTGTTTGGGTCACTTTCTTTTTAAGTGCATGAGAGTGAAATGAATGAATGCCAACGAGTCTGAAGTGCCCAGCTTGCCTGCCCCCAGTGGTAGTTTGCCTAAAACCCAAGGAAACCAGACCTTCAAAGTAAAAGGAAAATCTCCAGTGGAGAATGTGGTTCAATGAAGTGAGGTAGAGAACCAACGAATTGAGCCCATCAGGCAAGAGACTTGCTGGCCAGAACAAAGGAGAGGCAGGCCACCATTTCCCTGCAGATGGTCGCCAGAACATCAGAGCCCACATAGACCTGGAAGTTCTGAGAAAATTGAGATGTCCCTTTTAAAAAATGATCTTTGCAGTTATCACTGGGGCAGCTCACTCCTTGAGGGCCGTTAACCTTCTGCCCTCCATCCCTAACCTTGAGATCCCAAGGGTATCTGTCTAAGAGACTGGCTTCGAGAGGGGGGGGGTCGGTGTTCCTCTCTTAAGAGCCCCCAGAGCAAATGACTGAACAGATTAGGGTGGGTTAGGCAGATAACAACTCAGACCTTTTTACAAGCCCAGTTTTCACTCGACACTCAAATTCCCTTCTGTGCCCCACAGCCTCTCACAGCCCAATGGCTGGATAGTATTACTGAAATATCTCTGCGCCAGCCGGGTACATGGAACTGTGCAAAGCCAGATGTTCTTGTAACCCTGTTTTACTGAGTTATTTATATCCATATAATATTTGACATTTCCTGTGTTGTTAAAGAGTTGGGGGCCTTTGACATATTTTTTAAAAGGACGGGGCCAACTTTTCAGTTTTTTTTTTTCCTTTGATGCCCAGCACCAGAAATAAGTATTATGGAAAGGATCTGTAAACAGAAGCCCAGATACCTAAAGTCTACCTTAGTTTAATGTCCTTCATCTTAAGTGATCTTCAAGAACATAAAGATGCTGGAGCCACCTAAACAGAACATATGAATTAACCACCACCCCCCAATAATGTCATATATGTTTCTAAGCTTAAAATAAGCTATCCGGTATACAAAGAAAATCTTTTTAATGAATATGGGAAACACAATCTGAATTTCTGGAGCTAAACTTTATGGACACCTGATACACAAACTGTGCCATCTTTTTAAACTTGGTAGATATGGGAAGAGCTAGTTAAAAAAAAATTTTCAGCCTCAGTAAAGATTTAGCTGGCAGAATTTTCTGACTAAATGAAATAATGGAAACTTTATAGAGTTAAAAGGTATTTGGAGGATCTCGTGCGGTAGTGATATCCAAACAGTGAGTGGAAGTTGATATTTTACATAGTTATCGTTCTCCTCTCTTTGTTGTAAAAGATCCATTCACAAAAAATACTCCTTTTAATGTTTGAGATAAAACAAAACAAACAAGCAAACAAACAAAGAAACAAAACAAAACAACCTTTCCCCTAATGAGGATGTAACCAAGAGAGAGGTTCTAGTTTACCTCCAATTCTCGGGGGGGGGGGGGGTTTCTGGTCACTTAGCATAGGATTCACTGAGCAGCACAAGGAAGACAGAATATATAAAGAACTCTCTGGTCTCCAAAGTTGCCTTAAAAACATTTTTTAAAACATAAACAACCTCTCTTTGTTAGATATCGGTTGCCCTTAACCCCCCTCCCGAAATGAGCTTTCTTTTCTAAAAGTTGAAAGGCTATACACATATCACTTTAAAGGGACACTTCCAAAACACACTGTCATCTCTTCTGCTTTTGCTGGCTCTTTCCATTCGAGGCTAAGGCATTCCTGATAAACCAACTCCTCTCTTCCCCTCCGCTGGTTTACGAAAACAAGATGTTACAGCCTGCTGACTAACCTGAGAACAGAGAGCCCACCCACTCCGAAGCAGTCCAAATTCTGGTAAATCTTCTAAGTTAAATCCCAAATAATGTTCAAACAATGGAAAAGAACCTCTCAAAACAGATGGGAAAAGAGCTTCCCAGGCACTGGCTTGTTCAATCATGCAGTCAACTACAGACCCTTTGCCTGGTTTTCCCAGGTTCTATGTTAACAACTGAAGGTCTCTTCACTGCAAAAGCTGGGATGATCTAGAAGGCCAGAGACTTGAGTTGTGGGTCTACATCTCACAGACTCTTCTAGACTCTATCAAGGTAGCTCATATACACGTTGTGATCTTTCCTCACCTCTTAAAATTTAGAGTTCTGTTTCTCACCGACTCTTACACAACTTCACTGCTGTGCTGCTCCAAAAAGTCCCAACATTTTCCCTCTTAACATCTACCTTCTATTTTTGCTTCACCCTGCGACTGCAAACAACCTCTACAAGATGGTAGAAAGACTCTCTAACTAAGAGCTACCTATAGGTCAGCGAGAAAATAGCCTCAAACTTCCAGGAAACTGTTCGGAATAAATGTGCTTTGTGTGCTGATCACAGCATACTGAAAGGGTGAGATTCCACTGACCCCTGCTCATTCAGTCAGTCAGCAGATCCACATGTCTCACACGGAATGATTTATGTAGACCAGGCTGGTCCCAGACTTGGGATTACCCTGCCTCAGTATTCTGAGTGCTGGGATTGCAAGTGTTCAGTACCTCACTTGGCTCAGCCTTTCCTTTTGTGAAGCATAAATTTGAGCACTGAATACAGTCTCCTTTTTCACCAGACTGTCTTTGATGGGACAGAGATTTGCATACAAGAGCCATCTCCCCAAGAAAACACAATGCTTTCTTCAAATGTATCAACGGAGTCACACATCTGGAGCCTGAAGCATATGTAATGCAGATCCCAGGCAGTGAGTTTGGAGTGGGTACATGAATACTGTGTGAAGGTTTTCTCAAGCATAACTGACACCGTCAACTTGGCAAGTTCTATAAGAAAACCAAGCAAATGTATAACACAAAACACAACATCAGCACTACAGGGGAAACAAGCAAGCAGCAACAAAGGCATTACACTGGGGTTGATAACAGGAAAACTCTTAAAGACTGGAACAATGTGTTTAAGTCTCAAGCAGGATATCCACTCAGATACTGGAGGAAAGGAACGGCATTCTTTTTAGAAGCATTAAAAACCTGTCTTAGATCAGTAATGATTCTAACACAAGGGGACAGAGGCAAGGGGAGAAAACATGGCCAGAGAGCCTAGTACACTGCCTGTCATTAAATAGGTATTCTGTAATTTATAGTTAAAATTTCTAGTAACTCATTGTAACAGAGACAGAGAATGCTTCACCTTCAAAGGACGAAATGAAGGTACTGAGAGAGGAAAGCCGCCTTCAGCCAGGCCCAAACCTGTCTCCTAGCTGTTGCTCTTAATCCTTATCCTCAAAGCGATAAGGTCTCAGAGACACTAGAAAAGCAAACTTTCAACTCCCAGTCTCCATCCTACGAGCATAATAACCAAAACTTCTTTTAAAAAATGAACATCCAGTTGCCAGATGTTTCTAACATCTGGCTAAACCTATAAAACTATTCTCTACCCACCCTACCTCCTTCGTAAGTCAGAGTTGCGGGGAGGAAATCTATGAAATCTGTGTTGCAATGAAATAAGATCTTGACACCGTCACCTATGTGACTTTGTCCTTCTCTGCTGTACGTCTTGACTCTCAACACTCAGAAGAGGCATATGGCATTGAAGAATGTGACTTTTACACCAAAAGGACTAGAAGGAAAGAAGCTTTAACATCCTATGATATAAGCTTCAGCCTAAGCTCCTGGGCATCAGAAGAGGAAGATTAAGGATGAGAGGACACAATGTATGTGTGTCAGGGAGAAGCCGAGAAGAAGCAGAAGGATAAAGTATGATAAAGGACCTTGCCCTATTAGTCAAGAGAAGTCACAGAAATAAAGGTGCCCTGGGCAAAACCTGAAACCTGCTGGGACCTCAGCAATAGAGGTATACCTGACAGGGTAAGGAGGAGAGGGAAGTCTTCTCAGCCATATTTTAGCCACAGCTAACCACACTGGGCTAGAGACCACTCAATCTAATTAAAGTGTGCATCTCAACTGACCTCAGCTCTTTCAGGAAAGTTCTCCATCTTCCAAGCCTGTTTCTTCTCCATCAGAAAGACACCTGGCCAGCCTTCAGGACTTTGCTGAGCCCCAATTCGGCCCTGATTTTATGAATACTCTAGGAAATTCCATAGCTCTGCAGATCAAGACAGTCTACCCTAGTGATGGGCTATAAAGCAAAGCTCAGTGCTGGTCCTGGGCACATCTAAACCATAGTTTCTCAGCCTCAGCACAAGTGATGTGCAAGAATGCTCAGTTCCAAGCTGTTGTGGGATATCCTTTGCTTGACAGGACATGAGAGGAGAGCAGCAATCTTGGACTCCACTATCAGACACCAACAGCATATTGCCTCCTGGTGTGATGATAAAAACATAGAGAGGCAAAAGGTCTTGGTCTAGACCGGTTAGAGACCCTCTTGTCATACAGAAGCTGTACCAACCCCAGAATCTGGTATCCATCATGCACACACAAGCACACACATGCATATGCACACATACACTCATGCACACATGCACACACATATGCATACATGCACCCATGCACACAAGCACGTGCGTGTGTGCACACACACACGCACATTTTTAAACTAAAAAGAAAAGATAAGGATTGAGAGAGATGGCCCAGGCACTTAAGTACCTGCTGTGCAAACATGAGGAACTGAGTTCATAGCCCTAGCCAGCACTCCTTAAAAAGCCAGGCACACGGAGTACCTCTGTGATCCTGGTGCTGCCTGATGAGACAGACAGATCCCTGGAGTTCACTGGCCAGTCAGTCCAGCTGAACTGATAAGCCCCAGGTTCAGTAAGAAACTCCATCTAAAAACGAAACCACAAAAAAAGCCAGAAAGCAACTAAGGAAGACACCTCGCACTGACTACTGGATACCTTGCACTGACCACTGGCCTCCATTTGCACAGACACGGAGCAAACACTTGGGCGCTTCTACAAGTGCATATGCACAACCACACAATCTCATACACAGCGAAGTCAAAAAGATGCTGACAGCTCATCTTGTTTGTAAAAACCACAATCCAGCAATTATTACAACCACTCCTGAGCCAAGTGTTTGTAGGGAGAATGCACTTGCTGTGTTTAGGTTGCCAGATCTTACTTATGCCTGGAGCTGAGGCTGGCTCAGCAGTCCCTAGAAAGAGGATAACACAGGAAGGAGGTGTACACCAGGCTGCAGTAAAGGACTGAAGGGAAGTCCTGTCAGTGGACAAGACAGCCTTCCAACCCTTAGATGTTTAAGACATGAGGCATATGGTTCAATCCCCACTTATGACTGGGGATGTTATCAAGTTTTGGGATTGTCGAGTTGTGTGTGGTCTGAAAGAACACTTATTAAGGAGGTGAAGTCCAATAAGGATTCTGGAAGAATTACAGGAGCCATATTCCCCCTAAGGAGCAGTCCTGGAGAAACCGATCAAAAATAGCAGAAGCCACACTTCAGGGCAAAGGGAAGCAAAAGGCATGAGAACAGCAAGATGAAATGCCATACGGGTCAATCCTGATAAAACAGGCCCTGCCCACCACACCCCCAGCCTCACCTCACTTAGTCTTCTGTCGTCTCACTTGCTGCATGTAACAGCCTCTCTGCACACACAGCTTGTCACTTAACACATTGCAAGGAAGTTTGCTGGCCCTGTTTTTATGACAACTTCTCTTCTGAAACATCATAAATCTCTAGCCCTTCTTCGAGTGTTGGATTTACTCTGTTTCCAGGGTTAACAGCAGCGGATCCTCGGCTGCTACCTCATAATGGCCTGAAGATGTCTCCTGAGAGCAGAGATGGAGAGCTGAGAAATCCCTGTTCTATACAGACAGAGTGACCGACTGCTGGAAACAACTGGGGTTTATGTGTAGTCCTGTGACAAAAGCCACTTTCCCCATGACTCCTGTAGATGGAAGAGAGAGCTCAAAGATGAGTTCTTTTCCCATAGAGGAATAGAACAGAAGAGATAGAAGCAACTGTTCTATCTCCTGATCGGAGTCAACTCCCCTCCTAGGCTCCACAGAACAGTGCGGGACCCAGCAAGAACCCTATGAATCTTCCAGGACCCTGCACCATATTAGTCTTCTGCATCTGTCACCGTGTCAAGAATCCTCAAGTTCTCACCTCACTCACAGGTGATTTCTAAGATGAGATATCACTAAACAAAAAGGACAGAGGTCTGAGAAGGTTGATCTTGTCATGAAAATAAGGCACGTGGCACATCTCTTCCACACATTCTCTCCTGATGGCACACCTCCACCCATCTATTCAAGGGCGCTCTTCCTCAATTATGTCTATATGCTATGGCCTAGAGAGACTTAGACACCAACTAAGCTTTTCACAAGCACAGATCACAGAGTCGGAGGTCACAGTAAATAGCAACAATAAACCACACAGAGTATACAGGTTCCTGCACTTCTCCCAGGCTCTCCTTTCCCGTGTGGAGACATGCAGATCTTGGATCCTCGAAGTCCAGACTTAGGGAAAATGACCAATGGCCAACCAAGCAAGAGGCTGGGCCTAGCTCTTTCTACACATGTGCACGCTAAGTTATGCGAACCCAAGCCTTCTGTTTCTGTTTATTTGTCTTGCCTTGTGTTGTTTTATTAACCAGAAACTTGAAAAGGAGGCTGTCTTTGTTGTGTTGCCATTTGGCAGAGGACTAGAGGTTACAGTAGCTAGCAGAGCCTAAACAATTTTTTTTTTTTCCTAAATCTGGATGAAAGTTCCTTCCAAAGAGAAAAACTATATCCGATTCCCTGTCTCCCACTGATCCTCGGAAGGACTCCCCACACCTTACCTTCAAAACACAGAACCCTAGCCAACGAAAATGGAAAAACATAAATTGTTGTATATAAAATGAAAGATCAGGAGTGCAGACAGGCTTGTGTCAACAGGGTATTTTTAGCCACTGGGGAATTTTTTTTTTCCTTTTCAAATTAAGTTTTAAGGCATGGCTTACTGCACATGGACCTGGGATGTATTCTTTAGGACTTTACCATCCGCAATTATCTCTTCCCACTTTCGATAGAAAATCATATTCCCATTTAGAAGACTAGAAAAACTGAGGCTGGAGAGAGAGAACATGACTTCATAATTGAGAGACAGATGTGAATGACCGGATAGGACAGCCCATTGGCCAGCATAGCCCTTAGGACAAAGACATTGACTTCTACCCTTTCTGCTCTCATTTCTATGTACTGAGCCGCTGGGTCCCTCCTCTTAATCATCACCTTCTGGCTGTGTGTCACTTTGTCCTACTCTATTCCCAAGCTCAAAGTAAAAGATCTGAAGTGCAGAAAGAGCTTGCTGCAAGACTCACAGCATTCCCATGTCTTAGCTGAAGGGTTTTTAGACAGAGGGTAGAGGTGGTGAAGGATGGGTACCGGTCAGGACTTGGTCATCTCCCCCTCTGCCCTGTGCCAAGACAGGAGATGACTGCTGTTCAATTTTCCCCCTGCTTCCCTCAGCAGTTACGGGTGGCTAAGTCTCAACGACCAAGCTGTGGCAGTTAAAGGCAGGAAATGGAATTGGAGAAGACAGACTCAAACTCACCCACCATGGAAAGAGCCCAGGGTGCTTTGAGCTCTTCCAGGTCCCAAGGTCTCCAGCTGTGTTTGTACCTGAGCAAATGTGTTCTGGTCAAATGGCCCAGTGTTTTCTAAACTGCCTCTGAGCCTCCATCTTCCCTGCCAGTCTAATGCTGCCCTAAAGGTTTAAGGGTTGTTAAGTGACCTGCGCTCCCTGAAAAGCAGGCTCCCTGTGGGTCAAGAGACAGACTCTTGCCTGAACCAGGGTGAGGTTATGCCTCCTGAACACTCAGGAAGTCCTGAATGCAAACAACTTTCCTTTCTCCTCACAGTTTTCTCCTCTATGAGCCCCCTCAGGAGAGAGTCCTATGTGTCTGTTGGTAATGACACCTTTTTTCAGCTCCAAATAAGCCAGAGATCTTTTGTAGCCAAAAGATGAACCTTTGCAGCCAATAAAAAAAAAAGACAATTTTCCCTGTAATTATACAAAAAGTCAAGGAGGTGCAAACACTATACTAACATCATCCATGTTTAAATGAGTACAGAACATGGATTACCCACGAGACAAGAGGAATTCTGAAGGGCAAACACAATTCATGCCCCTCTCACGACTCTTTGTGCCCATGAACCCAAAGCTTTCTTGCATTAATATGTAGCCCCAGGGCACGGCTACCTTATCACGCTAACTAACTCTGTGACAGTGAGTCAGCAATCAGTCACACATTTGGTTTTTCTGGTAAATGAAAATTTATGAACCCAGTCCTTGTGGGGGGTGCTGATTCTAACGTAAATAATTCAGAGTATTTTTTTTTACAAATTTTTTTTTGGGGGGGTGGTCTGGTGATGCACACTTCGGCAAGTGTGGCTAAAACTCTGTGCTTTACAGTTAGCTGCAGCCTTGTTTCGTTAAGTGAATTGTACCAGAGAGGCATTTAAAGTAAACGTTTATCAACACGGCTAATACTAAAAGTAGAATTCCACCCAGTGTGCTACATGTTTCTATATATAATATAATTTGATCTCTACTATAGTCCTTAGACGCAGTGGCTGTTACCAATTCTCACTTTTCTGACAGGAGAATGGAGGCTTGGGAATGTTAGATAAGCAGCTAAGCCAAAGTCCTGCAGGACTGCATAGTAGAGATGTGCCACAAACTTAGAACTGTTTGACCAAAGCTGGACCTCAGCCACAGAAGCACGCTGCCTCTCTGCACTTCTTCTGATGTTAGGTTAGCAACAATCACCCTATCATATAATAATAATCGTTTTTGATAGCTCTGTACGTCAGTTCCATTTTGAACATTACTATACAACCACATTTCTAGAGATCTTTATTTTTCAAGGAGAATTTAGAGCTGGGGACATAGTTTAGTTGGTAGAGTGAATTCAAGGCTAGCTTGGGCTACAAGAGGCTAGCTTGGGCTACAAGAGTCCCATCTAAAAAAGAAACGAAAGTGGAGGAAAAATGTAGTTAAAATATAGACACCAATTTATATTTATGCATATGCACCACTGTAGGATTGCCAGGTCTCACTTTGGAGATTATTAGTCATAATTAATAATCCAGAGAAAACAGGATCATGGTTCATATTCTCAGAATCATTTGTGTCACGCTAAATACTGATGTCAGCAGCTCAGCTCAAGTTTTAGTGACAAGATGAAGAACAACTTAAATGATGGCTGTAATGAGTAAGAATCCAATTAATAATAATAATAATAATAATAATAATAATAATAATAAGTGGTGTTCTATGTCATGTAGATCCATGTAGATAGGAACAAATAGGTGAGCAAGCACACGAAGAAGAAAGGAAGAACATGTTTTGCTTTGTTGTAGTTTTCCTTTTAATAGAGGGTCTCAAGCTTGCCTGGAATAGTTATCTTCCTGCCTTTACCTACGGAATCCTGGGATTAGAGTGTGGGCCATCATGCCTGGCGCAGAACAACTCTTCCGTACACAAGTATTCCAGTGAACAATTGTAGAGCAAAGAAGTGAAGTCACCCTTAAAACACCACAGTAATTACTTCTCAATGGGAAACCCACTGACAAACGCTAAACTCAATGAGCCAAAGAGAAAGTAAGGAGAAACAGGCATTTGTCTCCCCACAAAAGTATTTGCCAAATGCTGAGTATCTTCTTTCAAACTCCTGTCCAAAACAATAGTAAGTTTATAATAGAGAATTTTGGCCAGGAGGAGTTTGACCAGAAATCACGGCGAGCATTGCTGCTATGGTTTAGATACAGATACCATTCCCCAGATGGTCGTGTGTTAAAGCTGTGGCCCTGGAGTATACAGCCAGGAGATGCTGTGATCCTTTAGGAGGTTGGAAACTATTCGAGGTCCTCTGGTCATTAAAGGATGCTCTTGAATGGAGTTGTTGCTGTCTCAGTCTTGCCTCTCTGTTTCCTGGTTCATGTTGTGAACGGCTCAGCCTGTGACTATTTCCCACTGCTGTGACTAGAGGCCCAAAGCAAGGACTGCCTGATCACAGACAGGAGTTTCCAGAACCATGAACTACATAAACTGCTCTCCTTTGTCAGGTGACAATCCCACGCACTGTTATAATCACACAAAGACAGATGTTACAAACAGGATTAGGTCAGACAGTCCTTGCTCTTCGGACTCGGTGTCACCAAAAGATGCTTCACTTCAGTGGTGCGTTTCCAGATTTGGCAGTACTTCAGCTGAATTACAAATACACTCCAGACAAAGTCAAACACCTACTAGGTGTTACCTCTCAGCATGCTCCCCCACTATGCTCCAAAATGTGAAAGTCATAAAAATGAAGAAAATACTGAAGGTGTTCATAGACCTCAGTGGCCAAAAACATCTAGCCACTGAATGTAATGTGGGCTCCAGGTTGAACTTTGGAGTGAAGAAGGGAAACCAGCTCTAAGAGTCTGCAGTCTAGTGGTAGCCTTGGACCAAGACTGAGCCTGAGCACTGAGCCAAGACAGTGACACAAAACAAGGGGCATTGGGTGAGTGAGTCCTCTGTCCTGTCTTTGAGACTCTTCCTCCTGGGGTGTAAGGAAGCAAGCATAGGCTGATACTAAATGCTTTATTTAATCATTTACTTACACTGGAAGTTGGAAGCATGGAACAGTGAAAAAGAGAGTGGACATGGTTAGTGACGGCTCCACTACCACCCATCATACAGGACAACTGCACAGGCCAGCTCTGGCATGGGAGCCAATAGCAATGCAATCAAGAAACAGAAGAGAGAAATTATACAGGCTGAGTGAGCTCTCCCTGGGCTCCACTGCTGTACAACCATCGATAAACTCCTTGTTGATACCCAGGTGTGGTTGTCCCTTGGGACAGTCAGTGTGTGCCATGTCTAGTAATGAAATACGTGTTTAAATTCTTTTCAAGAACAAAGAAACAGTTTATGTTTGGCATTCTGATCATCTGGAAATTGGGAACAAGTTTCTGTCAGATCCTTCCAGTGGCACACTATACACTGAGGAGTTACGATAGCAGAATAAAGCTACTCGGTCACACCCAGGTGTTCTGACAGAAGTGAAGTCTGTGCCTTTGTTACAGTGGCCTCTTCCAATACCAAATGCAGTGACACTGGAATCGAACTCTCCCTAAGATCAATGAGAGAGGTAAGAGGAGGCTTTTTCCAATACAAAAGCAATGTATATTAGTAACTAATTAAATATTTAACCATGCCAGGCATAGGGGCACACTTTTAATCCCAGCACTTGGAAGACACAGACAGGTAGATCTCTCTGAGTTCCAGGACAGCCTGAGCTACATAATGACATGCCCATCTCGGAAACAAAACAAAACAAAACAAAATGTTTAATCATTGATTTTATATTATTTTCCCGGTGTACTAAAATGTAATTTCACTGTAAGCAATTTTTAATGGCAGCTTTTCAACAGCGGATCAGTTTCATTGATGAATATTAACAGTTTTCTCCAAGTAACACATATATACATTCACATATGTGCTAAATGTGCTTGTGAGGTGTGCGTGTGTGTGCGTGTGTGCGTGCATGTGTGCATGTGTGTGCATGCATGTGTGTGTGTGTTAAAACAAGTAGTTATTATGTTTCTTCTTATTTTATGTGTACGAACGCTGTGTGGGTATGTCAGCCTCCATAGCTCCAGCCCAGTGCATTGTGGGACTCAGCGGCTTCCACTTTTCCTGCAGCAGTTAAGCAATTACAAGGGAGCTGAAAAGAGAAGGCCAAAGCTTCAGCCCCGTGTTCCCTCCATTCCTGTCCCCACTGGGGAGGGCAGGAAATGCCAGCCTCCACAGGAAAGCCTGCTGTGGTGAGATTTCCCGATTTACTTTATAAATGCAAGAACGCCAGATACAGGCAGAGATAAGTACTCAAGATTGCAAGTGCTTATCATCTGGCTGGCTTCTGGGCCCCACCGCCAGGGCTCATTTCTCTTCTAGAAACACAAGCAAATTTAAGTTTGGTTCCAAATGAAAAAGAGTGCCCAACTGAAAACTGTGACCATCGCCCACCCTTGCCCATCCACTGGAGGAAATCCCTCCAGTCAAGTGCCAGGTTTTCATTATGAGGATCCCTTCCATAACAAATTGAGGGCACCTGTCCCTGCTCCCTGACTGCACATTGGAATTCAGCTAGAGGTAGAAGGAGCATGTAAAACCAAAAAGGGGTGTCAGGCTCCCCAAGCTTGCAGCTAAAACCACCCTTGGGTCTTTGTCTAGCCTGTTAGGTTTTCACTCCTCCATGGTTCTGAGGGTTTGTTGTTGGTGTCATTTAGATAAAACATTAGTTAAAATGGACAGGATGTGGACCTCTCAGGAAAAAAGACAGCTAGAGGGGGTGCCCAGCTCAGTTAATAGGCCATGTTGCCCTGGCTCTATTTAAAATCACACATGCTCTGACAAGAGCCCACTCACTCTTAGGCAGGAGTTTGGGGAGAGAGAATGAAAGATGAGGGGTGGGGCTTACATAGTTGAGGAGTCAATCATTTCAAGAGCCATTCCACAGCCCCCCTTTCCTTCTGGACATTTTTGATAAGGTATACCCAACTGTTAAAGGCCATCTCCCTGAAAAGTAGTTTGCAAGATGGAGAGGGTGAAATTTAACCCCTCTCTTTCCTCTTCTTCTTTTCCAAGTCCCCACCATTTTGCAGCAAATGTGCCACACCCAAGACTGATCATTTTTAAAGAAGCAGGATTTGAATAAAAACATATACCCCCACCCCTTTCCCTCACCCCTAAATCTAAGAGACACATAGTTCACAAAATCTGATTTAAAAACATACACTGAGAAAATGAAAGCATGTCTTCCAGACTTGATCTCTTATCTAGGCGAGCCAGCTTCCCTCAGAGGGACTCTCAAGGCTGCGAGTCCCAGTGTTTATTGTGTTAAGTGGGGCACATTGTTTCGTGTTCAGCTGTGACTACAATAAAGGAGTACTGAGAGACAATGCTCTGTCTGGGACCCACTGCCCCCACCCCACCCTACCCACCCATCTGCACCCCTGTCTCTTAAAGCTGAGGGCCACCAAAGTAATAACGATGACCAATGTTTGATTAGGAAACTATCTGTGAGGCATCTTTTCTTTCTGGAAGATGGAAACATTCTGCTGAACAGATCTAACTTACCTAGTGGATCTCCACAGAATCTCCTCAGATATTTGTTGTCATCCAACGGACTCCCCATTTCTATCAACCCAAGAGACTTTCATGTTAAGTATAATTAGCATTAGGTTGCTGCTATACAGGTTTTTCTTTTTCTCCACCTCATCCTCCTTGAGCTCAAGAAGGAAGGACAGGGACAAATAATATAGCATCTATGTTTGGACAGCTCTGCTCTCTGTCGTGAGTGGCTACAGTGGGTGTACTCTGTGGTTCTGTGTGGCGTGTGCCCCAAACCTGTTTGAATTTCAATGAATGCAGTCATCTACATCAGAGCTGCACTGGGCAGACCACTTCTCTCACTCTTTGAACCCTTTAAAGTTGCTGATGACCTCTGAGTCATGGTGAACCTTCCCTACAAAAGGTCCTGAACCTGGTGCTTTCTTTTAATTCCATTCTCTTTCTTCCGTTTCAGGCTTGAGTAAGGCCAAACTGATGGAGCAAAGATAACATAGACTTTGCAATCTTTTACCTTCTCTGTGATAACAAATCGATATTACTCAGGAACTTTCCACTGACTGCTCCTCCTTCCAAACACACCTACAAAAATGAATGAACCGACTGCTCCATTCAGTCAGAAAAAGCAAGTTGTTTTTTTTTTTTTTTAATTATACTGGAATAATTGAAAAAGATTAACTCCATAATTTTATACAGAGGCAGGCATGTATACAAAATATATCCCACCAACCTGAGAAATGCTGCAGATTAGATATGGAGCTGTGAACGTTTAACCTAAAACAGGTACCATGGATCACCTAACAAAATTAATTATTAATAATTGATATCTATGCAGACATGAACTTCAGAAGAAAAACTTGCTGGTGGAATAGGTGGACCAAAGATGCGGTCCATGAAGTCTTTGCCTTCTTGCCTCAATAAACTGTGTCTAGTAGCTCTAACTCCTTGTTGTCCATCTTGGCAAACCCTGCACATATTTGATCTATAGACTGAAAGGGAGCCTACTAGCCTTGGAGGCTGGCTTAGTTGCTCCAGTTCACATACAGACCCTTTGTCCCATTAACTCCCTAATTGTGTACATACTACTACCCCTCTCCAAACCCTTTTGTCCACTGACAATATATATCAGCATGCCAGGGAGAGAGGGAGTAAGGCAGGCTATATATGATGGAGACCAAAGATCCAACCAGGTCACATGTGTGTCCTAGGATGCAAAGGGATCCCTGACCAAGCACTTTTTCATTGGACATTGGTTTAGTCATCACCTCTGTTTCCTGGACTTATCTCCCTCTCCAGATTTCCCATCCCTTCTCTGGCCCTGAAATATCTAGAGACTTAGTCTACATTTGCAGTATGTCAAAGGCTACAAGGGGCCTTAGAAAATGAGAGACAAGCTCCTTGTTGTTTTCCTTTTGAAATCTGAAATTCTGTATTCAAAGAATAAGAAGTGACTTTCCTCTTTCCCCCATCATTAAAAGAGAAAGGTTAGGGAAAACCTGTGAAAGAGGTAGAAACAAATGTGGCTTTGAATTTTATTTTGGGTAGAAAGAACCCCAAACATGGAACACAGGTAGCCAAAAAGTCATGTCGGTATACAATAAACCAGTATTGACGTGACAGTAGGTCCCAGAAAAGATGAACAAATGGTCAACCTTGTCACGTCCCTCTGACTTGCTTGGAGGAACCAAATCATGGGAAATGTAACAGTCTTTGCTAGACCCACCATACAAAAGACTGGAATGGGTTGGTTAAACAGCAGACATATATTTGTTCACACAGCTGGACAGTGGAAACCCAAGATCAAGGATCTATTAGGGCTGGTCTCTTTCCTTGACTAGAAAATGACATCATCCTTCTGCAGTTAGGGCTGGTCTCTCTCCTTGAGCTAGAAAATGACATCATCCTTCTGTATCTTCTCAAAGTCTTTTCTCTGGGTTCAGTTTTCCCTGGGTCCTAGGTTCCTCTTCTTAGAAAGACTTACCATATTGGATTAGAGCCCAACTGCATAACTTTAATTTCTACTATATGACCTCTTTAAAGGCCCTGTCTATTAAAGGTCTTCATGTTCTGGAGTTCTTTAAATATCCACAGGGAATCACTATAGAAATTTTGGAGTAAATAATGCAGTCAAGAACACTAGAATTAGAAGCATAATCAAGACCGGAATGTAAATGTCTTCAGACCTCAGAATGTTGGTTTTGCCGATCATCCATACGTAGCCTTCTCCAGGTTAAACACTCTCACAGAGAATATAATGTATTCAGATTGAGCCACATTGTGCGATCAATTAAGTGCATCGGCATCACTTGCCAGGTAAGGAATCCGAGTCCTAATTGCCTTGCTCAGAATCACAGGACTGCTGGATGGATCGCCTGTCCCATGCGGATTTCCTCTCCTTTCCCCTAACTGCCAATCTTCAGCTCTTCCTTGTTCTCCTAACGTACATGTCAGCCTTGCTTTCTAGACTCTGGGTAGAAAGTCTATGGGCCAGGGAAACAGCTCGGTAGAAGTTGAGTGGCCAGTGACAACTCCACACCCTTCTTTAGAAGGAACTGGAGGTACCAGCTGGCTTTAATGAGTCCTTTCTGTCCATCTTTCCCACTTGCTCCGACTTCTGGCAGCTACTACAAATTTGTGAACAGATTTGTATACAGGTGCACACACACACACACACACACACACACACAGACACACTTATCACATGCACATCAGGCTTCAGATGCATGCTCACATCTGAAAGCCTATCTGAAAGGAACTCTATAAAACACTCTGTTCATTATCTTGTCTTATGTTTTCTTAGACTACAGATTTTTTTCTTGTTATCCCTGAGAATGAATATCCATTGGGCCAAAGACAGGAAGAGAAGGAACTACATCACAAATATCAAGGCTTTGTTACAGAGCCTAGAACAGGTAGCACCTCCATCCATCGGCTTAGATATGGGACCTGCAATGGTTAAGCCATCTGTGTGCATGAAGCAGGTGACCATTAATACCAGGCGCTCTCCCTACAAAGCAGACTATGAAAGATAACCACTGAGATAAAGCTTTGCTGTCAGCACAGATGTGACATTCTCTGTCATTTCCCATGCTTGTCTTTAGTTATTGGTAAGGAGAAAGATAATCAGTTAAAGGTAATTGTTCTCTTTTTTTTTTTCTATACCTATTTGCATCTGTGTGGACACTAGCTATTCATCTTTGAACAAAATTAGCTCTGGAGCCCGTCTTCAGGATTCTCATGAGAGAATGAAGAGAAAAACATCCAAGAGATATTTCTGCAAATGGGTAGTAGTCTCAGACTATACCGAAAACACAAAGAAGAAAGAGCTTAGAGAAATGGATCTCAACCGTGAGATGAGATCCCTTGCATGGGGGTAAACAATCCTTTCACAAGGGGTGCATATCAGATATCCTACACAGCAGATATTTACATGACAATTCATAACTGTAGCAAAATTACGGTTATGAAGAAAAGCAAACTTATTTTACGGCTGGAGTCAGAAAATCATAAGAAACTGTATTAAGGATGACAGCATTAGGAAGGTTGAGGACCACTGAATAGTAAGTAAATGATATCTTAATAGTCCCCCTTTAAAAAAAAAAAAAAGTCAGGGCCTGGTAACACAAACCTGTGATCTTGGGAAGCTTACACTGGAGGATCTCAAGTTCAAGACCGGCCTGAACAACTTAATGAGAACCTGTCTCAAAATTAAAAATGAAAAGAAGGCTGTGTTGTAGAACACTTGCCCAGCCCTAGGTCCAGTCCCTACTATCAATCCCGAAAACCTAGATAAATAAATAGAAGGAGGGAGAGCCATGGAGGGACAGACCAGGGATGGCAATTTGTTTTCCCCTCACTTCCTATAGAATACCTGGAGCCTTTCAGACCTCTCTACTTTCCTAAAGAAAGCTTATATTTAAAAAATCCAGGATGTACATGTAAACAGTATTTTTTATTGACCATTGTTTGAAAGAGTATGTTGTCCCTTTGGGAAAGAAGACATCACCCTAAGAATCCTAAGAGCAGAATTCCAGGGCCCGTGGCTCTGGACTGTTAGCCCCCTCCCTTCCTCTGCGGTCTTGTTTTCCTAAGCTATAGTTAGGAATGCGTAGGGAGGGGGCAACGTGGTTGTGGGCAAGGATCTCGGGCAGCTCCAGTCACCGGTCCCAGCCTGGCCTTTCACCTTCTAGCTCTTGGGTCTGCTCTTATTAAGGAGCAAAATGTTTCAATATGTGGCGCTTTGGGGGAGGGACGGGAGAGAAAATCGGGATATTGTTGAAAAGGAAATAATGAATAACGCCCTCCAGTCTTGAGCAGAGTCCCCCCCCCACGCCGGCAGATCTGGGCAGATAAAGTATGCTTTCTCCTGAAATGCAATTCTGTCCCATGCCTTTTGGTTAGTAATTTCCAGAGCCGAGTAGGGAAAGCAGGGAGCGCAGGAGAATGATACTAAACTAGATTTGTAAAGGTTCCCGAACCAAAACCAAAGCATCCAGGAATCTCATCTCTGGCACTCCGGAAGGAAGAGAAGAACTGAAGAACGGCACTCCAGGCAAACAAAAGTGTGTGCGCCTGCTGCTATTTTTACAAATTGCTATTCCTCCATCTCTGCTCTCTGTTGCCCGGCCTTTGCCCAGACACCTAAATAAAAATCTAAGACTTACTATTCTGGTCCCTAAGAGCTATCCAAGCAGGCCAGGTGAGCAGTCCTGGAGACCCTTGAAGGGGAGAATAAAGATGTGAAATCTGCCCACACCGTTATACAGAGACAACTAGACAGTATTGCCAGGCAGCCTTGTGGAATGGCCTATTGGGGGCAGGGGAAGGCATCTGATCAGACCAGGGTCTCTGAAACCTGAGCCCCATTCAAGGCCCTTCCACAAGGGGAAAGAAAACAGAAGTTGAGGCCAAAACAACTTGTTAGTGAGTGTTTTTCCGATGCCTGAGCTCCTGAAAAAAAAAAAATCAAAACTCAACATAGAGGTATCTCTGTGATGGCTGTATTTTACCCAGCTCTGAAAAAGAAGGTAGTCAGAAAGTATATTCCTGGGGGGATCAGATAAGGGGCAAGTAGGAAAACAGGAGCCTGAATGGGAATGAGTGTGTACTACTTGAATGCCAAGTCTGGAGAGCCATATTTACATAGCAATACATTCAAACTTTCCCAGAAGAGTTCAGTCTTGTGTGTCTGTGTGTGATGCTGTGTGGTTTCTAAGTATTCCTAGAGATTTCCTGGTAACATCGGGATGTTTCTGGAAAGGCAGCTGGGGGCAGATGGGTGGCTGTCTTTTTTAGCACAATTCTGTCAGACAGTGGTTGAAATATTGATAAGAAACCGGAAATCAAATTACAAGAGGGGAAAGCCAGAGGAGGAAGTGGTAGGGGGATGCACAGAGCTGGCCAAGGCAGGCTAGGAAAGCTGCTGAGAAATTCTGGTGGCTCCAGCAGAGGTTTCCCCAGCGTGCCTGAGCTGAGGCTGCATCTGAGCTTTGAGTAAGGAAGGGCAAGTTTTAACTGCAGGAGGCTGACAGGTTTAATTCCCCATTGTCAAAGTCCCCAGAGCTGGGTTGTAGAATACCATTGCATCCAGGGCCAGGACATCCTGGCTTAGTTGGTAAGGGTGTCACTTAAGGTAAGTGTCCCCTGGCATCTACTGGCTCTTGCCCTTCTGAGGATCCCTCCCTACTTCCCTCCATCTCCCCCTTCATCCCTCTCTTGACTGTGCTGGTGCCCTGGTTCTAATCATAAAAATTGTGGGGATCTCTTCCTCCTGTTCGTTGTTTTTTTTTTCTCCCTCCCTGCACTGGTTTTCAGAGAAAATGAGGAGGGTGAAGAAAGAGCTCTGAGGTCTGAATCAGCAAGGGAAACACGTGTGCCAGAGAACAAGTACCTACCTAGTCACTGAAGTAGTGACTGCCTATGTTGTGGCTTCAGGAGTCAAAAAAGCTGGAATGTGTTAGTAGAGAGAAAAGTACTTTATCAGAAACACATTGGCTGCTGGAGAAGCTGCAGGATTGCCTTGTTAAAGGTGGTTTCAGAGAAGGGAGGGAAGGAGAGGAAAGGAGGCGGCTCCCCAGTCTTAAAGCAGAGGACAGACCTGCAGAGGCAGAGAGAGACACCTGATGCCCTAGGTGGCGTTGCTTCTCCAGCCCATGTATTCTGACCTAATAAACCACCTTCTCTGCCCCTGAAAATGAGTGCCCTGGGTCTATCATCCTGGGCTCTGCTGTAGACCTGTTTTCTTTCAAGAGAGGGAGATGTTAGTTCCTCTGAAAGGTGCTGCCTCAGATCTCAGAATCTGAGCCTTCCTCCCTAAGGTATCCAGACACTAAAAGAAAAGAGTACCTGCCACCAGTCTGAGTTAGTGGTAGATTAGTGGGAGAGCCAAGAAGATCTCTGCCCCGGGAGCTATGGTTACTCTCTTATGATCTGTTCTATGGTGGTGATCAGATTGAAAAGGACAGCTCTCCCTTCCCAAGGATCCTCTATGCTCTAACCAGGATGCACTCTTCACAACCCCAGGTGTGAAACCTCTCAGGCCCTTGTGAAGCCTTCAGTGTCTGGTTTGTACTAAGAGAAAGGACTGGTTCAGTCCTCACAGTCTCCTGACCTGAAGGTCTATAGGCAGAAGCAAACAGTCGCCAGAGGCTTCTCAAAGGACCAGGGAGTTAGGAGCCCTCCACCTCCTACTGCCTTCTCTATTTGGATCTTGTCCTCATCTTTATATTTTTGAGTTACTTATATTTTTTCCTACTTAGGTTGCTTCTGGAGCCTTGAGGATCCTTCCTCTTTATCGAAAGATGTTTCAGAGAGTCCCTGACACGTCATCTGATGTCAAGGTAAGACTAGACAGCATCTTTAAACAGGCAGTGATCTTCACATAACTCTCCCCCACCTCTACTCCAGACCTTTGATCTGGCCGTCCTTTATCCAGGGGGAATAAAAAGAGTGGAGTCTTGGCTTTTCTGTCAACGAGGGCAGCACTTTGGGGAGATGGGGTGTATATTGCGTGTGCAGTGTGCCTGAATGTGTGCACATGTGTGCACATGTGTATGTTTATGTGCAAGTAGATGGGCCCAATTGTTTCTTTTACTGGATGGACCTGCTCAGCCCTCAGACCCACCTAAAGGGCCCATCCCTCAAAAGCTCAGATTGCTGTATTTGACATCTCATCTAAGGGGTTGTTTTCCCCTTTCTACAACTGTTCCCAAGAATGTAAACAAACCCAGACTGGGACATCTGGGTTACACGTTTAGTGAAAATTCCATGGGCGGGGTGGAGAGTGTACACGGAATGGCCTTGCCCAGAGTAGAAACTGGGGTCTCACTCTGCACAGCCAAGAACAGGGTGGAGGAGAAAAGACTCACTAGAGGTTGCAAAGGTGTCTCCTGTAGAACTGGGCTCCTTCCTTCATCCTGAAGTCCTGCCCCAAGTGCCCTGCCCACACACCCAGACCCAGCATCCTCCTGCTTTCAGAAAAAGAGAAGGCAGGGCATGGACCCACCTGGCAGAACATTTTCAATATAGGTTTCTTAGGTCCAAGGAGCGAGCACTAATTATTTGTCTAACACCTCAGAAACTTGTTGGCAGTGGAAAGCATCTTCTCTCTTTCTGCCTGCTGTCTGAAGCAATGGTGTTCTTTTCAGGAAGAGACCAGTAGGATTACTCCAGGAAGGAGTGACTAAACAAGGATGGGAGGGGTGGAGGAGAAACTGGAGTAAAATGTGTCAATAATTAGCTCTTGCAGAGATGGATGGATGACTCCCAAGAGGTGCCAGAGTAAACTATGAGATCAGACAGGGATAGGCAGGGCCCTGGGCTCCAGTATTACAGAGGTATAGCTCCTACCCCTACCTCTACCTCTACCAGCAATGAAGCCAAGCCAAGGGGCTCTTCCAGCTTTACATGTAGTGTTCTAGATGGCCTTCATCCTAGGCTGCAACCTCTTCCCAGCTCACACACCAGGTCCCAGAATCTCAAGGATAATAACTCTCCAAAGGGCAAGGGGGAAAACCCAGGGTTTGACCCGGGGTTAAAGGTCATGGAGAAAGCAAGCTGGTCCACGACAGAGTAGCAATCCAGCCTGGGGTGGGCAAAGAGGCCCTGTGAGATCTGTGGGCTGCCACAGGAGCCGCTTGCCGCAGGAGCTCTTTTCAAGGGGGAAAAATGGATTTTTCAGCAGCCACAAAGTTTGTATTGTTGCACAAAGGAGTTCATTGATGTTGGTTAAAGTTCTGCGTGGCAGGACAATCTTCGGTCTGTTCTGCAGGCTTCCTTCACCAACCATTTGCCAGAGGGGCACAAACTGCCAAGCCCTTGCTGTTCTCTGTCTGACCAGCTCAGGGTTGTTGACAAACAAGGGGAGCCCAGGTGACCTGGCCCCAGGAATCAGGAGCTGAGCCCTGCCCTAAGGAACAAGGGGACCTCTCCACCCAGTCTCTGGATGCTGCTTACCACAAACTGAGAGCTCAGACCCGGTCTCACAGGAGAGCACTTTTTCAGGGTGGGGATTGAAGGAATTAGAGAAAAAGACAGAGGAGGTAACTCTTCAAGATGCAGGCATGCAGTCTTAGATGCCTAGCTAGGGTTGTATTGACAGCTGCCTCCCCTTTGCCAGGCCCTGTTCTGAGCATTGCATCGTGTTTGTACACTACTACTAATAATGACAGTCTGTTTTGCACTGAGAGATTAAAATGTGACAGAGCTTGTAAGGGAACAAATTCAAGATACAGACACTAAGGAGAGTATACTGACTGCCGAAGAAATTCTAACATTCATGTTCACCATAGCCCTTCGAGATGTGTCCTAGTCTGTGGCCATCGTGTAGAGAGGGACACTGACTCAGAGAGGTTAAGAGTCCAGGGGAATCCATGGGTCCAGCCTAAACTTTCACTCACGGAATCTGAGTTAGGAGGTAGATAGAGAAGACCAGGAGACCCAGTGCAACAATGTGGCCCAATAATAGCATAGTACTAGAAGAACCTGAAACTCCTATTCCACCAAACGGGGCATTTCCTTGAGATCGGATACATACGCACATACACCTGCACAAAGCCTGACCGTGTTCTCCTCTTCCTGCTCTCCACTCCACCAGCCTGAGGATTCTGCCCACACTGCTTATGGGGGAGACATCCTCCTTCTCCCTTGACTCAGACAAAGGGAGGCTGTTGGGACCTGGACCTGCACACGGATAGTGCCCCTAAGTTTCTGGCATGTAGGCCCTAGAGCTGCGATTCAAGGATAGTGGTCCGTATTTGGAGAGGATATTGTATGAGGCTACTGGGAGGTCGGATTGGCTGAGATTCCAGAAGCTGAACCCACCCGCGACCTCCATAGTCCCCATCACGGCGCCGCCACTGGATGAGGGTCGAGACACCCGGCTGGTCTCCACCTCCTGTCAGCCTGCTCTCTCTGGTCAGTCTCCGACTCCCTTGGGGTTTTCTCGACGACGCCGAGTGGTCTGGGGGTTCAGCTTCCAATTGTCTGGGGCTTGGTCTCCGAGACCCTCCTGGCCTGGCCCCCCCGTGCGGCTCTGCAGACACTGCGGCCTCCCACGTAGCGTTTTGAACAGGGTCGGTGCTAAGGCAAGAACTAGCGTGGGGAGCGGGCAGGGCAAACAGAGGCTCTAAATCTTCCTTCAATCTGTGAGTGGATGATGTCTGAGAAACAAATTCAAAGCAGGCGCTCCTGCAGAGCCTTCCTGCAGAAATATTCCCCAGCATTCAAGCGCATCCAGGGGCGGCTCAAGCTGCCTTGTTTGGCTAAGGTCAGACGAGACTCGAGTTCTCCAATAAAAATAAATCTCAAATTAATTATGGCCTCGAGCGAGAGGCCAGACACTTGAAGCTGCAGTTGTGCAGTCTGGAGTTTTGGCGTTCGCCTGCCAACCCCTTCCCCCCACCCCTCCTCCACCGCTTCCCCTCCTGCTTTGCCAGCTAGATACCCTCTGAATCGGTGGGAGAAGAGAACACAAGGGGAAGGAAGGCTCTGCCAGAGATGCTTTGCCAGACCTGGCATCTTTAGGAACTTCAAACGACCCAGATGTCATCAGGTCCGAGGCACCCCAGGGATCGGGCTCCGATTGTCCGGTCCTCCCACTGTCCCAGGCTAGGACCAAAGGAGCCCGGGAAGCTTGCGTCTGGAAAGTCTTGACCCGGTCAAAAGGGCTGACATTGAGCGAGCCAAGACACGTTTTGTCGGCCGTTTCCCTCCCTGGGGAAACAGGACTTCCGCATCTTTGAAATTGTCAAGTGTATATAAAGCAAGTCGTCCCATCAGTGCTTTAATGAAAACTCTGCAAATTCAAATGCTTCCTAACTGTTCACCTATGTGTATGCGTCTTTATACAACTTAGAAATGTGAGCCAGGATGCTTTGTTACTGGAATATTTTTTTTCCCAGTTTTTGCCTTAAAAAAAAAAAAATTTAGCCTGGCTTCTTTGGCTGTGAGCTTCCCCTGACTTGAAAATCAAGAATGGGCTGGTGGAACAGCAGCGAAGGTTCTGGTACCAACTCCTAGCCCCCAGCCCTGCCCAGTCTGGGAAAGAGTGAAGCCCACAGTCCTTAGAGCGCCAGGAAAGAGGGCGTGCACCACTGTGTGGGCAGGGGCTGCCATTCCAGAGCTGGACTGGTAGACAGGGAAGAGAAGAGCCTGAGAGAGCCAGAAAGGGGTGGGGGTAGGAAAGGGAAGGGGAGTGAGAAGCGAGAGAAGGGGAGGGACCTGCCCTCTCCCAGCGCAAGACAGTTTTCATTTGCAGCAGGCCTCACCGCAGGCTCTCTATCAATTTGTCTCAATGCAAACATTCAAAATATTCTCTTTGGCTGCTCATGAAAACAATGTGAGCTGCCAGGATCAAACCATCTTTCCAGATGTCTGGTGGTAACCACATTAAACAGGGCAGACTTGTTTACTGTTGTGTTTGGTTAGGGCTTTTCCCCCCTTCAGGATTTAAAAGAGAGCCAGGAGGATCGAGTGGAGCATCATACCCAGAGTTACATAAGCGGGCAAACTTGCCCACCAGAGCAACAGCACCGGATGGGAGGAATCTGACATTTTATCCCAAATCTGTTCAAAACTGGGGGACAGTGTCTTCTTCTGTGTGGAAAACCCTGGGAATGGAGAGCAGGTTCCAACGAAGGGTTGGAAATCACAGTAGACTGCAATAATACCTAAGCCTGTCATGCCCTGGGGGTGCCTACCTAGGCTAGCGTCCCCACCCCCCAAAATTGTGAAATTGCTTCTGTGTCAGTTTTGCAGGCAGAGACCAAAAAAAAAAAAAAAAAAAAAATACTCCCTAGCTAAGATAGGGGTTCAAGTCTTTATTTTTATCTGGATTTTTGTTGAACAGCAGCCCGTGAGAGAAGGAATTGGGCTCAGTGAAATTAGGGGTTATTCCAATCATTGAACCATTCCAGTGAATGTTATTCAGCAATGAAGATAAACTGTCATTTGACAGATCAACAGAAATTGTAAAGGAAAACCCGGTGATTGTCTGCTACTTGGTGCTTTGGTGGTGTGTGTGTGGGGTGGGGGGAGCGGTTAGTGATTACATGAGGATTGGCTATTTGTGGCCTTTGTAACTGTCCAGTGCCTGGAAGGGGACCCTCTGCATGGAGAAGTAAACACTCTCATGGAGAAGTAAGCACAGTATAGGTTGGGTGCACCCTCCTGAAAGCTACGTCGTCGTTTCAATGTCTGTAGAGTCTGGGCTGAAAAGGAAACAATTTGGGGTTTGAAAGGATGTAATTCATTCTTCCTTTCCCTTTAACCTCTTTCCTCTCTGGAAAGCATGTGGAAAGCTGAAGGGAAGAGCAAAGAGGGCGGGCAGCCCGGCCGCAGGCAGGAAAGGGTTAAGCCTGATTTCTTTTAATTGAACTCCAGAACTGGTGGCCCCAGGCAAAGGGGGGGACTGACCCCGCTAGCGGTAACCAGATGTGGCGGTCCCAGGGGAGCCCCGGAGCAGACCCCTGGATTGAGAAGCAGACAGGAGGAGGGGGAGTGGGGCCCGGCCCCCACCCCACCCCCCACAGTAAACCGAGTCTCAATTGCTGGCAGGCTGCACCGCCACTCCAGGTCTGGTCACGTTCAGACCCGTGTCTGTATTCGAACCCCAAATTGGAGCTGAATTGATGAGACTAATTTGGATGGGGGAGGGGGGAAGGAGGGAGGCGAGCGAGCGCAAATGCTCCTGAAGAAATAAAGAATTAATAAGTCACCTTTTTGCTGCCGTTGGATACCCTTTTGATTTTTTTTTCTTTCCAAATTATTCGGATCTGCTCTGGATTTTTCCCCTCTTTTTCCCGGGAGGACTTTTAAATAAAAGTGAGAAAGTCCACAGCGTGGTCTGAAGAGCGTGGAAAAGGTAACCTGTTTTCGAAGTCTGGGAGATGGGCGTCAGGCCGCGAGCGCCGAGCGCCGGTACCCCAGAGTAGCCTTAACTAGAGTGCTCCCGGGTCCAGCAGGGGAGGTGGGGGAAAGCAGAGAGAACGGAGCCGGGGTAAAGAGGGCCACGCCGTTGGGTGGGAATGACAGTCCCTAGCTTGGACCCTTAGACAGTCCGTTCTCATCCAAGGTGGGGTCTCTGCTGAGCGGCTTGCCATGCTCCCAGGTCTTGCTGCGTAGTGTAAAGGGCAAGCTCGCCCTGATGTCAGTTCCTTGGGGGCTGCGATGGTATTGAAGGACTTGGGCGGTCGGGTCCAGATAGGTTTTAACCCAAGAAGCCTAGGTTGCGGCTGGTCTACTTCCTTAGCGGGCTGGCGGAGCTCGGAGTCGAGGCGCGCCAAAGCGTGAGCATCTACCTCTCTGCTAACAATGCCTGAGGGATTGAGTCACACCCATGACAGGTCAGGTCCGCGGGACCCAGAATTTGCGTTGAGTCGCTCTGGAGACCAGCGCTTGGATGCAAAAAGTCCCTTCGAGCTTTTTCTCTCTCTTTCTTTCTTTCTTTCTTTCTTTCTTTCTTTCTCTCCTTCCTTCCTTCCTTCCTTCCTTCCTTCCTTCCTTCCTTCCTTCCTTTTAAAAAATAGTGTGTTTGCCTTGATCTGCGTCCGAATCTCCTCTGGCGGTCGGCGTCGCCAGGTTGTCCCCAGTCCTAGTAAAACTCTCCCGCCTTCTTCCTCCCATCCCCAAAAAAGTTTGACTCCGGCTGGAAAAAGCATTAATGAATGTATCTGTGGGAAGAAACGGAAAGTGAATGAGTCAGGAGGGCCACCTTCGGCCAAAGGCCCAAGGGAAAGGAAAGAGGCCAGAGGCTTTTGGCTTTGGATTTGGGGGGAAGGTGATGGGGGAGTTACAGACTTCAGGAATCAGGGAGCGGATACTGGGCGTGGACCCCGTCATTGTTCCTGGCCAGCTCTTATCTCCCAGGAGCAAGTATCCTGTGTGCGCAGTGCATGAATGTATCTGGGCATCTCGCGTATATTTATATAGCGAGTGATGCGAAAAGCAGGGCGAGGAGAGGAAGAGGGGGTGTGGGGGAGGGAAGACAAGAGAGAGCAGAGAAGAGAGAGGAGAGGGCGAGACGAGAGAGAGAGAGAGAGAGAGAGAGAGAGAGAGAGAGATAGGACTTCCTCCCCGATCGCAAAGTGAAGTCACTTCCCAAAATTAGCTGAAAAAAAGTTTCATCCGGTTAACTGTCTCTTTTTCGATCCGCTACAACAACAAACGTGCACAGGGGAGCGAGGGCAGGGCGCTCGCAGGGGGCACTCAGAGAGGGCCCAGGGCGCCAAAGAGGCCGCGCCGGGCTAATCTGAAGGGGCTACGAGGTCAGGCTGTAACCGGGTCAATGTGTGGAATATTGGGGGGCTCGGCTGCAGACTTGGCCAAATGGACGGGACTATTAAGGTAAGCGGCGGGGCAGTGGGCGCGGGGCGAGGGCCGACCGGGGCGGCGGGAGGGCTGGGCGCCGGGGTCCCGGAAGACGTGGCCACTCTCCCTTCCTTCCGCGCCCCGGCTTCGCGCGGTCTCCTCTGGGTGGTGAGTCCCCCATTCCGAGGAGGCCCGCCAGCCTTCCCGCCCAGGGCGAGCTACCCCTCACTCCTTGTGCCACAGTAGAATCCCACAGGCTCCTGCTGCGCCGCCTGCCCGAGGGGCTGTGAGACTGGGTAGCTGAAACCTGGGGACCCAGGGCGCGGACTAGAGTCTAAGGCGGGGAGATCGCCGGGTCGGTTCCCACCCGGCACCCAGACGACCTGGCCCGGGCGCCAGGCACTAGTCTGGCGGCCAGCTTCCTCACGCCAAAGGCCGAGATCAGCGCGGGCAGGAGCAGCGTTCGCCGCAGGCTGGGGGTCCCCTGATCCCCGGAGCGAGTTGGAGGATTCGTTGTGGGAGGGGAGGGGTATAAGGGAGTGTGTCGAAGATCCGGCTGAGCCGGCGGGTCCAGATGGAAGCCCCTGTTTACATGTCAGCCCGACCGGTTTCTCTTCCCCCCTTCTCACTGCCGCTGCCCGGTGATTTGCCGACGCCGGCTGCGCGGAGCTAACGGGCCCGCCTCGCTGTTCCTAAGAGCTAGGAATCTCCTGGCTCTCTGGCTCCTCTGTGCCTCAGATCCCGCACACTTGTGCGTGCGCCAACTTCAGAGCAAGGGATCCAGGAGCTGTCCTCTCAGTAAGAATTAAACTCCTTCACGGCCGTCTGCCTGCGGTGGCTGGTTCTGAGCCCATGGCCTGGGGCTTGCCGATTCCACCCCCAACCCCTATCCGCGCCGGCCCAGCTTGGGTCTAGGTTGCAAAGTGCAGCCCAGCAGACCCGAGAGTCTGGGTTCCCTGTCACGCTTCAGAAAGGCTGAGTGCTCCCTCTGAAAGAGGGAAGTAGGGCCAGGAGCAGAAAGGAGGGACACCCCCTAACGTGACTAGCCTAAGAGGACTTTAGGAGAATGAATGAGAGCAGACGTTAGCTTCAAGGCTGCACATCAAGCAGGAATTGCTCTGGAAAAACTATCAGGCTGGTGAGGTGGGGACTGGGCAGAGCCGCCATTCTCCAGAACCCAGAGGAATCCACTTCCTACTCATGGCTTGAATAAGAGAAGGTTCAAGTGGTGGCTTTAGAGAATTTAACAGATTTTTATCTTCTGGGTGGGGTCAGAGTGTTTTTATTCTCTCTCTCTCTCTCTCTCTCTCTCTCTCTCTTTCTCTCTCCCTCTCTCTCTCCCTCCCTCCCGCCCTCCTTCTTTCTTCCTCCCTCCCTCTCAGAAACATGCTGACTTAGGTAAAAGGTACCAACTGAAGGAACTTAAAGACAGAGATGAGATAACCGATTGTAATGGGGTTTTTAACACAATCACATAGCCACAGGTTTATCAGACTTGACTTGAGAGGGTTCCTGAGATGTGTGCTCTAGAGACTTGACAGTGGAGGTCACTGAGCCCTGCTTCTCTGCTTCCTGTTGGTGTGTTCATGCAAGTGCCTACACTCCCCCCGCCCAGGTTCAGTAACCAGATGGTCCTTCTAAAATCTTCACATCCCCATTCAGATCACTTTCTACTCACCCCCCAAAATCTCCCCTCTGATCATCCAGCAGGGTGGTAATGTGGCTCCAGAGGCTTAATGTGGACACTCTGAGAAGAAGTGAAGCAATGTCTGTGCAGTGTTCAGACCTCTAAGCACAGGCCCTGAGCCCTGGAGGAAGCTGTGGTCTGTGTACCCAGGATGTGTTAACCCCACACACTGCACATTGGGATGGGCATAACAGCATCAAGAGCAACCTTAGACCAGGAGGCTGCCACTTCATACCGAAGAAGATGGCAGTCAGGGCTCTTTTAGAATGAATAATGGGAGTTCATGAGCCGCCCCCAAGCCTTCTAAGGAACACCTTGTTTCACACCTGGGAGACTTAACTCCAAGGCTATCTATAGATCAATTGCTTTTCAAACTCTCTTCTGAACACCAAAGGTTCTGGAAGTATCCTTTAGCCTTTTAGCTACGTAGAAGCCACAAGGTTCCTGTTTACATGTGATCTTCCGATTTGGGGGACCCTAAACCCCATTTACATGGTAGTTCAATTGGTGTAGATACTGAAAGACTGAATTGGAAGAAAGGTCAACCAGCTTCTTATCTTACTATATAAATCTACAAATATAATACATCTTTGACCTTCATAATCTTCATAAAAATCCCACGGGACTACTTTACACTGGTGTTTTCAGTTGCTTGTCTACTAAACCACCATCCTGCCCTACTTGGACAAAGGTCGGAGGACACTATAAATCAAATGTCATCTGTAGACACAGACTTAAGAGTATTTAGCTTGCCAGTTGGAACAGCCTGGAGCAATCGGCATTGAGTGGGTTCTGTGATGTGATTTTATGTACCTGCATGCATCTTCCTCAGTCACAAAATTTGAAAATACCTGTGGGTCTTGGTGCCCAGGATGTACATGGTTCAGGATGCCAGGGAAGTCTGGGTTTCTATACAGTAGCCCCCTGTTTTGTTTGGCATTCACACAACCCTTTGGGGTTGTAAATGTACAGTCAAGCTGCCCTTCTAAATTATGTTCTCTGCTTTTCCAAGAATGTCTGATGGGAGAACACGTATGGAAAGCCTGGGTTTGTTTGCTCTTCTTTAGCTATAGACAAATTAACCTGCCATATTAGACAACACCCTACCCCACCCCTGCTCCCCACAGTGATACTATCAGTGTTGAGAAGCACGTGATACTGTTTGCTGCTTGAAGAAATGACCTGGTTTCAAGCTGCATCTTAATTCTAGGCAGGTTTCCTTTGATCAGGATTGATGCCATCTGTAGAACTGCAAATGTAAGGTGTACCATCAAAGATCCGGAATCAACCAGAGAAGAGTTAGACATGTGCATGAACCTAGGAAATATGGAAAGAGAGGGAGGCCTGGGAGAAAACTATTTACTTACTGTGCTGGTCATGGCAAGGCTCTTGGCTCCTGGGTCTCAGTTTTCTCATCTGTAAAGTAGGTCTAAAGCAGCTTCTTTAGATAAGTCGACCTGAGGGTGAGATAAGATCTGGTGCTTTAGGTGGATGCACCTTCGTTGAATTTCATCTCGCCTCAGTACTTACGGAGATTTGTTGCTCACGGTAATAGAACGTAGGTCTGAGTTTAACACTATGCGTATTTCATGAGTTTGATATGTGTCTGTGGTGGCATCTCATGTCCTAAGGCTCGGTTTTGTGTATGTAGGATAATGAGCCATTGAAAGCCATCTAGTGATGGATGCACATAGAGACTAATGTGGTTAGTGCTCACACGTGATGGTGCTGTAGGAAGAACACTTCTAATGAAGCTTGTAGGAACCTGAGCAGAGATAGCGCTTCTAAACAAGCACTAAAAGATGGTATAGGAGAGAGGGAAACACCCTCTGTGAACCAGAGAAGAGCCATATGCCAGATAGAGGGTAGGCTGCTGCTCTCAGGGCAGAGAAATTGGGAAAGAGCTCTAAGAAAAAAAAAACAGTCAAGAGAGAAGAATAGGGGTAGTCTTGGCTTCTGTTCCCCCAGGAGGGCATATCACCTAAGTTCACAAGGACACCAGGCAGACTAGATGGTCATTTTGTCTGTCCCCATGACCACCTGATAGTTCTCTGAAGCGACTTCCAAGTGAACTTAAACGCGCTTTCTCCTCATACTATTCAAATTCATAGGTGTACAGTTTTAAAGCTGTAGAGAATATTTATTAGCTGGATGCTCTCATTTTGCCTATGGGAAATGCAAGGTCCAACATGCTGAATACAAAGTTCATGGTCACAGAAGGAAAAAAGAAAGTGAGAATAAGTGGGTCCTAGGGGATAGAGCAGTGTTCTCTCTAATCTCAGATGAAGATTTCACATGTCACATCATGTCAAATTATAGAATACTGCAGAAAAAAGAGCTTTAAAAGAGAAATCGTGAAATATCTGGCACCTTAAACTATTGACACTTCTGCAATTTAGTGACAAATATATTCCCTCTATCTTGAATTATATCTGTACACACACACACACACACACACACACACACACACACAAAGAAAGAGAGAGAGAGTGAGTCAAATTTGTCAGGTAGGTTTGGAGAACACAACTATTTTCCAGAATAAATCTGCTTTGACTCTATGCATCATAAACAAAGTTTCCATTATCAAAAAAAAATTATCTAAAATATACCATTACTTAAATAATCAGCAGACCCTTTTATTGGTGGTGGGCAGGTGTAAAAAAAAATATGTGGTTTTGCCTCTTAAAATAAAACGCTCTCAGATGTATTAGGGCAGACCTAATAGATCTATTTCTGAACAGTGAAGCAAGAAGGTCTTTGGTAACAGCCCCATTAAATAAGATTTAAAATTTCAATGTCTTCTTTAGTTTGAGGTTGAGCAGTAAGTTGGCATTGGCTTTAAAAGTTGTTTGGCTGAAACCAAACCCCTTTTCCCCTAGAATGTAGCATTAGTCTAATTCTCAGCAAAAAAGAATAAATAAATAAATAAATAAATAAATAAATAAATAAATAAATAAATTTGGCAAAATAGTTTTGCTGTTAATAAACTTCCCTTTATTTATCTTAAGCCTCACAAAATATCCCCAAACTAAAGTCTCATTCATCCTAAAGCTTGATATATAGGCTTTCGAATTAAACCATATATATTTATTGGTTGTTCAGTGAGTGTGTGTGTGTGTGTGTGTGTGTGTGTGTGTGTGTGTGTGTGTGCGCGTGGACAGGCACATGGGATGTCCTGGGGTGTTGGTACTCACTTACACCTTGTTTGTGATAGGGTCTCTTTGCTGTCATCCGTTGTGTGCAGGGGTCTAGCTGGCTCAGGATCTTCTGAAGAATCTCCTGTTTAGACCTCCTATCTTACACCAGAAGCCCTGGGAATAGAGACCTGTGTTACTTCTATCTGGCTTTATGTAATTCTGGGCATTCAAACTCAGGCCCTCAATTTTGTGTGGCAAGCGTTTACCCACTGAACCATCTCCCAGTATCCCTTTGCTTGTTTGGGAAAACAGTCTGTGTCTCATTGACTTGCCTCAAACTCGCTATGTACTTAAAGATGATCACAAACTTCTGAGCCTCCTTTTTCACCTCCTGGGAGCTAGGACTACAGGAATATGTTCTGTGCTGCTCTGTAATACATTTTTTTTTTTTTTTTTTGGTCATCTCAAGGTTCTGCAGGTGTTTTTCTCTGCAGAAGGCTACACCCTGTTTCATTTTCTGTCGTTTTCATATCTGCCATGCTACTTAGTAATATACATCAGATTGTTTCTCCAGAGGTAACAAAGGGAATCACCATCCCCTCCCCATGCTGCTACTCCTGGGCCTAGCATCTTTAAAATGAGGCAATAGCTAGAATAACAGACTTCTTATGAACTGGAGACTGTATGTTGGCCAACCATATTAATACAGCTGTCTGACTGCTATTCAGAGCCAGACCTGGTGACCTGATTTGGATTCTCAACTAGAAGATGAACTGTGTACTCCAGTGGGGTTTTTCAAGTTTCATGACAGCCCTGTGCCAGGAAAGAACGGTCTGAATGGCACCAAGGAAGATCTAATGAAAAGTTATATGGGTAGTTTCTTAGTCCTTGTTCTCTTGTCATTCATCCACACTGCAGACTTATGGGAGTTTATACTGCCATAGGTCCATTTCACACAGAATAAATGGAAGCTCAGATTGATGAGGCTGCTTGCCCAAGATTACAGCTAATAGGTGGCAGAGTTAGGTTTTTCAAGCCTAAGTCTTTCTGATTGCAGGACGTCTACTTCTTCTGTATACACCTGCCATGCATGCTACTTCCTTACCAAAATGAATCTGGATGTTGGACTTGTATATGGATAGACTTATGTGTGGTAATATGGTTGAGGGCTTTGGAAAGGAAATGCATTAGGGAGGGAATGGGAAGATTAGATAGAAGTAGATTATAGAATTCCTTAAATATTGTGATAAAAATTGGATCTTATAAAATATACAATCAGAAATAATCAATGTTTAAATATATGGTAGTTTACATAGCCATACAAGTCCCTTAGTGACTGTGTTCTTTCCACTCCTCTCTTGCTTCTTAGTCAATAGATATGACAGTGGCTTATTAGAAAGTCTTCTAGAAGCTTCTAGTGAGCCATAAGGACTACATGGTAGAGATGAGTTTGGGAAAACAGAAAGGTCCACCGGACACTGCTTACTAAGTAGGCAACCAAGCAAGGGAGGGAAAATTCCATTTCTTCCGCTGTTATAAAAATGTGGTTACACAAGAGAAAGGCACATGCCTGCACTCTCAGCACTTAAAATGTAGAGACAAGAGTACCCCAAGTCCAAGGACCATCTGGGACACTTAGTATCCCAAAGCCAGGCTGTGCCACAAACCAAAACCCAATTTCAAAGAGCCAAAGGCTGTGAATTTGGTTCAGTGCTCAAGCATGTACCTAGTCTGCACAAGACTGGATCTGATCCCCAAAACTGTGGGAAAATGTTTTAAAACATTCATTGTTCCATTTGCTCCTTCAAATATGACTCTTTGCTCAGTGTTCTGAGGAGTCTTACCATGAGGTATGTTTGTAATTGGGATGTCTATCCTAGGTGACAACTTCAGCTCTTTTTTAAGAATGAGTCATCAGATGGTAAGAGACCATGCAGAAGGGAAGGTTGTTTCCCTGAGACTCAAACTAAACTTCTATGGAAATTCAGAGAAGTGTGACATTCTCTCATGTGTAGGTTGGACCAGTTGTGACCATTACTAGCTCTCATATTTCATCTAATCAAACAAAGACACAGATACTTTTGTGCCTCATCCCAGTAGAATCAGAGACAGAAGATATGGTTCACTTTCAGACCAACTTTACAGTGACTTCAAAATTATTCACACCTGAAGTCTTCAAGGCATTTCTTATCTTTAGGGAACAGTGCACTGTCATTTGCTTTAAGATCAAGATCAAAATCTCAGAGTCCAAACGGTTTCAAACTCTCAAGGAAGACACAGACTAGAGTCCTGTGGAATGATTTCCTAAAAGCAGGCCCATTTACTCAGCCAGAGCATAGCATCCAAGGTCATGAAAGACTTATGTCACATTTCAGTGCACACATGCAAGAAGCCTGAATTACAGGTGCCAAGGGAGCTTTAACCCTGCTTTTTAAGACATGTGTGGCTTTCACGTATCTACTGGAATCTAACAGTCCAGAAAGATTTGTTCATTCTGAATATGTGAGTGTTCATTGATTTTATGTGGAAAGGCATCTAGTCTGAAAATAAATAATTGCACACTACCACACAACAAAAGGATAAAAAAATAGTTTGCTATTGTAGATTATTCAGCTTTTAAATCATCTCTATGTTGACTGTTGGAATCCTCCTCTAAGCATATTTATGTCTTTGGAATCATTTTGTATTTAGACATTTATCCTTTAATTCATACTCAATCATTTATTCATTCACCCAAATTGAATAGGCACGGTAATCCAGAGAAGGTCCACATCTGTGAATGAGAACAAGATGTCTCCTTCCTTCCTTTTTCTTTCTTTCTTTCTTTCTTTCTTTTTTCTTTCAGATTTCTAGAGAGTAGAAGTTTTTCTACTTTCTTATTTTGAGCTCTGATGATCCATGATTCCAAAGAAGGCACTATAAATTTGGGAGGGGGCACTATTTATACTTAGCCTAATGTTATGGACACATTAGGCACTATTGCCCAAGGTGACAACAGTGTAGAGCACCATGGCTCTTTTACCTTAGATGATAGTAGTCCTGTGTGTAGACATTTTCAGAAGCCCAGAGCTTGAGCCAAGGAAATTCCTCCTCCTTCTCTCTTCCTCCAAGCTTTCAATGTATGTATTAACTTGGGAACAAACAAAACAAGTGAAGTAAAAGATGGGGCTGCCTCAGTGACAGAGCAGCATGGCCAAGGTGCTGTGTTTGTCTGCTAGCACTGCCAAAAGGAACAAACACACTGAAAAGATGAATGAGAAAACCTGGAGACTGTTTCTCATTCTATCAGGTGCAATGGCCACTTACAGGTCAATCAGAAAAAGACTACTCAATGAGAAATGGACAAAGATATTGGAAGGAGAAAAACAAATGAACAATCAACTTAAGAATCTCACGCCTACACATACATAGAATTATTACTATCATGACCTAAGAGGACAACAAAGATTAAAAGATTTATTCATGTGCCATGTTAGAAAGGGTGACTGCCTTGTCCTTATCTGTATTCATTCAGATACTAAAGACACATGAGCAAGATGCCTGTTGTAGCATCTTTATAATGGCAAAGATGAAAATGGTTTAATTTAATCATTGTGAGATTTGAGATAAATATAAATGGTTACAGAATATATATATATAAAGATAGATAGATAGATAGATAGATAGATAGATAGATAGATAGATAGATAGGGCATGCTGAGCAGTGGTGGCGCACGCCTTTAATCCCAGCACTTGGGAGGCAGAGGCAGGTGGATTTCTGAGTTCAAGGCCAGCCTGGTCTTCAGAGTGAGTTCCAGGACAGCCAGGGCCACACAGAGAAACCCTGTCTTGAGAAACAAACAAACAAAACAAACAAAAAAATAGCCAACGACAAAAAAAAAGAGGATGCCATACTGAAAGGAATAAAATAATTCCTATAGACACTAATTTAGAAAGTTTGCAGTGGAATGTTATCACATAAAAAATTTCAATCTTCATACTCCATTTATGGCAGACATTTAAGCAACTGTATGTATGATTATTTATGTACAGATAATTTCTAGAAATATATACCTTAAGTGGTTAAAACTAGGTGCCTCTGAATAGGAAAAGCAGACATCTGCCTTTCATGTCACAAATTCAGGGAGCATCTTACTCTTTAATCGTTAGTATACATTGTTTTCAATTTTTTTATTTTTTATTGGCTATTTTATTTACATTTCAGATGTTATCCCCTTACCCCACTTCCCCCTCATCCAGGAACCCCCTATCCCACCCCCTCCTCCTGCTTCTATGAGGATGTGCCCCCAGTGTTTTCAAAATTTAAAAGAAGCAAAAATTAAAATGGTCTGTTAGAGATCTATTAAAAACCATTATAATCAAAGTGAATGGATTCTAGAGACTTGAGATCTCATTTTGAGAAGTTGTGTGGCCAAGGAGTCACACAGCATATTCATAACCCAGGCTCTACCTCAAGTGTTGGATCCTGAGCAAGTCACCTGATTTCTGGTGCTCAAATGATATTTCTTTCTTTAATGGTCTCGTGTGTAAACTGAGTTACAATGACAACATTCTCCTCTAATCTTAAATTTAATCTGGCCAGGTTGTGTACTTGTGTCTGATTTTGGAGTGTGGGTGGGTGAGCTCTTTGACATTCTTTCTATCTAGTGTGGCTGCTCTTGTGCTATTGTGTGACTCTTAAGACCAGCCCAGCCATCGGCTGAGTTCTTAGGAGGTGTTTTGTGAGCTTTTGGAAGACCAGTTGTCTCTACTGGCAACTCATGGTGTTGATTCTTATGTGTTGACACCATCTAAGAATAGGGTCAAACTGTGCACCGGGGTCTTAGACTCTTTGCTAAAAGTCAAGTCGCATTTAAAAACCAAAACACATTTGGCTCCAAGAGCCTTTACCCTGGACTTTTAAAAAGTCTCATTTAATTGAAGGGAAATTGAATTTGTCTGGTTTTTATTCATTTACACTTAACTCTTAAGAAAACAATATTTTGAGAACTTATTTGATGTCTCAAAAGAATGTCGAGCCTCTTAATGAGTTTTCTGGAAGGCTTTTTATTTCTTTCTGCTTCTTAAAACAGGAAGTGGTGCAGTACTATGGGCAAACATGGTCTGCCCCAGAAGGCCTCAATTCGGTGTGAAATAGTATTATAGGCCATGTATGTGGACCCAATGGTTCAACTAAGGCTTCTTTTCATCTAGTCCTTACCTAAGACTGGATACATTATTCACCATCCATCTAAGGGTTATAAAATCTTGGATGATCAGAGTCATAAGAAAAAACTTAAAAACCTAGTTATTAATCTGGTTTTAAGCACTGATGTCTGGCCCTTAAGATACTTTTACCTTGGTGCTTATATCAATCCTTTGATGTATGTCTTGGTTTCATTTTGAGGCAATCGAGTAATTTATTCAGTAAAGGGGGAGGAGCAATTATCCAGACCCAATCTTATTGGCTCCAAAGTTTATGGAGCCTTGTCACTATGAAAAATCACTAAATTGACACATGTGTCTCTATGTAGTTTGAGACTCAAAGTATAACTCTTCTTCACTTTCTTTTTTTTTTTTTTTAAGCCTACTGGTGGTATTAGAATTTGAACCCTGGGCTGTGCACATGTTCTAGGCAAGTGCTTTACCACTGACCGATATTCAAAAGAAAGTTGTTGGTTATTTTTTAAATTTACTATATGTTTTTAGCCAGGGTTTTGAGAAGTTGTCAAGGCTGGACCTGTACTTGATCTCCAGCCTAGGCAGGCATGGAATCTGCAGCCCTCCCACCTGCATCACAAGGCTCAGCTCTAACCCAGCTTGTGAGAAACACATAGATTTTGCTGTTTCTAGTTGCCATGACTCCTGAGCATAGCATGTGCTGGTCACATTCATTAAATTGTTCATATTCCACCACCAACTATCCATGAAGACTTAAGCCTTTCCTGTGTATCCAGGGAAAAGCCAGCCCTGCTGCTTTGTTAGCAAGTGTTCTGACAGGTGGGCAAGAGGTAGACTGTGAAATTAACAGGCTCTGTTTTACCATAAGGAACTACAGAGGTGATTCAAAATACATTCTGTAACTCAACAGAGAACAAGAATACTTTGACTTGACAGTGCTTCCTCTTTTGCCTCCCTCATTTTCACCTTTGTCCCCTCTTCTTTTTGCTCCTGCCTTCCTTTTTACCCTCTTTTCATCACTCAGATGCTCACAAAACTTACATATAGACTTTTTTTATATATATATATAAGAGAAAGGATTTGGGCAGTTATGAGAAATACAAAGAAGGGAGTGTTCTGCCAAAGGTAGAGGAAACAATCGAGCAAGGCTGACTTCAGGCTCCAGTTTCTCTTGAACAGCATTTCTTGTGATTTCAAGGCAGATTGACTTATAACTGCATCCCAAGCCACTGCACATCAGTTCCTTTTATCAGCCCAAGTGAGACTTCCTGTGGACTGGCCCCGTTTCCTGATATATTTCCTTTTTCCTTTGGTAGAACAAAGAAAACCATAGCTCTAAGGATCCTTGGGAGCAAAGATAATTTAGCACTGAAGGATCCATTATTTTAAAGTTTTCATTCTCTATGTATAAGGCTAAACGCTCACCCTTGCATTTTTCTTCCCACAGTATTCTGTTAACATGCGAGGAGACCCGTGTGAGATTCTGAGGGCTCAGTGGTCCACTTGAGCATATCCTGCTTGCAGTTTGCTCTCATTCAAAAAATGGAAAATTAAGGCAACTGTTTATATGACAGTTTAGTATGTCTCTCAAAGCAATCATCACACAGAGTCAACATAATTTGCCATTCTTCCAAATTCTTACTGAGTAAGAGGGCATTGGACATAAAAAAAAAACAAAACAAAACAGCAACAACAACAACAACAAAAACCAGGTTAAGTTTCAAGATCCAGTGCCTTAGGAGGCTCAAAGTGATTAAGAATTGATTAAGAATCCATGTGCCCAAAAGGACACATCCCATAGTAAATGAGTTTCCCAGAGTGAAGGCACCAAGGCTTACTTAACTCACAAGGACTTTGAGCCTGTCTCTATCCTGATCATTGTCATCATCATTGATTTGGAATAGAAAAATAATAGGAATCTACTCTTCGGCATGGTCGTTGCTAAAAGAGCAATTCATTGCGGTTAAGTGATAGCGAGTTCTTTTATTCCAGTTCTCTAGTGTCAGCATTAGCTCTAGAATGAAATGGTCGAAAGAGGTGTTCTTCAAAGGACAAAATAATTCAAAGACTATCTGGAATGAGGAGCGTGGGTGAAAGTGTGCATCTGGCTTTCTCGGGCAACCGGCTTTGGTGATGCCAAGTGGAAGCGATAGAGTCATCAACATGTATTATTAGTTTTCTGACACTGTAGTCTGGTACTAGCTCTGCACCCAGGCCTGTTACTATCAGGTATTCTGGAAAAAGACCCCAGAATTTTCTTACAAAATGCCCTTCAGCCCTGACACACTGTGAAGAAGTAACTGTTCAGACATGTCCTTGTCTTCCTCCATACTAGAACCCATAGATTCCATAATAAAGTGTCACTCAAATAGAATCTTTAGTACAACACAGGACAACGCTACAGGGTTCAAGGCCTCTGGGACACCTGTACTTTCTTTATTTTTCAGAAGAGAATGAGCAGCTGGCCCCTCTGCTTCAGGAAATAAGCATGCAGACTGTTTTTCCCAGAGTGCTTTGGGGATGGTCCTGTGGTTTGGGTTTGCTGTTCTGGGTTGCTAAGCTGTTCCTTCTGAGAATTCACAGATCTGTATAGATTGTTCCATTCTTCGTGGTAGTAAGGGAACCACCAGGGCATCCCTCCTTGCTCTCCTTGCTCTTGTCCCTAAAATGTCTTGTAGATCAGCCATTATGGGCAGTGAGGCCCTGCTTGAGTTCACTGCAATTAATCTTTTTCTTCCCATCAGTGTGGACTGGGTTTGACCCAGAGTCTTCTCTTCCCAGAGCACCCTCTAAAATTTTTTAAAACCCTGTGTGTATTTCATGGGAAATTTCACACGCCTGTTTCTGATTCATTTTCAATTAAAGGCTCAAAATACTGGTTTTGTAAGAGTCCTTTGATGATTCTGATTTTTGTTGGTTCATTCTTTCTTTCCTCCTAAATGTCCATAGAAGTTTATTAAATGTTGCTCCCACATTTGCATGCTTAATTGTTACAAAATAATTGAAAACAGTGGAGTTTTTTTTTCTCCCTTCTTCTGTGCACAATACAAGAGCATTTATGGAGTGCGGAGAGAGAGAAAACATCTCAGAGATGAACTGGAAAAATAAGGGCAGAGGTGGATTGCCAACAATAAGACCTGGTGGAGACTCAGGGCTCATACTTACTGGAAAGGAGGAGGGGATGTTGTAAGACACATGAGTGTCTCTTGCCTCATTCAGCTGGATCCCACAAATACTTATTTGGGTAGACAGCCTCGTCTGAAAGGGAATAGGTAGACTGGCTGTTTTGAGATATTAACAGTGTTTTAAATTCCTTATGATCAGAGGAAGTTAGAGGTCTATTATCACCATAAGCCTCATTCTCTGCCTCCTTGTTGGTCATTGATGGCAAGCCTGTCTAGATATACCTCTATACTAGCTCACTAGCTCTCATAGACATTACCATAGTCTATCCATTATCCCTCTAAAGAACTGAAGTGAGCCCCAAGTTGGGTCATCCAAGTTCTGTGCCTGGTCTTGCTTAGGCCAGCTGGGTGGCACTGGACATCCTATTCTGTCTTTCTTAACTTCATCTTTTCTATCAACACAAAAGAACTGAGACTAGCAATATGTACTTCTTACCCCGTATATTTGGTAACAGTCTGGAGTACAGAGATGCTTGGACTTCTTGGACAAAAGCATTAATTAATAGCTACAGTTGGAATAACTACTGGACCACAGATTTAGGGGATAATCCAGGCAGCATTTCAGATTCAGAACCCCAGTTGAACTCTTCAGAGAGAGAACCTGCCCATGGCTCTTTACAGTGAGGAACTCACTACTAATATATTCTGTCAGTTAATGTGTGAAAATGTAATTTCGTGTGCACACAGTGCAATGTGGAGTACTTCTTGCCTAAGACAGGTGATGAAAATTCTTTCTGAAGTTGGTAGTGTTTTGCCAGACACCATGGTGGCAGCAAAATGACTCTGTGAAAGTTTGAAGTTGGAGGCTGGGAGACAAAGTGCTTGTCATCCAAGCCTGAACCCAAAGCCTCAGATTCCATATAAAATTACAAGCAGGAGCATCTCAATAACCTCCACATTCCCATAGTGATGGGGAAGACTGAGACATGAGCATTCCTGGAAGCTTGTGGACCAGCTAGCCTGTCATACACAGGAGGAAACAAGAGGACACCCTGTCTAAAACAGGGTCCTAAACTCATCTATACACACACACTCACACACATACACATACACACACAGAGAGAGAGAGAGAGAGAGAGAGAGAGAGAGAGAGAGATTTGTACGTTTTAAACTTGAATATCTAATTCGATCCCACTCATTTTTAGTTGTGCGATCATAGGCTAGATACTAACTTTTCCGTCCTAATTACAAAATAGAGAGTGATAATGATAATAAGTGCTATTATAATAACATTTTCCATTTGCTTTATTAAGTACCAGACACAAAAGAAGCATGTTTCAAAAGATACTGGTGTATCTGCAATGCCCAGTATATAACTGTATACTGGGCATTGCAGATATACCAGTAATCCCAGCACTGGGGAAACTGGGGCAGGAGAACTATGTTCCAGATCAGGGTGAGCTGCATACCAAGATCTTATCTCAAAAAAATGTAGATAGATGGATAGACAGACAGACAGACAGACAGATAGACAGACAGAACAAAACAAACAAAAAGCACTTTATAATTGTAATGGACCGTGCAAATTATTACTATTTTAATTTCTTCTCCTCCTGGCCAGTGATTAAATGTAACTGATAACAACCAGTGCTTTTCCCCCTGGCACTAAGATTTCCAAAAATGGTTGAAGTTGGTTACATTGGCCAATTAGTCACTTATTTGTATCTCTTTGCCCACCCAGGCTTCATTTCTAGCAATGTACCCTACAGATCAAATGCCCCATACTCCTCTCTTCCTTCCCTTGTATCCGGCTATTGTTTTGGTTGTGAAACTCCCAACTCAATCAATGGGATTTTACGTAAAAAGCATAAAGAGATGGCAGGATGTGACTGTGGACTCAGGAATTCCAGGCTTGTGCTGTTGATAAAGAGACTTATGTCAAACAAACAAAGGAGTGAAGACCATCAGAGAAATGTTCCGTCCAACCTGCACCACTTAGACCCATTGTTTTCAGGTTTATGTCTGCCTTTATAGAGCCAGTGTTTCCTTGCTATAAAACTTGTAACCTTTCTGCAGCATTCCCTTGTGAATAGCTTTGAAATTTCTATTTGGCTGACCAGACACTTTCTGGATGCCTCGCCTCATTCACCAGGGGTATTTCTTGTGCTGTTTCTTCAGGGCCTCCGCAACCCTAATTTTTTGGGGTCTTTTTTCATGTCATGGGCAAGATGTTGATCAATTTATAGGAAATGTATCATGACAGCCCATCTGCTCTGGGCTTTGCCTTTCTCTTCTGGAGAGATGAATGTCTGCAGCAGAATTGACTCCCTTGGTCCCATGCAAGGTTGTCATGGTCTGTCTTCAACTCTGATTCTATCACTAAGCATAGGGAGTGAAGGAAGGAGCAAGCAGAAGGGGCAGTCCACCTTGAAGATGGCCGTCTGGTAGGGTTAATGTCAGGAAAACAATGTCCCTCATCTAATGAGCCCAGAGAGAGCTGTCTTTACTCTCACTGCCTTCTTGGCACATTAAGAAGGCTGTATCTCTGGCCCGGGGTTGTGCTAAGCCACCAAATATGCCAATGTGATAGAAAGGATGTGAAGAAGGAAGACATTTGTCCCTATTCTATCTGGACTGAATTAATGTAATGAAGACACGGAAAATGGAGCTAGCTGTTTCCGTTTCAAGTGCTGTGTGTGTATTTAGGACTGAGATGAAGAACTCCCTGAGTCCTTTTTCTAGGTAGGTTTAGACTACATACATTGGTTTATTCCCGACCAACTGAAATGAGACTTCAAAGTTCCTGGAGCTGGATATGGAATGGTTCAGACACCGTATCCTGTAATTGTTAGAGACTACAACTATATAGCAAGATCAGGCCTGCTGTGTCTTTCTCCAAGAAAACAAAACGAAGCTATTCTCCAAATCTATATGAATGAGCATTTACTGAATGAGCATTCTGCATTTTACCCCAAAGCCTGAGAGCAAAGGTAAAGATATTAGAGAATACCCTCTCACAGACACACACACACACAACATACAACATACACACACACACAACATACAACATACACACACATACAACATACAACATACACACACACAACATACAACATACACACACATACAACATACAACATACACACACACAAAACATACAACATACACACACATATAACATACAACATACACACACACAACATACAACATACACACACAACAT